>ML675616.1:27977645-27990590 GCA_007922155.1 Mesoclemmys tuberculata
TGTGTGTGTGTGTGTGTGTGTGTGTGTGTGTGTGTGTGTGTGTGTGTATACACGTATATGTATATATGTATACTTGGTGCTTTAAAAGGGCCAATTTCACAAAGCTGGAAAAAATTACGCGATAAATCAGCTGAGAGGAAGAATTTAATGAGAAAAATGAGACTGAGAATTGAGAATTGTTTAAGAAGAAAAAGCCAAAAGACACAATCCCACAATTGAGGAAGAAGGCTGTATTGGTTAAAACAATGACATAGTTTAGAGGGGACATGAAGACCCACTATAAAAATAAGAAAATGTGTAACAAATATAAATCAAAGGCTAGCAACTGAAAGAAAATTGATTAATGGAAGCAGCTGGACACAAGGAGAAATCTCTGGCCAGAAAAGTTAAGGACAATTAGAAGGAATTTTTAAAAAACATATTAGGAACAAAAAGAATCAGAACAATGGTGTTGGTCCATTACCAGATGGAAGTGGTAGAACTATCAATAATGCAGAAAAGGAAGATGTGTTCAATAAATATTTCTGTTCTGTATTTGGGAAAAAACAGATGATGTAGTTATATCATATGATAACACTCTAACATCCTCTTGAGATACTGCTGGAATGGAAGAAACAGCAGATACTAAAACTAGACATTTTAAAAAAACAGATCTAGATAACTTGCTTCCAAGAACTCTCTTGACCATTATTGTTGATTTTCAATAAGTCTTGAAACACTGGAAAAATTCAGGTAGAATGGCACAATATTAACTTTCTTAGAATGTTTAAAAAGTTTAAATGGGGTGATCCACATAGCTATGGGCCTGTCAGTCTGATGGTGATCCCAGGCAAGGTAATGGAGCACCTGATATAGAACTCAATTAAAAAAGAATTAAAGGAGGGTAATGTAATTGTCATGGGTTGATGGAAAATACATCCTGTAAAACTAACTTGATATATTATTTTGATTAGCTTACAAATTGGGTTGTTAAGGCAATAGTATCGCTGTAATGTTGTAACAAGGAGGCAGAACTGAATGCATCACAACCCACCAGCTGGAAGCGCAGGTGTGAGACAGGAAGGGGAAGTATAAAAGCCAGGCCCTGATGCTCAGTCAGGGGAGAATTGCTGGAGGAGGACGCTTCTCACCCATGGCAGGAATGGGAAGCCGGAGCAGATCCCTGCTACACCACAGACTGGCCGGACCCGCCAAAGATGCCAAGCCACATGAACACAAAGGAGCTGCTGGGACTGTCGCTTGCAGTTGAGCCAGGGAAGTCAGAAGACAACCGCACACTGCAGGTATGCTACAAAGGGGATGTAGGAAGTAGCCCAGGGATAGCTGACTATAGTCCGGATGAGTTCCTGCCTGAACACCGGTTGGTGCATTTCAGCTGGAGCCCCACTGACCCAGTGGCTGAACACTCTGCCCCTGTAAGGGCCCTGGGCTGGGACCCAGTAAAGTATGGCAAGTCTGGGTCCCCCAACTCCCTGCCACCCAACCCCTGGTGTGGCCAACTTCCCCCCACTAGGATGGGAGGCCAGTGTAAGTGTTTACCCCTCCCTGAGTCCATAGACTGTGTAGGCACTCACCCCTGCCTGAGAACCCTAACTGTTTGCTATCCCTCCTGGCCAGAAGGACTGGAGACATAGACTGCGAATCCCCCCGCTTTTGTCTCTGGAGACTTCCTCTACTGTGCAGACTATGAGGAGGTGTGGTGTCCCTCAGAGACCGATGTCAAGGGATGACCATGCCTTGTTACAAATGTATTTACATTTCTGTAAGGCATTTGATTTGGTATCTCATGACATTTTGATTAAAAGAAACCTAGAAACACTAGATATAAAATAAAAATAGCATACATTAAATGGATTAAAAACAGGATAACTGATAGGTCTCAAAATCTACCCATAAATCGGTTATCATCTAATGGGTGTGTTTCTAGTGTGGTTCCACAGAGATTGGTTCTTGGCCCTATGTTAATTAATGTTTTTATCAATGACTTGGAAGAAAACATAAAATTGTCACTGCTAAAGTTTGCAGATGACAAACATTGGGAGACGGATAAATAATAAAGATCACAGTCACTGATATAGCACAAACTGGACTGTTTGGTAAACTGGGCTCAAGCAAATAGTATGTGCTTTAATACAGGTAAATGTAAATATAGGAACAAAGATACATGATGGGGAATACTATTCTAGGAAGTAGTGATTCTGAGAGAGATTACTGATGTGGGGGTGGATAATCAGATGATCATGAATTCCCAGTGTGGCGCTGTGGCCAAAGGGGTTAATGGGATCCTTAGATACATAAACTAGGGAATCTTAAGTAGGAGTAAAGAGATTTTACTCTGTATTTGGTGCTGGTGTGACTGCTGCTGGAATTCTGTGTCCAGTTCTGGTATCCACAATAAAAGAAGCATGTTGATAAACTGGAGAGGGTTCAGAAAAGAATCACGAGAATGGTTAAAGGATTAGAAAATATGCCTTATGGTGATAGACTCCAGGAGCTCAATCTATTAAACTTTCCAAAAGGAAAGGTTAAGGGGTGAATTGATTACTGTCTATAAGTATCTACACAGGAAACAAATATTTAGTAATGGGCTCTTCACAGTAGCAGAGAATGGTATAACACAATCAATCCATTGACTGGAAGTTGATGTAGAAAAATTCAGACTGGAAATAATGCATAAATTTTTAACTGAGAGTACTTAATCATTGGAACAAACTACCAAGGACCATAGAGGATTCTTCATCACTGGTAATTTTTAAATCACTATTGGATGCTTTTTCTAAAAGATATGCTCTAGGAATTATTCTGGGGGAAAGTCTGTTATATATAAAATCAGATTAGATTATCACAGTGGCCCCCTCTGGCCTTGAAATCTATGAATCAGTTGGGAAGATCCTGCCAATTTCAAAAGAGTGAAGATAACCAGGTGTTAATGCCTTTTTAAATAATACTAATGATAAAACTATTATCAATCCCAGATCCTCCCTGTGTATCTATTCATATGCACAACATTCATCACTGTCAAAATTCTAACCATTTCAAAAATACATTTTGAATACAAAAATACAATTTGAAAATTTTAGATTTTCTATTGCTGATATGCATTGGCACAAACACAGCCAGGGTCGTCTATTTTCATTATAATAGGTAAGTAACTTTCTATTCATCTGAAGTCACCAGATTTTTTTGACTCATTTTGCTCTATAAAGCATCATAGAAGTGTAGAGCTGAAATGAACCTCAAGAGGTCATCTAGTCCCTTTCCTCCATGCTCATGCAGGATTAAGTAGAACAAGAACATCCCTGACAGGTATTTGTCAAACCTGTTCTTTAAAATTTCCAAGTATGTGAGTTCCACAGCTTTCCTTAGTAAACTATTTCAGTGCTTGGCTATCCTTATTGTTTTTTCCCTCTAAATCTTGCTTACTGTAAAGTAAGCTGATTATTTCTTGTCCTACTTGTGGTGGGCATCAAATGGAGAACAATTGATTGCCATCCTCATTATGACAGCCTGTGACATATTTGAAGACTTTTATCAGGTTCCCCCTCAGCCTTATCTTCTTAAGATTAAACACACCAATTCTTTCAACATTTCCTCATAAGTCAGATTTTCTAAACCACCTATCCTTTTTCTTGCTCTCCTCTGGACCCCCTCTGATTGTTCATATCTTTGTTAAAATGTGGTGTCCAAAACTGGAAAATGCTCCAGTTTGGAGCTGAGGCTGCACCAGTGTGAAGTAAAGAAGGACAATTGCTTCCTGTGTTTTACATCTGACACTCCTGTTAATACACCCAGAATCTTACCCTTTTTATCACATTCTTGATATGAATCGTATTCTTTGCTCATATTCAATTTGTGATTCACTACACTCCCAAGTTTCTTTTCTGCATTACTGGTTATTTCCCAGAAAACTGTATTGGATTTTTTTTTTAATTCTTAAGTGTGGTTCTTTATTTAAGTTGTCTTTATTGGATTTTCATCTTACTGTTTTCAGACCAGTTCTCCAATTTTTCAAGATCATTTAGAGGTCTAATCCTGGCCTCCCAAGTGCTTTTAAACCTTGCCAGCTTGATGTCATCTGCAAATTTTAAAAACATATTCTCTATTCCATCGTATTCCATGCTTAAAATTATTCTGCAGTAAAGGTGATATCCCTGTACATGGTGTCAGCATGAGGCCATGCCCCACATAAGTCCCAATTAAACTTTCATGGAGAGATGTAAGTGGTAGATGAGCCTTCTTCACAGGGGCAGGTTTAATCTTTCTAGGTGAAGTAAATGGTGTATACATTCTGCTTGCTTTGCCTTAGTCTGCCACAAGACCTAGGTCCTAGAGGATGATAGACTAAAATGAGGTGCACTAAGGTATTGAGTACAAATGAAAATCTGGGAAGTGCCCATCTCGGTTTGGTGTAATAAGCAGTATGTTAGCACAGCACTCTAAGTAAACGACTACAGGTTACTTGAAATTTGGAAATTAACATTAAATCAAAAGAGACAGAGTAATTTTTCATTCAACTTGGAAGGCTATTTACTTTCTGTATTGATGCTTAGTATACTAGTGTATAATGCCAAAAGGTAAATGATTTTGAGCTAGATTGAATTTAAATTTCATTACATATTTGCTGGGAATAGAAGCTTTGACATTCCCTTTTTCCTTCACTTTGAGGATCTTTTAATAATTCTGTTGCCTAATGCCCTAATCTATTTATTGCACTATAACTTTACATGAATAATGCTGCTTCTATTCAAAATAAACAGATTTGGTATGTCTGTGAAATAGACTTATGCGTAGTATGATGCTTTAGCATCTACAAAAGCTCTGAGGTTTCTGAATGCTTAAGAAATGATAATGCCAATGGATTTAGCATTTGTATATCTGCAGGCTCGTGCTTATTCATTTGTACTAAGGCTGCTTAAGCTAATATCTAATCTTCTTACAGAATAGTTCCCCCTTTAACAGCAGGATTGCACATAACAGGCTTGAAAAACCAGTTGGCTCCAACTATTGTGTAGAAGGAGGCACAGGGGGAGTTGTATAACTTCCCTCCCCCACTTAAAATGTCTAATTACAGTCATCCTTGTGCATACAGGATAATCTGTGAATCGTGATGTGAGGCAATGTGCTCAACACTCCTAGGAGCTAGGAAGACCTGAATGAGTTATGAAGTTATATCTTCATAATTGTCTACCTTGATGCATTCCATTTATTATGTTTCTTCTTTAAAGGGAAGGAGGGGGAAATAGTGCTTTGATACTGCATTCAGCATCGTTTCATAATGGAATCATGATTGTGAAACTTGTTTCACCCTTGGTAACAAGGCAAGCTAGTTAAACTCCTAGTCAAATTACTATATTTAACTATTAGCATATTTAAAATCCTAATTATCCTAAGGATGTTTTAATGAGAAATATTACCTAAATCATCACAAAGTCTATTTATTTATTGGAAAAAATATTTTAAATATAATTCTAATGAATATATATGAAGTATGAAACAGATATTAAAGTTCTGTTAAGCATTTTATTTTAAATTCCCATAAAATTGTGGGGTAGTTTGGTTGTGTATCAAAATGATCCTAAAGCTGACACCTCATCTCACTAAGGGCCTCAATAGTGGAAAATAAGGGACATGAATGACATGAGTTGCTGATATAAAAAATTTAAGAGGTTTTGCCTATGTTTCGATGAACAGCAAGTAGATACAAAACATGCTTCTTATGACAATACAGTAAAAATCAGTGTCTAATTTCCTGTGCATTTCAGTGATGCTAGTTACCAAACACAACAGCAACAAAATGACCCAAGCTAAACCCCCTCACAGCTGCCAGACACTTCTTCCACTTAATGAACAATCCAGCCCAGCTCCCACCTGTCTAACAAGACAAGTTCTTCCCACTGAGCTACTGAAAATGCTCACCATCACTTCCAGAATGGCCTGACCTGAATCTCTTCTCCTAGTTGTTCCCTTTCCTTCCTTCCCCAGAATTCCAAACCCACAAAACTTTGCAGTAAGTCATGGAGAAATAGCAAGTAGATTTTTATGACAATATGAAGTTAATAAGACTTTAATGATGATACAAAAATGTTTGTCTGAGGAAAGAACCTGGGAGGTAAAACCCAGCATGAAGTTTAAAGCTATCATCCTTAGAACCATGTTGACAGGAAATCCTAGGGTTCAGATTAAGATATGAATGATCCATGTTTTTAAAATGATTTGTTAGTGTAGAGCAAAGTATAACATAGTAAATAAAATACATTTTATGGTGTCATGCTTGGATTTTCTTTTTAAAAAAAGTTCATAGCTTTAATTAAGGACTTAAATAGTTTTATCTGTCATGTTCTTGGATAAAAAAGGTGAGAAATTTGCTTTCCTGTTTGCACTAGAAATGCAAACTAATTAAATTTAAAACACTCCTCATGGTGGGCGGAAAATATTTTTATTTGGCTTGTTAAAAAGTATGATGTAGAAAATCACTGTTTTTTTATTAGTGTCTAGATGAAAGACTGGTTATACAAAAGATCGCTTTTATTTATTTTTTAAGTGTTTTTTTTTTTTTACTGGTTATAAAACATGTAGCTTTGTGCTGACATCCACTCATACTTGTTCTTTAAATTCAGGCTTCTTCTAGTCTCCATTAGGTCTGTGACTACCAAGAACAATAATAAGGTGAGGAGTCAGTATACGGAAGGATCTTCCAACAGGTAGCTGTTAACATACATCTGTTTTTGCAAACTAATTGAGCTTAATTTTGCTAATGTAGTCACCTGAAAAAGATAGTTTAACTTTAGCAAAACAGCAAAAGTCCTGTGGCATCTTAAAGACTAACCAATTTATTTGGGCATAAGCTTTTGTGGGCAGAAACCCACTTTGTCAGATGCAAGTTTAACTTTAGTACACCAAAGGATGGACACACATTCTTCACCCATAGCTGCCTCTCCTGTTGATCCAGATCCCCAGTCTAAATTCTCTAAAACATTTTGGATGGATGGACATGTACTATAAGAGGAATAATATAGAAAGGCCAGATCTTTCATTAATGGCCTTCATGTAGAACTTCGTATGAATAAATGTATACAAAATACTGCCATCATTATGCTGGCAACCAGTATACTAAGGTTTTGCACAATACACTTGACCTAAAAAAAACGTAGATGTATAAAAATCAAGACTTCTTTGGTTTCAGTCACTAAATAAGTTGTTCGAGGTTTGGATAACAGGTTGAGGACATTGCAGGTTTCTTAATAAACATGAGTGCCCATAATAAACACTAGTGCTCTTCAAATCAGTTTGTTTGGGGCTTCTGTGTGTTGGCAAGCTAACTGCATTTTGTCAGGCATTTTTTTTTACCTCGCTCTCTTTTTTACTTTAGTTTTTACTCATTTATTTCCTGTACCCTTGGATTTTTTTTTTATTCCCAGTGCTACATTAAAAAGCAGAGGATATTCAGGATCCATTAGACCTCATTAAACTGCTGATAATAGCAAAATTTGTAAAGAACTATTTACATGATGAACACACTGTCCAGCATGAATAAGTTCTATTTAAAAACGTGGTTTCTTGGATCTGTCATATGCTAATATATCTTCAGAGTGGCAACCAAATAATAGCCACAAATGGTATCTAATCTATTAAATATGACACAAGGATTAAACTGTCTGTTAAAATTGTAGTTAGATTTATAGTATAGGTCATTAAAACAACACTTATTACTTTGGATTTTTCATCCTTAGTAGTAAGTGCTACTTCCATTGGGTTGTTTTTATTTCTGTAAATTTACATTTTATACTCAGATATTTATTGAAACTGCATAGTTATAAATAGAATCCCAAATTTGGTTGTCCACTTCAGAACTCAGTGTTTTTCTAAATTACTTTTAAAAAAACATGGCGCTGGTCAAACATGGCCTTTTTCAAACAAAGATGGAATAGAAATAGAGGGGGGAGCAGAGAAGGGCAGCAAACTGATCAGTCATGGAGAGACCTCCATATGGAGAGGGACTGAGAAGACTGGGGCTGTTAAGTTAGAAACAAGATAAGAGAAAGCATGAGAGGGTATAACGATAATGAACAGTATAGAAAAAGTAAATTGGACCTTCCTACTTATCCATCTCTCATATGGCAAGAACAAGGGAATATTTAATTAGAGTGAAAGAAAACCAACTTAAAATTTATAAAAGGAAATGCTTTTTTCTGATAGTACATAATTAATTCATGCAACTCATGGCCCCAAGATACCATTTAAGGGTAAGAGTTTACTAGGATTCAAAAAAAGGGCTAGCCATTTATATGGACAATGAGAACACAGTTAATTTAGGTAGATTAAAAAATAAAACTAGAAATATATAATCTCATGTTTTGGGTCGTAAAACAATTACATTAAGAAAATTTCCCTCCGGACATTTTAGAACATAAGAATGGCCATACTGAGTCAGACTAATGGTCCATCTAGCCCAATATTCTGTTCTCCGACAGTGGCCAATGCCAGATACTTCAGAGGGAATGAACAGAGCAGGTAATTATCAAGTAATCCATCTCCTGTGACCCATTTGCAGCTTCTGGCAAGCAGAGGTGAGGGACAATTCAGAGCATGGTTTTGTGTCTCTGCCCATCCTGGCTAATAGCCATTGATGATCCTATCCTCCATGAATTTATCTAGTTCTTTTTTAACCCTTTTGTAGTGTTGGCTGTCATAATACAATATCCTTTGGCAAACAGTTCCACAGGTTGACTGTGCATTGTCTGAAGAAATACTTTCTTTGTTTTAAACCTGCTACCTATTAATTTTATTTTGTGACAACTAGTTCTTGTGTTATGAGAAGGAATAAATAACACTTCTTTATTTACTTTCTCCACACCAATCATGATTTTATAGACCTCTAGTACATCATCCCTAATCATCTCTTTTCCAAGATGAAAAGTCCCAGTCTTATTAATCTCTCCTCATATGGAAACTGTTACATACTCATAATCATTTTTGTTGCCTTTTTCTGTACCTTTTTCAATTGCAATATATCTTTTTTGAGATGGGGTGATCAGATCCGCAGTATTCCAGATGAGAGCATACCAGAGATTTATAAAGAGGGAATATGATACATTCTGTCTTTATTATCTATCCCTTTTCTAATGCATCCCAATATTCTGTTAACTTTTTGGACTGATGCTGCACACTGAGTGGATGTTTTCAGAGAAATATCCACAACTTCAAAATCTCTTTTTTGAGTGGTAGCAGATAATTTAGACCCCATCATTTTATATGTTTAGTTGGGATTGCTTTCCAATGTTCATTAATTTGCATTTATCAACACTAAATTTCATCTGCCATTTTGTTGCCCAGTCACCGACTTTTGTAACATCCCTTTGTAACACTTCACAGTCTGCTTTGGATTTAACTATGTTGAGTATTTTTGTATCATCTGAAAATTTTGCCACATCACTGTTTGCCCCTTTTCCCAGATCATTTATGAATATGTTGAACAATACTGATGCCAGTACAGACCCCTGGGGAATGCCACTATTCCCCTCTCTCCAAACTGACCATTTTCTCCTACCATTGTTTCCTATCTTTTTAACAGTTACTGATCCAGGACAATACCTTCCCTCTTACCCAGTGTCCACTTACTTCGGTTAAAAGCCCTTGGTGAGGGACCACAAAGGCTTTCTGAAAGTCCAAGTATGCTATATCCACTGGATCACCCTCGTCCACATGCTTGTTGAACCCCCTCAAACAATTGTAGTAGATTGGTGAGGCATGGTTTCCCTTTACTAAAACCATGACTCTTCCCCCAATAAATCGTGTTCATCTGTGTGTGTGATAATTCTTCTTTACTATAGTTTCAACCAATTTGTCTGGGGTTGAAGTTAGTTTTACCAGTTGTAATTGCTAGGATTACCTCTGAAGCCTTTTTTAAAAATTGGCATTAGCTATCCTCCAGTCATCTAGTACAGAAGCTGATTTAAAGGACAGGTTACATAACACCATTAGTAGTTCTGCAATTTCATATTTGAATTCTTTCAGAACTCTTGGATGGATACTATCTGGTCCTGGTGGTTTATTACTGTTTAATTTATCAATTTGTTCCAAAACCTCCTCTAATGAAACCTCAATGTGGGACAGTTCCTCAGATTTGTCACCTAAAAAGAATGGCTCAGGTTTGGGAATCTCCCTGAAATCCTCAGCTGTGAAGACCAATGGCAAGAATTCATTTAGTTTTCTTTGGCTAGTTCTTCAAATTCTTTTTTAGCCCTTCTAATTATATTTTTATACTTCACTTGCCAGATTTTATGCTCCTTTCTATTTTCCTCAGTAGGATTTAACTTCCACTTTTTAAAAGCTGCCTCTGTTTCTTTTACTTTGTTTAGCCATGGTGGCACTTTTTTTTGGTCCTTTTACTACGGTTTTTTATTTGGTGTACACATTTAAATAAAGCTTCTATTATGGTGTCTTTTAAAAAGTTCCATGCAGCTTTTAGGGATTTCACTTTTGGTACTGCACTTTTTAATTTCTGTTTAACTAACTTCCTCATTTTTGTGTAGTTCCCCTTTTTCAAATTAAATGCTACTGTTGTGGGCTGCTTTGGTGTCCCCCATGCACCGCCTACCCCTGCAGGGTTGTTGCATTTTATTATGTTATAGTCACTATTACAAGGGGGTTCAGCTATATTCAGCTCTTGGACCAGATCCTGTGCTCCACTTAGGATTAAATCAAGAACTGTCTCTTCTCTCGTGAGTTCCAGGACACGCTGCTTTAAGAAGCAGTCATTTTAGGTGTCAAACTTTATCTGCATCTTGTCCATAGGTGGCATGTACCCACTCAATATTATTCAGTTTTTAATTTTTATTCTGTAATTGTCCACTATGGGATTTTATACACAGATTTCCTCTGAAGCACGTGGAACTGACCTTTGTCAGAGACAGGAAACTAACTAGATGGACCACTGCTCTCTCATCTGATGTGCTAATGTTTTTTCTTGTTTTTCATAGGACACTTCAAACAGATTGGTTTGCTAAGGTGGGAGGGAGAAGGAGGACTTAATTATAAATATAGGAGCGTCAGGGAGGGTGGGTGGGTTGCATTCAAGTCCTGCTGCGTCACCCAGTGGCAAGGGTCTGTGGGATTGGCAGTAGTGGATCCTGGGCTCCACCAGATTCTGACCCAGAGCCCTGTGACTGGTAGGTCAGATATTCAGTTTGCGGGGGGGAGGGGGGAGCAGATGCCACCAAGCCTGCTCCCTAGGTCATTTCTTACAACAGCTTTTGCTCTTTCAAAGTCACAATGGGATCTACTTATGGATTCACGGGTGGAGGGGGGTGAAGAGAATGGTTCTCCCTCACAGTCATCCAGAAGCTCTTTTCCTTCAATACAGCCTGCTGTTTGAAATCTCCAGGAGGCCTTTGGTGGCTCAGCAGAGGAGTCTGATCCAGGCGGTGGGGTGCTCCTGCAGGAGCTAAAAGCATAGGACTGCTCCCATACTCTGTCCACCTTGACTGAAATGGGCAGTTCCTTTTGAGCTCTGCCTCCATTGTGCGCATGTCCAGTAGGTATGGCTGGGCAATGCCTTCT
Organism: Mesoclemmys tuberculata; assembly: GCA_007922155.1. Lineage (NCBI taxonomy): Eukaryota > Metazoa > Chordata > Testudines > Chelidae > Mesoclemmys > Mesoclemmys tuberculata. Next base: position 27,989,205 of record ML675616.1, read on the forward strand.
GGGCCCAGAGCTCTTCATTCACCCTTGGTTCCCCAGTATGTTCCCCTTCACAGGGAGTCACCTAGCTTAAATCTCTTCTCATCATCTTGGTTTTGGCCCAAAATATGGGACATGCATCTGAGGGTATGACTGTGGTTCCCAGAAGAAAGAAGTAGATGTCAAATAATTGCTGAATTTCTACAATAAAGTTCTGGAAAGTGTAGTTCTTGGAACCTTTGAAACATTTCAGTATTTGATTAAAAATAGTGCAGTTGGAAAGTCTCTGTTCTTTTGTGCTCCTCGGGTTCCGTGCTAAAGATCTAATTTTTTTTAATGTAAGGCGTGCGTGTAAAGGAATGATATATATATTTATACATTTACTTCATTGTAGACTTTACTACACTTTTTAACTTTTTCATGCTGATTTATTGTTCCTTTTTACTTTAACTATTTAAATGCTACACTTAACAGCACAGCACAGTTATAGCAGCTGGGATTTTACTTCTTTGGTTTGCAAATCAGACCTGAAAAATTGAATCTAACAGTATGCTGTCTGAGTAGCTTTTATAACTTCACCTCATTGTTAGTCTAGTATAAAGAGTCTCCTGGTATAATTTTGCATTTGAGTAAGGTTAATTCTAGCCTTTCATTAAAATGTCATTGTGATCTAAGCTTTTAATGGAGATTTAGAAATATTTCATCATTTGCATACTTTCAGGGCCATCACCATTAGGGCATAAATGTTGGCTTCTGAAATAGGTGATGAAGAGCTCTTTGAAAAATTATGATTGAATTGGGGTTTAGAACTTTTTTAATTTAAGCTACAAAATTTTTGCATTATATGTTTAGAAGCCTACTTCAAAATGAGATTATTTTTAGATCATTAGCATGGAACTCTATGCATAGCAATGTATGGATAGTCCCAATGTTACTGAGAATTACCATATACTTGTTGTAGAACCTCTAGATGGAGAGAGAGAAAAGATTGGGACTCTTTAGGTTAGATATAAGAAGACATGATAGGCTTAAAAAAAGATACTCAATAGAATAGAGAAGATATAAGATCATCTGGAATCACTGGACCCAAGACAATATGCGAAATTCTATCAGTCTCTTCTCCCTCACCCCACCCAGTTTGAAGTGGATTTCCCTCAAGGCTAGTCTACATTATTGCAGAACACTATTTGTTATCTTTTTCCTGTATTCATTCATCTTACCTAATGATCCTCAGGGGACAGGACTGAGGAAGAGACACAGAGGCAGTTGAGGTGAATTGTAGGGTCAGAGTGTCCCTTCTGGTATGATATTCCAGTCACTAAACAAATGAAGTACCCAGTGTATCTCAATCTCCTTTTCTTTTCTCCCCACCATTAACTTTGACCTTCCCTCCTTTCATGTACATTCCCT
>ML675616.1:27990990-28052694 GCA_007922155.1 Mesoclemmys tuberculata
CGTGACAGTAACTCCTGTTGGGGACAATGGAAGCTACTGGTATCCTTCAGTGGCAGAAATGGCACCCTATCCTTTTTCAATCACATTCTCTCTCATCTATTTTCCTGCACTCACTACTTTATCACCTGTATTGGCATCCTTTCTCTCACTTTGAACTCTCTCTTCTTTCCTCCCTATTCACGTTTTTTTACCTTGTCCTCCCTGCACTCTTTTTTTCACCATCTCTCTCCCTCCAGAGTAAGCACCAGAACTTGAGCTTTTCAGAGTTGGCCTCCTGCTCTGCTACCCTTTTGTGAGGCTTGGGTTTCTCCTCCCATAGCTAGCAAAGAGGAGAGAGAACCTGCTGATCCTACCTGGCATCCAACCACTGTGCTTGGCTAGAGAAGGGATACCAAGCCTGGGGCAGTGGGTTATGCTAGGCGGAGGACAGGAAAGAAGGGGAGGAAAGAGAGAGAGCACACAACTAATGCTTCAGGCAGACGAGCCTTTCTGGCACCATCTGCATGTATTGCAGTTAGTAATTTATACTTTTCTCACTGAGGGCACTTTGACTGGGGTTCATGGGGGAGGGACAAAGGAGGCTCAGGTGGAAGGGTGTGATAAGCCCTAACACAGGGCTGGCTCTTCTATGGCCTATACAGCCATGTGAAGTGTGGCCTGTGCACTGGAGGGAACTCTGATGCTTGCTCTCCCTTCTCATGTGTTCAGTGAAAACACATTACAAAAGGACAGGATAAAAGGGTAAACAAGAATAGTGAAAGGAGGCATACAATCTCCCTGCCTTCCAGTGCATTAAATTCAAACCCAGGCTGGGATGCATTAAGCGGTTCAGGGAATTGCCAATCCCGTATAGAGGCTCTTCTCTAGATCAGCAGTTCAAATCCAGCAACTGTTGTCACAGGAAAAGAGTTGTTGTCATGGCTATTCAGTAGCCTCTGTGTAATTGTTGAGTTTTTTAATGTGGACCTAGAAAGAACCTATCAAAAGTATTAGGTCTCAGTGGAAATGCGAAGAGTCGGATGAGCACATATAGAGGTGGTTCTCACAGAACGGTGTTGGTCTACTGGCGTCAGATGTCCACTTTCTACACTTAGATCTGTTTTGTTTTTTAAAAAATGGAGTACATTTAATATGCCCTTTCTCATAAGCAGCAAGGGCCTGGTCCCATTAAGATCAAAGGAAAGACTCTCATTCATGTCAGTAGAAGTTGAATCTCATCCTAAACTCACTTTAAAAGAATTTTGAAACAATACAGCGCATGCCCAAAGAGAAGAAGGGAATATTCCATAGTACACGCTTACACAATAGTAAAAAAGATTAACAGACCTTAAATTGAGGTTTCTCTTCAGATAATGGAGAATCTTTCTCAAAGCCATTACTGTATTGTAGGACTAACAGGACACTTTCCTCTTGATGAGCTGCCTTCATCATGCAGTCTTTAATTCCTTCTTTCAGAGAAGCAATTGCAAACCTGCCTTAAAAGAACAAGTCTCAGTCCGTCTTTTTTTCTTTATAATTACCAGTTAGATTCCCCTATTACCACTGCTGTTGTCAGAGGGAAATCACATTTCTTGGCACTTTCTTGTACCTGACAATCTTCTCCAGCTTGGATGAAATGGTGTTGAGGTTACTATGTGTGACCTAGGACTTAGGAACCAGTTTGTTAAATTGTGCTTGGTACTTCTGCAGTAAAATAACACATTGATAGAAGAGATACATTATGGCAGCAAACTAAATCACTTTTATGCTTTGAACTGAAAATCATTTTACTCCTGCATCAGCAACTGACAAGAGGTCTAGGAATCTAATAATCCAGGGATTCCCAAATTGTGCTTCATAGGCTATTGGTGACCTGTGATGCACTAGCTGCTGGAACATCTTGTATCAAGGAAAGGCAGCAGCACCTAGTGGATGAATCGCTGGACAGGGACTTAGACCTGGATTCTGTTTCTAGCACTGCTACTGGCACGTTGGGTGAACTTGTACACATCACTTAACCTCTGCCTCAGTTTCCCCTGCTAAAATGGGGCTTTTGATGCTGACCTCCATTATAAAGCACACTAAAATCAACTGATGAAAAGTGTAAATGCTAGGTGGTATTGTGTCTAGTTAAAGAAACAGAACAAATGAGAGGAGGAAATAAAATGAAAAGGAAAAATAAACAGTATAATTAATTTACTAAACTAAAGACAGCTAAAAATGCTGTATGACTCTTGTTATATTACCTGATCATGAAAGGGAGCAATGGTGTAAATGTAATGAAGTGTGATCCAGTGTCAAAAAATTTAATAGCTCTTGATCTAATCCAATTATGCATTTATGCATCTTATCAGAGTAGTATGTCATAAACATACTGTAATTACTTCAAACTTTTCTGTCAGAAGTTCCACATTCCCTAACCTTCCTCTGATTACAATGCCATCTAGAGTAGGGTCATTGTTGGTGGTTTGCCATGTAGAGCAATCTAGACTGTATTCTGCTATCAGCTTGTGCGAACAAAGTAAGTTTGTATTGGGTCCTGAAAATATTAATACTCTGATACATCTTGATCTCTGATGGAGAGTCCTGCTTTGAGTCCTGCTTTGAGCAAGCAGTTGGACTAGATGACCTCTTGAGGTCCCGTCCAACTCTAATCTTCTGTGATTCTATGGAAGGGAATTCTACAGCTAAAGAGCAGTTGTTTTTGTGTTTTATCTAATGTAGGTTATCAGTGTATCAAGGCACTATTCAGCACTAGAGGCAAGCCAGCCATTGTTAGCCTGCACATTAATGTCTGTAGATATGTTATGGTTGTAGTTTCATCAAACGTCAGCTCACTGCTCCTATGTCAGGACCGTGCTCTTCTCCAGGGACTATGGAAGTAAGGGTGTATCTACACTAGAGCTGGGAGGTGTAAATTCCAATTGGAGGAGACATACCTGTACTAGCTGTAATTGAGAGAGTGCTAAAAATAGAAGGGTAACTGTCACAGTAGTGGTAAGAGGGCTTTGCTGGTCTGTGTAGTATCCTGTCCGCCGCCAGAACAGCATACTGTGTGCAGCCTAACCCCCTCCCACTGCTCTTGCTGTGGCTTCTATTTTGAGCATGCTTCTATTTTTAGCAAGCTAGCTTGACATACCCATGTCAGCTCTGATCTCCTTGAGTTGGAATTTACACCTTACAGCTGTAATGTAGACACACCGTTAAGTGGATCCCCAAGTCGCTGAAGAAGAACAATTCCATTTACCCATCTCCCAGGTGGAAGGACCTCTGTTTACAGGATATGGTGATCAAGCCAGTAAATGGAGGGGTGAATGTCAGAACTTAAAATTTCAGTGTGGATCTGTGATGGTCTTTACTTGTGGGGAATGTTTCCTAGTGGTCAGGGATTAAGCTCTTTGACCTGTAAAGGGGATTTCAGTAGGGGAGCACAGGCCCTCTCACTCCACCTGGCTTCAGGCCAGGGCTCTCTGAAGGCAACAAAACAGTTTGACTTAAGGCTGATCTCCCTGGGCCACTTCCTCTGTTGTCCACTTCCTCTGTTGTCCACAGTTAATAGTCTGTGCAGGGGGGACCTGGCACCTCTTCATGGCCAGGTGGAGCATAGTAACTCTCTTCCTCTTGGAGCAGCAGCTGCCTCCTCCCATGCCTTGGCCCTCCTGCCAGGTTAGTTTGGAGTCTTTCCCTTCAGGGGTAGTCTATAAACTGAACAAGGGGAATTAGGTCCTTCCTTCCCTCAAAAAGGCAGTTGAAGGGAGAGATCCTGCCTTCCCTCATCCCTTCTCTTGGGAGATGCAAGTTACAGGTCTGCTCTTTTCCCTGATCTGCCTTCAGGTGGGTTGTTCTGCTCCCTTTTAACTTCTCCAGCCTGTGCGTCTCTTGCAGGTGTGGTGAGGCAGAATCTGGCTGAGCCCTGAGCCACTTCTGTAAATCCTTGTTGCCCAGTGTGGGGCTTATATAACCCCTCACAGGACCATGGGGCAGTGTTTAGCATTATCTTCTCAACTGGAGATCGCTACCTAAAGTGTTTACATTCTTTATCTGTATTGGCCATACAAAACATGAGCAGCTACCCAAAGGATCTTCTAGTGAAACAACATATATCTTTATACAATTTAGAGCAGACAGTATGTTTATATATTATCATGTGGTTTGAAATCTTTCAAGGACAAGATGTCTTAGGGTTGTAGACACAGAGGACCCATATGAATGGGAATGCATCCCCACTGGCTCTTAGCAAGGGTCCATTATCTCTCCATTTCAGTGACTCTGATGTTAGCCTGCCAATGCAGGGAGTCATAGGTTTTCCCTAAGATACTTCATTTTGATCCATCACATTACAGTGTAATCCCTTTCCCTCTTCCTCCATGGCATTAGAACAGCGGTTCTCAACCTGTGGGTCGCGACCCCGGCGGGGGTCGAACGACCAAAACACAGGGGTCGCCTAAAGCCATCGGAAAATACATATTTCCGATGGCTTTAGCCGCTGAGAAGTCGCGCTACCATCTGTAGCAGCGCTATTCAGCTGGAACGCACACCGTTATGGATGCGCGTTCCAAACTGAATGCCTGCGCGCATGCGCAGACGTGATTGCATCATCCGTCCGGGGCCTAAGGGGCGGGGGAAGCGGGGGGAACGCTCCACAGTCCATAGCAGCGCATTACGTGTGTCCGGCGCTTGCTGACGTCATTAGTGGGCGGACGCAGCAAGCGCCGGAGGACAGAAGCCTAGGAGGCGGAGAGCCAAGAGGCGGAGAGCCAAGAGAGTCTGCGAGACAGCCTGCTGGTGTAAAAAAGGTTAATAATGTAAAAACAGTACACACACCATACACACAATACTGTGTAAGTGTAAGGTGCTTTGTGTGTAATCATTATACAGTACACAAAGCAGCTTACACTTACACAAAGCACCATACATTTACAGTGTGAACTACATCGGTCTTATACTATAAGAGACCACTATAAGATGTAGTCTTATGTCCGAATCATAACTGTAGCAAAATTACAGTTATGTCCGAATCATAACTGTAGCAAAATTACAGTTTTGAAGTAGCCACCAAAATTATTTTTTGGTTTGGGGTCACCGCAATATGAGGAACTGTATTGCGGGGTCACGGCATTAGAAAGGTTGAGAACCACTGCATTAGAAGCAATTGTTTGTTTCAGTCACCCTTTGGCTGTTTAAGCATTCTCCTTTTAAGGGTCTTAGCAGCACTCAGTAAAGCCTCTAGACAATACGAAAGTAAGCTGCAGTCATGTGGACATGATGCTCCAGGCTATGGGTCTTCAGTACTATATGTTACTATTGTCTTAACAAACTGGGCTGGATCAGTAAGGCAATTTCCATTAATGTTACTGGATTTTCATTCTAAATAGATTCATTACAAAAAACATAAAATATGCAAGTTGGTTTAAACTAATAGCTTACAGTTAGAACTGTTTCAAGAGCTGGCAATTCTTTTCAAGAGATTTGCAAGCGTTCTCTAAAACCAGATGAAGTCTTAGAAAGGGAAGACTTACAAAATTAAACAACGAGAGTTGATGAGCTGAACCTATTCATACTCCTGGGACGTAACTTATCTCTCCTTTAAAACTAAAGACCCACATATACGATGTTGCTAAAGATGGACTTTAGCTGGAACATCAGAAATAGTAGCTAACTCTGGGTACTATCAAAATATCTGCAAGTAATGTGGTAATCCAGCTTGCTTGGGACCCTGAAATCATATAATATGTGTTTTCTGTGACTGAAACAAATATCTAGATGGGAGAAAACCTGAGGATAAATTAAGGAAAATGGTGATTTTTAACCATGCTTAATCTTTAATGCAGCTTTCAGTCCATTTACATAGTGTTAACATCTGGGCCCAAAACTCTGAAGTACGCTAAAGAATTGTTAATCAAGACATCCATGAAGCTTTGCAACGCAAGACAGTGAAAATATACCTAAAGGTCATGACCTATTTTGCAGACTTCTTTTTGCAGCTGTTTAAATATATATGCATGTAATCAGCTCTAAACTACTTGAATAATAAATTATAAGATTGTGAGTACATGTCACAAAAGCATAAAATGTTCCAACAAAAAAAGAAAAAGAAATGATTCATTAAGAAGTGTTATTTTCTCTTTTGTACAAAATTTGTTGTGACTTTTTGAACACAGGAAATGTGGAGTGCATTAAATATAACTGTCCAGATAACTAACTGCAAGGTAGACATTTGATAGTAATTTTACAATAATAACTTACACAACTGCAAATTGTAATATGAATAAACAAAGGACAGGGGCTACAAAAGACTGGTAGATTGTAAACCACCTTGGCCCAGTGCAAGTGGGTGACCCCAGGCCTTTCTGTAACATGCTGTCATATCTTTAGTTAGGGTAGCTTGACCTGAATAAACCAAACTGGGCATGATACCTGATGTCTCAGAAATCAATTATTTAACAAGAAACCATTTATTACAATATCTCCTACAATGTCCGCCTCACTCATTCATGGGCACCTATTTGTTGTATAATGTCACAGAGCTGAGTTAACTTTTTCTGCTTTTGTAGTGATGAAGGGAGAATGATGGTTATGTGCTCTGTTGTCACTAAAATGGCAAATAACAGATGCACACGTGTGTCTAGTCTAAATATGGCCCTGGAGCATCCATGTGGAATACCCTAGTGGTATGAACTTGATTGTGCTTAGAGAAAGTCCCATGTTTAAATGCAAACTTTTATAAGATCAAACTTGTTTCCCCTTTATAAAATATATTTTTCAATAATGCAGTGTGTAGAAAAATTGTCCTCTATTTCCTGCTGTCTCAAAAAGGGGATAATCTTTTTTTCTTCCCAAAATATTGTGCTATTGGAGATACCTTTATGAATTGCTATTTTATGTAACAGTAGTATTTTTATATAAGCACAAAGGCTAAACCATCTCAAGCGCAGAATTATTTGGGGATTTTGAGTGCATTTTTAAAAAAAGTAATATTTTTTTAAAATGAAAACTTACTAAAATTAAAATTATTGCAGGTCTGTGGTGTCCGTATTTTATAGCCAGTACAGCATAAGACATTAAGAAGACCATTCAGAAATGTTAGTTGGCAGAGATTGTTGATGCTTGCTAGGAGGTACTCTCTAGAAGAAGTCCAGTCTCTCACCCCCTATATGATAATGTGACAGCTGCAAACAGCTGAGGCAATCAAGCTAACATCCATCTGCTTTGTGTGGTGGAGCTAGTGGCAGAATATTTTTCAGTGAGGGACATTGCACACTGGAACCTGAATTCCCTGGCCTTGTTCCAACAAAGCGGAGTCTATTAGCCTTCAGTGCTTTAATGCCATGTGTACTTATTTTTCTTAGTGTTTGGAGGAGAATTAGTTAAAATGAATGAAGTTATCAGTCGTGGTGGGTGGGCTGGTTAGATAAGGTTCTGTATGGCGATTGATGCACTTCATTGCTGTTTCTGATACATGTTTGTTTGTTTTATTTATTTATTTAGTATAAAGCTGCTGTGCTTGCACCCAGAGCACAGAATGCACACCTTTATATATCTAAAAATATTAAATCGCTTTCAGCTGGAAGTACATATATCGCCAGAGTCCTCGAGGAATGTACTTACAATGAATAAAAGAGGTAGAAATGAACCTCCTGCAGAACGTAGATAAACGCATTTGAATGCTTTTCCAAAGTATAGAATATATTTTACACTCCAATCCCGCATGGTGATGAGCACTCTCATCTTCTAGTGAAGCCAGTGGAAGATGAGGGGGCTCAGCATCTTATAGGATTAGTCCCTAGATGTTCTCACTTCTTCTCTCTGTTCATTAGTTTCATTGGAAGCTTTGAGAGTATCCATTTTAGGAAACTGATCTATACAGGGTGGTGAATAGGCTTCTCATTGTTACAGCTTTCCTGGTCTTTACAAGATTAGACAATGTCTTCTGAATTCGTTTGAATGTTGATTACACTATCATTGTGTGTGCTAGGGGTTTTATGCAGAAGAAGAATGAGATGATCAAGTTGGTATACTCTGAATAGACTTTAAAAGATTGCAAGGTGGCACTTTTATTGGAGGAGGGGAATTAGTATAAAAATATACTGTCAAAACATGTTGTTCTAAATGGTGAGCTGATGATACTTTTATTTTGCTTTATTTCCTGAATGTGTCATTTAGAAAAATTAAGAGATCTGCTGTTTGCTGGAATTAGTTTGTCTGACACAGGGAAGTGTTTGAGGAGTTGTAAGACCAAAAAAACACTACATCATGATTTCTTTCCCTGTGTATATTGGTACTTCATATCTTGAATATTTAATTCTACATTCATAAATATAGATATTTTACGAGAGCTGGAGTTCAGTGGGTATCAGTTCTGTGAAAAGCAATTGTAGGTAGATTATGAATAGGTATTCATTAAGAAACCTCAGGATCAAATATCCAATCCAGTTGGCTTAAATAGTGGTCAATTTTCTGCAGTTATCACCGAGTGCCAAATCTAAGGACAAATTGTGACGCTTCAGATTGCAGCCACTCTGTTCTAGGGTTGAGAGGGAAAAAGAGCTCTCTGCACTACACTATCAGTAGTACTTAATTACCATGCAGATGCAGGAAGAGCCTTTTCATGGACCATATGTTTCCCTCAAGATAGGGAAATACATCTTTAAGAAGCATAGATAAAGAATACTAATTATTCAGTGTACCTATTTATACAGCATGTTGAAAAAATAGTTTGGCTGGATGATGTCTGTCATAGCTTCAGAAAAAGCAGTGCTTTTTGTCTTCTCTCCCAAGTCATTGTATATATTTTGGAATATAGTGCTGGATGCAGGCAATAGCTTGGAGACTTTAAGGGTTTGATCTCCATTTCCTATACATCTGGAGTAACCCCCTGACTCGGTGAACTTTTTTTTGGAATATACACAGGTGTAAGTGAGAGCAAAATTTGACTTCAAGTATTTCAAAGTTCCCTGTGAATACTCCTTAAAAAATTAGTGTGTATATATTCAGCTCAGTAAATTATTTGAGTGGGTTTTTGTTTGTTTGTTTGTTTGTTTTGTTTGTTTGGGTTTTTTTTTAAAGCTTGTGAGCTAAAGAGGGGGTTAGGATGTAAGAGGATTATTTTCATGTGCATTCATATTACTTTCTAAAATTGTTTTATAAAGTATCTAGATTTATAGATTAAATGGTTTGGCTTAATTTAGAAGCTATTTCCACCTGTTTTGACAATGCTGAAGTGATGAAGACAATACCTAAGACAGCAAGCCAATTTAATCATTACTGCCCAAATTTTTAGAAGATGTTGGGATATCAAGTGCTAATCTCTTTTAAAAATCTGGCCATAAATGCCGAAGAACTACCATGATGAGCACTTCTGAAAATCTGTCCATACATGCCATCATTAGACAATGTTGGGTAGTGTGTGAATTTACCTTGGACAATGGTCAGAAATTTGACTATATAACTATAGGCATCAAGCCTGCTCTCTTTGATGTTATAATAGGTTATGTCTAAAGTATGGTTAATAATGTGTTGACTATTCCTTTATATAAAGCACATTATCGTGTTGATTAGCGATGGAGCAGGCTACTAAAAATGACCCACCTCCATTTATTTCTAACTAGATTAAGACATGATACCCCAGCTGCAGCCCATGAACTTCACCAATATGGCAGGATGATAAGACAAAGAGATGTTACATTCTAGGAGCTGCTGATAATGTTGGCTTCATTCTGTCCGAGATACTGTATCTCCCAAGCATCTCTTATCGCGCAAAAGGTGTGTTCTCTGTCTAACTCTGATTGTCTAAAATCAGCACTTTCCCTGTAGAAGAGGCTTGATCATTTCTAGCTTTCTGGTACTTAATGACAGGTATTACATGTAATCATTTCTAAACACATACACTGAATGTGAGAGAGTGTGAGAGAGAGGAGTTGTTTCAACAGTTCTGGTTCAGAATGCATGTTTCCTCAAAACATCAAGACACAAATTGGCTTCTCAGTACGCAGGTGTAGCCTTCATATACTTCATACTGGAAACAATGGGGCTTTCACTTGCATGACTGAGGGCAGAGTTTGACACCATGGTTTTATTTTCAAGGCTATTATTGTTTTTCTTATTTGTTTATATAATGGTAACTGGTAGAGGCCCCAATCAAGATAAGGGTGCCGTGGTGCCAGGTACTATATAAAAATAGAGAATCCCTGCCCTGAACAGCTTACAAATGAATATGCAAGTGGTGTTATCCCTGTTTTACAGAAACTGAGGCAAAAATAATTAATTTATTGGCCCACGACCACACAGGAAGTCTGTGACAGAGGTAGGAATTGACACCAGACATCCTGATTAATGGTCTATTATCTCAACCATCTTTCTCCTAGTTTAGAAAACTTTTAAATTTTACATTTGAGTGTTTTCCCAGACGTTCTGTTCCTTTTCTGTCACTTGGATTTCACTCTTATAATTTGGGATATTTCATCTGCATGTTCACTTCTCATTCTATTAGTTTCTTTTATATGATGAACCTTTCAGCCATAACCTTTCATCAGAAAAGAATTTTTCACTTAGAATATTTTTAGAATTCCAGAAAATGTAACATACCATGTGTGTGCATACCAAAGAATAATTAAATACACTAGGCAAGAGGAACTGAACTAGGCGGCAGTGCGTACAAAAGGGATTTGTGAGAAATCACTGGATTTATTCTGCAAATGTTTAGGAAATGAAACTCTTTATACAAAGCTGGAAAACACATGAAGAAGAAGAAATCAATCTAGCAGAAATTGAGAGGAGATTATATATTTCAGGGAGCAAGTGAAACCATTTCTCTTTAGATCTAAACAAAACCATTTCCACTTTCCTTTTAAAATGGGGGGGAGGAAGTGTTGATGTTAGTGTTTGTTTAATTTATAAATTCATGTATATTTGGGAAGGATCATTTGTGGTCAGAGCAACACTTTAATGTCACGAGTTGGTCAGTCAGCTGCTGATCAGCATTCCAGCATGAGACGTGGGCTTTGAGTTTAATTACTGTATCCAGGTTGCCAGAGTGGCAGTTGTAAATGGAATTTTACAGGTTCAGATTTCTTTGGTTAAAGTGCATTTTTTAATAAGACTATTTTCTTGCTGCTGTTCATTGTCCAGTCTCCTGTTCTTGTTTAAGCACTGAATGAGGGTCAACAGGCTCAGCTTCTGGAAGTTGGAAGAGAAATGATCAGTTGAATAAAATCTAAACTGTTGTGGATTTTGAAAATTGTTTAGGTGAAAACTAGCTATACTGAATGTTTTTAACCCATCAGTGTTCACCATGTGCATCAGTAACAGAAGAATATTCTGAGATGCTTCTGACATTTGTAGGGGGCTTTTTATTTTTTTTAAACAGATAGTTTGACCTACAGATACAGGAAGCAAAAAGCTTATACTGCAAAGCTTGGTATATTTCTTTGATTGGAAAATGTCCCAGGGACTAAATCTTTAATAATTAATATATTAACTGTCTACTAATCTGCATTTTTCTACATTAAGAGAGTTCTATGTGTCTGAGGTAAAACAATTTTTCTACATGGAGATATATTGCTGTTTATTTTCCCCTTTATCTTTGGTATTTCTTCACCCTCAGAGTTTTCTTTCCTTATATAATATATCTTATTCTGTTGCTGAACAGAATCCAACCACTGAGCTATTTAAATAGTTCTACTAGATCACAGCAGCACTGAAGTCTACCTGCAGTCATTGCAAGTTAAGATAAATTGCAACCAAGGGTTTTAACAGAACTGGCTGAAGAGCTTGCAGGACTGTTAATGGTGATTTCCAATAAATCTAGGAACAAAGGGGAAGCACCAGAAGACTTGAACAAACCTAATGTACCAATATTTTAAAAGGGTAAACAGGATGACATGGGTAATTGTAGGCTGGTCTATCTGACCCTGATTCTTGATAACATAATGGACAACTGATACAGGTCTTAACAAATAAAGATTTAAAGGAGAGTAATATAATTAATGACAATCAATATGGGTTTATGGAAAACAGAGTCTGTCAGACTAAGTGGATATCTCTCTCTTTGTCTCTCTTTCTTTTTTTAATGGAATTATCAGTTTGGCTGATAAAGGTAATAGCGTTGATGTAATATACTTAGATTTATGTAAGGCGTTTGACTTGGTACATGTAAATGGAGTAAAAATTGGCTACTTGTTAGGTCTTAAAATGTAACTGTAAATGTGGAACCATCACTCAGTGGTGTATTTCTAGTTGGGTCCTGCAGGGGTTGGTTTTTGGCCTGTGCTAGTTAACATTTTTTATCAATGACCTTGAAAAAAAAAATCATGACTGATTGAGTTTGCAGATGACACACAAAACTGAGGTAATGGTAAACAATGAAGAGGCCTGGTTACTGATACAGTGCAATCTGGATTGTTTGGTAAGGTGGGCTCAAGCAAACAATATATGCGTTAATACAGCTAAATATAAATGTATACATCTAGGAACAAAAACTAAGCCATATTTACAGGATGGCGGACTCCGGGACCCTCAGAAGTAGTGGTGCTGGAAAAGACGTGTGAGGTGGGGGGTGGATAATAAGCTGAATATGGGATTCAAGTGTGACACTGGCGAAAGGCATTAGAGGGATCCCTAGAATGTCAAGTAGAACTAAAGAGGTTATTTTACCTCTGTTTTTGGCATGGATGTGGCATTGGTTGCTGGAACACTGTATCCAATTCTGGTGTCCACAATTCAAGAAAGATGTTGATAAATTGGAGAGTGTTCAGAGAAAAGCCACAAGAATGATTAAAAGAATAGAAAATATGCCTAATAGTGATGGGAGTCTCAATCTATTTAGTTTAACGAAGAGAAGGTTAAGGGTGACTTGATCACAGTCTATAAATAGCTACATAGGAACAAATATTTAATAATGGTCTCTTGACTCTAGCAGGCAATGGTATAACATGATCCAATGGGTGAAAATTGATGCTAGACAAATTGAGAATGGAAACAACACATAAATTTTTAACTGTGAGAGTAACTAACAATTTATCAAGGGTCATGGTGAATTATGCAATTCTAGTAATTTTTAAATCAAGATTGGGTGAGAGATATGCTCTAGGAATTATTTTGGGGAAGTTCTACACACTGGGGAGGCTGGAGCATTGGACCTGATGCAAGATCTGAGGCCTAAATCTGAGGCTGTGAACCAAAGTCAGGCCATGTATTAAATCAGATGCTTACAAATTCATGAACTTGAATTCAGTGCATGAACTTGGCAAAATTGTTGCTAGTGCACTAGATATTTACGTAAATATATTCCAGCTAGTATAAATGCAGCCCAGTCTAGTACAAGATAAGATGGTTTGACAAAATAATGAATAAGGATGTTGTTTCTGACATATCAGGAACAAAGGGAGATAACAGGTGTCATGAAATAATATGTAGGTGGTACATAAATTACCCAGGACTCTGCCAACCCCAAGCTCTTGGTAACTTTACTCTGTGCGAGGTAGTATCAGGAAATAAATCAAATGGACACATGGCAGTCCAGCTGACTGATGGACAGATAGAAACAGTATAACACAAGAGTGCTCTTGCTTTCCTTTACTTAGGCCCGATCTACACTTACCTTTGGGATTCGGCGGCAGTCGACAGGAGATACGCAAGTGACGTAAATCATTTGCGTATCTCCCGTTCACTTCATGGCGTCTCCTCTGCGCGGCATCCACACTGCGCTGCGTCGAAGGGAACAGTGCTCCCTTCAACGCAGTGCTACGCCTCTTACCGGGGTGGTTTTCTGCATCACTTCCTGGATCGACTGATGCGTCTATACAGACCGCTCAGTCGATCCAAAGCAATCGATGTGATGGTGGCAAATTTGCCGCCATCACTGTAGACCCAGCCATAGTCTCATGCACTTACACAAATCTGCAACCAGTTAATAAAGTATCCCCAACCCTTAATAATTACCAAACTTTGGGGTGGGTTTCAAGTGATACAATGGTGGCTTTCCGATTGGCTGGTCTTCCAGCTGCTGTTGGGGGACCCCAAAATCTGTGTCCAAGAAGAGATCCCAAAATATCCAAACATCTCTCTCACAGATCCCAGCACATCTACCAGAGACTTCATTGGGAGGTGTAGAGATGGAAAAGGTTGAAAAAAATAGGCTCCCCTCCGCTCTTGGCTTTGTCATGGTAAGGCTGCACAGACCTGCAGAAAGGCCTACCAATTTTGGCTGCTGTTAGCAACAAGTATGATAATCAATATTACACTATCAAGTGGTCTCTGGCCCTTTTATTGGTCTATCAAAATCTCCCTGTACAAGTCTATATGTTGGGGAACCTCGCCTTAACCCTTTGTGTGGCCTAAAGGACAGCAGAGACTCTTGCTGCTGATTGACCCACTCTTTGCCACTGTGCACTCATGTTAGCGTACCTGTAACCATGAAGCCAGGGTACTAGACCATGCCTTGAGGGCAGGTAAACCTGGCTGAGTGCCTTTGTCTCCAACCCATGCCTGTGTTCTTTTGTTATGAGTAACATTGAGGTCTGCTGAATTAGGAGGCTGCATTATCTGCTGTTAGTACTAATAACACTGGAGCTCCAAGGACAGACACACTGAGCAGCCTAAACAGTGTTACTGGGGCAATGAGATTCCAGCTTTGAACACTTAATATTGTACACAACAGTCCTTGCAATCTATAATGGATTCTGTTCCTCCAAACTAATCTTTGTCCTTCTACATCACAGAGGCCCTTGGCAGCTGTGGATGGTATAAGAGTCAGCTTTTCTGGACAGTGCTTTGAGGTGCTGCCACACAAGCATGAAAGTCAGTTTTTAAAAAAAAGTCCCTAAAACACTCAAAAGTTTCAAACTAGTAATATGTGCCTTTCATCTTGTGGAGTAATATACACCTGTGCACAGTGGCTATAAAATGCTCCACTCAGATTTGATAGCATTTTACAGCCACCTTGCACAAATGTAAATTGCTCTAAGTGCAAAGCAATGGGCAATCAGGCCTGAAGTGTTTGGTTTATCTTTTAAAATCCTCTAGAGACCCAGTAGTTCAATAGCTGTTTAGAATGGAAATACATATATAAAATTGAGTACAAAGAGAAAAAATGCTTGTGCTCCAGCTGCTTTCATCTTCAGAGACCACTAAGTGATCCACTGCAGAAAAATTATGAGGTCTAGATGGAGCATGGGTGGTAATGTGAAATGAATGGGGATATCAAAGCCCTCTCTAGGTCAGTAATCAGATATAAGAGATTGTAAATTCCCTGTAATTTGAGGCACAAATAGTGTAGCTGGAGTAATTAGTTTGTGTCTGAGTCATGAACAGCTTTTTGCCATACTGTAGGTCAGCAATACAACATCAGGGCTCACTCCTTCCCTTTAAGTTGCACATGTCATCACAGAGTTGAAAAATCAACTATTGCACGGTAGTTAGCTTGTTTGTTTAAGTTATGAGATGACGCATGCCATGTATAAAATGATAGGATGGTGGCCTTAAAATAGTATATTGCTTTTTCAGAATGTGTACTGGAGAGAGAGTGACATTCAGAAGTAATATGATCTGTGATCCAGACTGGTGATGTCTGACATCTCATTGAACATTTATGCAGTCAAAAAATGATTTCCCCCCACGTCCTTTACATTCTTCTTTCCAATCTTCTATAGAAAATTGTTGCTAACCATCATGGAACACACATTGGAGGGTGAGGCTTTGAGCTGCGGCAACTGCTTCCAGCCAACAGTCTTATAAAAAAGCAGCCAGTTGTGAACCAAGTGAGCTCCGAATAGAGAAGAAGCAAACAGAGGCAGTTTGCCTTGAGGGAGTTCCCACAGAGCTTTTGCCTTTCAGGCTTCTGTGAGCAGTAAATAAAACATCTGAAGAGGTTCTTAGAAGGAAGACAGTATGGATAGTGAGCAATCAGCTGTTGTAAACTGCACAGAATATGCCATGTTTGTCCTTCTCCCAGAGGATAGAAGCAACTTCGTCTGTACGAAGTGCAAGCTGATCTCCATATTGGAAGAGAAGATTAAAAGACTAGAGACCCAAGTATCAACCCTGCATTGCATCTGAGAAAATGAAGACTTTCTGGATAGAAGTGAGGATTTGGTACTGTTGGCACAGCATGCTGAAGAATCAGAGAAGGCAGTGCAGGGGGGGAGCCTGAAGAATAGGAAAGAAAATTGTCAGCATGGGTCCTCCAGAAGAAGAAAAATGAGAACCCATATATACAGTAAGAAACTGTTCTCAGGCTGTCTGCACAGGTAGTACTGCGGAGAATAGTTTGGAAGAATCATCTGAGGGAAGGGATCAGAAGGAGACTATCAATTAGAAGGCAGGGGATACATTGTCCTAGATATGACGGTTACATGACCACCACTCCCAAGAGATGGGTGGTGGTGGTTGGGGACTTTCTCATAAGGGGGACAGAGTCATCCATCTGCCATCCAGACCGGGAAACTCAAGAAATGTGCTGTTTGCCTGGAACTAGAACTCAGGATGTGATGGAGAGTCTGCTGAGACTCATCAAGCCCTCTGAGATTCCCCTTCCTACTTCTCCACACGGGCACCAATGATACTGCCAAAAATAAACTTTGAGTGGATCATTGCAGACTGTGTGGCTCTGGGAAGAAAGATTTGAGGTAGAATGGTGTTCTAGTCCATCTACCTTGTTGAATTAAAAGGCCCAGGTAGGGACCATCAAAGTGTGGAAGGAAGGAGGTGCTGTCGGAGAGAGAGCTTTGGATTCTTTGACCATGGGATGTTGTCCCAAGAAGGATTGCTAGGAAGAGATGGGATCCACCTAACAAAGAGAAAGAAGAGCATCTTTACAGGCAGGTTTGCTAAGCTAATAAGGAGGACTTTAAATTAGGTTCACCAGGGGGTGGAGACCTAAGCCTGGAGGTAAGTGGGAAGTAGGAAACCATGAGGAAGCACAAGGAGGAGGGTGCAACAGGGGAGGCCTTCTGATTCATACTGAGAAAGTAGGGCAATCAACTAGTTATCTTAGGTGCCTGTTCATGAGCACAAGAATCCTGGGAAACAATCAGGAAGAATTGGAAGTCCTGGAACAGTCAAGGAATTATGGTGTGATTGGAATAACAGAGACTTAGTAGGGTAACTCACATAACTAGAGTACTGTCATGGATGGGTACAAACTGTTCAGGAAGGACAGGCAGGGAAGAAATGGGAAGGAGTTGCACTGTCTTTGAGAGAGCAGTATGATTGCTCAGAGTTCCAGTATGAACTTGGAGAAAAGCCTGTCGAGAGTCTCTGAGTTAAGTTTAGAGACAAGAGCAACAAGGATGGTTTTGTGGTGGTCATCTGCTATAGATTACCAGACCATGAGGATAAGGTAAATGAGGCTTTCTTCAGACAAGTAATGGAAGTTTCCAGATCACAGGCCCTGGTTCTCATGGGGGACTTCAATCACCCTGGTATGTGCTGAGAAAGTAATACAGCAGTGCCCAGACAATCCAGAAAGTTTTTGGAGATTGCTGGGGACAACTTCCTAGTGCAAATGCTGGAGAAATCAACTAGGGGTTGTGCTCTTCTTGTCCAGCTGCTCATAAATAGGGTAGAATTGGTAAGGAGAGAAGAAGTGGATGGCAGCAGTAAAAGTAGAAGAACCTGTGCAGCAGTGATGATGAGAAGGTTGAGTTCAGGATCCTGACAAAAGGAAGAAAGGGAAGCAGCAGGATATGTACCCTGGACTTCAGAAAATCAGACTTTAACTCCCTCAGAGAACTAATGGGCAAGATCCCTGGTAAGCTAATTTGAGGGGGAAGAGAGTCCAGGAGGGCTGGCTGTATTTTAAAGAAACCTTATTGAGGGTGCAGAAACAGACCATCCCAATATGCAGAAAAAATAGCAAATATGGCAAGCAACCAGCTTGGCTTAAAAGAGAAATCTTTGGTGAGCTTAAACACAAAAAGGAAGCTTGCAAGAAGTGGAAGCTTGGTCAGATGACCAGGGAGGAGTATAAACATGTTGCTTGTGCATGCAGGAGTGAAATCAGGAAATCCAAAGCACAACTGGAGTTGCAGCTAGCAAGGGACATGAAGGGTATCTACAGGTATGTTAACAACAAGAAGGTCAGGGAAAGGGAGGGTCCCTTACGGAATGGGAGAGTGTCACCGGTCGTCCTCTCCGGCCGGGTAGCTGCAGCCTTCCCTCGGGTCCCAACTCCAGGGGATGGTGCAGTGCCTTTGTAAATGGGAAATAGTTACTAGGCCTGCACGGGTTTCTGCCCGCAAGCAGTCTGGTTTCTGGCCCTCAGGCAGGGCGGGCGGGTCTGCAGTCTGACGCCCAGCCCTCAGGCAGGGAGGGCGGGTCGGCAGTCTGACGCTTCTGGCACACAGGAAGGGGTTGATGCAAGCAGTCATCCAGCCGTCCAGCTGAGCAGAAGGATTCTTCTTCCGGGGGCAGCTAGGGAAAGGGGAAGGGGGATGCAGACCCACCCGTCTCCACTGCGTCACAGCCCAGGGCCCTAGCAGTGGCACACATGTTGCCACTGAATCGGCAGGGCTCCTGCCGCAACACGCCGTTGGGGCCGGGCCCCTAACTCAGCCACTGCGTCTGACTGTCCCTGGGCCACTTCCTCCCCAAGTTCCCAGGTACCTGCTTCCCCTCGGCTGTAGGGGTACTCGGCCCACAGCTGGCTCACCAGTCCCTCCGTATTGATGGGTGGTAGGGCAGGGAGGTCTTCCGCGAGGGGCAGCTCCTCTAAATCATAGGATTTGTGGGGGCTCTCAGCGTCCAGTAGCTCATTGAGGTTGGATCCAGCTTCTGGGGGGTCAGCAGCAGGCAGCTCATCTAGGTCCAGCCTGGCCTCTGGAGGGGCCTCCCATCAGGGCTGTTCAGGCTCCTCAGCCCAGTGTCAGGGATCTGGTAGCTCAGGCCAATCCCTGGGGTCCATGGGCCGGGTCCAGCCACCCAGACCTGAAGGCCCTATCCACTCCATATACCGGGGAAGGTCAGGAAGCTGGTGGGTCTGCTGTCCGGAGCAGCGGGTGTCCCTCGCCTCTGCCAGGCTCCAGCCAGGCCTGGGCCCCTGGCAGCACGTCTGACACCCAAAGCTGTCTTTCCCCTACTGAGGTCTGTGGCCCGGCCTTTATACAGCCCCTTCCTGCAGGGGCTCCACCCCTCCACTGCTGGTTGGTCTGGCTGGCTGGCCCTATCACGGCCCGACCACGCTGTTGCCGGGCAGACTTGCCTACTGGGGCATCTCTCTGGCCGGGTAGCTGCAGTCTTCCCTCGGGTCCCAACTCCAGGGGATGCCGCAGCGCCTTCTTACAGGGAGGCAACCTAGAGACAGATGAAGTGGAAAAAGCTGAGGTACTCAATGCTTTTTTTGCCTCTGTCTTCACAGAAAAGCTCAACTCCCAGACTATGGCACTGGGCAGCATAGTATGGGGAGCCCTCAGTGGTGAAAGAACAGGTTCAGGGCTATTTAGAAAAGCTGGACATGCACAAGTCCAAGGGGCCAGATGCAATGCATCCTAGGGTGCTGAAGGAGTTGGATAATGTGACTGCAGAGCCTTTGGCTATTATCTTTGAAAACTTGTGGCAATTGGGGGAGGTCTTGGAAGATTGGAAAAAGGCAAATATAGTGCCCATTTTTTAAAAAGGGGAGGAGGACCCAAGGAACTACAGACCCGTTAGCCTCACCTCAGTCCCCGGAAAAATGGAATTGCTCCTCAAGGAATCCAATTTGAAGCACTTGGAAGAGAGGAAAGTGATTGGGAACACTCACCATGGATTCATGTCTAACCAAACTGATTGCCTTCTATAATGAGATGACTAGCTCTGTAGATGTGGGGAAGGCAGTGGATGTGATATATCTTGACTTTAGCAAAGCTTTTGGTACAGTCTCCCACAGTATTCTTGCCAGTAAGTTATAGAAGTAGGGTTGGAAGAATGGGCTATAAGGGGGATAGAAAGTTGGCTGGGTCATCAGGTTCAATGGGTAGTGATCAATGGCTCGATGTCTAGTTGGCATACAGTATCAATCCAGATGGGTTGTATTTCACCCTCAGCAAATTCACAGATGACACTAAGCTGGGGAGAGTACTAGATACACTAGAAGGTAGGGATAGAATATAGACCTAGACAAATTGGAGGATTGGGCTGAAAGAAATCTGATGAGGTTCAACAAGGACAAGTGCTGAGTCCCGCACTTAGGAAGGAAAAATCCCATGAACTGCTACAGACTGAGGACTGACTGGCTAGGAAGAAGTTTTGCAGAAAAGGATATGGGGGTTACAGTGGACACGAAGCTGGATATGAGTCAACAGTATGCCCTTGTTGCCAAGAAGGCTAATGGCATAGTAGACTGCATTAGTAGAAGCATTGCCATCAGATCGAGGAATGAGATTATTCCCCTCTATTCGGCAGTGGTGAGGCCACATCTGGAGTACTGTGTCCAGTTTTGAGCCCTCCACTACAGAAAGGTTGTGAACAAATTCGAGAGAGTCCAGTGGAGAAAAATGAAAATGATTACGGAGCTGGAGCACATGATTTATGAGGAAAGACTGAGGGAACTGGGCTTATTTATTCTGCCAAAGAGCAGTGTGAGAGGAGATTTGATAGCAGCTTTCAACTATCTGAATGGGGGTTCCAAAAAGGAACTCAATTGTGGCAGGTGACAAAACAAAGAGCAATGGTCTCAAGTTGCAATAGGGGAGGTTTAGGTTGGATATTAGGAAAAACCTTTTCACTAGGAGAGTGGTGAAGCACATAGGGAGGTTGTAGAATCTCCATCCTCAGAACATTTTAAGGCCCAGCTTTACGAAGCCCTGTCTGGGATGATTTAGATGGGTTTGGTCCTGCTTTGATCAGGGGGTTGGACTAGATGATCTCCTTAGGTCCCTTCCAACCACAATCTTCTATGATACCACAACAGAGGCATCTTGTTTAGTTTTGTGATATAGCAAATTGTACTGTACATTTAGATTCCAGATTCCCCATCATAATTTGCTCTCTGAGGATGGAATTTTTCTTTCTTTCCTGTTCTCTGGAATTGAGCATTACTTCCACAAGCATTAGAATACATTAGAGTATTTACATTAGAGTAAAAGCCTGCAAACAAGATTAAAGAATTGATAGTTAATTGGAGGCTTTTGAAGTAGTGTAAAACTAGATGGAATATCTATAGTGACACACCCAATAACTACATGAAATGATGAGGGATGAAGTTAATGTCAACATACTCTGCAACATTTAATATCTCAACAAATAGAGCTGATCAAAAAGAGTGGTATTTTTGTGGAAAACATTTTTTTAATTCAAAATTTCTATTTCTTCAATTGGAAAAAATCAAGAGTCAAGATTATTTTAATATAAAATCTGAAAATTTTTTATTAAAAATATAAACTGTATCATAGAATCAGAGAATATTAGAATTGGAAGGGACCTCAGGAGGTCATCTAGTCCAACCCCCTGCTCAAAGCACGACTAACCTCAGCTAAATAATCGCAGCGAGGGTATTGTCAAGCCGCATTTTAAAAACCTAAAGATGGAGATGCCACCACCTCCCTAGGTAACCCATTCCAGTGCTTCACCACCCTTCTAGTGAAAAAGGTTTTCCTAATGTTCAAACCACACCTCTCCCACTGCAACTTGAAACAATTGGTCCTTGTTCTGTCATCTCCTACCCTTGATAATAGCTTAGCTCCATCCTCCCTAGAACCCCTTCAGGTAGTTAAAGGCTGCTGAAATCCTCTCTCATTCTTCTCTTTTGCAGACTAAACAAGCCTGGTTCCCTCAGCCTCTCATCATAAGTTTTGTGCTCCAGCAACCTAATCACTTTTTTACCCTCTGCTGGACTCTCTCCAACTTGTCCACATCCTTTTTGTAGTGGGGGGCCTGAAACTGGACACAATATTCCAAATGTGGCCTCATCAATGCCGAATAGAGGGGAATAATCACTTCCCACGATCTGCTGGCATTGCTCCTACTAATGCAGCCCAATATGCTATTAGCCTTTTTGTCAAGCAGGGCACACTGCTGACTCATATCCAGCTTCTTATCCACTGTAACCCCCTGGTCCTTTCTGCAGAACTGCTGCCTAGCTTGTTGGTCCCCAGTCTGTAGCTGTGCATGGGATTCATCCGTCCTAAGTGCAGGACTCTGCACTTGTCCTTGTTGAACCTCATCATATTTCTTTTGGCCAAATCCTCCAGTTTGTTTAGGTCCTTCTGTATCCTATCCCTACCTTCCAGCATATCTACCACTCTCCCTAGCTTAGTGTCATCTGCAAACTTGCTGAGGGTGTAATCTACCCCATCCTCCAGATCATTAATGAAGATGATGTTTAACAAAACCGGTCCCAGGACCAACCTCTGGTTACTGACTTGTTACCTTGTTACCGACTGCCAGCTAGACATGGAGCCATTAATCATTACCCGTTGAGTCCGAAGATCTAGCCAATTCTCTATCAATTTTATGGTCCATTCATCCAACCCATACTTCTTTAACTTGCTGATAAGAATACTGTGGGAGACTGTATCAAAATTTTTACTAAAGTCAAAATTTTGCTAAAGTCAAGGTAAATCATGTCCATTGCTTTCCCCTCATGCACAGAACCAGTCACCTCTTCCTAGAAAGCAAGCAGGTTGGTCTGGCATGATGTGCCTTTGGTGAATCCATATTGACTGTTCCTGATCACCTTCCTCTCTTCCAAGTGTCTTAAAATGGATTCCTTGAGGACCTGCTCCATGACTTTTCCAGGGATTGAGGTGAGGCTGACCCATCTATAGTTCCCTGGATCCTCTTTCTTCCGTTTCTTGAAGATGGGCACTATATTTGCCTTTTTCCAGTCTTCAGAGACCTCCCCCAATTGCCATGAGCTTTCAAAGGTAATAGCCAATGAGTCTGAAATCACATCAGCTAACTCCCTCAGCACCCTAGGATGCATTGCATCTGGCCCCATGTATTTGTGTATGTCCAATCTTTCTAAATAGTCCTGGACCTGTTCCTTCAGCACTGTGGGATGTTCACCTTCTCCCCATTCTGTGCTGCCCAGTGCAGTAGTCTGGGAGCTGACCTTGTCTGTGAAGACAGAGGCAAAAAAGGCATTGAGTACCTCAGCTTTCTCCACATCCTCTGTCACCAGGTTGCCTTCCCCTTTTTGTAAAGGGCCCACACTTTCCCTAATCTTCCTCTTGTTGGTAACATACCTGTAGAAACCCTTCTTGTTCCCCTCCATGTCCCTTGCTAGCTGCAACTCCAGTAGCACTTTGGCCTTCCTGATTTCATTCCTGAATGTTTTATAACGCTCCCTAGTCATCTGACCAAGCTTCCACTTCTTGTAAGCTTCTTTTTTGTGTTTAAGTTCACCAAAGACTTCTTTGTTAAGCCAAACTGGGCACCTGGATTTATTCCAATTTAGGAATTGTGACATTTTCCTCAGAGTACCCAGGACTTTGAATCACTGTGTTACTCCCTGCCTCCAGCAAGGAACTTTCTTATGGTAGCTGGGTGTCTGCTCTCTAACACTGCCAGCCCTCAGACATTCTTAAGCACTCTCCTCTGGGCTCGTGCTAGCCCTAAATTTGCCTTGAAGTTTAATGCTAGGGCACCCCAGTCCCCAAGTCCCCCTAAAGTGTTCCCTTGTAGTGTCCAGCCCCTATTCACTAACCACTCACAGAAATTACCAGGTGAGCTGTCCCCAAAGGGACGATTACACGCCCAAGCAGTCTCTTCTCATGTTGACATCACATCTTCATGTTGACTTGGAATGGTAGCACCCATCATGTTTGACTTACAATGTGTAATTTACATCACATATGTGGATAGGTGAATACATGTTTTGTCTGATAGCAAATCAGTTTGTCAATTCTGCCTGGTTATATAGTTTAAAATATTTTTAGTAGGTACACATAACTCTGTATACACCATCCTCACATACATCTCACAATGATATTAATGACCAGTGTGACATCAGCTTTCATTCTGATTCCATACAATACCCTATGCATGGTAAAATACCATGAAAGCAGAGTAACTGTAGTGAGTTTCTCAGGCTTCTTATGAATTGCTGACACAGAGTAATGAATCCTTTGCCGGTTGGCACCATGGATCCCTGTGTCACAGGAATATTGGCTCTTCAGATTTGTCCCAAACAACCAAAACAGTATGTCTTGCCAGGACCTGATGGGCAAATGTCACCTTCACCATGGCCCATAAATTAGCCTGAAAGAACAGATCAGATATCAGTCTTTGAAAAAACCTTCAGAGTCCAAACCCTTAATTTGCATGGGCATATTTATTGACTGAAGGCTTCAGATTTATTCATGGTTTTCTAGTTTCTTCATCTTGTTATGTAGGGCTTTATCTTTTATCATAATTGAAATTACAGCCTCCTGACCTGGAGAAGAGGATTTCAGGAAATCCTCTTCCTGCATTCCTAATATTTGTACTTTCATATTTTCCTTCATTGTGATTAGAGCGTCCTGTTTACTGTCTAAACACTTTTTTTTAAAACAATAATCCATGTTGGCAGACCCTGCAGTTTTCAGTTCAGCAATGCTTGTCTCTATCTCCTTTCCCTGTGAAATGATTGCTGAAAGAGTTGCAGAGGACATGGTGCCATCTTGATCAGTTGAAAGGAGGCTTCATTCAACACAAGATTCACTCCCTTGAGTACTCTATTTTGCTCCAAGCACTCCAAGTTAATTACCTCATCTAGATTTTCAGCAACAAGCTAGATTGGTGCATCAGGACTTAAATTAAACCCCTTGCTAAGTACTGCTGTGCAGGGATGCAACCCACAATAGAGTTTTGTAAAAATTATTTTTAAAAATAGAGGGATCAAATATAAATATGAGAACTGAAAAGAACACGTATAATGAGTCCGGTCGCCTTAACACTTTCCAAAATTCTTTATATTAGGGGAGGCAGTGTAGTTTAGTCAGTAGTGTACTGAACTAGGAGGCAGGAGACTTGGGTTCCATTACCGGCCCTGGCCTGCTGTGTGACCTTAGACAAGTCACTTTCCCCACATCTGTAACATTGCTGCTGACCACCTTTGTAAAGTGTTTTGAGATCTACTGGTGAAAAATGCCAGGTATTACTATTTAATTATTTTTTCTGTGTGAAGTTGTAACCATGGTAATCAGCCAAAGCTGATATTCTGAGTCTTACAGAGATTGCAAGATGGGGGAACATAAATGCAAATTAGTTGATAAAGAATTCTGAGGATAAGCTCTCTTTTCAGTTCAACATTTAACTCTGGAGCATTAGATTTGAATTTGCTTTAAATATTGTCTCTGACATTGTGGACTACAAAAGTATACCATATTCTGTATAACTGATATTCTTTGTCTTGCATCAGTTGTTGCATATCGATCATTTGAGCAGAGATGGGCCAAGACAGTGGAATTTAGATCCTCATTTGGACCCCATCTACATTGTAATTTGAAGTTAGGATTTTTGTCCGTTCCTGAAAGTACTTTGGACCACATCCAACAAAAATGGTGCAAATCTTACAAGAATAATTGTCTTTCAGATGCCTCTATTCCCTCACTTCCCTCACACCTGAACCATGCAGATTTATCACTCCCCTGCCCCAGTCTCTCATCATTAGAAATCTTCTGTATGTGTGAAACATCAAGCCTCTAGACCCTCCTCCTCTTTCTTCTTGGCATCTTCATAGGATGTTGGCTGCCTTTCCTCCACCCCACTGCCTTCAAAGATACTGTCACTTGTACTAAGTGTCATGTGAGGGATCTTCAGAGGCCACTGTAGTACAGTTGACAGTAGAGACTATAGTAAGGAACAGATCGTGACTCTCCTCTATCCTGTATGTGACAGAAAGTGCCAGGCACATTACCAGCCACAACAAGACACTCTGCTATTGGCAAGGAATGGGGTGGCAGAAATATAAAATGCAGGCCCAGATTTTTAAAGGCATTTTGCTATTGCTGCACTCAGCATTGCAATACCTAAATCACTTAAGAGCCTAAGTCTCACTGACTTACTTATCTCATTGACTTTTGTGAGACTTAGGCTCTTAAGTCAGGTCAGTTAGGCGTTGTAATGTTGACTAGATCAATGCCTAAATGTCTTTAAAAACCCTGAGCCTTAGCTCTTACTAAGGAAAAACTGAGGAGAATAATAAAAACTATTTCTTTTATTCATGGCCCTCAAAGTGCTTTACAAAGGTATTATTCCCCATTTTGCAAATGTGGAAACTCAGGCTCTAAGAAATAAAGTAACTGTTTTCCAAGGTCAAAATTAATGTCAGAGCTAAGAACTGAACTTAAAATCAGTTCCGATTCTAGTGTATTATCCTATGCGTGCCAGTGAGAGTTCAGTGGGAGTTTTGTCTCAGTACGGCTTGAATGAGTACTTTAGAACTCCCATTTTTTTCTCTTATCTGTTGATATGTATTTCAATGCAATGCAACATGCCCTCTAGGCCATCAAGGGTTGGTGACTGTACATCATCTTTCTTTCTACCTTTTAGTACTTTCTTGTTAGTTTAATTATTGATAACAAAATGGTAACATTTCAAGATTAACTTTTTTAAAGTAAAGATACAAATACTTCTTCCTAGCAATTTTTTTAACAAAGCTATAAAAAGAAACAGGATTCCTTGCATGGGCTTTGGGGAGGAGAGAGGGAGTTGTTTTTGCCAGGAATATCATGCAGTTAGTGCTGAAGATTTCTCTCTGGAGATTTGCTAATGTGTTGTCTCAGAATTGATCACTTGCTTGTTAAAGTTTTATCTGAGATCATATAAAAGTAGACTTTAGTCTGTTGAGTTAATCTAAATCATTTAACCTATTTTGCTTACAAAAAGCTTTTTAGGAACATGATAAAGATACTGGAAACAAATTATTTGTGAAGTCTCCTTTGGATTGTGCTGGAGATTGAGACATGTCATAATTTAAAGATACAGGCACTAACTTTTCTGTGGAGTATCCTCTCTTTTTTACCCTATTCTATCATCATTTTGTCTGGCAAAGAACCAGCTGTGTCATTTCAGTTATCTTCAGTCATGTTTCGCTATTTTAAATTCTCTCATTTTTAATGTAGATAGTAAATAAAGTAAACTCTATAGATTTAGTGAAAATGAAGCTAAGATAATGTGATAGAGAATTAAATGACACAGAGAAGGTGAGTTGTGTGAGCTTATCTCCTTTCTCATAGGGTAAGCATTTTGCATTCACTGGTGTGCATCTCCTTATACAATGATTCCCAGTGTACACGTGGCCAGTCCTTCCTATCTCACTTTTCTGTACTTAGCCATCCCCCCATACTTGTTTTGCCAACATGCAAGAAACAAGCTTTCACTCATATTTCCCACTTTCAGAATAGCATGCAATCAGCTTTGTAAACAGTTATCGTTGTTTTAGTCCAGTAAGCAGAGTTTAAGAAGCCAATAAATTCAGTTTATCATCATAACAGCAGCTTGGCATCATAAAAAGTATAATCTTCAACGAGGAGACGTTAGAATGACATTTCTTTTGAACAGCATTATAATTTAGGATACTTTTAAAAAATCTTCTCAACTGATTTCTCTGAAGTAGGGTAATATCACATCACTGTATGATTGTTGATAAACATATATCCCTCCTCTCCCAACATATGATCTCTTTCCTAATTTTATTATCAGAATATTTCATGTTTCTCCCACAATGAGTGCTGGACTTCTTAAAATTGTCTCTTCTTCCCTCCCCAAAACTTTAATCTTGCAAGCTTCGATAATGTCTGAGGAGATTATTGCTGTGGGCCAAATACATCGCTGATATAAATGGGTGCAACTTCGCTGACTTCTGAAGTTTTGCCTGCATTTTCTAACAATATAAACCTAGGCCTATGTTTGGATAATCATCATATTTTTAAATGAGGAACACCATATTTTTCTTTTTTTTTAGCGTTGTGAGGGTATTTTGGGTGTTTGCCTTCTCACACTGAGCCCTTCATTGTGGTACCTGAGTTCCTAAACAGGATATTGCCAAGTTTGATTTGCTGTAAATTTTATCTACTATGATTATTTTTTTTCTGGGCTGCGTCTGTTAACACACAATCATCATGACACATGCACTTGTCACTGGAATCACAGAGGTGATGCATACACAGGTATGTAAACTGTGGTGCTAGACAGTTTCACACTGATCTTTCTATCTTTCGACAGGCTCTTTTGGAGGGGCAGGATTATATAGTTCATGTATTACACATGGGCCAAAACGTCAGCTGTTTTAAACCAGCATAGCCCACTTGATGTCAATGGAGCAGTGCTGATTGACACCAACAGAGGATCTAGCACAATGAGTTTTCTTTTTGGGGAAAAAGTATTTTAAATACAGATGACAAATTCCAGCAGCCTAGTACTTATTAACAAGCTTTCAATAACAAGCTAAAGTGCACTGCAAAATAGGAAAACTTCATATTTAACGGCTTTCAGTTTTCAAAGGGTTAATCTCCATAGCAGGAAAACACTAGACTTTAAAAATAAGATATGTTGACAGTCATTTTAATGGTATACCAATATTTACTGTCATTTTATATGGAACTTTACATTTAAATCTGAAGTGTCCAGGCTAACACAAATGATCCTTCCATTCTAGAGTAAAATATGTGTTGTAAAAACTGAGGAGTCTATTTTCTCCTAATAAAAGGACACATACATTTCTTCTGTTGATTGAATTACATGTTCATTTGAAGAAAAAAATAAAATCTTAAGGGAGCCTGAAGAAATTTGTTCTAAAATAGCTTTCTGATGTGACTTTAGATTAGAACAGGAATTATTCACCAGTCCGTGTCCATAGATTTCAGTTGTCCTTAGTTATAAGTATGAGAATACATGGACCTTGAGCTGGAAAAATAAGTATTGTTCTAGTGTTATTTACATTAAGTGCTGGAAGTATTTTCTCTTTGTCCAGTGCTGACAAAGAAAATGATTGGTATGTTAGAGATTGAGATTGAAAAAGAAATGATACTACAGTTCAATTACAGTATCACAGTGCTGTCTGTAAACCTAGCCTTGGGGAAGAGATTGCTGTGAGGAATGTTTACTTCTACAGCTAGTGCCTACGTGCCAAGTTCTACTGCAGTCAACAGACCTCCCAGTTCTAGCACATGCTTGAACTCTACTTCCCCAATCCTACAGGCAATCTCTTGATTTGGGACTACATTATTGCCACCCTTACTTATGTTGAACTCCATTGTACTACTTGCAGAATAAAGCATGACTCTGTGTGAATAAGGGTGGTATGTGCTTGTTCTTACTAAAGAAAACAGTCCCTAGCTCACCAAGTCTGACATCCTGGACTCTTAAGCATAAACCACTACAACCAATTGGCGTGGGGGAGCGTCCTGTGCTTGTGTCATAACAGACAAAGCTTTTGTTCCAGTGCTCAGTGTCCCCCACTGTACAAGCAATTTTGAGGTCTTAGGGACTGAACTAAATGGGAGGTGAGAGGAGGGGGCGTAACCAGCTAGAAATGAAAGAACCAATTAATGTAAATTCTGGTGCCTTATTCCAGTTTCTGAAAATCAGTATTTTCATGAGTTCCAGAGGGGTAGCCATGTTAGTCTGTTTTTAGCAAAACAGTGAGAGTCCTGCAGCACCTTAAAGACTAACAAATTTATTTGGGCATAAGTTTTCATGGGCAGAAACCCACTTCATTGGATGCATGAAGTGGAAATTTCAGTTTGGTATATATATATACTTGCAACTTACCCTCTGCACCATGATGTAACTCACCCATCCTTGCACGTGTATATATACCTACCAAACTGAAGTTTCCACTTCATGCATCCGCTGAAGTGGGTTTCTGGCCACAAAAGCTTATGCCCAAATAAATTTGCTAGCCTTTAAGGTGCCACAGAAGTCTTGCTGTTTTGCTAACAATATTTTAAGTTTGCCTTTTCGTATTAGACAATGCTGCCAAACGTGCAGCTGCAGAAGACCCCCATCTCTCCTTCTCCTAGATCACTGGCGTCCCACTCCACCAGGGACAGAAATACTGGGATGACTACTGCTTATGATCTCGTGCCTGCTGGTATACAGTTCAATCGGCTTCACACTGACTTCTCTGTGGATATGACTAGAACCATCCAGGGCAAAATACACGCACTAGTTTTTGACATGTTTCTTCCTGACTCCTGTCTTTCCAATCTAAATAATTCTCCATTTTGGCATGACAGAACTATTCATGGTGGGTTAGTAGGAGGTCCTACATTGAATCTTACTTTTTGTAGACAGGGGTTTTGCTGAATAGTTTCACAGGGAACCCTAGATTTGTTTGAACTGGCTTTGGAGGACTATAAGAGCATATAAAATAGCTGAAAACAGCAGAAGACAATTTGATACAGTGCTGGCAAACTATTTAGAACTTCCTCCCTTTTTTCCCCCCCTTGAAATCTAAAACTACTGGCACATCTTGATGTGTAGGTGCTTGAATGCTTTGTTTTTTTCCCAATTAGTCAAAGCCTCAAAACATACAATCACTGCTTGTTAGAAAATACTGCAAGTAGCACGAAGTTTCACTGCTAAGGATGTTACATTGAAATGTGTTAATAATGGTCATTATTGTGTATGCAAACCAGGAGTTGAATGTAGTTTATGTGTATGGCAAAATGGGCGTCTGCAAGAGGCAAATGAAAAAATCCCTCTCTTTTCTAAAATGACAGGATGTCCAGAAACGTGAGTCTAGTAAATAATTTGATTTTTCTGTATGCAGTCCAAAGAGCTTGTGTAACTTGTGCTTTTCTGCTGTAGTGCACTGTAGACTTATGACTTTGTTCAAGTACTGAAGATGATGTGTTGTCAAAATTTCATGCCAGCACTTGTTTTGTCAAACATTTTACTAGGAGGAACAAGGAATCCAACCTGGTTATCAAAATTTGACAGTTTGAGTCAGCATGAGGAATTTTTAACTGTTAGGTTTCCATGTCAACAGCTTTGTCTCTTTTACAGTTATGTCTCCATGATTTCTCCTTTTTCCCCCAAATGCCAAATTATATAGTGGATTGGCTTGTGTTTAGCAGTCAATAGATATATTTATAATTCAGTAAATTTTCTGCAGTGAAGATGAGACAATTATTGGTCTTCATAAATTGTATAGCACATAAATTGTCTTGAACTAGTGTCCACTGTTTGTAATCTGATATAATCAACATGAGTAAATGATAATCAAGCTTCAATTAACAAATTAGTAAAGATTTAATCCTGTGCTTTAATCACAAGCATTGGAAGCCAGCAGATAAGAGTTCTGTTCTCTATTGCAGTGTTTCTCAACCTTTTAAGAAACAAGTACTCCCTAACTTCTGAAAATTTTAATAAGTACCCCAACACTGAATTTTCCAAGGGATTGTGTATTTACAAAATAGTGGGAACCATATGTTGGAAGAAGGGCTGAGTATATAAGGCTATGATAGGACAGATGTCCGATCTAGTATGGGTAGGGTTACCACCTTTACACTAGGGATGCACAACTCAAGTATGTATCTGGGCTAGAGGTGATGTTGGCCAAAGGTAGGAGGTTTTGAGTGGCACGCCAATGCTGGGGGATACAAAGCGCCATGCATAATTTTTTGCATCTTCCAGAAGCTGGGGCCTGCTGCCTGCCTCTTAGCTGGGAGCTGTGACTTGGCCTGGTGGTAAGTGGGGGGGTTGCAGCCTGCCTCCCCCAGAAGCTGATGGACACTGCCTGCCTCTCAGCTGGAAGCTGTGGCAGGATGAGAAGCGCCAACCATCCCCAGAAGCCAGAGGCTGCCACATACGTCCCAGCTGGGACTAGGTTGGAAGTGAGCTGTTGCTGCCAGGCTTCCCCAAAAGTCGGCAGCTTCACTCTGTTTTTCCCGAGTACCCCCTGCCTGTGTCTCACATACCCGCAGAGGTATGCATACCACAGGTTGAGAAACTATGCTCTATTGTACTTGGCTTCCTGTGTGATCTTAAGCAAGTTGCTTTTTCCCAGATTTTCAGGATGATCTCTATTTCTGGGTACCTCAGTTTTATGGATGTCCAACTTCTGATACTGAAAGCATCTTAAAGATCTTTGGGGTGCTGAACATCTTTAAGTGCCTTTCACATCAGGTGGTGTGTGTATGTAAGCACGTACACAGACACACACAGCCCTATAAACAAATCAATCTGTTTTGTCTTCAGCCTGGGGAGGAAGGAAAATAGAGAATGTGTATCATTTCTCACTTCAGTCACTATTGTAGCCTCAGGGCTGCAGTAGATTCCAGGTGTGTTTGCACTCTTCTCTGAGTGATGGAGAGAGGGAATTTGATGAGTATCACAATGCAGCCCTCAACCTCGACCACTTATCTCATGCAGAGACGTGCTCAGTGGATTTAATCCCTTGTCCAGCCACTCCACATCAGCTTTGCAGAAAGACCTCAGAGCACTTCTGCAGAGTTTAGAGCTTTCCACCCTAGTAAAGTTGAGGGTGAAAAGAAGTATTTGTCCTTTGCAGCATGTATATACTTCAAATTTAGATATGAACATTACATTTTAAAATACTGGAAAATATGCTTCTTCATTGCTATTTGTCAAGACTTGAGATTAGTCATTTGTTTCTCCGACTAAATCTAATAAAATTACAAAATGAGTATGTATTACTTTAATTGTACAGAATGCCATTCTCTATGCTATATTTTAGCTGTTTAGTGAAGTTTTAGAACAGCAAAATTAACTCAAAATTGTGAACTCAGGTCCTTGCAGGTAAAAAAAGCCATTAGTAGTAATTTCTTTTAAAGGAATCTCTTTGCAATTGGTTTGCGTTCATTGGGCCTGATTCTGCTCTCACTTACATTAGTCTAAACTAGCTATCATTCCACTGAAGTCAGTGGAGTTGCAGTATAATTCCAGTGTACTGTCAGCAGAGCTCCAGTATAAAGTGTAAGTCAATGGAGTCTGTATAAAACTGGAGTGATAATTGGGCTCTCTATTCTGAATGGAGCATTGACCTATGAATGCCTGATTTTACACACAATTTAAACAGAGAATTGTCAGAAGATGTGGCAGGTCTTGTGCTCAAACTAGGGTAACCAGACAGTAAGTGTGAAAAATCAGGACAGGGGGTGGGGGATCATAGGTGCCTAGATAAGACAAAGCACCAAATATAGAATCATAGAATATTAGAGATGGAATGGACCTCAGGAGGTCATCTAGTTCAAGCCCCTGTTCAAAGGAGGGCTAACCTCAGCTAAATAATCCCAGCGAGGGTTTTGTCAAGCCTCAGTTTAAAAACCTCTAAAGATGGAGATTTCACCACCTCCCTAGGTAACCCATTCCAGTGCTATATTGGGACTGTCCCTATAAAATTGGGACATCTGGTCACCTTAGCTGAAACCACCACAAACATCCAGTAACATAAAACATATGGGGTGATAGAAAGAAAGACTTGAACATTTACAGTGAGTTGGAAAGGTAGAAAGGAACCTGTCTTGTTGTAAACTCAAAATGATTCTAATGTGTTTTTTATTCAAAAAACAAAATCCAGTTACATGATGTGCCAACTGGTCTTGCATTTAGAATCTCTTAATTAAATATCCAATTTAGTAATTTTTGCAAAAAATAAACAACACCCTTCTTTTCCTGAATCTTAATTTATCACTTGCTGTTGCATTTTTAAATTTAAAGTACAAATTATTAAAAATCCACTAAAATTCTGCAACCACAATCTCTGTGTAAAGGCACTCGTCGGCACTTTTTAAGCTGTTTTGATCAAGCATAGTGTTTATGGGTGTGCTGTAACGTGCACTGTGACATCAACATTATAGCTGTTAATTTAACTGGACTTCTTTTCTGAGAGGGAAATTTATTTCTTAGGAGACTGATCTTCTGAGCTCTTCTTTATGTAATTGGATTATTTGTTTTTCTTAACTCTAATAGATATAATGTCAGAATTCTCTTATGCTGTTTAAAGGCCAAGGATCTCTTTAACAAAACAGTTCTTACGTAGATCAAATACTTTGTTTCCATGACTTTGTTTCCCACATACAGAGAAGCACATTCTACATGAATGACTTGAAAGTGGGTTGGGTGGAAGGAATGTGGGCTAAGAAATAGTCCTTGAATTTACACACAATTCAGATGTGGTCAAAAGTCTTTGAATATGTGTAGAAAGCTATGCTGCCTCATTGAAGAACAAATAATCATACCAAATTTATTTGCTAGGCTACTTTATTCTAAAAGATTTAAAGCAACAGATTTGCCCAGGGCACTTCAGAAGGTCCTTCAAGATGGATATATGCAAGGTTTGACAACCCATGTCTGCCTAAATTGTAGACATAAAATAGCTCCTCAGAACAAATTAGGGTTTTTAATTCTTGCAGATATATACTTTCTTCCTAAAATGGCATCCATCTATTTATTGCTGTTTTCCTTAGATAAAAGGGATAATATTTAGAGTCCCAGTGGACATTGAAGAATGTAGTACACTCACTGCTGTGCTTGATGCATCAAATTATTTAATATTGAATAAAACTGGAGACAGATAAGGAATAAAGCCACGTACTGGTCTTATTCCTTGTGTTTGAAAATTTCAGCACTTTGGAGGATTTAGTGAGATGGATGGAATCTGTCAAGTGTACAGACAACAGAAAAGGATAACATAATACTAGTACTGAGTTTGGAAAAGATGAGGGTAATCAGAACATTAGGAGCTTTAGTCTAAAGGGGAAACTGGGGGTAGTTCTTTTCAAATATTGAAGTTACTCTAGTGTAGGGGCTTGTCTACACAGGACAATTGACAAAAATAAGCTATTCCACTATTGCCGTTCCAGAATAACTTCCTATGTGGACACTCTATTCTGGAATAAAAGTGACTTAATCATGGAATAATTACTCAGTGTTGTGAGTTTATTCGGCTACAGTCAGTTTCCCTATGTAAAAAAGACCTTAGTGAGATCAAAACTAGTTTCTAAGTTTTAGGAGACTGCATGCCTCAAGAGATTGGTAATGAGATATACAAATTTTGACCTCTGCATCAATTATTTGATTCAAGATTACATCAGTGGTGAGCAGGCGCTTGATGCCTATTCTGAAATGAATGTGAGGTCTCAGTCTAGTTACTGTGTTCAAATCACAAAACCCACCAACATATTTAGGGCTTTCCTACAGTCCCTAGCAAACTGGGGCATGAATCTTGCCCACACTTAGCATGCTGTGCACTAAGTGTTGGTGTGGACACTACGAAAGTGCACTAACATTTCCTTGGTGCACTTTGGTTTACCCCAGTTAGATTAAAGCTCACTAAAGAACTGTTAATGAATATCAGTGGGTCATCACTTAGTTCACAGCAGCCTAGTTCTGGGGTAGATTCAAACCCAGCTTGGCCCAGGCTAACTTTTTGAGTAGCCACGCCCTTAGCATCCTTGTGGGCGGTTTGTTTCAACAGAATAATAAAAGATTCAAGCTTTGTTTTCACTGTCAAAAAATGGCATATTTTTACTGCAGTATAATTAACACGTATTAGTTATCCTGCTGTAAAATCCTAGTGGAGGCAAGGCAAGGTAAATAGGCAAGTTTTCCATACAAAAAAACATTCACCTTTTGTTTGGCAGTGAAGACTTATTCTAAGAGACACAGCACTTACAGCCCAAAAAGAGAAAGGGGGCTAGGATGGCTTAAAGCCACCTTTTGTGCCCTCCCAGTCATGGGCTGCTTTTGGGGCTGAAGGGGTGCAACTTAACTCTGGGGCCAGTCTGAGGTACCCTAAAAGAATATGAGGAATAATGTATAATGATTGCCTGAAAATATTCTTTTAATAAATAGAAATGCCTTCTCTGTGCTGTCAGGTCCCTTTTACATGAATTCAGAGCCAAATTCTGCCCTCTTGTACATCTGTGCATCTTCCATTGATGAACAAAATTGTGTGCACGCAACTAGGTAGGATTTACATTATAATTTCAGTAATGAAAAAAGGTTTTCTTGAGAAGAACCTGTTTGTATTTTTAAATTTCATAATGACTTGAGATTGTCAAATAACATGCTCAAATAGTTATTAATCAGAGATTATTCATCAAAGATTAATACAGAACTGTATAGAATAGAGAAAGAAAACATATTTTACCACCCCGTAGATCAACAGTTCCCAACCAGGGGGATCCCATTGGGGGACACCAAAAATTACAGGAGGTCCATGAGGCTAACTCACCAGAGCCTGCCTCCATTACCATCCATCCATGAGGGATGGGAAAAGGGAGGGCCACAAGGGGTTTGCGTAGCAGCTGTGCCTGAAAAGGCTTAGCTTCTTACTCAGGTAAGAGTAATTTATTATTATTATGTAATTTAATGTTATTATTTTTATCATTATATGTTATGTGTTTATGGCCAGTGAGAGGGAGGGGCAAGGGGACATGTGTTTTACCTAATGTTAACTAGGGCCTTTCACTCAAAAAGGTTGGGAACCACTATAAGATGGTGAAGAGAAGGTAGTTCTGGAGTTGATGGAGTGCTGACAGTGTTCATTCCCAATCTAACTTCCAAATCCTCTGTCTTTTTATAGGGGGTGAGACAAAGAAATTCTTTTTGGTAGGGAAAATGGATTTCCCACAATTAATTTTGCTGTGTTCTGTTTTATACATTTTCATGTTATCTAATTACTTACAGAATTTCTTTTATGGTATCGTTAGGTTACATGATTGATAAGCTAAATGGAATTCTAATCAGGTCATTATTGCTGGCAGCTGTGATAACTGGCAGTTCTAGATTCCCACAGACTTGGAGGCACTAGCAAGTCAGGTACAGCCTAATACTTCATCACATGAAATTCTTGAGTACAGGTCATTCACAGGTTAAGAATCTAGGCCTTAGAATTCAAACACACTCTTTGCTAATATCACAAAGATTCTAAGAGAAGAATCAATATACAAATGAATTTAATATACAAGAAAAAGAGGACTAAAAAGGTTAACATTTACCAACAAACTCAAACTAGTTGAGTTTGAGTCCATGAAAGTTTTTTGCATTTAAAAGGGCATGCATCCCATTTCAATCTCTTAATAGCTTTTATTAAGAGACATAATTTCATTTCAATAGTTGGAATATCTGATAATCCTAAATCTTGTGTACACCACAATGAGAATTACAACACTGTGACAAATTATTTTACTGTATTTTTGATGTGTTACAAGAGCTGGATATCTCTAGCCCTGATTTCAAAGCTATGTTTCCTAATTTGTGGAGGGAACTAGGGAGATGGGGTGAATCTGCTTTATTAAAATAAATAAAAGTCTATCAGAGACAAGATGTAGAGTGAAAGACTCAAAGTCTCTTTGGGCCTTCTAAATGGGATATCAAGGACAATGAATACAACCATTAAAGCACAATAGCAGAGACATCATGCAAAGCAATCGGTTGATAGTTCTAGCTTTTCCTTGGGTTTGAGCAAACCACTTTGGAGTAGGGAGGAAGCGAACCTCCAGAAGATGCCAATAAATCTCATAATATTGGACTGATAAAGCCTAAAAGACATATTTGGGAAAATTCAGATACAGGCTGACTTACTTTCCAACATGAGGCTGAATACAGACAGACCCTTGAGACTGCTCTCTTAATAATAAATAACAAATAATGAAAATTAAAAACTTTAAAAAGATAATTGGTTTTCTGTAACTTAGACTAAGAGTATTTCATCCAATGTTGGGGCAAAGTTTAAATATAGGAATGTTTTAATGTTAAGATAATTGTGATGGATCTGCTAAGTGAGGCATTACAATTCCCACCAGTCCCCTCCCCACTCCGCATCCCCTTCCTCCTGGCCAGATAAAGAGAAAGGTCCTGAACAAGGAAGTGACTGGGCTCGGTTGGGAGGTAGCAGACATGGCAAGTCAGCTGAAAAGAAGCAAGGAGGAAGGACTTTCCAGGAACTGTATGCAGAGTCACGTGACTGCTATATATTCCATCTCTGTATACAGCTGTATGGAGGAGCAGCTACTGTTCACTTAAACTGTAACAGTTTAAGCCTTTATACTTAGGGTATTTGCAAACCTTCCCTTTCCTGCCAGCCCTAGTAAAATAGTCTTTCACTTAACCATGGGTCTTAGCCCTACCAGGACTAGCTCCTACAAGGCCTAATTGCTGAAGCACCTACAGTGCTTGCCTCCAAGTCACAGTAAACATGGCATGCCACTGGTCTCTGGGGGTTGGTATACTTTGGCACTGAGCAGCTGCAACAGCTACATCATCATTTCATTTTGTTTTAAATCCTTTTCTCCCTCCTTTAATAAAACATATTTTATACAATAATAAGGTTGTTTGGGTGGGTTGTTCATGCAGTGCCATCTCTGAATGGAAAAACATGCCTGTTACTCAAAAAAGGGTCCTGTAAGTAAAAACAAACAAACAAAC
This sequence comes from Mesoclemmys tuberculata, assembly GCA_007922155.1. Lineage (NCBI taxonomy): Eukaryota > Metazoa > Chordata > Testudines > Chelidae > Mesoclemmys > Mesoclemmys tuberculata. The sequence goes on from ML675616.1 coordinate 28,029,268, forward strand.
AAACAAAACCCTATAACCTGGAACACCCCATTCTTGACTTTGTCTGAGGACATAGAAGAGTTGCCTTCCAGTGCACTGTGTTGTAAAAGGTGAAAGGTGGGCAACTCATAAGGTCAGACCCAATAAGGCAAAGAGGTGAAAGCAGGCTCAGAGGTAATGAACATATTTCAAACTTGATCATTTTGCTTTTTTGAAGCTGGACATTTTTTTAGGTACATACTATATTTCCCTGAAGGTGCGATAAATGGTTTTAATAATCTTGAAAAGTATAGTTTGGGCACAAAAAAAGCTGGATTGAATGCTAATGGTTTTTTGCAGTGTTGCTTTTAACTCTCTAATTGCAAATATTCCAAGTATATAACAACATGAATGTAAAATAGTGTTATGGTACAAAACACAAAGAAAACCCATGTGTTATCTAGCTAAAGTTATTCTATATCCATACTAATCTCAACCATGCTTCAACATGTGTTAGTGTAATCAGCGAAAGAAAAAGCTAACTCTTGAAGCCAGATGGAGGATGGATTTCTGTCTCCTTTAGTCACTAAGCATTTAATATATGTAATTCATGAATTTCCATTGACTGATGCCTCATAATTGGCAACTGATTTTCACCAGGAAGAAGGTATCGGTGCCTGCTTGTCAAACTCTGTTCTTCACTACAGCCCACCCTGACAACACATATTCTTGGTGGTGCTTTGATGGCTATGTGATGATAAAGTTTTCTGTCCTAAGGTTGCAAACTGTGGAATAACTGATGAATTTGTAAACTTAGATGACAGTCATGGAGCACCACCATGCTTCTCCTTTTCAAATTAGATTTTCCAGGATGAGGAAACTTAGTGTGATTGTTTAAAGTTGTCGGCAGACAATTGTATTTAAAGCACACCAATAGGCAACTCAGTTCCATTTAGCTCTACTGTGCATTCTGTTATTGGCAGCTGATCTGAGGAAGTCATAGGAACATATCTGCATACAAATGTGATTTTTAAAAAGGCAATTTACATTTTTATAGTGGACTTTACAGTGGTTTCATTAAATTTAATGAGCAGATGACTTTCTATAGCATATTTAAAGTCAAATGGCCTTGTTCAACATTTGTGCACTAAAGACATTGCAAGATCTCACAAAATTAAGATATTTTAAAATTGTGGTTATTTTTGGTGGTTATAGTCCACAATTTTGCAAAATGATGTCAATTTAGCATGCAACACGTTTATTAGTAAGTCCTTGAAAAGGGGTGGGGAGATTAAAAACAACTTTCAACATTTGCAGTATAACCACTCATTAAATACTGGTTAAAGTTTTACAGTTTACTTTGTTGTGAAATATCATCACAATAGATGACATCCATACGTTTTGATAAAATTATGATTTTTTTTGTATAATTATGCATGATCTTTCTTTTTTGTTAGTGCTGGATAGTATGCAGAAATAAAGTGAGTCTCTGCCTCAAATAAATTAGAGTCTTATACAGTGGTTCTCATCCTATTTACCATTGTGGGCCACATATGCAACTGTCTGTGTTATGTGGGCTGCATCCACACAATATATATTCCACCTATATGGTCCTGAGGAAGTCACATGGGCCACAGCTGTGACCCACAGGTTGGGAACCACTTGTCTTAATAGATGGGAACATCAAGAACTGGTTCTGTGGTGAAAAATCAGTGATTGATGATAGACTTTTATTGTTATTTTCAAAAATTATTAATAAATTCACTTTAAAATTTTCTTCACTTTAACAACTTAAAAAAGTGTTCATAGATATGAATTGTAAAAAGAAGAAAGTTACAGTTCAAGAATTCATAAAATTAATTGACCTGGGAGATACTGTATTATCTATTAACTTTTAAATTTATACATGCTGAGAGTGTTCTGAGCTCTGGACAAGACCCAAAAATAGAGAGTCGTTGGCTGAAAGAGCTTACAGTGGATGTGCCCTCTCTTGCAAATGCTTTCTACTGGGCCTAATGTTTAATACTGTGGGTAATGGTATTGATGTCAATGGTAAAGCTCACAGAGGAAGCACTGTGCTTGGTAGTAGGGTATTTGAAGAATTGGTTATGAAGATACAGATAGGTTCTGAAGATAGGATATACCAGGCAACCCAAAGAAGTGAATACTTTTTAAAAAGAGTTTTCAGTTCATGTAGGCATGGTGGAATAAGAGAATCTAGTGGGAGGGGGGAGAATGACTGAATGATGACAAGGTGCTGGCTCAATGAACCAGATGCTAAATATTTTCCCATGTAAAAAAAAAAAAGAAATTCTTTAGATAATACCATAAATAGATAATTTCTAAATTGCTTTTTCACGTCAACTGTTCCCTAAAATATCAGGCATTGCCTTATTTTTAACATTCAACAGCTTGTGAGACATGGTTTACATACAGTTTTTGTACTGATTTACCTTTTGGTTAAAGCTCTGATTTTCTACCAAAATAGTTAAATTGGTACAACCCCTAATTTGGATCCAGTTATACCAGTATAAAAGTATCTTGTTCCTTATTCCGGTTCCCTTATGGGAATAAACTATACTGTTATAAGCCCCTTTATATTGTTATAATTGTACCCACCCTAGTGGGATTGTATAGTTAAAGCTGTACAATTTGTGTTGTAGACAAGATCTTAAAGATTCGTATTGTGAATGATAACTAAATATATGAAAGAAATTATTTCCATATCTGGGAAATATTAAGCTAAATTTGTTTTTGTTTTTTTGCTATTTTCTTGAGATGGCAAGTATTGCAGTTTCCCCCCCTAAAACAGCCTTAATTTTATGTTGCATTTTCAGTTTTCTGCATTGCAGTACCTAAGGTATATTTGATAAGGTGTTTTGCCATATCTTTAATTGAAGATCCATCTTATTAAGATAGGCACAAGGTTCATTCGCTCCCACAAGGTTTGTCACTAACTCTTACAAATATTGTTTAATTTCATCCCAAATATGCTATAACCCCCTCATGTCTGCCTGTAAAAATTGTATCTACAAGCTTTTGATGATACTTAAAACCTTTCTTGGTTCAGTTGGATGCAGAGATAAATACACTGGCTCAGATTTATTAGGCAAATGGAACAGTCCAAAAGGTTTCTCTAGGTTTCTGCATCACTCAAGACAAATGCTGACATAAATCTGCCACAGGAGAATGAGGCTGATTATGTGTATTCCTTCTAGACAAATACTATTTCAGTTCTGAGTTTGTAATCCTTATAACTCAATCTCTGTTTTAACTCGCTTTCTTTCTAACTAGGTCTTGATACAGTGCTTGGGGCTACTTTAGCCGAACTGATCCCTTTTAACCGGTTCTTCAGTTTGTCCAGCAGCCTTGATGTCCCAAGGGAACATTGAGTACCTTATGTTGCTGTATTTGTGGTCTTAAGGCTATAGCTTTTGCTATATTCATGCTTGCCACTTGGTTGTCATTTACAATCATTGAAACAGACAGTGCAAGCAAATTTTGCATCACTTTTGAACGGTGACTTTGTTTTCTCTGATGGCGAGGACCCATCCTGGCAAGGCAACTGTGACCAGTGTTAGTTAAACAGAATTATGGTGGGTCACTTAAAGGAATAACAACTGTGATAGACATCACAATTCTCTGCAATATCCTTGAAGGATCTTATTGTATTAAATTTATGTATTTTAGTGGGCCACGATATAACCTCTTTAGGAGGAGATGTGGCAGATGTAAGACCTGGGAGTTCAAAAGACTACACTGGAAATGTACCAGATAAGAATAGATTTTTTGGGACAATAAGTGTTAAGTGGATTTCTGGTGGAATCCTAGGGAGACCTTAATGCAAATTACACACCTCCTGTTGTGCAGAAACACAGCCTTTTGAAGCCTTGTTCTGAGGAGGGAGTCACCATCTGATTACCTGTTATAGAAGGCCAAGATCAAAAGCTCAAGCTATGTAAAGAAATGGCTGATCTGACCAGTCTCCGTTCTGGTTCTGGATCTAAGATGGATGAATTTGTAACCCTGGGGACAACCCACTTGTGGGTTTTGAAGGACTGAAACCTACCAGAGCTGTAGTTTGGAGTTGAGACTGATCTCTGGTACATTTTTTAGCATTTTTGTAGGGTTTTTTTTAATTGTTTTAATATTTTTCTCTTTAATGCTTCTACCTTAAGAATAAATGTGCTTGCTTAGAAGAATCTCTGTGATAACTTATAACTGCAGGCAATACATGAGTCGTAGCCCTCAGAGAGAAAGCAAAGCACAAGTGCTGGCCTTTTAGGGAGTCTGGCTTGCTGGGAATATCACAGTGTAAGCCAGAGAGCTGTGCAGCCTTAAAACCCCTGGTCAGGAGGAAGTGAGACAAGAATCTCTGCCAAAGAGGAGTGATGGCTGGGATTTTGCAACCTAGAGTGGATGCCTTTGGTGGACCATGGATGGGAATACAGATGCAGTTGCCCTGAAGCTGTGACAGTAACCATCCACTCTTTCCCCTTCAATGGTGCCCTTATTCTAAAGGTGTGATCCAAAGTCCTTTGGAGTCAATAGGAGTCTTTGAATCTGAACTCTTGTACATTTCCAGTGGTTTGGTTTGGAACTATAAATGGAAAGTTAAAATGTGAGATTAAAAATCCACTCATTTTCACATTGTCTTAAACATGCTCATAGGATTAGGGTTTTGTTACACTCTGAGCAAATTCACACCAATACCAAAATTATGACCTCATTATCCCATGCCCGGTATGCATATTGCTTGCCAACTCTTGTTCTGACCTTGACTTTGTTTATTTATTATAAATCTGTCTTTGGCAAATCGAAGTGACTTGTGGCTTTGGTTCTCTTTACCTTGTATTCTGTCATTCTAGCTATTGGGTTTCAGTTGCTACTATGCAAGCTGAAATGACCATCCATATCCTGTATTATACACAAAGAAAATAACCAGAGCAAAGCATGTGTCCTGTGTTCTCCAAAGCTCTTCAAGGTATGGCCTGTTTGCACTACCCTTTGACATTCACAATGCCTTCTTGAAAGGTTATTATTTTAATAAAAATGGTTCTGGGTATGCCTTTTCAAGCTTAGCCATCCTTAGCCATTAGTGTTAAATATTTGCCAAGAAAATTTACGGGCAATTAATGCAATTAATTACCCAGAACCCGCTCAGCTAATTGATCAGAGCTGATTCTCTACTGCTTTGCACCTGGCGTCACCATTTACACCTGTGCAAAGCAGCTGAAAAATGCTACCAGATCAGAATGGTAGCATGACACCACTTTGCATGGGTGAGTGTGACAACACAAGGCACAAAATGGCTGAAAACCAGGCAAACTGACATTAGGGGAGTTACCCTGCAAGGCTGCCAAATGTTTTACAACTTACATGATATTCGTGCATTTAGCAGCACTGTGAAGCCTGCCCCACAGCTGAATGTCACTCCTCTGGCACTGGGCAGAAGCTGCAGTTCCTCCAGCTGATCACTAGATGCCCTTCTTGAGCCTGGATTCAGGTAGCCTGTAGGCAGTGATGATATCCAACCGGTTCGCACCGGTTCGCGCGTACCAGTTCTTAAAATTTAAAAAATGCAGCGAACTGGTTGTTAGCGCCGGGAGATTCAATGTAAAGGTGGAGCAGCGAACCGGTTGTTAGCGCCGGGAGATTCAGTGTAAAGGTGGAGCAGCGAACCGGTTGTTAGCGGTGGGAGATTCAATGTAAAGGTGGAGCAGCGAACCGGTTGTTAGCGCTGGGAGATTCAATGTAAAGGTGGAGCAGCGAACCGGTTGTTAGCGGCGGGAGAGTCAATTTCCCGGCGGAGAGTGTCCCTAGCGATTCTCCATGCCACCGAAATTGACCAGGGGGAGTCAATTTCACTGCAGAAGGTACTCTGAAGTGCTGGCTGGGTTGTTGGGGTGCAGTGTGTTGGGTGCTGTGTGCATGATGTTTAAGAACCTATTCAGAATAGGTTCTTAAATATCACCTGCCTTTATAGAACTGGTTATTGGGAATTTGGGATATCATCACGGCCTGTAGGCCTCTTTTCTTGCTGCTCCCCCTACCTACCACTCTGGATGGGGAAGAAGAGGGAAGCAGTGACAGGAATGAAAGGAGGGTGGGAGAAAGCAGCAACCGGTGGCTTGACTGACAGAGACAAAAGCTGAGCCAGAGCATTGCTAGTCTCCTCCAGCCACAGCGCCAGAGAGACCACTCACTCCTAGATACCAGAGACCCTCAAAGATACTACAGCCCCCTCAGAGAGACCAGAGGCAAATCACGGACACCAGCTCCTCTACCCCCAGCGCTCTGACATCCCAGTATGCCAATTCTGCAGCATCCAGCACTCATATCCCAGCAACCCCTGGACACCACCCATACATGTCATCAACTCCAGACACCTGACACCACCACCCCATCCCTCTACCTGCCCCAGCTTCACAGATGCCAGGTTTTGTTCAGTCCCCTGTCGCTTCTGTCCCTGCCATTGCCTGGAGAAGGGTGTGTTGACTAGAAAACAGAAGTTTAGGATTATTTGCCGATATACAAATCATATAATTAAAATTGCATAAAATAGCTTATATGGAACTGGTCAAAATTTGGTAGCTATGGCTAGATTTACACCATTGTAAGTCAAAGCAGAATCTGGGTGTAAATGAGGTGTTTTCATCCAAACTGCAATCAAAACAGCTGTCACAAGTCAGATGAATTAAATAGCCCAATTTTCCTCTTGAAATCCAATTAATGCCAACAGAAGGTACCTTCTTTGGGTATAAAATCTGTCTTTATAACTTAGTTAGTCAAACCTATTGATTTTTCCCCCTAGATCTTTCTTAACATATTGCTCTTAGAAACACACTAATTCTGTAATTATTGCTGATTTTTAAAGTGATGCATTGTTCAGAATTTAGCCACTAATGTGTTTTTCAAATGTGACCTAGTTTTTGATTTACAGATATACATTTTTAACAAAGTGCTACATATATTTAGCAAAGTCTGTGATGTTGGAATGACGTAGACACTTTAATTTGGGCTTTTATTAATTTTACATATTTGTATTGTTCTTCAGGGATGGATGAGGACAGACAAAGGTGGTTTGTGATGCTGTTACCCTGTTTGTTAGAACATTGATTTTGATGTATGCCAACAAATTCTGTATGATTACAATATTCTATTAGGAAACAGATTTTAACAAAAGCCTTATAACAATGGAAGCTGGAGCTAAGTTAACATAAATTTTGTCATTTAGGGAAGAAAAGATTCATGTTCTACATACTAGAGGGATTATTAGGGCTCTCACTTCTAGAGGTGCTTTCTGAAACATTATTTTACTTCTTAGATATCTGCTGTTTAATTCCATTTTAAAAATATTATTTTAAGGAAGAAATTGCAATGTTGGCATTTTGTGACTTCAGTGAATATGCTTTATCATATTTTAACTTAATGTGTATCTGTGTGCATTTTCTTTAAGCAGTTGTATTTAAATTCAAATTCAGTTGCATAGAACTTAGAAATATTATGTTTTTACATGTTCCTTAGTTCACATATTACAATATAAATCAAATTAATAGATACATTAAGATAACAGGGAGTGCAGTGGGCTTTGCCTGTAAAGCTGACATAGCTTTTATAGCATTTCATCTTCAAATAGTTTTGTTTTGTGTGTAATATCACTTGAAAATTCTGACCTTTTTCATTTCCCCGAAGTGAGTTGTTTTGCTTGGCCCTTTTATGAGGCAGTCCCAAGTACTGTGTATAGGTAAATCGGTTTTTATCTGAGACCAGGGCAATTGACTGTCTTGTTCCTGAATGGTTGGAGGCACTTAATGCCATTTGCAGAACTGCAGCACTGTCCAGTCTCCCTACAGCAGAATGTTTTATTTCCAGAGGCATGTGTAAGATCAATAATACAGTCAGTCCAATCCTTTTCATTTGGTTTAACTTTTTCTGGGAACAGCCAACGGGATTGCAGAGATAGAACCTGCTAATTGCTGTTTTAGAATGCTTTACAGGGCTAGTGGAGTGAGGAATTTTAATTTTAATTTTTTATTACACTTTGGTCTGCATTAGTTTACTTATTATTTGAGCCGGGCTGACCCAAATAAAATAAATGGAATGCATTATTCAATCAGAGAATTGACTATGCCTGTAGCTTTTCATTAACTTTTACCTTTTGCTATTGAATATATTTTAAATCACTTTTAGGCTAGGATAGTGTTTTTCACATACACTCTTAAGCGTTATGTCTGTTAGTTTCAGAAGGATATTAAGGTTAAAAACTGTTTCAAAAGCAACTATGGCGGCAGATCATAATAGAAAGCTTCCTTGGTGTTCAGACCAATAAATAAATTAGAAGAAGGGCTTTAAGCTCTGCATGATAAAAGGAACTGAAAGTAGGGCATAGAAAGAACAACCTTTGTAATAAGTCTTGCCTAGGGCTAAGGAGAATCAGAAGTTTATTGTGTATTTCAGTGCATGGTGCAACAGCAGTACAAAGAGTTGGTGACTGTTTTCCACTGCTTCAGGATACCAATAATTCGGCTGTATATAATGATAGGGAATACCAGGAATGCACTAAATAAATCTTGTCTCTGCAACTCATAATTTCAAGTTGCAACTCTGGGCAGGATGGACTTGACAAGATGAATTTGTAGCCAGCAGGATGTGATATGGTCCTGTTCCCTGCACTTATCAGATCACTAGGAACATGGAGTGTATTTTATTACTGTGACTACATAAAAAAGCTGAAATAAAAATGATCAAAATGAGGCATGCACTGATGGTGTATAAAACATTTACTTGTGGACTAAGAAAAACACCAGATTTGAAACTAGTAGCATATGTCCTTTTGGAGATAAGAAAAGGAAAAGCTAAACAAATCATTGGCTGCCTAGGTCATAACCACCATTACTCTGGTCATAAATCCTCCAGCATTTCAGATGTCATTTTCCCTGAAGTGCATACACCAGGAGAGATTGTGATTTGTATCCCCATCCCCCCACCACATATGTTTGTGTTTTTTCTCATGAAAACAACCACACTTATTTGCATAAGATGATTTGAAAATTAGGGAGCTTTGTACTTGAAGCTTGTTTAAATGTTTGTAATCTGCATGGAGTCTGACACTTCTTAACTATCTGATTATAATCCTCCATAATTTTGTACCCTTTTACATCCTCCTGTGTATGTCTTCCAGCTGTTTATTTTCTGCTTCTTATAACTATACTGCTTTCACAAACATCTCTAACTAGGAAATATTTTATTGGCAGGCCTTAAAATGAACTTACTTTAATGATTTCCTTTTAATGTGAAGACTCTGTTGGGGTGATGATATCTGAGGCTCCAAAATTTTGAATTGTGCAGACTTGGAAAATTCCATTTGCTTAATATGCCATTTCTGGAAAAAAAAATCCAAAAAATTTAAAAGTCTGGAATGTATAATTCATGATAGTGACTTTTATTTTAAAATATGCCCACTTGTGTGTTAATGCTGCTCAAAGAGCCTTTTGCTTCAAGGCTGCATGAAAGCAGCCTTAAAGAGCAAATAGGTATATTTTAGTGACAGATCTAAAAAACAATCTCGTCTTCCTGCTCTGCTGCCCTAGTAGCAAAATCCCACAATGATTAACACATTAATTTTAAATAAAATGACCCCACCTGGTCCCATTATTATGAAGAACTGACTTATTTAAAATAAAAATCAATGTTTATTTATCATCCCATCCCAGTAATTCCAACCCCAATTTCTTTTTTTGCTGCAGTCCATACTAATATTTCATCCAGAAATATTAAAACTTAATCTCATGAGGCGCTTCTTCCAATCTGACTGCCACACCTTAGCACCAATTTCATTAACTGCTTCAATACAAAAATAGACTAGATTGTTCAGGGAAGGTGCTTTAGTAGCCATGGTGTTGAATTAGCCAAAGTAAATGAGTTCAGTTATCATTAGGGAGAAAGGCATGTAGCCATAAATCTAACAGGAGCTCTGCATGGATTTGCAAATCTCAGAGTTTATCCGTTCAAAGTAAAGTTTTCCAAAGTACCTAAGTGACTTAACCCCCTATGTCTCATTTTCAGAAATGACTTAGCCATTTAGGAGACCATGTCTCATTGATTTTCAATAAGTCTTGGGGCTTGTCTACATGGAGAGTTAGTGTGTGACCAGCTGGGGTGTCAATTTACAGCACTCTGTTGTGTTGCTTACTAACTGGCCATGTGAACCCTACTGCTGTGTACTGCACTGTAGTGTGCTTTGCATACTGCTGTTTCAAATGGAAGAGGTATACTTAAAGAAGGGGATGACATAGTCTTCCAGGCTTGTTGATCTAACCATTTTAGCAGCAGCATTTTATATGTACTCATGTGATGGGACAAGGTGGCTGAGGTTGCAGGCATCAGTGTCAATAATAAGCAAATAATCAGGGATTGGACATTAATTTGGTGTGGGTAGAAAGGAAAGGTGAAGAAGGCATGGCAAGACAGATACTATTTACATATATGGCTCAACAGAGGGCCAAGTCACAGATGAAGCCATGATTATAGGCTTGACCAACAGTAAGTTTGGTGATACTATCCACTATGGTAGAGAAATTGGGAGGAAAGATCAAGACCTGCTTTAGGCCTATTAAGTTTTAATTAATAGTTGGACATCCATGAGGACATGCAAGAAAGACAAAGTGAGTTTTTTAGTTTGGCCAGAAGAGGATAGTATAGTATAAAAGCCAAGTTGGATAAGATCACATAGAAATAGGGTTTAGAGGAAGAAGAAAAATGGGCTACAGGCAGAGCTACAGAGATGCCCACCAAAAGATGGAGAGGGGAAGTGGAAGAGGACCCACTGAAGAAAATGTTTTGTGAAGTTGGTGGAGAACCAAGAGAAGATGGAGTCATAAAAGCCAAAAAATAAAAGTTTTTGAGATTAAGAGATTGGTGGATGATACAAAACCTGCTGATTGGACATGGAGGATGAGGATGAAATATATGCATTATCATGGTCTCTTGGTATGATCCTTCAAGTGGCCGGAGCTTCTCTTGGCTGACCCTCTTTAACTTGTCTTCAATCAGGTCTATACCTGGAGTTTCATCTCTTATTAAGACTAACATTCCTTTAATTTTAGGGCTTGCAATCTGCTTCAGTCTCTAGGCCACTTTCTTGGAGGCAGCCTGGAGCAGGGTTGTCTCCCCCTTTGCTATCCCAATCCTTCTGCCTCCTCTTCCTTCTCTGTACTCTCTCCTTTATTTCCTCCATTGATTGCAGCATGGGTGCCTTTCTCCATGACTGGCAGCTCTGGCAGCTGCATGGGGCTCTGATTAAGCTGTTTGCTTGTAAACTGGAGAAGTTCTTTCCCCTACCCACCATCTAAACTCAATATGGGATTTGAAGTTTGGCCAGGAAGAAGTCATGGTTTTCTAAAAGATATGCTCGAGTTCAAATGGAGTAATTCAGGGATGTTGTATGGCCTACGTTATCTAGGAGGTCAGACTAGTCAGATGGTGGTCCCTTCTGGCTTTATAATCTATGAATCATTAGTGATCTTGGGGAGCACAATTTTAGAGCAGTGTAGGGACTAGAAGTCAGATTTCAGAGGCTCTAGAACAAAATTAGAGGAAGGGTCCTTAAACTATCTGTTGTACTCAACTAGTTCAGTGTATTTGGAGGTGGTGGCGCAATGGTTTGAAAGGGAAAGAAGAGTCAAACGTGTGGCTGCTTTAAAGAAACCAAAACACAAAACCCCAAACCTCCCAGGTGCCCTAACGATTATGCAAAATGTTAGGGAGCTACCTGCTATTGCAGAGCCAACTGCAGAGTGGAGGTAAAGGATTTCTATCTTCCATTGGCCTCTGTGTACAGTGGATTAAACCAATTCCTTTTGCGTCCCTCAAATATTCATAAGAACCTGGATGAGATGGTGTCCCTGCCTACTACACTCTCTCCTAATATGGAAATTCACAAGCCTCAAAGATGCTAGAAGAGGCCATGCAGGAAGCAATAGGAAGATGGCAGAGTCCACTGATAGCACGATAGGGACTTTTAATATATATCTGAAGAATTCTCATTACATCCAGTAGAGAGCAGTTATTAACTTAGTGGTACTGTATCTACCAGCCAATTAATTACAATAGTCTATATACAATTATCATGGCTAATTATGTGGTCATTAATCCCCCAAAGCAGAACTCTTGGTTTCAGTACACAAATTGATGCAACAAATTATTCCATTTTCCTTACAATTAACACTAAAGTAAGAAAGAATCAGTGTTAATTATATTTAACACCATGTCACTTTCTTTGTATTTATCATAAAAGGACATAGAGTGCCAAATATACTAAGTTTTATTGTTGAGGATTGTAGCTCTGATTTTTAGTGCTACAGATACAAATATCCTTTCCATATTTGGTGTGAACTGCTGGAAACGAGCATAGTTTCAACTTTTTTAATGTTATTATTTTTAAAGAAGACCTTAATAATTGCTCCCTCTATCTATAACATTTATTAAAATAAGGAACATTCAAATTACTATAATGCATCTAAATAACGTTAATATTCAACTGAACTATAAAAGCAGAGTGGCCTTTCAAAATATTCAAATCTTTCATAAAACGAGGAGATAATGGTGTAGTCCCTTTGTGACCCAAGCATCTACTAAAATTTCAGGGCCCTGGGGAAATTCCATTGAGAAGTAGAAATTGGTGGAGTCTGGTATTTTCTCTGATTCAGTCTTCTTTGTTTATGGGGAATATACAAAGTCCCGTTTATCTGAATGCAAGAGGAACCAAAACCAAAAGGAGCAGTTTCTTAGCGTAGAGAACCAAGCCTCTTTAGCCAACAGACTCAAAAGTGCTTTCACTAGTTCACAGGTTACTGCGTGGCTTTCTTGCTTTTTGCCTCTTCCTTTCCCTCTCTCTTTTTTTTGTCCGTTTTCAGTTTCTGTGTGTGTGTTTTTTTCCTCTCTCTCTCTTTTCACCTTCCTTGGCAGTATGGGGCACAGGTCACTTGCTGATGGATTCTCTGTACCTTGCAGTCTTTAAATCATTATTTGAGAACATCAATAACTCAGTCTTAGGTTAGGGGTCTATTACAGGAGTGGGTGGGTGATGGTCTGCATTGTGCAGGAGGTCAGACTACATGATCATAATGGTCGCTTTTGACCTTATAGTTTTAGTCAGTTTCTCTCTCTCTCTTTCACTCACACACACACCCTCCCCTGATTCCGCAGTCACTGTACCCAGTGGACCTCCCTCCACCCACATGGTGTTAATTTCTGGGCAAACTATTAACCCTTATTTTAGGTGTGGCCCCCAAAGTGTTTCCTACAACTATCTTGAGTTATGAGGGCATTAACATATCAGTTTAATGAGGTTTTAACTCAACCCATAACAATGTTTCACCTACCTCACAACAATATTCACAATGAGATTAGATTTAGGGTTTGACATTGAATCAAATCCAGTGATTGTCTTCAAAACTGAAACCTTGGTAGATGTTCTCAGGAGATTTCTACTGACTGAACGAACAGACATTAGGAAGTTATACCATCATGATTTGGATATAACACAGAACCAAAATTAAAAGGACAGGTTCGGTTCAAGGGATCTTAGCTCTAATGCATCCCTCCCCCTCCATTTGGATTCAAGATTCCCATTCTGACTCTTCTCTCTTAAGAATTTTTGTACAGAAATAATTACTTTAAATAAACTTCTTTGTGTATGCTACCTTTTAGTAGGCAATTAAATAAATATTAGTGACACTTTCCAACTGCTGGATTAACTACATTAATGCAGGGCTTGACAAATTTGCTTTGGGGTTAAGAGCCAGCCCAAAAATTAAGGCGCCAGACAAGGTGGGCCCAGCGGCGGGATGTCCTGGCCAGAGTGCACATGTAGTGCCAAAAACTCTGTCCAGCAGATTTTGTGACCTGTCTCTGTTTCTGGCACATGAGATCCCCAGTGTCGAAACCTGTGCCCCCACCCCCACTTCCACAGTACCACTACTGTTCCTGTCTCATCTCTGTTTCTGGCACAAAAGGTGCCCGATGCCAAAACCAGACAAAACCTGTAACCCCTGCACTGTACCGCCCGTTTCTGTGAGAGGGGGAACAAAAAAGTCCCTCCCACCCCACACTATTTTTGCAAACAGGGCAGGTCACAGGTGGCTCATCCCAGCTGGGTCACTATTACCCCCTCTACCCCTCCCTGGGCTGGGGTTTTGCCTCTGCCACGGGCTAGCAGCACCTCACCCCGGGCTAACACTGGCTCATAACGCCCTCCCTGATTTTGCTCCTCAGCCCCTCTCCTACTCCCACCTCCATCGGCTTCACCCCCCAGGCCAGTAAAATTCTGTCCCCTGATCAGATCCTGCCCATCTCTGCCTCCAGTTTGCCCCCTTTGCCCCTTTTTAGTACCTCTAAAGAGCAGGCAACGGAGTCTGACTCCGAGTAAGAGCAGGGTGAGGGCAGTGGCTGCAGCAAATCTGACTGAGTATGCTCAGTTCCTGTGAACATGCTCAGTACAGCCTGAATCCAAAAAAATCTCTCTCTGTTTTTGGCATTACAGCGGCAGCCACTCTCCCCTCCCCCCACCCTCTCCCACAATGTGGGCTCAGTGGCAGGGTGCCTTGGGCAGAGCGCAGCAACCGCTCTCCCCTCCCAGTCCATCCCTGCCCCTCTCCAACGACATGGGCTCAATGTGGGGGCGCTGTGTCCAGAGCACTGCAGCCGCTCCCCAGGAAAAAAAACTAGGTGCCAGAACAAAATTTTAGGTGTCATGGCGACCTGGCGCCTGGGTTTGTTGAGCCCTGCATTAATGCATAGTGCGTTTCAGGAATTTCAGGATTAAATTAATTCACTGCAATTTTCGTTACTATGATTATTTATTTATTTCCTCATAAAGTGAAATGTCTTTAAGTGTCAAGGTCTGTCTTTGAGGATGACAGACAGGAATACTTAAGTGTTGCACTACCAACATGCTTGTGCAATGTGAAATGTGTCCAAACAGTCCTTAAGCAGAAAATGAGGCTGTTTTACTTTGTGTCATTGGCTTCTATTCTATCTTCCACAATCCATTAAAACTCAGGCCTCAAGTAAAAAATATTAGAAGAATATACTGCAGCAATTTTGGGGGATCATTAAATACAGTCAGATAAATCTATTTATTGGCAGCATAGATGTATTATGTAAAAACAATCCTTACTTTAAAAGTTTTAGTTTTACTTTTCCCAATATTATGGTTGATTTATTAAGTGAAGTCATCACTTTTATGACTTTGTCTGAATATAACAAAGACTTAATATGATTACTCTACTCACTGCTAATCCTTTCCTCTAAAAACACCCTCATGTGAAAGTTGTTTGGCTTCCTGAATAAATTCTCATTCCAATAATACTGTCTGCCATGGTGATTTTGACTTCAGTGGAATGACTCCTGGAATTATATTAATGGAATTTATTACTTCCACCACTACAAGAGGCGGCAAAATTGGGCCCATCCTGAGGAAGTCAGGAGGGCCTTTAACCATTGATCTTGAAATGTGCTGAGCATGCCTTGAAGGTGCAGAATACCCTTTTAACTCTTACATATTTAGGCTCTAAGTTCTTCTACTAGTCCCATCACTGTACTATGTGTGTGCCTTTCAATAGTGCATTAAGCAACAGGACAATGCATTTGTCATTTGTTTTCTCATCCTCTATCCTGTAGAAGAAGTGTGTGCTATAGAATCTCTTGTTTTGATTGTTTGGGTTTTTATTTTTTCATTTTTTAAAATTAAAATACCTATTGCTATGTATGTTTGTTACAGAAGGCAGGGTCAAAGAAATGTGACTTGCACTTGGGACAGAAAGTGGTGAGGTTTGTGATGGACCTTAGTTCCTCAGGGAGTTCATTTCACATTCTCTGACTGGCCCTGGAGAAAATTCTCTCTCTCACAAATGAGCTTTACTCTGATTGTTGAGAGTTCCTATGTGTCAAAGGATTGTAGCTGTCCACTAGTTTGGGGTGTGAGTTTTAGACAGTCTTTTAGATATTCTGAGCCCAGACCATGGAGGTCTTTGAAGATGAGAACCAAGGCCTTGAATTTCATTCAAAATTCTAGGAGAACTCAGTGTAGAGAGTGGAGGACAGGTGTGATGTGCTTGTAGTAGGCTGTGTAGCTGAGGATTGGCTATGAAGTCATTGAGCTCACTAGGGCTGCCTGGGTATAAGGGAGCATACAATTTGTCTCAACATTTTAATTTTAAAACATGACATTGTGTCGCATGCACAGGGGGAAACTAGTGGCAGTAGATGAGAAAACTCAGCAAGTTTAGGTTTGAAATTAGATGAAAGTTTCTCACCATCAGAGGAGTGAAGTTCTGGAACAGCCTTCAAAGGGGAACAGTTGGGGACAAAAAACTTAACTGGCTTCAAGACTGAAGTTGGTAAGTTTATGGAGGGTATGTTATAATGAGACTGCCTACAATGACGTAGCTGATCTGCGACTGCTAGCAAGATATCTGAAGATATCTGATGACAGGAAGCTAGATGGGGAGAGCTCTGAAGTACTACAGATAATTCTTGCCCGGGTGACTGGTTGAGTGCCATATTTGGGGTTGGGAAGGAATTTTCCCTCTAGTCAGAGACCCTAGGGTGGGGGTTGCCTTCCTCTGCAGCATGGGACATGGGTCACTTGCAGGTTTAAACTAGTGTAAATGGTGCATTCTCTGTAACTTGAAGTCTTTAAATCTTTAAGTCTTGAAGTACTTTGGTAACAGAGGTTATGATTCTATTACAGGAACGGGTGGGTGAGGCTCTGTGGCCTGCAATGTGCATGAGGTCAGACTAGATGATCATGATGGTCCCTTCTGACAAAGTCTATGAATCTTTGAGTTTTTCTCTGAATAAAAATATTATTCCACAGTAATTACACTCAATTCACTTTTCTGAGAGGATATATGTATATATACTTCGTAGGTTTTGTGAACAATTATTTGTGCAAGTTTAGTTTTGGCTTTTATCAAAGACTAATTGCCTGGAAGTACTCCCGCCGTTGAGCTTACTCTCAATATCGGTGATTTCAGAAAATACCTGTTCATGTAACAGTTTTCTCATTAGCAGGTTTTAATTATGTAAATTATTGCCTAAAGCTATAAATACTATTAAAAATGTAGAATGCAAAGCTGTCAACAAAATGCAATTTAGAGCTGCATATTTATGCATAACAAAATGTGAGTTACAGGTCCATGATACATTTTCCTCAACTATTCTATAGTATGATACATTTTGTGAAGGGGTCGACTTACCACTGGAGCACCTCTTTGTGGTCAGGTATGGTCTAGCAGTTCTGTCCCCATCTGACGCCCCTTGTCAACAACCACTCTAGTCCTTCTATGGTCCACCTCTTTCTCTAATTTAGCTCTTCAGCCAGGTCATATTTTAAGTTCACCCCACAAGAGTAACAAAGTCCAACATAGCAAAGTCAAGACCTTGTACCAGGTCTTTGGCCCCACTTCTGGGCCCCCTGGTCCTCTCTGCCTTTTCTCAGGACTCTGTCATCATTGTCCCATTCCCCAACCTCATGCCACCAAACCAGTGACTGGTAGGGGAACCCAGACCCTCCTACTTGGGTTCCTATAACCAGCAGCCAAGAACTGCTTCATCCAGCTCCTTAGTGCTGCCTCTGTAGGCTTCTCTTCCTATTTAGCCTTTCTGAGGCCTTCTTCCCTGCAGTCTCTCTCAGTTCACCCTTTCCTGGAATTCCCTAATAAATCCAAACTAAAGGTACAACTTAAATAATCGTTGCCCTCTTCAGATTGGCCTTCCATGACTCTTAACTCCTCTTGCTGTTCTTCCACTGAACACCTCCTGGGGCTGCCTGTCAGGAAGTCCAGATCATGCCCTCTTATCAGGGCTTACCACTAGAGCTTGCTCCACTCCCTTGTCTCTCTTTGTCTGTCTCTCTCCTGACCTTACTATCTCCCCTGGAATTCCTTCTCCTGTCTTTCCCTAGACCCAGAAAGTGACTTTAAATTCTCTCCATGCAGCCCATTTTTGCTCTGAACTTCCTCTGTTTATAATCCTTTTCCAGCTCTCTTGATCATCAGTTTAACCAGGCTGTCCTTTCAGAGGCAGCCGGGTATTTAAATTGGCCTCTTGGGCCCATATTAACCCTTTTTAGGAGCATGGGATACACACCCCATCACCGTATATATTTGAGTCGAGAAATCTCATTTTAAAATTTTATTCTGTATTCAGCACATTGCTGCTACTGCAATCTTTTGAATAACAAATTAATTAAAAAAACAAAGCTCTCCTACCAACCAAATATTAAACATAAGGTTGTGAAACATTGAAAATTAAATGCTCATTTTAATTTATAAACCTCTCTAAATCCATCTGTCAATTTAATACACGTACTAACAATTTAAAAATAATTCAAAATAGAAGTGTGTCCCTACTGAAGAGAAACAGGAAGGCTGAAACTTTAACTGAAACTTAAACAAGATACCTTTAAAGGCAGTTCTAGGCAGAGGTGTGATGGTAGCCCTTTAATGCTGGTTGCCTTACTCTCCTTTTAGTATTAATTCAACAGCAGGGTTACAACTGGATTAACGCCTAAACAGAAATGCAGTTCCGCTCAGTCTGCTAGCTGGAATACTATAGCATATGTACTCCCACAGACTAATGCTCCCACTTCGCTGGCATAGGATATGGGATGGGTTGATGATTAATCTGTAGGATGTTACATAACCTCAATTTCTGAACAACCATATGGGTAGAATGCAAATTTTATCATTCCTTCCCCACTGATTTTACCCTTAATCAACAGTGGAGTAGGGCAGACTTACTCTTGTTGTCAGTGTCCACAACCGAAACTTGCAGTTCTGTTAATCAAAGGAATCAAAAGTGTGACCCAAACCACTGTGTGGTAAATCTTCACCCATGCAGTTAGCCTATACTGCCTTCTTGGGGTTCTGCAGGCCTGGCACCAGCTGTTAAAAGTGGCACTTCTGAGCAACCTCATAAGAATGAAAAGAATATAAGAATTATGTCAGAACTCAACTGACAGTGTTTCTGGATTTTGTATTTTTCTTAATTAGTAGCCGAGTAAAACCCACTTGTTGAGAATTTAAAAGCAGCTAGATGTAAAATGAGAGAATAGCCATGCCAACAGAAATTTGCCTTTTGGAAGGAAAATGTGGAAATTGACACTGCGTGATTAAAGGTGGTCAGAAAGTGTCTGAGTGAAGGAAACAAATCAGCAATTTTCATCAGAAGCTATACTTCTAGGAAGCATCTGAAATATATAAATACCAAAAATGTATAGCCAATTTTTTTGCAAAACCATGAGGTGATTTCCAAATAGGAAAAGCGTAACAGAATTTCAGCTAACGCATGTGTACTCAAGCACAGTGAATTTGCAAAACTTACTGTCCATGGATAGTTGATGATGCAAACCAAAAAAGGCTGAATTGCAGTAACTACAACTCTCTGTAGACATATATCAGAATTTTAACTGTAACATAAAAACATTATTCAAAATGTATTAATGAATATGCATGTGCTCTAAACAGTCTCTACATAAGGAATGGCATAAACATTTGAAAAAAACATGTTTTCTGTGGATTTTCATTCAAAACTCAGTATTAGGTACATTGTGAATTTAGTATTTTTTAAATCTGGATCTAGGTTTCCTTGGACATTTTGGACATGGGTCTGCAGAGTCTTTTGCTCAGAACAGTGGACTAATGTGGTGTGCATTGTGCCCCTATATATTCCTGAAGATGGATGCACATAGCTGGTTTTTATTCTGGTGAGAGAAAGCATATTCTCCAGATTGTGGCTCTGTTTCAAGCATATAGTTGCATGGTACATGTGTCATACCTTTCTCATTAAAGAGGCCTTAGAAACCTGGTCCCTGGATCAGGAATCTGATCAACCAACTAGCAGTGAAGGGCCTGAGCAGTCAGCCTTTTGTTTCTGAAGTTGATGGTTGTGGTGCCTAGATCTTCTAAGGGCTGTGAGGCCTCACTGGCATAAAGAACATCTGCTCTGAGGAGTGAGCCTTCTGGTCCCACAGTTTCAATAATGTCGAAGGTAATTTTGCCTCTAAGGAACCATCAGGTCTGGGAAATCAGGACACTAGCACACCAATATTTACTTGTGTAGAATCAAGAAATCTGATTCTACACAAGTAACTATTGATGTGCTAGTGTCAGAAGCTCTCTCCTTACAGAGGTTTGTTTAATTGGAACAAGTCAGTGTTGGGTACTTCCTTGTGATAGGATCTTACTTTGTGCCAAGGAGATCAGTTCAACACAAGGCTGATGGTTCAGTGTCCTTGTTGGCACTACCTCCTTTGCCTCAATTGGATCTTCTCTTCAAGGATGCTTTGGTGAAGTTTTTAACTGCCTTCAGGTATGAGGGCAAGAAAAAAGGTGGGTTGAGGGGTTTGCAGTGATGCTTGTCTCTTGTCCTCTTTGTGACAAGCAGCAGTATGAAATGCCCTCCTTTTCCAGAGCATTTGGACAGAGACATCATTGAGGACCTGTTCCTACTGCACTGGAGCAAAGAGACAGTTTACATATTCCCACCCATTTGTTTAATCAGAGTAATGAGCAAAAAGAGGTAACGAGAGAGAGCCTGAGCATTACTGGTTGCTCCAGCATTGGCCAGATAGTATTATTACAGGGATCAACTTTCTCATGAGAGCATCAGTTTCTTCTTCTGGAATCATCAAATCTACTATCTCAGGCAGACAGCTGGATCCTACATCCTTATCTGGAGGTGCTCTCCCTTGTGGCTTGTCTCCTAGGACACTGAGGCTAAGTCTACACTGCAATTAAAACATGTGGCTCACCCTTACCAGCTGACATGGTCATGTATGGCTTGGGCAAAGGATCTGTTTAATTGCAGTGTAGACATTTGGGCTTGGCCTGAAGCCTTGACTCTAGGACTCTGCAAAATGGGAGAGTCCCAGAGTTTGGACTGCAGCCTGAGCCCAATCATCTATACTCAGTTAAACAGCCTCAGCCTTAGCCCCACAAACCTAACTCAGCTGGCATATGCCAGCCATGGGTTTTTAATTGCAGTGCAATTAAATGCTTCAGAGCTAATGTAATCTGTGGAAGTGCAAGAGATTCTGATGAAGTATAGATAGCCTTGTTTAATTGAAATATTACTAAAGTTTTGTTCTCTGGGAAGCAGATAACCTTTTTCGCATTCTGCATCTATATTAAGCTATTTATTGTATTTCACATATCATTTTTTCCTTGTCTTCCATGAGGGTGCAACTGTCCGGTATGTTAGAGTATCATCTGACAACAGACTTCTGACAATAGACATCTGACAATAGAGTTCTGTTTTCAGTCATCCCACCATCTCATTACTCAGCAGCCCAGTCAGAACACCAAATCCATCATGAGACCTTAATCTAGTGCTAATCAAGTTAATGGACTCTTGGAGTCCTTCTGAAGGTGCTTCATGTTTCACCTGTTGCTAAAGATAGCACTTTAATTTACAATTATGCCTGCAAGAAGAGTGAAGGAATTGAAGAATTTAATGGCTGATCCTCCTTGTATTGTATTTCATAGGGACAGAGTATTTTCATCCCAAATTTATACCCAAAGTAGTGTCTTAGTTCCACCTGAGTCAGACCCTTAATCTCCATATGTTCTTCCCAACTCCAAATTCAGAAAACTAGCTTTTGTTAAGAGGATTTTGAGATTTTTATTTTGATTGTACTAACATGTTTAGGAGGTCAATAAGACTTTTTGTAGCCTTTGGGGATCAGTGTAAGGAAATGTCCTTGCCTTTCAGTGTTTGTCTTATTGGACTAGGCTGTGCATTGAGCCATGTTTTATGGTATATAAAACCATGTTGGAGCTCACTCCAATAGCCCTATGGCATGTCTTTATGAAGTTCCATCATAGAAATTGGCAAAACTACTGCCTATTGTTATGTACAATCATTTATGCAACACTACTCTCTCTTTGGAGTCTAGATCTGACACTTACTTTGAGAGAGTAGTCTTTGTTTAATGAACTCATCAGTCCACCTTCTCATAGACTCATAGTTTCATAGCCTTTAAGGTCAGAAGGGACCATTATGATCATCTAGTCTGACCTTCTGCCCAATGCAGGCCACAGAAACTCACCCACCTACTCCTGTAATAGACCCCAACTGATGAATGAGTTACTGAAGTCCTCAGATAATGGTTTAAAGACTTCAGGTACAGAAAATCCACTAGCAAGTGACCAGCAAGTGACCTCACAGATTCTACTCCTTGCTAAACAGCCACAAGTGCAAATATGTTGAGGCTACCTTGAAGAAGAAATTGTTACCATAGTAACTGGTTCTTTGATAGTGCTGCTTCTGCATATTCACACTTGTCTCATAGGACTCTTGGGTTTAGTGAAAGGACCAGAGGCATTTTGGGTTATAAATGCCTTTTATAACTTCTGCTCCAAACTTTCAGTTCCACAAGGAAGCAACAGATACTGCTTTCCAAAAGGCTATTGAAATGCTGGAGCTGGGAAGCATATCCCACAAGGGTGAATATGCAGACGGTGCTCTCAATGTTACTGTAGCAAATATTTATCTTATTGTCAAGACCAAAATAACTGCATTAATTGCCATGCTATTTATACCAGTTAAACCATGTAAAACTGTGAATATCCAAATGTCCAAAATACAAGCAAAAGGTACTAGATTTTATGAAATCTTGCCTACCCTTATACACTATGATTACCTGGGGATGCATAAAGGAATACTTGTCACAGATAACACTAATAAAATCACTCTCTTCATATATTAAAATGTTATGATAATTTGTACTACAATTTTCCTAGTAGTGAAGGATTGGGAAAAAGACATTCTAGGGTTGAGTGGCCTTATTCATTCACTATATTAAACAAAAATTGTAGAAGCCTTTCTCAAATAAACGACCGTCATATTATTTACCATAAGCATCCGTAAAAACAAATGAACTAATGTCTAACTTACTCCATCTAGGTAGATGTATGAGACAAGGATGCCCTTACTCCCCCTATTTAAGTGGACATTAGAACCACTTAGTATTCTTAATAAGCAACATCCTGCCATAGAAGTCCTAGATATTTACTACACGTCAACTAAGACCTAGTCTACACTTATGGCAGTGTGTTGAGTATGGGCACTACATTACACAGTAAAAGCAGGCTGTGTCCACACTTATCACTGCTGTGTATAGCTACACACTAGAATGAAAAGCTCCCACAATAGGGAAAGATTCAGGCAGCGGGGAGCTGCCATAGCCTTTCTCCACTGCCAGAGCCTTTCCCCACAGCTGGAGTCTCTCACTGTGGTGTGGAGGCAGTGGAACTGTTAAAAATAGAAGTGTAGACATGGGAGGCACTCCTTGGGCATGTACAGAGCCTGTGTAGGGTATATATCCTAGCCCTCAGGCTTGTTGGGTACTCTACTCACCTCACTGTCTACTCTGCTATTTATACTTACGCTAGCTGGGCA
>ML675616.1:28052704-28117545 GCA_007922155.1 Mesoclemmys tuberculata
TAGCTGGGCATGCACTGTCTGTACTATGCACACCACTATGAGTGGAGACATATGGTAAATGCATATGCTTATGATAACTTGATGATAAAAATCTCTGCCCAGCTATTCCTACATTTCCAAATCTAATAATGAAACATAAAGATGTTCAAAATAGAACATACACTGGACCTAATCTAATATTATGAATGTGTTCAAAGGACTGTGTTCTGAGACTTTGGGTAGGTCTATATTGATGGCAGCACTGTCAGCGCTGTGGGATCGATTCTGCGGGATCGACTGAGTGGCAGTGGAGACCCCGCAGAGTAGCTTGTGTATCTCCCATCAACTCCTGCCAAATTTCACTGGCAGTGTAGACCAAGCCTCTGATTCAGGACAGCATTTAAACACATGCTTAACTTCACTCCCATGGGACTTGTGCATGTGATAATGTTCTGTCCTGATATGAAAGCTTTTCTGAATAAAGACCTTCCCTTATACCAATAGATCATCATTCTAACATGAACAGTAGTCCCTGGTTTAGGAGTAAAGTTATATGCCAACCCAATATGGCTTATCTAGATAGTGAAAATATTTACAATTTAAATTACAATGGTGAAAAAATGACCCAAATTTATATCTTTAGCAGGAATATTATCTATGAAGATCTCTTCCACTACCTGTGAACCCTTAAATAAAACCACTATGAATGTTGTTCAGGATAAAAAAATAATCATATCTGGCACATAAACTCATTTCCCCAAGTTCCCTTTAGTATTATCAGCCCTCTATTTATGCTAACTTAAAGTGGCTTACTTTCCTTAAAGGTGATCACAGAGCATCATGGCTTAACATAGAAAATGATTTAACATTGCTATACAGATATATATCAAAAGCTTGTGATTGTAGAACCTTCCGTTTCTGCCACCAAAGTAGATCTCTTAATCTCTTCCACAAAAGGTATAATTTTGCCTCTCTCAATTGGCACTTTCTAGAGACACCTACAACCTAAAGTTCAGTATATTATAGATATCACACAAATTTATATTATAGATATAGATATAGTCATGTAGGAGTCTAATTTTTAGTGTCCAGTCTGAGAAATCTAAGATGTGATTTCCACAGCTGGTCAGAATTCAACTACCATTGAATTCACTTGGTGTGGTGGGAATTTGGCACCTCTAAAAAACGAAGTTAGGCAATCAAAAATTGAAGCACCCGAAGCAAGTAGGGAAACTTAGGAAATATTATCCACATTTGTCTCTGGCATCTGTCTCTATGCTTTTTTGTTTGCTAAGATGCTGTACAAAATATTTGATATTTCACTTTATTATCATGATGTAATTTTTATGAAGTGTGAGATCAAGGCTAACAAATGGAGTAAATACAATAGGCTACAGTATATACCTCTCCAGTGCCTACTCTAATTGGCAAACAGGTACATTGAATTAAAATTTATCTAATCTGACAAACCCATTTCCCATAGGTCAGACTAAAAACAAGGTTATTTAACCAAGGTGAATGTGTCACTTAAAATATAACATGGGTCATGACCTAAATATTAAGATGTTTTATTTCCATGTTAGAGAACAATAATTCATTACCAAAATGACTATGCTCAATTTTGTGTTAAAATTATCCTTGTAACTGAGTTTTACTTTTAAATGATTTTGGCTGTGACATTGGGAATGCATTTTAATATTAATACCATTTGGAAATTTTCCACTTCAGGAAAATGTGCCTGAATAAAACTGTGGAAGCTTCTTGACACAGGAAATGTCTTATGTTTGTAAAGCATCACCTTAGTGGTGATCAATAAATAATATTTAAAGCAAAGATGGAAATATATTTCTGGGAGCTTAAAAATGTCTGTTATATAATTTAAGATATTTGACTAAAACACCATTTTCAAACTGGTTCTGAATCTGTTTTTCTTCATTCTGATATGCAGGTCCACTGCCATAATCCACTTCAGTGGCAATGCAATTTGTAGTTGTTGTTGCTCCTTGTCCTGCCCTAGCAAAATTTGAGGACACCTCAATATGCAAGTTGTTTGTTTAATATATTTGTAAGACACAGATAACACACACTTTTCTATCTGTAAAGCTGATTAAAATCATTTGGCATGTACAAAAATATATGGCATAAGTGACAAATACTTGGGCCATTTAAATCACTCAGTTGCTGGCTTGTCCTCTAGCTGCAGAAGCTATTCATAATTTTTCAGAAGAAATTTTCACCTCATTTGGGATTCATAAGATTTGGCATAATGGGTGTTCCCTATAACCTTTCTTCAGAATTCAGTATGATATGCAACCTGGTCCTTTAATGATGTCTGAGGAATGCTCTGAGCATGCTTAGAGCTATGGCAAGAATTTAGCATTCTCAGGAATGTTAATTCTGGAAGTTTTGAAAGGGGAAACTGAAATATAGAAGTGCATTCCTTGAGGATAGCCTGGAAAACAATGTGTATTAGAATAATTTACTTCTAAATCTGGTCAAGCTGATGGCTCCCCCACATTTCATAGATGTTTCTGTCAACTAGAATACAAGAAGGTTTTCATTTTACTAGCTTAGGGCCAGGCTCTCCTTAGCTGCCTCACAGATGTACTTGAAGGGTGTGTGTATAGGGGGGAGTGAACACATTTGTAGTGCACTGGAATGTGAGAAATAGATTCCATTTGTAGTTTGCAGAATGTATTGTCTTATGTGAACAGCTAGATTAAAAAAAGAACAAAACACTTCAAACAAACAGCAGGCTATAAAATGTAATGCATTTGGTGGAAATGTACCCAGTTTCATATACAGTCTCATTGGGTGGGAGTAGAGACTAAACTTTTTGTACGCTTAGGTACTTAAGAAGGACTTTGACCACTAATTCCTATTGCTCCTTTAACTTTTCTGGAATTATTGTTTCTGGAAAAATGTGTTCACTATGCGAGGTAACTTGCAGCGGTTAGGATAAAATGGCCTGCAGTGAAGTCTTGGTTACCCAAAGCTCCAATCCTTTTTTTGTTATTTTAAACTAAGCTGTGAAGAAAACTATGTGCTTTCTTACAGCCCCAGTTCCTGTGTTTTACTGTAATTCTTTAGATGCAAGTTTTCAAAATTTTATTTTAATTTTCAACCCATAGCCTGGGCTGTCATACGGCCAGGAAGAAATTAAGTTGATTTAAGACTACAGAAATCTCTGAACCTGATATACAAAGAGTGCAATTAGTATGATTTTCTATAAAACATAGAGTTAGCTGTTCATTAGTTAATAATATTTATATGTGTTGCTGACATGTTAGAAGACAGGTCCCTATCCCAAAGACCTGACCATCAAGCAGGCACAATAGCGCTGAAGGCTGTTGTTGAGGGAAGAAATTCAACAGAAAAGGAAAGGGTTTGAGAGATCATTTGATGTGTTATCAGTTCCAAGTTTGTTCTGTTAATTCATTTTAGTGTTTTGTGTTTATATTGTGATGTGAACAATGGGAACTCATTCTTTCTGCTATGGATTTTATTTTATTTTTTTAAAGCCTAATCCCTTCTTTGCCTATCTTCTGTTTCTCTTCAGGAGTGCTAATTCTGTGAAGTCCTGTCACCTCCCTTGGTGCAGTCTCTTTAGGAGTCCTAGTTTTTTCCTATCTGGTCCCCTTCAATTCTGTTTTTCAAAATCTAGTCCCCTGCTGTCAGACCAATCCATAAATTCTTCTCTTAAATTGTGTCTATCAGTAGAGCCCTGCAAATCTGCAGGTATCAGTGGACCGTTTTTTTGCAGATAGTGAAACCCATACGGATCTCAAAGGTGGGAAAGCAGCTGTCTGCAGCCCATAGCCTTTGACTGCTTCCCAACCACCAATCAGCTGTTCTGGCCAGGCTCCTCCTGCAGGTCCCTCGATCAGGTGTCCAGGTAGGGCGCCCCCTGCAGGCCACCCTATCAGCTGTTTGGTAGCTACCTGGAGGGGTTGGCCCGCAAGAGCTGATTAGGGGGCCCAGAGCTGCTGGTACCTGCCGGTGCCAATAACCTAGAGGACTGAGACTGCAATGGTGGGTCCATTGAGTCTGGCAGATGGGATCCAGTCCACATTTTTTTTTTATCCAGGCAGGGCTCTATCTATCAGCCCTTAATTGCAAGACTTAGTCTCTTTTTGTCTCCGGGTTGGTTTCTAAGAAGGCGCCTGGCTTGAAGTTGCCCCTTTGCTATACCAGACCTTTCTGCCTCCTTCTTCTCTGCTCTCCCTCCTTTTTATAGCTAGGCTTGTTTTCTTTATTGGTCACATCTGGGGGTGCATGTCTCCATGACTGCCATGACTGTTCTGGCTGCTGTAAACAGGGAAGACACTTCCCTCCCTTCCCTCCCTTCTGCTTATGCTCAGTGTAGGGTTTGCAAACCCCATTATAAGCCTCTTATCCCATATTAACCATTCCTCCTCATTTTCCTTCTATTCTGTACATGCATCCTATAGACCATAAGAGTGAACGAGTGCTACATTAAACTGGAAAGGAAAAAAATAAGTATCTGGAGAATACTTGGATGCTCACAAGATGAATCTGATATTAATGGCTAGATAGCTAGTCCTGTATGTAGAAATGTAAATCTGTTCCTAATAAAAGCTCATCTAATCTATTACATTGGTGGGGTTCTATCTAGGCCTTACTGTCAGGATAGCAAACATAATCATTTTTTTTAAATCATCCCTTCTGTAGTGGGTATTTGATTGAAATATAGCAAATGTTTGACATCCAGTGCATGTGTTGAACCTGTGCTAAGAAGGCGGGACTGTTCAGAAAGATGCAGGATTAACTTTGGTAGGAAAAGCTAGTGAGAAGTCCCTAGGTACCTGGGGAGATGTTCCAAGGCAAACTGTGAGTTGGCATTTCAAGCGAGCTGGAGAAAAGTTGTGGGTGTCAGCTAGAGGGAGTGAGGAGCTGTCCTGTCCTTTCCTGTTCCGCTAGACTCTGAGATGGTACATTTGTACAAATAACCATTTGTATTGTTAACGAAACGAAGACTGCCTGCAACAAAGGAAAAAACAGAAGTCTGTACCTAACTGGAAACAGTGAGTTTGTATTTTCCATCCCTCAGTTATTTTGGTTCTTAAGAAAACTAAAGCAGAGAATTGCACTCAAGGATGATGCACATTGTGTGTGCCTACATGGAGCTCTGTTTAAAGTGTCACCACTCAGGAAGTATCTTCTCCAAAACAGCTAGTCCCCTGTGCCTCACACTTTTCCAAACTTCCTCTTCTTCTACCAGCTGTCATGCGACTTCTTCCAGGTGGCTGGTACGTGTGCTGTCAAGCTCCTACTCTCCATGACTGGCACACTGAGTTGCTCTCAGCTGGCCTGTGTTCCTGCAGTGAAGCTTCAGCTATTGCATCTTTCCCACAAGACCCTTATCTGTTCTTCCTCTAGCTGCTTCTCTTTGCTCTCCTCTGCCTGGCCACACAGCTCTATCTAACCTCCTGTCTCCTCATCTCTGCCGCATTAGTCCTACTCTCTCCCTTTCCTCCAATCTCTAAGTCGCCAGCTCCCCACTATTGCCCCTTCCATTGCTACTTGGGAACACCCACCCCAAGAATCATTTTCCAGCTGTTTCACATTGCTACCTCTTCTTATTTTGCAAATGAGATAAGAGTATCAAGGCCGGTCAGTGTTTAAGCCTAATGACCATCCTCATGTTCTTTTACTGGCTGTAACAAAATATTTTTCAGTGCACTCCAATTATATTACCACTTACATACACACCTTTTCCTTGCATGGATCATATATATCTTCATTTTCCTTTCTGCCGGCCTTGAATCTTGGACTAGGATTTATTGACTATGTGTAATATGTGCTTAATTGGGTCAATCACTTTAAACACTCTATCAGCACTTTTGCATGCGGAGCCTGCTTAAAATGGTTGCAGGATGTTCTGATATAGTTTAACTGATATTGGTTTATTGATTTTTGTCAAGGTTCAGTTTATCAGAGGAACTGACAGCTGGAATAAAAATAAGTAAATTTTTATCATCAGGTGTCTTCTTCTGATAGTATAAAATCAGTTGTTTAAAAGCAGGTTTTAAGTACTTTTAAGTACTTTCAAATGTATAGAAAGAACCCTCTGGCTTGCTCACTGCATATGAAAATGAATATGAAAAAGAATCTGGCAAACTGCTGGTACTTGATGGGACCTCATAATAATGGCACTGAATTAATCATGCGTCTGATTTTCTGTCATTTACTTTGGAAATAATATCATAGTATCAGAAATCAGAATATCAGCATTTATGACTTCACCAGAGTTAACATATGTGCCTTTTACCAAATATATACTTCATTGCCAAGCATAAGTGCATCAATATTTTTTTAAAAGATTTGGCATAGGTTGGATAGGTTTGAGAATGATTAATGTACAAGGAAGGGCTCGGGACAGAGAATGACTGAGAATGTAAGGATGGTGGTGGAAGATGTGTGCTCCTTGAAAATATTTTCTTTCCATATAGATTTTTTTTTAAATGTGTATTTATGAATACTGATTCTGGATTTTGATACTAAATTTGTAAATGACACTAAGATCCTATTCACACTCCCAAAGGTGATCATATGGACATGTGACAAGTTTTTGGAGTTATGTTACACTCCTAGACCAGGGACTGTTTTGAAACTGGAGTTGTATTAAACTTCTTATCTTAAAACCAAACCAGTAAAGTTTGCACAATCCCACCACTGCTGAGAATCTCTGCAGCACTCCATACTCTCCTAGCACTACCCCTGTTCATCAGAGCTGTGTCTCCTTTGATCTCTGGAGCAGAACTCCAAACCTTTCACCTTAGCGGGACAGGGCACAATAAAGTAACCTGACATGCCATCTAGTTCTTAAACAAATTCATGATCAGGTTAAAATACACTAATATTCATACATATTAATTATGAGTGCTACAGTTCATGAAAATTTGCTGAACTGCTTCTAGTCATCCCTAACAGTAATGAAATCATCACCATCCTATGTTTTATGAGATTTGCCCATGAACTCTTGTTGGCTTAGAATAAAATTCTTTATAAAAAAGTTTAATTATTAATGCCACATACATTATACATTTTAACCTGTTACCTGTAAAATGTTTTCTTTAATAAGAAAATATATAAAATACACCTTTTTAATTACATGAATTAATTGCTCTTGAAAGAGGCTTTTTAAAGACATGGCTAAGATGATATTATAGATTTGAAAAAATGGGACTGAAACCACAGTTTTAATGAGAATGTAAATGAGAATTGCTAAGGTTCAGTGAAGGTCATAGCAACTTCATTATCAATTTATGTCAGCAACTTGTCACAAGTAAAAAACGAGTATTAATGAAAATGGTTATCTTAACAGATTAGACCACACCACTGTGATTGCTTTAGAGTTTGCCCAGATATCTAAAACGTGTCACTTAAGTTATAAGTGCTAACAAGCATTACCTTCCACCCCCAATGTGCTACTTGGATAGTCCAATTGAATTGCTATGCTATGGTACGTTTCCTGTCTTTGTCCAAATACTGAGGCATGTTGTGCCATAGTCACAGAGTATTTCTGTGGCCCATGCCACAGGTGCTGCTATATCTGTTCCTGTTTTACAAGATTATTGCATGGTAATGCAGCTTTATGCATTGTGATTCTGTGTAAGATGACGTTTTTCTTTATCCTACAGATCCAATGATTATCTATGTGGATATTGTTTATATTATTTGTTACTTTCTTTAATTTGTAGTTTATGTAAAGTAGCATTTTAGATGATTTTTGTGGGGGTTATCCACAGCGCTTCAAATAAGTTGTTGTAGCCCTAAGGTCATTGTAATTCTTTATTTATGTATTTATTTTAGGTTTTAGCAATACGGTGCAGGTTTATTTAAGCTTTCCATTTTCTCTCACCACGTCCTCCCACTTTGAGCTGCACTTGTCAATTCCCATAATACCTGTCTCCCGCTCTCACCACACACACATCTACACCTACTGCAACTGGACAGCCTAGATTGCAATCAACAATTCCCAAAGACTCCTTCAGACAGGATCTGATCAGAATATCAGTTTTCTCCAATGCACACGTTTGAGCTGGAGAAAGCGAGCTTGTGATCCTCTCTGCACTGTGCAGAAATGAGCACAGTAACACCATGTAAAATATTAGATTTATTTAAACAAGCTTTATCTCTTATATTCATCATTATCTATATATCAGGCATCCTCATGGTCTGTTTAAAAATAAAATTTTAATAAGTACCATAGCTGTACACAATACTCCAGAAAACTCTTTATACACTATTTTCTCATAATAGAGAAATAATAGAATTCTTCTGTACTGTAATGTGGAAGTTTTAATATAACTCTTTAATTAAACTTTACCAGAGGAAAAAAAGATTTTCAAGTGTCTTGAACAAACATTCAGTGACAGCAAGTTTTAGAAGCATTTTACATTTACAACTGATATTGCTACACGTACGTGACACTGTAATGTGAAAAAAATTACATTATTTCATATGCAGAACTTTATACAGGCTATGCCATTGGGAAAAACTACAAAAAGTAGATCTGTCTGTAACAACAATATTAAGTGCAGTTTTTCATTTCTCATTTCCCTTTAGAAAAACCTCTGTTTGAATCTAGTGAAACATCCCAAATACCACATAGTACAATTATTGACATTGTTTGCTCAACTAGAACTGATTTTCTGTGATAGAAAATGCTTCATGTGTATATCTTTACAGAAAACATTTACTGTAAGTGCAATATACGGCATCAAACATATCTTTGTTCTGGTTTCAGTAAACAACATTTCCATCATGTTGAACCCCACCAATACTGAAAGCATACTATATAAAGTACTACAACTGTTATGTTAATGCAATTCATTTGGTTGGATCACAAACTTAGGTTTGTCCTCATGAAAACTGCAAAAGTATTTTAATACATTGGAAATAGTATATAAATTTCAATTTTGCATGTTGTTTTCAAAGGATTTCAAACAGTCAAAAGTGGAACAAACTGTGTTGAATTTGAAACACCTTAGATACAATATCAACGGAGAGCTGACTTTTGACTAATTCCATGCCCACACTGCATTTCACAGGAGTACTAAAAATACATTTCTTTTGTTGGGAACTGCAAAATGTACATGGTGAGTGAAAAAACTTTTCTTTCCTGGAAATGGTACAATTAAATTCAAGAAAAGATGAGAAAGAGGAATGTAGGTAATCCACCAGTCTCATTGCAAAAGTAACATTGTTTAAAGAGCTTATTTTCCACAGAAAAGCCTTATTTCTGTGGAGACAATAAAGAAGAGATAGCAAATCAAAGACACATGCAATGTTAAACATTGCAATTTTGCACTGTTTTGTACCTCAAATTATTTAACAACTATTTCTCCAGCTGCTGCAGAATTGTTTTGCATGGTTTTTTATCCTGAAAAACATAACTTTGGTCATTAGAAATGCACATACAGTTACTCTACAGTCACATCCGCAAGTCCTTTGTATAAACAGGAGTAAATATAATTGATGGTGACTTTTCTCATCCAGTAGTATGGTGCCAGGCCACCATCAGGTCTCTATTAATCTTCTCCATCTTGTTGCCAAAAAAGTGGAAGTGGTAATGGGGAAAATTGGCCTAGGTGGTATGTTGTATTGAAAACTGTAAAAATTACAAGCTATCACTTTACATTTCAGGGGTTTCCTGCTCCTGCTTATAAGCTAGGAGCTCTCTAGGGAAGCATGAGATCTGGGTCTAGCAGCAGTGAGATGTGGCCTCTATTTTAGGGAGCAGCCTGCTTTGTCTGTCTCTGTTTTGGGGTTCTTGTAAGTTTATCATTCTAAATTCTAAGAAATAAAGTATTATATTGCAACTTTCCTGGAAGAGTGCTGCTTGTTTGTATGCCTGAAACATAACAAATGATAGATATCCAGATTCCTTTCTAATGAGGCATTTACTGTAAAAGGCCACAAAGCAGATAGATCATTTGATTGAGGTACCCCCGCAGAAAAGAACCAGCTACTTCCAGACCGCTTCACATTGAGGACTATGTGGTTTAGTTCAGATTTACACCAGGGCCTCAGTTGAGCACCTACAGCGTAAAAAAAAAAAAAAAAGGCAAAAGCCGGGGAGGGGGGAGAGGGGCAAAGTTCTCATGTAAAGCAGTGACTTGCCTCCTGAACGTCTGTGACTCTGTTCTGGTTTTTATCAGGTGACATAGTACATTATTACTGTTCGTTTTCAGTCATCACTGATACCCTCACAACAGATTTTCAAATGGCACACACACCATCCTACTGGATGTCTTGAGCATGGTATAGACTGAACCACTGGTGATATAGTGAATACAATGCCATTTGTTCTGTACCCTGTCTTAAGGTGGAAGATTTTTGGCCTGCTCTAAGTTAAATTGAAATGGTATGCCCCTAAAGGTGGAGGCCATTCATGAACGTAGATTAGATAGGTAGATCCTCTGTTCAAACTCAGTATACTGCATAGAAACTGCTGAAATGATGTTTTTCATGTGTTTCATGTGTTTATATGCATGTGTACAATATTATGGCTTTTTATTTCATTCTTTTATTGACTGTTAAGGTGATAGATGTTTTTCAGACAAGAAATTTTGTTTTGCGTGATTTAATTGTACTTCTTATTTAGTGGCTTAAACTGACAGTAAATTAGTTAGGGAGGTAAGAATTTGTTTCTTCTTATTCATTTGTCATGATTTCTCATTAATGGTCCAGAACATTTGGCAACATCATCCACGATAATAATCCACAGGTGAATGTTGTTTGTATTACTGTAGCACCTACGAGCCCTAATCATGAACCAGGACCCCAGTAGGGTATTTTTTTTTTTTACTACTCCTTTTGATCCATCATTCCACAAATTCTACAAACTAAGGGCGATTGGGAGATGGTGGTGGGCAGAAGTGCCTTCAATATGCTAGCAACATATTTCCCTGGTAGTTCTTTACATTAAATGTGGAGGTGTTACCCCCCCAAATGGATTCTTGGGCATTCCTAGAATGGCCTGCCTATTGCTTCCTTAAGTTATCCTGCCCAAGGTTTAAGTTTCCGGTGTTGTTCGAGAAACACTAAACATGGATATGACTTTTTGAAAAAAAATGATTGACACAGGCAGTATTTTTTTCCAAAACAAAATATTTTTATTAATGTAAATAATAATCCCTACTAGAATATAATGTAAAAGTAAAAATCAGACACAAATCCCTTATTGCTAGTTAAAGAGCATCCCAACCTCAATAGCATTCAGTTTAAGTGATTCTAAGCAATGCACTTTTCTACAGGCGACCAGTCTATATAGCAAATCGCTGACAGCAATTCTTAACTGCTACTTTAAATTCTACATCGGGAAAATACAATTAAAACATGTACACATTTGAAGCATACATATTAATATTTTATGATAAACTAATAGTTTAAAACAGACAAGCTCAGGCTATCCGTTGATTCCATGGCATTGTTACAAAGGTTGAGGCTTGCTGCTGCTGCTGCTGTAGTTTATATTCCCAGTCAGCTCTGGCCAGCAGCTTCTCTCGCTCTGTCCTTTCACCCCTTAGCTGTTTTGTTTCAATGTTGCAAATGTTGTGGCTGCTGCTGGTGTTACAGCTGCAGTGGCTACTTTCTGCAGCCCTGCTCTCCTCACAATCCTAAACCATCTTTCCAGCAGCTCTTCTGTGCTCTTAGCCTACCTTCCAAACTCTCTCCAGAAGTTCTTCTCACTGGCTTCTGCCTGATTTCTGCCTGGCTGTTCTTTATAGCGTCCTATCAGGACTTCCCTATATATTCTTAAAGAATTACCTCATTCGCACATGCTCAGTACAAAGCGTTACCTCCGAATTATGATTGACAGCTTGGTCCTTTAGAACAAATTGTAACCAGTATGGACGAACTATGGCCAGCCAGCTAATCAGCTAGCTAATCAGCTCAGTAGCTATGTACTGGTATACTTGCACATGCTTACTGCTGTTGTTTACCTCACAGCCATGGCTCCCTTCTCTGTCCCTACTATTCATGCTTCAGATGTGGGTCCTTTTGTGGCCATACCTTGTTTTATGTGATTTTTAATATTGGGCATGTTCAGCCCAGAATTGGCTCAGCTCTCCTCATGTGACCAATATCACCCAATGGTAAGTGACCTCCAGGTGTCACGTGGTGAAATGACTCCTGCTTATTCAAGAGAGAAGCCAGAGACACAAAATGGGGTTTAAGAATCCAAAATGGAGTTTGTGAATGTCTGGTATCAGAAGTGCTTCTTGCAAATGGCACTGAGGGGATTCAATGGAATATTTGTTAGGATGAAGTCTTCAGTGTATGTATCACTGCGACTAATAGTCACTAATCTGTACCCTGCAGATTAATCAGCATCCACTGGACTATGCTCCTGTCTATGAGTGATGGTGATACAGGCATATCAGCAACACCCTCAGTGATAGTGTACTTCAATTACAGTGTCATGTCTTGTTAGGGATCTCTGCAAACTCATTTGAAGCTAACATGACATTTGTTTACACCCCCAGTCTCATCTTGACCTATTGGAACAATTGCCTTGGAAAGACCTTGGATGATAACTCTAAATTTTGACTAGCCGCTGCTATGGTTGATACATTGCTCAGCAAACCCTCTGCCATTACTTCTGCAAGCTGTGTTCATTGACAGCTGCCATTACATGACATGGAGTCTGTATCAGTCTGCAAATGCAAAGAGCGCACAGTTGCACCTGGCACTCATGTCTAACTGTTCTGTCTTGAGTCAAAAGGGTTTTTGATTAGCATTGCCACTGAGATCAACTCAACAGCTGCCACATGCACCAAGAGCTCCTGAGATGAATCAAGCTCCATAAATGGGACTGGCAGATTAACTTCTAATGATATTTCCAGCTTCAGTGTAGGGGTCATGACTTGATCTTCTTCACTGTGGAAGAAACAAATCCCGGACAGTTTCACCTGCAGAGGTGAAAATAAAATATTAATACAGGAAACTGTACTCCAGGTATATTAGTAGACAGAGCATGTATTTCTCACATTTATGACAAACTGCTTACTGTCCTGATTACTGAAGGTGAAAGTAATACATACTAGTAGAGGTTTTTCTATATTTTTCAGAATGGTTCCTTTGTGAGATGCAGCGTTCAGAATAATTTCCTTCCTTCTCAGCGATGGTTTTGTTGGATGCTGTCCCATTCTTTTAAGGCCTACCCTGTGCTCTTTCTTAGGAACTTATCTGTGCCATCTACTGATGACTTAAAAATTATACAGTGCTAGGTTACTTTTAAAGATCTTTCTGAATGCTTTTTATTATGTGTTACTATTATGAATTTGATGTGCCTCTCCATATCTCTCTCTTTACCTCATTCTGCTTTACAGATCCTTAGGGGAAATGCCTTGTGTAGAATAGCTTCTCCACAATCAAGCACATCTCCATCCAATAGTTCTCTCCTGACATTGTTCAGAAACTCTCTGAAAAATATGAAAGAAACAAGGGCTCTGTGAAGGTTCTGAATGGGTCCATGTGAGAATGTAGTCAAACTACAAATGAACAACTCAGTTTGAAGGCTAGTTTTGTGAGTCATTTCAGGTAAACTTCACTGTGCAGAGACTTTTCATTTATGCTGACACTAATGAAAATTTTCATTTGATTGGACATTGATGCTTAGTTTATATCAACCATGACCTTCGCAAGATGTCTCTTGCATTACCCATTCAACTCCTACAATGACCAAGATTTGCACCAAGCTGTGCAGCTCAGAATAGCAGCCTTAACAAAATCCTGAATGTTCTTGAAGCAATTAGTATTTACTTGACT
This sequence comes from Mesoclemmys tuberculata, assembly GCA_007922155.1. NCBI lineage: Eukaryota > Metazoa > Chordata > Testudines > Chelidae > Mesoclemmys > Mesoclemmys tuberculata. Next base: position 28,066,487 of record ML675616.1, read on the forward strand.
TCATCAAGACTGAGATCTCTGCTTGCCTAGGCTCTATTTGACAGACCTAGAAATAGAAATTCCCTTAAAGTTACTTGGGACTGTATTACCACGTTATGGGAAATAACTTCATGTGTCAATGCCTCTGTATGTAAGTATAGTTCCTGCATCATGGAAAATGGCTTCAGATGCCAGCACCTCATTAAATAAGTTGTTGACTCCCTCTGCTTGTGAGCTGATGTCAGCAAAGTGTAAATTTAAATACAGTTAAACTCTATGGCATGTACCAAATCAAGCAACTCATTTTAATAATTAAAGTACAATTAATGACAATTGGTACAATTGTTCTTGATTCCTCAGTGCCATAACAATAGGTGATCAGAATAGAATTAACCTTTAGGGTATCACTGAGTTTTTTTAGAAAAAGAAAAAATTAGGATTGTCTATAAAGTTTCTCTCATCAATATACTGCTCCAAAGAGTAGGCGGGAACAGGGATGTAGGGCAGGGAAGCCATTTCACAGGCAATATTCTATTAAAAGGTCACGGACATACAATGCTCCACCATCCCCCTGGAGTGTTAGCGTGTAGAAGGAATTTTGGAGGAAGATTTCCATGTTGTGATGTCCACAGCAGTGGCTAATGGATATGCCATGGGATGTTAGTACTATTAAAGCACCTGAGTGGTATAAGTTGATGTTTTTTACTTATAATTGAGATGTGATTTGAAATTTTGGCTGTGAGCTTATTACCAACAATGTACCCAACTATCAGAAGATACTTAATGGGTGCATACATTTTATGAATCACTGATGCACAGTATTCTGCTAATAGCATAATTTCCTTTCAGATGATAACTTCAACATGGAAAAATTCTGCATCTGCATACCACTAGCAATTAGACAAGCTAGACTCAGACTATTATTCTGTTCTTGGTGCAGAACATATATGGAGCATTGTCATCTGTTTTGAACCATTTACCAAGTTAGGAACAGTGTTCTTGTTTACTTCATGTCTTTAGAAACCCTGGAGATAACCACCCTGGGGGAGATACATTGTTATGCCTCATTAATTTTACTGCAAAGAAAATCATATGCAGCAAATCTTGGCTAGTTTATGAAGAAAGATGGTAGAATGTTGGGGGGAAAAACAATTTTGGAAAATTATAGAAATTTGTCCCCCTTATTTAAAAAAAAAATCCAGAGAAGTCAGTGAACAGTTTTTCATACACAGATATTCTACTCATTAAATTGAGCACAGTTGACTTCTAAAGTGATTTTGCACTTCCCAATTATAATAGCTATACATGCCACAGTCAGCATTATGGCTTTCCAGGACAATTTCCAGTGATTCTCCCCACCCCGCCGCCACTTTTTTCCTTGAAATAATTTCATTTTTCATTCATTAGATTTTATAAAGCATTTTCATCTCTAAAGTTTTGAGTTATGGCAGGGCGTACGGGTATACTGTCAATTGTTTCCAGGTTCCCAAGTAAGCTCAGTATTTTTCTGTCAAAGTTAATGCATTTTAATTCATACTGACACACTTTCTCATGTCTGTTCATTTTCAATGATATATATTCAACCAAACTGATAGTTATCTACAAAAAGCAATGTATTTTTATTGAAATCAGTGAAATTATGTTGTAACCTCTATAATAGTCTTCAGAAAAATTTGTTGCAATTTATACTAAGAAGTTAGTGCTTTTAAGTTGTAGTGACCAAAGCACACCAGTAACCACAAAATATTGTCTCTAAAAGAAATTAATATTTTCTACAATTATTTTTTACTTGTACTGGTTATGAAAGGCAGTATCAAAGGAGTAATCTGATTCTCAGATTCATACAATTCATGGAATTCATGTTAAAGAAAGCTTTCTGTTAATATAGATATCTATATATGTAATACTCAAAAGAGATTTACAGATGTTTTTAAATATTTCAAAGATTAGAATTTTTATTAACCAGTCTTTTGGTTTCTCTAGTCTGTCTAATGATACACAAATAAGACTGTTGTAGTAAAAACAATTATTTAAAAACTGTCATACATGCCCGGGAGTATTTATTACCAAGATGGATTGATTTAAATCAGAGTGATTTAAATCACCAATTTTAATCATGATTTAAAAGAGCAAGCAAGGGAACCTTGGTTTAAATCATTAATTTTATTGTATTTTTTAGTATTTTATTTATTTTCCTCAAGAGAAGGTTCTCATTAGTTGGTGACCATGAAAATATGCAAAACAGCAAGAGTCTTGTGGCACTTTAAAGACTAACAAATTTATTTGGGCTTAAGCTTTTGTGGGCAGAAACCCACTTCGTTGGATGCAAGTGGATTTCTGGCCATGAAAGCTTATACCCAAATAAATTTGTTAGTCTTTAAGGTGCCACAAGACTCTCGCTGTTTTGCTAAAAACAGACTAACATGGCTACCTCTCTGGAACTCATGAAAATATGTTTATTTGTAATTAAATATAAGCTTTACATTACATTTGGTAATTCTTTTTGCTACCCAGGACAAAGTACTATACTTATACATATTTTAAAGCAATTGTATATATTAACTCACATTTATTCAGATCCTTATTTTTTCCATTTTCATTACATTAGAAAATAGTGAATGATGCATTTCTTATTTATTAGATAATGACTGATTTTTTTTCTTGTGATTTGTGTCAAGTTTTATTTGGATGAATGTTCAAATTATTTAAAAATTCACAAAACAGCACTTAATTTTCTTATTATTAAATAAACCACACAAGTGCTGAATACACACACTTTTTGATAAACTTTTTTTCTATAAAAATATATTTTCCATTTAAAACTGAATGATTTATTAAACAAATGAAATATTATCTGTGGTAAATGAATTGAATGGATTGGTTTTGGCTACCATGTCTTTCAAGATTGTAGAACTAATAGATCTGATTCTTGCACACCTAGTTTTTATTCATAGACTGGACACAGAAAACAAGTTTTCTTGCTTCTTCAGCTCCCAGTTGCTTTATTGCATGGTGGACTATGTGCAGTGTAAACACAAGAGACTCATGGCAATGAGATGCAAGCTGAGTGTAGATCGATGGACAGTTGAGACTGTAGTCGGATCCGTTGCATACTGCATCCATTGTGCTGTTCATAAATGAGAAGAATGTATGGTGCCTGTGCCACTGGAGCAACTTTGTCAAAGAACCTGCTTAACAGAGCCTGTCACCATCCTCAGAGCTTCCTGTAACATAGTTTTAAATTAAGGTATTTAATATCTATGCACCCCTTTTGCATATGTCCTTCTGGACTGAAAGCTGATGAGCCAAGGACAAGGATATTTGCTAATTTTGGAACAAATCCTTTGGGCATCAGAGTAACATAATGCGCGCTTATGGAGGGACAATTCTGGGGGATGGAATTCAGTTCAGCCCAAACACAAATCAGAGCAGCTTCAGGGCCATTCCAATTTTCAGCAGCAGTAAAAGCTGCCAGAGGCCATTCTGCTTGCCTCAGATTGTTGGAGTACAATGTGCTCTGGCCATGTCCCCACCCCACACACCTGGCTGGGGGACCAGGAGCTGGTGGCATATTGCCAGCCATCCCAGATTTATCACTTAGGATTCCTTTGTGCAAGGTTAAGCTAGACTTTTGTCCTCTGATGCCACTAGAGCAACACAAAGACGACAGTAAGGCTGAGTATCTGATCTTTTAGCAGTCAGAAAAAGAAAGTAATTGTGAACCCACAATAAGATGGTTTTTCTAAAGATTACTCTGATTTAAAATAAGTTGATTGGGTAAAGAAATTGATGTAGAGAAAGCAAAAATGCTCATGTGCATATGTAGCAATGATGGTAATACTTGCATCACATATCAGGTTTCAGATATCTGCAGTTTTCCTTAGCACATCCTGGTTGGATCAATCCTTTGATCCTGCTTTCCTATTGTTTCCTATAGATGGCTAAAATTATCACCAGAAGGGGGAGTTCTGACCTTTCCAGTATAGATATTTCCTTTTGTAATATTAATAGAGGGCAAATATAAGCTCTATTTAACTATTATTTTTCTCTTACATCTTTAAATTTCACAAGACTGCTGATCAACATAAACATTCAATAAGAGAAGTGGAAAGTAACTTCTGGACCATTTTTAAAGGTCAGGCCAGAGTCTTACACATATTTAGCTGTGGCGTTAAGCCTGGACTTTTCATTTTTCTCTTGTCAAGAGTGGGCCTGGCCAAGCTAAAAAAGCAGAGTAGATTTTGATTTAGTTTTGTTCTCTAGGTACCATTCCTGCATCTGCTCCTATTCCCTAGCACATTATTGAAAGCCGAAGTACTGCAGTGCATCAAACATTCTGCTGCAGACCTTCCTTTACAGTGCTTACAGGGAGGAAACGTTTCAACACAGAGAAATTTAAAGTTTTAAGAGTGAAAACATTGAGCAACATGTACTGCCTATTCAAACTGTGTTTATCTTTATAACATTAGTTTAATTAGCTGACTTGTGCAAAGCAAGCTTATTCTGCATGCACAAACAAATTGTTTCAATTTTTGCAGTAGAACTGGCAGTCTTTATGACTTATAGTTTCATAAATGTGAAAGCAACTTCAAGCACCCGAACACCAATTTAAAAATTGTATTTTTTCCCAAAAATCTGTTTTCATTTCTATATAAACAGACTGTTTAATAATACCTTCAGTATTTTAATCCATTGTAAGTACTACTTTAATGTCTACATACATGTGCATAACATGAATTTGAATAGTTTTGCCTTTGCATCCTTAAAAATTATGAATTTTAGATGCTGAATTTTAGTTACCATCACCTTTGAGTTGTTTAATGAACTTCTTAACTATTGGTCAAATATTTAGAAATAGCTCTGTTTCATTTTTACAGTTAGACTTGCATCATTGTAGTGCTGAAAGGACAGCTCAGAGCAGAACTATTATCAAATCAGTGTCTCCTAAGAATCTATTATCTTACAGAAAAAGGTACCTGATATCGAATTTATCATAATTTACATATTTATGTTTGTATTCAAGTATTAAAAAGAAATTTATAAAAATCTTAAGTTATTACTGGCAGTTTTTCTGATTACATCTTGTGAAACATATTACAGCATCTGAAATCTTACAACAGTGGACTGTATGGTGATAGTGAGTTTTTCACGCTAAGGGATTCCTGCTTTGGTGTTTGAGTCTAGTGAGAGAATTAAATCACTAGGAAATCTCCACGTTTTCACCTATAGCACCAATTAATGGCTTGGCAGGTCACTGTCACTCAGCTTCACTTCAAATCCCTTGTGTAGGGTCATCATATAAAATGATCTTATCCTGTCATGTCATCAATAATGATGATAAATCCAAAATAACTAATCTAGAAGTGGACAAAATAAGGATAGCTGAATTACAACGAGGCAATTAATACTTTGCCATACTTTTCTCAAAACCTTTAACTATCCTGTAAGAATTTTAGCTTGTTGCTCTGGTATTTTAAACAAGCTTGAAAAGAGGCTGCTCATATTTTCATTTTTCATATCTTATACCTTTTATATTCCAAAGCACTAGTTCCCCAATCCAGCAAAGCATTTAAGCATGAACTTTTAACTATAGTATTGAGATTAGGTATCTTCTTCAAAAGGACTATTTTGCATAAAGTTAAGCACATGGTGAAGTGCTTTGCTGGATTGGGGTCCTAATGCATTCAGATCAAAAAGGGCACGGAAATCTTTTACTGTAACCTTAGATGGTAACCGAACTGACAAGATGTGATATCTAGTACCTGGAGCAAGGGAGCTGGGACTGAGAATTAGGACTCTTGAATTCTATTTCTGGCTCTCGCACGGACTCACTGTATACCTTTGGGGAACTTGTTAGGGCCCCCTCCCTCAGTTCTTGGTTCGCTGACAGAAGCAGAAGTCCAAAGTCCAGCAGCAGGCAATACTGTGGGTTTATTGGGGTAATTATGCAAGAACCCCAATTCTGCACAACAGTAATTTTCCTTCTTCCCCACCTTACTTCCTGTTGACCTTAGTTTTTAAAGTGTATTTTAACCAATCATTTTCTTGAAAATCTTACAAGATAATTTTTTAATGAATCCTAACATATTGTAACATAATTTTCTAACAATCGTACCCCAGCACCTTAACTGATTATAGTTAGTTATGGGACAAACAGAAACAATCAAAGGATCTGACAGAAATTATCAGAACAGTGGGTACCATAATGGCCGAACAATATGAAGTGTAGATTCCAGAACCACAACTGTTGACAAGTGTTTGAAAACCAGACAGACTGCTATCAAATAAAGTTTTTTTTTTAAACATTCTAGGATCTTTCCTTTATCTGGCATGTTAGACTGGATTGCCTTCTTAACAGCCTGGTATTGCCTTATATTGATGTAATTTGTTTGAAATGTGTGGATGTGACCACAGGCTTCCCAATCTATGGCTGCCTCTGCTGCTTGTTTTTGCTTAGTCAAAGTACAAGGCCTCAGACTGTCACAGTGAGAGAAGGCCCTTAAAAAGGTGGCCTGTGATTTTGATTCTTTGTTTCTATACCCCTATAACTAGTTAAGTGATAAGAATATTCTTAAACAATCATAGGCCTTTACAGACAGGCCTAAATATCTATTTTCTAACAGAACTCACTGAATTTTTTGGTTCCTCAGTTTAATGCATATTGAATATGTTTAAAATATTATGTATATTCCATACTTTTTGTGGTGAGATTCAGACCTTGGATACATGGACACAACTCTAGCGGGAGTTTGACCTTGTAGGTTTATAAAGTGCTTTGAAGCCTCTGAATGAACATTGCAATACTGTTAACATCACTACTTATTAAGGTTTAATTATTGAAATGTCTGTAAGAGCTTGTTGTCTCCCCTGTACCATAGTTATATTCTTCTAAGTCAAAGAGCTTAATTGCATTCTCTTTCCAAATTTAATTTATGCTACAAATTCATGTCTTAACTCTCCCCCACACTATTGGGTTACTTACAGAAATATAAATGCAATCATTTTGTGACCATTTTGTAGATTAATGTATTTGTACTCTAATTGAAACTCTCAATGGTGTGATATTAAAAGAACTCATCTTGCTGAGCTAACGTTGCACTTATTTACTAATAACATTTGTTACTGTGTTTCTTTGAAATCTAAATGACTCCTTGTAACTACAGAATTCTAGTAACTAGATCAGGGTTCTAAAACTCCTGACACTTGAGCAACAGTAAAATAATTGGGATTTTTTGCCCCAAAGAAGGACTATTTGTTAAAAAAAGCTCTCTGTTCTGAAGAATTGCTATAATCATTTAATCAAATCTCTGGGTTCATTAAAATATTGGCTCTGTTAAGGATTGAAAATGTGTCCATTATATGTAAGCAATATTCTGGATCATTTAATGCTTTCCGGTTAATATATGTCTGCATGATGATAAATTTCAGTTTATGAGCCAAATTCTGCTCTCTGAAATACCTGGGTAAACCTACTGCTTACAATCTAGTTTTTCAGATTGACCCTCAGTTTAACTGAGAGCTTATTTTGTCCTTCATTAAATTACATAGTTATCCTTAACAAATCAGGAGGGGAAAACAGCTAGCCTCTTGCTGTAAAGATAAAGATCAGGAAGGTACATCACATGCCAATAGGGCTTCTTCTTCTTCTTCTTTTTTTTGGGGGACGGGGGCGGGGGTGAAATTTAAAAATGTGCCAGTGGGAGAAAAATATCCTGACATCAGAAATCATTCAGAGCTCCAATGGGACAGAAGCAGCTGGGTGCATCCTCATTGTCTGAGTTTGATGGACAACAAGCTTGTCCATTGCTGCCCCCATATTCAATACCAGGTGTGTCCTATTTCAAGTGCCATTGTTTCAGTGACCTGAGGCATGCACTGTTGCCATTGTGCTATCACAGAGAGGCTCAGAAGTGAATATTAACAAAGATTTTTCTCAGTCATTAAGTCAGCAGTCTGGTCTTCAGCACAGCAGACATTCACATTACACAAAGACATGAGGTTGGGGATTCTTCATCTGGAACTTATTTTAAAATATTTTTGTAAGAGAAAAATAATATAAGTGTGGTTAAGCCAGCGGACTTAGGGTTTTGGGTCTTAGCTGTGCCACAGACTTGCTGTGTGACTTTGGACAAATCACTTAATAAGTTTTGTGTATGAGCTAATAATACATCTCTACCTCCCAAGGGTGTTGTGAGAATATATTCATTAATGTTTGTGAAGCACTTTTTTTGGTGATGGGGGCCATATAAGCACTTCGAGAGATACAATCCATTTTTGTAACCATGTGTCTCTCAATGAGTGAAGCTTTATTTCTGGAAGTTTTTCATAGTTTTTTGCATGAATAAATCTTTTTTTATAATGATGGAGTGAGGTTAAACTGTCTTTTGGAGTGCAGTTTGGCTTTATTATTCAGAATACATATAAACAGATATGAGTTCAAGAGCCTTTTACAAAGCAAAAGAAAAGCAGTTCCACAGTCATAGATTTGAATGGAGAAGACCTCCTGGGTCATCTAATTCAAAACATGGAGGAGGATTTACATCTGTATTTGTCTCCCCAGTGTTTTATCTACCCTACTTTTAAACACTTCTCATTACATTGCCTACACTACCTCCTTAGGCAAATCATTCCATTGCCTAATTGCCTGCACAGCTAAACAGTTTGTTCAAATGTGTAGGCTACAATGTTTTCCATTTTTAGTTGCATGCTGTAGTTTTTGCTCTGCAGTTATAAACCACTCTATTAATCTGTCTCTTAACTCTGAATTATTTGTAGAGCTTCATTGTCTTAGGGACACAGCAGCTAGAGATGGAAAAGATTTAAATTCATATCCCAGCATGGGCAGGATACCGTTCTTCCAACAATGATGGGTCATGATGCCTGAGAAGTGATAGGCAAACTTCTATAATGACATACTCAATTTTTTCTGTACTACATGTTCACATATAATCGCTCTCTTCTATTCTTTATCATTTTGGAGCGAACATTCTGTAAAATAAACATAAACATAATATATATCATAGCACATTTTGAGATAAAAAGGGGTGAAGTGGTGGCCAGACAATAATGGAAAGGCTGAGGCAGAACATAGCAGGGGTACTAGGGAAGGGGTTGTGAAGAAGAGGTTGATTGGTGGTTCACTGCTTGGTGTTAGCAGCTACTTTCAGGCCTGACAAACACTGTTTTCCAAAAAGTGTCTTCTAAGGTATCACATGAAAGCCAGTGAACACTGGTCACTAATATTGTGAAATGTATGTGTTAATGCTATATGAGGAATTATGGATATTCTGGTGAAGTCAGGCCAGATGGCTACAGAAGGGTATGCTATCAACACATTTATTGATATTTATACAAATTAAATAATTTCTATACACTATTTACAAACAGATGCAGTTTTAGAAAATATTTTGATACTAAAATTCAAAATAAGATTTAAGTCTTTTACCCCTAAAACTTCATCAAATCCAGACTTGCTAGTTTCCACAATTTTACTTGCAAGATCAGAGAGAGCTCTTTCTAAATTCCTTTGTCAAACATACTTCATTCAAGTAGCTATCACAATACTTCCCCCAAGGGAGTCCTTTTATACTCCCCCAAACATAAGATTCGCTATTAGTACAAAAAACCTCTTCCTACTGAACAAGAAGGGCCTACCCCTTCTTATCTGTCCTATATACATAGCAGCACTTCTTCACAAAGGTGAAGGTGAAGTCAAGACTGACATGGATCCCACTGGAACAACTGAACAGCACACAACTGCTCCAAGACCACAAACAGTTTCAGCTTTTGAACATCCCAGATCCAGATGGCATTAGCCACGTCAGTCTCAAAGTGCCATATGCACTGGGAACAGCAAAATGTATCTGTGGTCCCCAGCAGGGTGTGTGTCAGTGCGGGTACCAATGGAAGGTGACTTCCAGGTCCTCTCACCTTGCTGGCAGTCTAGGCGGGACTCCATGGCACTCCTGAGTAAGGATAATTTTTGGATGTGCTACTTAGAAAGAGAAGAGGTAAAATAACAGCAGATAAAGGAAAGCCCCTACACAAAAGGCTAGAAAAGTTTACCTTGCAAATAGACCTTTGTGAAAAAGTGCTGCTATGTATATGGGACAGATAAGAAGGGGCAGGCCCTTGTGGTTCAGTAGGAAGAGTTTTTTTGTAAATTATAGCGAATCTTATGTTTGGGAGAGTATAAAAGGACTCCCTTGGGTGAAGTACTGTGATAGGTATGTGATCCCTAAACTGCTAAAGGCCCTTTTCTCTGCAGGCAAAGAAGAGGTTACTGCAGGTCAATTAGAGACACCTGGACCGAGTTAAGGGCTACTTCAGGTGTACTTAAATCCTTCGCCCTCCCCCTCATCTGGGGGATGAAAGTAACTGCTAGAAGGTTTGTGACAGCAGGAGTTGAGACTTCCCTTCCCTGGCCCCCAACTAGGAGACAGTGCTTCTCCACAGCCAGAGAAGCAGAGAAGAGAAACCCTGGCCTCAGCATGCCGGAAGGGCCAGTGTGGCTCTGACTCCCCAGGGCTTTACCACCACCTTTACAGCCCTGTGCAGAAGCCATAGAAAGGTACTTCCTGGGGCCTTGGGATATATACTGACTGGAACTACCTGCCCTCCCATGGGGTTGAAGGGCACCCCTCGGGCCTGGAATAAGACTGAAACCCCAAATGCTCTGCTAAAGAGGTGCTAAGGGGAAAGGACAAAAAATGTATCCAGGTGGGTGTGGAGTTACCACAGGCCCCGCTGCTAAACGAGATGGTGACTATACCACGATATTTACTGATATCATGCTCTAAAGACTCTAACCAAACACAGGGGGAAAGAAGTTTTCTTCCAGACAGGAGGGAAGCTAGTTATCTCCCTGCCTTGAGCGTAAATTAAAGCATTGGGAAATCAACACAAAGGAAGTTGCATTTTCATGTAAATCAACAGGAAAGGCCAGAGGGATGTAAAATCAGCAATTGTCTTGTCTCTGGATCAAAACATTGAATTTTGAGGAAATGTAAGGAGAAGGAAAAGAACATTTGCGATCCATCCCTGATGGACCTGAACACTGGAGGTGAGTGAATCATGAAAAATCTGGATCCCAATTTAACTGAAAATCAGAAAACTCTGAGGGTGAGAAAGTACAGGATTGTAGCTTGCTAAAATTGTTAGAAATGTTATACTTTTTTCATTTGTAATCATATGCTTCTTCTATCCTTACTCAGTATCAGTAATATTTGTTAATTAGCTTCTCTTTGTTTTATCATAAGTAGAACACAGTGCTGTAATATTTAGCAAAGTGTGAATTTTTAGTTGATCAAACAAGCTGGCATGTACACTATCTTGTTGGAGATAGTAAACTCAGTAATTTCCCTGAGTGTCCAGTGGCAGGGGCTGGACAGTGATACTCAGACCTCTGTGGTTCAGGAGCCAAATTAGCACTCAGCATTATCCAAAAGAGCCACGATAGTATGAATTTGTTGTTTCATTTATTTTATACATTCTCACAGCAAAATGAATGACGAAGTATTATTATTTTATCAACTACAATTGGTTAGTAACATAATAAAAGCATCCTGATTGGTTAATAACTTAGATTGGTGAATATGTAAATTACAGTGTTTTAATATCATGTGCTGCAAAGAGCAAGTGGAGACATGATCCTCAGTCCAAGTATCACTGCTTCAGGGGAACACTCTTCCATGAGGCTCAGGATCTGGGGTCCACAAAGTGTTATCCGCGAGGCAAAGTAAACACCGTCACAATCCTGAGAAGTTTGTCTGAGTTGACTAACATAACCTATGTAACACTTGCAAATCTCTCTCTAGGTGAGGTGGGGATGGGGAGGGGGTTGCACAGTGATCTAAGTTTTTGAGTGCACTGAGAAAGTATCAGAGTGGTAACAGATATTAGGAATGGTGTGGTGCTTCTGCTTGGGGAAGGGTCGCTAGGGTGGCAAAATGGCAGTGCTGCTTGCAGGGAAGGAGAAGAAGATACTCAGTTAGAAGGAAAGAATTGGAAAAGAAAGAACAGGAATCTTATCCATCCTCTATCCATTTATACATGGCTGCATGCACCAGCAAGGTCTGGTGCTGTTCAGTTTTGAGCTATGCATATGAGATTGACTATCAGCACCAACTACCCATCAGCTCCAGTCACAAAGAAAAGAGGAAGGTGCAAGGCCGTTTGTAGGGACAACAGATTCTCTGGAGGTTGCTGGTCACAGTCCCTCGGGACTAGCTGCTGCAAAGCCCCTAGGAAGGGATCCTTCCTATATACAAACCAATGGCAGCAGTTAAACTTATGGAAATAAGGAATTGCAAGGAATCCCAGAGAAAATCATTGCTATGTGAGGAAGGCTTTGAATCTTTGGAAAGCTGGGGAAATGAGGGAGGCTTGAGGTGGCATGGAGAGGTGAAGTTGGTAAGTTCTGTCCTCCTGGCCAAACAGAAGGCAGTTACTTGCCTTACTGTGCGCAAACAGCCCAGAGTTCTTGTGCCAGTGCCAGCCCCATCGGAAAGCGGGAGGATGGAAGAGGTGTTCTGAACAGGGTAGACGTGCTGGCTTGGAGGCAGTCTCCATGGATAGATGTGCTAGGTCAGAGGCTCTGCCATTGAATTCAGTGGAGTAATACCAGGATAAATTTAGCCCTTTACCATCTGCATCCCAAAAGAGTATATTTGTGGGGTTTTTTTTGTTTTGTTTCTGGATGCATATATCGTAAGCTTTCATCCTGTTTGTTATTCAGGGCTAAGTCTATTCCTGCTACTGCTATTACAGCAGTACCCTCTCACCTTGTAATTTCTTTTTCTCAGTATTTTTCCCCTCCGCCCCACAAGTGTGTAATGGTACATTTTTATCTAAATTAAATCTCATTCTCTTTAAGTGTGCCCATCTCTCTGCATCTTCCAGGTTGTTCTGCAGTTGAAGTCTTTGGTGGATTTCCTTTGAAATCCCTTGTAGTTTAGTATTTTGTGCAAATGTGCATTTAAGTGAATCCTAGAGATCATTAAGGATATGCTTAATAGTATTGGCTCTAACAGTGACCCCTATGGAGCTCACTGGATGTATCTTCCCAGACTGATGATAGACCATCAATTATCTCTGTGGGATAGACTTTTGGTTTCCTTGGCTGATCAGGGGAACGAGGGGTGTGGTGGGAGGGAAGTCCCCCTAGCCCTTGTTTGACTTACTGTTATCTTTGGGTAGAGGTCTAGTGTAGAACATAACCCCTGCTTTCTAGACAAACCACTCTTCAACAAGTGGGAGGAGAGGAGTGGGGAGTGAATGAATGTCCGCCCCCCACACATACAACATATACGTTTTGGACAGAGTAGCTGGTCAAGTGTGATGAGGAAGTAAGCTACCCATGTACAAGGTTGCAATAATTTATTTTTAGGGTGTGTGGGGAAGAGAGGAAGTAATAAAAGAGCAGGGAAGGAATTAATCTTCTCTATTTCACAATTCCTTCATCAGGCTGTTCCTGAGGAAAAATGTAGGTGCTATAGACATAATGTATATAGCCTATAGCCAGGGTTGAATCCAACTGCTCAATCAAGTCATCTTGATTTATAGCCTGTCAACCAATTTGGTATCTATATTACAGAAGACACAATTTCTGTAGCAGTTTTGATGCAAGACTGTATAGAAAGCTCTATTACAGCCTAAAATAATTTAATCTAAAATCAGTTGTACAGGAGACACAATTAAACAATAATCATTTGCTTTTAGTCTAAAAGAGTCATTAAAAAAATTAACTCTCAGGATCTGTCCCTTTCCTTCCAACTTCTAAACTAATCATTTTCTCTTTTTACTATGTAATAATTTAATCCTCCTGTACCAAAAGATTTCTGCAGAAGAATATCTTTCATAGTAAAACAAGAACAAGCTACACAAACATTCAAAGCAACAATAATGTTATCTTCCCTGCTTATTTTTATCTTAAAAAATGGTGCATATTTCACATTTTATGGCAGGCTGATCCTCTTTGCTAACATTGTATTTGTTTCACACACATAGTGATGTGAACAGAAGATTAATGTAGTTTGAACAAGCAATTAACCAAATAGAGTACCTCTCTACAAATTTCAGCTCAGATAATCAGCCAATCAGGAGAGACAACTACCACAAAGAAATGCAAATGCAAATTTCTGTTTCCAAAGTTTTGAAAATAAATTTAATCTGCAAAAGGAAAAAGTTACTCTAATCAGAATTTTAGATATATATTGTTTTGATGACTGCCATATCAAATTCAGATTACTTCTTGACTCCATCTTTAAATAAGAAGCAGCAGAGAAAATACATTAGATATTTACCAAAAAAGGAGAACAATTTTCTTATGGGATAATACATTCAGTAATTTTTCATAGTAAGAGGGTCTAGGGCTCAGTTACTGATCTCAGCCATTTATTCTGTTATGACATTATCAATAAGCACCTTGGTTCCTATAGCATTTCTATAGGATTGATGCCAGTCATACATGCTTACATCGGCAAAACAGCTTCTCCCTTGCTAATCTCCAGACTAACCTTAATCCTCAAGCAATAGTCTTGGAAATCCAATTAATCATGGCTATGACAATACTATCTAATATTTCAATTTACTATCTGACACATACACCCACCTCAGTATCTTCTTCTGCTTTCTTGTAAGATACAAAGGAAAAGTGAAGTCCCAGATAAGTGTCAGATTTAAAGATTTAATGATAGGGTAAGTAAGTGTGTGCATGTGGGTGTGTAAAATAATGTAAAAGGTGGCTGATATTAAAATGTTGGTAATAAAATTTTAATATTTAAAATATCCTCTTTCTTCAGCTGGTGCAGAAAATTGATTCTGGTTAAATGACTTTTGGCATTCCCTCTTCTCTAAAAGCTAGGAATAAATTGCCACTGCCTGACAGCAGTTTAATTACTGATTTCTCTTTTTAAAGAATTCCTTGGTGTTCCATTAATATTGTGTGAAACAATATTTTCCTCTCATTATTTCCTCATAGGAACAAAAGAAAGTTGTTCATGGATCCCACTTTTATTGGCACTACAGATTTACTTTACTTTACATAGGTTGGGTATTACTAGAAAGGCAATAATGAGACAGTTACTTTGTACTATAATCTGTTGTCCTTTTGAAGCAGATGTGAATAACCCTTTCCTAAGAAAAATTGAGAGCCTTCCTATAGTTTCAATTTACTAGGTATAAATGTCTGTTTTTTATTTAAAATTATCAGAAAAAACACCCTTAAAAATCAGAAAGGGTTCATACACACTATTCCTAGCTCCTTGTAATGCCTCTGATGCACACAGGACTATATAAGGAAAGACTGTACAAAACTTATTTCTAATTATTCAGGTTTGTAGGTTGTTTGTTAATATTTAAACATAATTTATTTTGTTTCATTTCCTTTTGCACTTTCAAAAGTGATTTCAATTGAATCATATATAGATCTTCCATTCCGATTATAACAGCTATTTTTGAATAGCTAAATCTCAATGGTTGTATATGAGACATTGCCTAAGGTGTTTCCAAGAGGCTTTTTAGCTGGGTAAAAAGGAATACATTGTGCCTTTACCCACCCTCAAAGTACTGTGGCATGGATTTAAAACATACAGTTTAAAAATCTCCCAATGACCCCGTTATCTATGGATCATTCAGACAATAGGCTATAACTGTTCCTTTGGAGCGCTAAAGGAACCTTAATCAGCAAATTATTTAGGCTGAAACCCACATGAAATATTTACATCAAAAAGATAGTACTTGCAAAACTAAAATCAGTAATCTAATCCACATGCTGCAACACATGACAACTATTATGTATTTGCATGCTTTAAATATTTATTTATATTGTTTTATTTTGTATTGCCATTCAAAGTATTTTACTATTACTGGGAAATATGAAAATCATTTTACAATGGTTCACAAAACAGCCATGCAAACAGTATCCATGGGGTATTCTGGGTCTGGCCCTATGTGGGTGTGAAAGAGAGGGGAGGAGGGCGCAAGAAACTTCCTCTCCGTTTCTCAGAGACTAGCTACTATCTCTGCTGTTGAGTAAAAAGATCAAGAAAAGTCTATATTAGGTAGTGTGATACTAGACTTCCAAAAAGGGCGAAATAAAACTGGGGACGCGATTCTGCCTCCCATCCTCCCTTCTGCTCCATTTAGAGTTGAGCAATCCCAGCATATTGCACAATGCTAAGGGGTATTATAACCCTTATTTTGGAATATACTTTCCCACCAATGATCTGGCTGAGTAAACCAGCCTACTGGGACTTTCACTGGTGTTGATTTCCTCTGCATCCTGCTCACCAGTGTAGGCTGTGGCTTAATAAACACAATATTGCCCTACCTGTGGTGGGTATTACCATTTTGGTAACTTTTTTTTGTTAATCACCAATATCTTAGATGCTCCATATTTTGTTGTAATTAATGGTCTCTATTTTAAAATAGTGCTTGCACGCATAAAAATGCTTTATTTAGAACCGTAAAATCCAAAACTAAATATAAAAGGATGATGGTTTTTAACTAAGTGGTATTACATAACAATTTACAATCCAAGGTCTACTTTATTAATTCTAGTGATTTATTTCTCACTGTGCTGGTACTGTGATACGTACAAAAAGAAACCATATGGCGAAAAAGATGGTTGGGAAGGGCAAATACATGTATGTGGGGAGGGATGTTAACATTCAAATTCTGACACTACACCCCACCCCACAAATGTGTATGTATGGGCTTTCATTTAGTTAATTTCTCATATCACAGGGTCTCAAAATGATCTTAGATGAGTTTATAGTAATCCATTTTATCCTGACTGACAAAAGAAGTATACTATTTGGTAATATTAAGCCAGTGAGACTGGATTAATGCTTTTTTTTTTTTAAAACATTCCAAAACTAGGTTACATTTTACAAGCCATTCATGTATAATGTTTTATATTACAGAATTACAAATACATTTGCATTTTAAAATGAGATATTTGAAAAATCATTCTCCTTTCCTTACTCAAGATTGTAGAATAGAATGAAGTCCTAAATGCAGGAGTCAGGGGTAACTTCGTATTTTAAAACTTTGGGGCCTCATTTAGAGGTGCATTACTTCAGTTTTATGCAAGTGTGGTGCTTCTGAAACCAGTGAAATTGCACAGGCAAAAAACTGCAGTAATATAGTGAATCAGGCCTTTTTTCTTATGTTTTAATGATTGTTTAGTTTTGGGTCGACAGCCCTTTTCAACTGTTTATTTCTTTTAAAGCTTTGTATTTAATATTTTAATCAAAGCATTTCTGGTCATCTGAAAACATTTGTATTTTCCCTTTTAGTTTACAAAAATCCAAAGAGATTTTTTAACCTGCTTTTTAGTAGGAAAGTGGGAGTAAGCATCAGTTGGGATCTGTTTTTTGATTGTTACACAAAGCCTTTAGGAAGTAATTTCCTCTCCCAGCATTCAACATACTCCACATTTTACTAGAATAGCCACTCCTAGCTCTGCAGCTGTGCACAGCACACCCTAATTGCAGTAGGGCCAGAGCTGTGCACCTGGGGTTCGTCCTAGGTGTGCTGCATTTATGCAGTAGCACCCTTTCCCATGCAGTGGAGTATGAACAGCTGGGGGAAGGAGACAAAAGAACTGATAGGGGCCTGATAGCTGTCCCTCATGATCAACCCTTGTGGTGTGCGGGGGTGAGGATGGAAAGTCTGGTTTGAACATAGAAGCAGTCATGTGGCCAAGCTTTAAGTCACGGAATCTGCAATTTATTCATCTGGTAATTGTTTGGTCAGTTTTACCATCTTGTGGCATGCAGGGGCATATCAGGAGCACCCTCATGTGGAACCACGTTTTTCCTGCTCTCTCCATTTTACTTTACCCACCTACCATCAGACCTTCCCTATGCTGCGCTGCTTTATTGTGTGTCTATCAGTAGGCACCACTGGCACCTTAAAAAAAACTTTGCCATCTCTTACTGTTTCTCATTAATTATTCTGCATGGCTTTCCCCCAGGACCTTTATCTTCAGATACAAAAGACTTTTTTTTCTGGGAAAAATGGCCAATCTGTTGGTCTGCATACTGTTGTTGCCAAACTGTACTATAAGGAGATGCCAGCATTCAGGCCAAGTACATATGAATCAACAAGAAGTGATGCTGGAAAATGTGTGCTCCAAATTTAGATTCCTTAATATCTTCTGTTTAGTAATACAGGTTATAACTTAGTTTCAGATACTGTTTTTAATCAGTAATACTTTTGGTGCAACAGAATTCTGAGCCCATGTTAGACTAATATAAATTAAATCATATATTGATTCTGGAGAAGCCTTAAAAAGATAGTGAGAGTGAGAGAACACTAATCAGTTGAAATGGTAGAAACCACACTTTTTCTTTGACTGAGACCTAGCATTGGATTTATTTTCATTGCTCAGTTAACTTATTATTTTTGAGCACCAAAAGGGAGTGTTCTGTATAAGTTAAGACATAGGTGGTTTTGAAAAATATAAACCCAAGAGTTGCTTCCTTTAATTTCAAATGGGATTTGTGTGACTAACTCCCCTTTATTCTGCCCCGAAGAGTTGATTTGTAATGATTGTCTATCTTGAATGCAATCTCAAACTAGGCTGACATCTTGCAACTGGAGTCACCTAGGCAGCCTCTTGCAGCTCACCTTTCACTTCAGTAGGCTTCTCCTGGCTGTAAGAAGTCACCCATCCCATGACACAAGTGAGGGTCATAAACAAGCCAAATAAGAAGAGAAGGGGAGAGGAAGGACAAAAGGTCACTGTAACGTCACAAGTTATTCGGTAAGGGACACATCCAGGAGAGTGGGTCTGTCAAATTCGTAATTTTTTTATTTCTTCAAATATACAGAGCTATCTATAGGGAGCCATTCTATAGTTTGTGTACCTATCCTGTAAATTAAAACACATGATATAAAAAACCACCCACAATATTCATCAGGCTCCATGCCACCTCCCCTTCAATCCTCAGACCTTAAGTGGAAAATGGGTTTTGTGGCACACCAATACAAAGAAACCTGCGATCAGCTGGAAGCAGGGGGGAATGAGTTCCAAAGTCAAGGAGCAGCTCATGAACACTCGATACGTGGTTCATCTTTCTGGAATTATGACACCAATACTTTTAGATCTGCACTGCCTGCTTTTTAAGTACCTGCTAAAATGTAAGGTGTTTGTGTTCTTGATGTACAAGCCCTAAAGAGGCTAGATGGCTTACCTTAAAGACTGCATCTCTTCCCGTGTCAGAGTGCTGCCTTAAAATCAGAGGGGTAGCCTAAGCTGGAGCCCCACTTGTATAAGAGAAGGGACAACTAGTGGGTGTTGTCTGTGAGGCCTATTTAGCTGTGCAACTGACTCCCCATCCCCCTGTCTGAATTATTCTTAGTTCACCAACCTTCACTCCATTTTGTGAGGCCCATTTATTTTCCCTAGCTCTGAGGGATGAGGCGAATTCTTGCGAGAGACTGTAAAGATCTAAATATGTCTTCAGCTGCTAGGTTATTATACATGTCTGTTAGGCACAAGGCCTAAGTAATGTTTTTATAACTGTGTTTTTAAATGAGTTACAGAGTACCTAGGGAAAAGGGTAGGTTTTTTAATAGAATAAGTGTACAAAATATAGCAAAAATAATAAAAATAACATGAAGTGTTAAAAGTGAAGAGTAAGGGATTTGAATAATTAGTGAGGGAGGTGATTGGGTAGAAGATGTTCCATGAGTACAAAATAGAAGAAAAAGGCATATGGTAGCATAGTTCTACTGCAACTTCCATACTAAATTTGACTGGAATCTTGATCATGTCCCAGTTTTCATTTCTTTGTAATTTAACGCCTATCTCAAGGGCTCGATATGGGCTTTAGCTCCTTTTACCTCTTCTTAGCCAGCTCAAATCCAGTCTACATCAATAGTGGATACAAATTATTACTAACTGATGGCTGTTGTGTGTGGAAAAAGTCAAAAGAGTTCCTAGTGGCTACTGTCCATCTGACAAACTACTGGCACAATTCTTTCTCTATAAATAAAGAAAAGAAATGAGATTAACCAGGAACAGGCAGTTAAAGATTGTAGGGACAAGAGAAGAGCTGCAAAACCAGCACAATTAGTTAATGCTATCCAAAAGGAGTTAAGCATAAAACAATTTTTTCTGCAAATGTATCTAAGAATTAACACTAGGTGGAAAATGGGCCCATTAATAAAGGATGGGGAATTACACTGATTGATCTAAAATTTGAGCTACAGACTCAAGAATCTGTACTTTGCAAGAACAAATAAATACAAGTAGTCTAAATTGTTAGGAACTAACATAGACCTTATTAATATAGCACCCACTTAAGGGAAGTGCAGAAAGAAAGGGAGGAATATTTATGAAGCCCCTGAGGAAGAAAATTGTCAGACATAACATCTGTTTCATGATTTTAACTTGTAATCTGACTTGATAGCTGCATATGTGTGTGTGTGTGTGTGTATGTGTATATATATATATATATATATATTACAGATCAGGGGGATCTGATGAAACTTTTTGATCTAATACCCATCCAGAAGTATGTGAAGGGTGTAACCATAGTGAAAGGATACTCAGGAGTAACAGAGTGAACCTGAGCAATGTAAAATCTTAAATTGAATATGAGGAGAGACATCCCAGCTCAGGGAGAATATGTAACTGTTGATAGTGGTGGGCCCCCCCACAATTTCAAGGTTCTGGGGTATGCAGCTGGCTTCACAGCAGGGAATATAAACCCTGGCAGAAATCTGGGGGGAGACAACACATCACTCCCATGTGTCCCCCCTCCACAGGCTGCCTCTGTCCTAATTGATAGATTGGTTAGGATGGAATAATTTCCTAAGTAATTGGTGGCAGGCCTATCAACTGAGTAATGCAGAAGTAAATTAAAGTTCAGTAGGGAACAATCAGAGACTGGCAAAGGTTTAGCCTAGATGACCTAGGAAAAGATCTCTTCCAGCTCTAATCAGTATGGTTCCAAGACAGTAGTTGGCAATTCCTCAGTTGATTTGGGGTAAAGTCATCCCTGCCGTAACTGCATTAAAATTTGCAGTTACATGAGGCAGGAATTTTGGCTATATTGTAGAACCAGGAATTAAAAACCCCAATCTATTGTCCCCCAAAAGACGTTCAACACATGAAATTAAGGGTTTGATTACACGTATGAATAAGGGATATCTTAAAATGGGCGTGGAGTAAGTTCAAAGAATTTAAATATCTTTTAAAATTACTAAATACCCCTGTTCTTTAAGGGTGGTCTTGATGGGTGTTCCCTGTGCATGAACAAGCACTCTGTGTACCCGAGACTGGAAGATTCTTCAACAGCGGTGTCGGTTGGTCCATGTTTGAAATGTGCACCTTGAGGTGTTGCAGGCTAACTACATTTCCAGTTCCTTTCTACCACGCATAGTCCAAGATGCTCAGTGTCCAGAGCGTTGCTAGCATCTCCTTTCAATCAGGTATCCTGCTGTAAAAATAATTGATTTTTTTTCCCCTTTTAAACATAGACACTAATTAGTTGATAGGGTTTTGGGGGCTAAAGGTTCCCCCCCACACACACTTTTCCCTCTGCTCTTGGACCCCGTGAGTTTTCACAATGGTGCTTTCCATAGTAGCGACATACTTTTGTTTCCATGGTAACCCAAGGCTTCCATACCTAGAGGACCTTCTGCTTACATGGAGGTCATCTGGGGAAGTTCAACAGAGAATTCTCACCCTCCTTGGCCTCCAGCAATCCTTAGGATTCCAAGTAAACATAGAAAAGTCTACTTTAATGCCCATACAAATTCTGGATTTTATTGGAGCAACTCTGGACTCTCCTTCAGCCAGAGCTTTCTTACCTCAGGGCATATTCCTCATGAACCTCAAGTTTGTCTGAGTACTCAGACAACAGCTCGGTCATGCCTGGACATTTTTGGTGTTTTGAGGAATTGGTTAGACAGTCTTCATCCCGAATTGAGCTTCTCAGTTCCCCAGACCATTCTGACAGCTCTCACCTGGCGGGAAAACAAGAAAATTGTATATAGGAATTCCCTTTGCTTCTCCTACTAAACTAATTACAGACACTTCCTTACTGGGGGGTGGGGGGGAAAACACATCTGGACAACCATATGGATCAGGGCTCTTGGACCTATCATGAATCCAGACTACATATCAATCTCATTGAATGTTGAGCAGAACACAAAGCTTGCAAGAGATTTCTTCCTTTCATGCACTGCCTACATGTTCTAGTCATGTTTGACAACATAAACAAGTAGGGGAATACGAGGTCCATGCCTATTAGCATGGAAGTGGTCAGACTCTGGAACTGTAGCATCTGACACCAGATGAGCCTTCCAGGGATAACGAACACTTCATCAGACAATCTCATCAAACCTTTCACGAGACCACAACTGGTAATGCCACGACTCAGTGATACAGAGCATCTTCTGACAATGGGACTACTTTGAATCACAGAAAAACAAGTAGCTTGCCTTCTGCTCATGTGTAGCTCAAGAGGACACATTTTTGGTGCAGGGGTTGTAACCATTACATTCCCATCCATCCCCTTCTCATTTGGGTCCTGGACAAGATGAAGCAAGACAAAATAACAGTAATCCTATTGGTGCCTGGGTGGCCAAGTCAGTTTTAGTTCACCTCCATCCTCCAGCTAATCCCTCCCTGTCTCCCAAGACATGCGTTTACAACTGCTGCCAAATCTTCTGATCTAGGATAAAGGAATGACCATTCATCCCAACCCAGTGTTCTTCCATCTCAAAGCCTGGTATTTGGATAGATGAGTAAGTCATAGTCAGGAGATCCAGTTCATCCACAATAACAGCAGAAAATTCTTCATCAGTAAATATTACACAACCAAATGGAAGTGGTTCTCTATCTGGTGCTAGCTCCATCATGCACTTCCAGCGAGGCAGACTTCCCTACAGTGGTGGAGCATCTGTTATTAAAGATGTATTCCCCTTCCCAGCTATCAGCTCACTTCATGTACATTTGGCAGCGATTAATGCCTTTCATCCTCAAATAGAAAATTGCTCATTACTCACCCATCCTATTACTAAGATTTATGAAAGGTCTTCTCAGAACCTTTCTTTCAGTATCAACTGAATTGCTGAATTGGGACTTTAATTGGGTACTGTCAAGGCTTATGAATCCACCATTTGAACCATTAGCTTCATCCTCTCTTCTGCATCTTTCCATTGAAGTAGACTTCCTGACAGCAATCACCTCCACTAGACAGCGATGGCCACTTATGGCAGACCCTCCATAGATGATCCACAAATATAAGATGTCTTTGAGTTTGCACTCCGCGTTCACTTCAAAGGTTATTTCTGATTTCAATCTGAATCAAACCATGCATGTTCCATCCTAAACCTCACTCTGCTAGAGGAGACAAGAAGCCCCATTCTCTGGATAGCTGTAGAGCGCAGGTGTTTTACTTGCAGAGGACAAAGTCCTCCTTTTTTGTAAAACCCCAAGGTGGCTCATTTCCATCACTGAGCAGAAGAAAGAGACAATATGCTCACAAACTGTTGAAAGGGATTTTGAGTTAAATCCTGCTTTTCTATGAAACAGAAAAGAACTCCCCCTCCTACTGGAGTTAGAGCCCATTCGACCAGCGTTCAAACCGCCTTTCACTTCTCTTAAGGGTGTACCATATGGACTTCGGTAAAGCATCTACACAGGGTTCCTTTCATACATGTACTAGGTATTAAACCCTGGTATGGCTGGAATATTGCAGTGGGTTAAGAGAAGAGTCATGAGAATGATTAAAGGATTAGAAAACATGCCTTAGTGACTGAGCTGTTTGAGTATATCTAATTATCTTAACAAAGAGAAGGTTAAGAACTGACTTGAGCACAGTCTGTAAGTACCTACATGGGGAACAAATATTTGCTCTTCAGTCTAGCAGACCAACTATAACAAGTTCCAAGGGCTGGAAGTCGAAGTTAGACAAACATTGTCTGGAAATAAAGTACACATTTTAAACAGTAATTAACCATTGGAACAACTTATCAAAGGTTGTAGTAGATTCTCCATCACTGCCCATTTCAAAATTAAGACTGGATGTTTTTCTAAAAGATATGCTCTAGTTCACATAGATATGCTCTAGTTCGGACAAATCCTATGGCCTGTGTTTTGGAGAAGGTCAGACTAGAAAATCAGTGGTACTTTCTGCTTTATAATCTATGGAACTGCTCAGAAAATTACATATTTGCCACTGAGTTCCTCAGTGCAGTCTAATAATTCCATAGTGAAATGATCACTACTGAATTGTATGAGAGTAAGAGGAAAAAAATGAGTTGATCCGGATACAATTTTCACAAGGCCTTTCTGTTTCTTCCTTTTTTTTCTTTTTAAAAAAGGAAGAGAAAAACTAGAGGCTTTATAGGGTTGTCCTACTGAGAATCTTACAAGCAACTGGATAAGCACACGCATCAAATACCCATTGGGATTGCTCCCTGACCATAATGGGGGGAAAAATGTTTTCACCCCCACCAGCTCTGTGGTTAGAGGGTACCTTCTTCATGGGCATCTCCCCCTTCTTCCACACAAGTAGTGTTGCAGAAAAATCTCAACTCCATCTCCTTCCCTCCCCTTTATATAAGGGAGGGGGTTGGAGTACACCATCTGACCATCAATTCTGTAGACTTTAATTGGAAAAGAATATACAGGCTGAGGTTAGGGTGCCCGGTAGCAGCCAC
Organism: Mesoclemmys tuberculata; assembly: GCA_007922155.1. Taxonomy (NCBI): domain Eukaryota; kingdom Metazoa; phylum Chordata; order Testudines; family Chelidae; genus Mesoclemmys; species Mesoclemmys tuberculata. The sequence goes on from ML675616.1 coordinate 28,091,153, forward strand.
AGCTTGGGCATATCCTCAGAACACATTGCTCCAATGCATCTATGCTACTGGGAGATACCTGGGGCAGAGCTACAGCAGAGGTTTTGGCCTTCTGCACAGATAGCTCTGCAGATCCCTCAGGATCCATGGGGCTTGGAAGTAGGTCTCATGGCCTCTTCCACTGGGGTGAGGGGACACACCAAATCTTACCCCCTGCCCTTGATAGACTGCTATAGGGAATTTCCTTTAAGGGGATTCATTCAGTGGGCATTTGCAATATTGTTATTTGACTTAGCTGTACCATTAGCTTTAAAATTTATAAACCTATATGCAGCTGACAAGTTGAAAAGTCAGGGCTATTTTTGGGTAGGACTCTCTCTGCTTGAAAGGTCCAAGATATTTAGAAAATATATAAAATTTCTAAACCATATTAAGTACAGTAGGCCGTATGGACAGATAATGCTTTCCTGCCGAATGGGAAGTCTATGGAAAATCTTGTTGCTATGAGACTAAATAGCTTTTTACAATGGTGAGCCCTGTACCACATTTTGCTCTCACTTACAGTGGTGTACATCTAGAGCAACTGCCCTTGGGACCTGGAGACACAGGATTTGAATTCTGATCTCTTAATAGTGTAAGGATATACTCCAAAGCCCACCGAAGTACATGGGATTCTCTTGACAACCTTTGGTGTTCTTTGGATCAGACTCCTATTAAGCAGTAGCCTCTAAATAGTTACACCAGTTTAAACCAGTGGGTTTACACAAGTGTAAATTAGGCCCACTGAGTTCAGTGGGTTTACACAAATATAGCTCAAAGGAAATTTTGACCCCTTGGGAGTATGGCCTTGCATAAACTTGCCAAGAAGGAAACACATATTGCACAATATTTTTCACAACTTTTCTCTCCAAACCCATTATTTTTAAATATGTGGACCATTTTGCTGATTCTGGACCTCATGCATTCCAAGTTTGGTAACCTTTAAAAACCATTTTGGAGTCACTTTTAATGAGAACTAAAAATCAAACTTATTTTATTTTGCTCATGCTTTTATAACTCAAATGCATAGATTTTCTTCATTTAGAAAAAAAACACCTAAAAACTTTGGACTGAAAGCAGACATGGTACATTTCAGATCTATAGGTACAGTTCTGAATGAAAGGTTTTTATAATGGAATACCTCAAACTTAATTATAACATTGCTACTTTGAAACTACAATATTCAAATATCTTAAATGCATGCAGTAAATGGGTTTATAGGCATATAGCATTTATATGAAGTTAAAAAAGCCCCAAAGATAGACATTTTTAATGTTTCTCCACTCTGTCACCAAAGAACTGAAAAGCTTAGAGAACAGACCATATCCTGAACATGGATCAACAAGAAGAGACTGCTGCCCACGGTCTCATTTATTTCTAATGTTAGATGGCGTAAATCTTTCTTTTCAGTGGCTTGTACATATATGAAAGCAACTGCTACATTTTAAGCAATTAACAAAGATATTGAAACCAACTAATTTTTAGGATTATTTTCTTAGTTTAATTAAGAATCATTGGATGAGCTTTATTCTGAATCCTAGCTAAATCCCAGTGAAAATATTAATCATTGACATATTACTATAAAAATAGATTTACTGTATAAACAAAGAGACGAAATAGTCTAATTAACTAAACTAATAACTTTTGTGTAGTGAGCAGGACCACAGCAGGGCAGTCTAGTGCTAATTCAAGGGTCAGTTTCACCCAAGGGGTTATACCAGATATTAATTTTGACTCACGTTGTTCATCTGCTTGCAGGCTCTCAGTTGTTTTACACAATGCGGCTTCTTCCTCTTAGTGCTGCCTTTAGCGTTGTCCCACCATCCTTACAGGTGTCAAAGGATGAGACTGAATCCCAGGTTCTCTAAGGGGCAACGGGCGATTAGGGAAAAGGCAACGCGGCCTCTTTTCCCCGGCTGCCCAGCACGAATAGGGCAGGTCTAGAACCTGCACTTGAAATAATCGATTCCTTCATACCCCCATTCAACTCCCCCTCCCCTAAAGTTGAGGACGGGCGTGGCTTGCCCCTGCTTTTAGGCCGTGGGGTGGAGGGTTGTCTCCGCCTCCTCGCACAGGGAGGGAAGGGGCGTGGGGAGGAGGAAAAGGGAAGGCCGAGCGTGATCATCACATGCTTTACTCTTTGGATCCCCTCTCTCCTGTCTGCTCCCTCCTCCGCCCCCCAGCCTTGCTCGTCCCCCTTCTGGACCCTCCTCCTCCCCCTCGCACGCCCCTGTTTGCTGCTCCGGCCTTTTCCTCGCTTCTCTCCCCCCTGCTGTGGCTCCTGTCTGTGCTTCCCTGCCAGCCCCCACCTCCTCTCGGCACCTCCCTGCTTGACCTTGCCCGGGCCCTCTTCTGCCCGGGGAGCCAGAGCGCCGGCGGGGCGCTGCGCAGGCTCGGCTCCGGGGCAGGCTCGCTCCCTCCCTCCCACCCGGGGAGCGCGCTCGGGGAAAGTTGCGAGGGGCAGCCGGCGAGCTTGAAAGGCGAAGGCGCGGGGCAGCGCCGCGGCCGAAGTCCCTGCGGGGAGCTCGCCTGCCGGCGGGCGCCCGCTTCCTCGCAGCCCGGGAGAGCCGCTGTGCCAGCGCGTCCGGCCGGAGCGAGCCGGCGAGCCCAGCTCCTCCCCGGGCGCCTGCGTCCAGCCAGCCGCCTCGCCCGCACTCCGGAGGGAAGCGGTCCGGCGAGCGAGCCGCAGCCGAGGGCTCCAGCGTGCAGCCGTTCCGACAGCCGACCGGGCAAAGCCTCGCTCCTCCCTGCAGCCAGCCAGCACCGACCCCCGCTCCCTCGGGTGTTTGGTTGTATTGCCATCTTCCCCTCCCAGACCCGCGGGGCCGGGCGCTGCTCCCTGCCGACGGCCCGCTGCGATCGTCCAGCCCCGGGGCGGCTGCAGCATCCCCGGCTCGGGAGTCTCGGGGGAGGAGGGGAAAGGGGGTTGCTACGGAGGCATCAACCTGTAGGCTGAGACCTCGCGCGCCAGCTACCTGTTCGCAGAGCGCTTTGCGGGCGCAGCAGGGAGAGCGCGCGGAGACCCGGGCAACCTCTCCCCCGGCTGGAGGCGTGCGAGTGAGCCCGCTCTGCTCCGGCCCCGGCTCGGCGCGGGCTGCCCAGGCTGGGAGCCGACGGAGGGCTCCCATCGCGGCTACTGGCTGGAGCCGCACGAGGCAGCGCGTGCGAAGAGGAGCTGTACCGCGGCCAGCGGGTAGCTGCGTGTCCCCGAGCCAGCAGGAGACGCTGAGTTGCTCTGACTAAGCGAAGATCCGCGAGCCGGGCGGGCGCCGCCGCGTGTGAGAAGTTGCCGTGGAGAGAGATTTCCCCGCCCGTTCCCACGCGCCCCCTTCGCCCCAGCTCGCGGCGGCAGACGCCGGCCAGGTAACCCGGCGAGGCGGGCGCTGGTGCCCTGGCTTCCCCGCAGCCCCACCGAGAGAAGCCCGGCTCGCGCATTCCCAGCACGGCTGAGCCCAAGCAGTCACTGAACCACCAGCAGCAAAAACAACCCCCGCCGGAGCAGTGAGAGCTATTGCGCAATTGTGCCCAGCTTCGCTTCCTTCCCTCCCTCCTCCCCGACCGTCAATGCTGCTCAACTCCCGAGGAAACAGAAAGCTGATTCATGGATCCCAGACCCCGCTCCCTCTGTGCTGCTGTCCATAAGAAGATCATCATGGTGCTGGAGCTGCTTGAGACTTTGTTTTAAATCTCCTCACCCGACCCCTCCTCCCCAGACCCTGTGCTCGCTCTCGGAAGTGTGGTGACTGCTTGGGGAGCAGCCGAGCCTGGCGCAAAAGGGGAAAGAAACGTTGATGCATCGCTGTGGAAATTCATTGTGTGACTTTCTGGGTATTTACTGAGTTTCAAACCGAGATGCAGCTCTTGAAAGCTTTATGGGCATTAACAGGAGCAGCTATCTGCTGTTTTCTTATATTTGTCATCCACTCACAGTTCCTTAAAGAAGGTAATTATATCTGCATGTCTGCATAGCCTGTTCTTTCAATGCAAAGGTCTCTTAGTAGGTGCCTTAATTTTTTATTGTTTCCAGTATGTTCTGTCTACAGCTTTGGCTCTACTGTATTTTCCCCCTTTGAAACCTCCCTCGTTTTTATTTAGAAGGTAACTACGCGTAGGCTTGCATTCCTGATAAATATATATTTGCATTTCCTATGCTTTAATAAATGTCTCGTTGCTTGAATGAGATATTTTTAGTGCATGGAAAAGATTTTCTGCTAGTAGGAAGACCGAGGGTCGCTGGTCATCGTTAGAGTATTAATAAACCAAAAAAGAAAAAACCAAGCCCACAAGTAAATGTCTTATTTTTTTATATATCAAATCAATAGGTGGCCGCCTCTTCTTCCTTTTTTAAAAATGCAGTGGGTTTTCAATAGATGGCACTAAAGTTCTATGGAAGGGCAGGGCAGAGCAAATCCTGGGCACTCGGCTCCTTCCTTCTTCTCGCTGCCCTAAAACTGGAAGAGGCCTTTTGCATGGTTTCAGGGGTCCTGTCTTTTCTATCTCTCTGTCTGTTTAGGAAATCACCGTCACAAATCAGCGGAGAAAATGTTTTGTTTTCTTAAGGGGGCAGAAAGTAAGATGCATTGTGGTTAAGTGGATACAGGATTTTTCTCGGCGAAGAAAACCCTCTGTTCAGTTTCTTTCTTTCCTTCCCCCTCCCCTCTGTTCTCAAGGAAACGAACTCGTTTTTCTCTGCTGAAATAATGATTCAGTTGGTTATTCGTGATACAAATCGCAGTGTGAAGATGGGAGCTTGACGCGTTAGGGATGCATCCGATTTTGAGGGCTAGGGGGTCAGAGGAGCGAGACCTGCTGCTTCTTTGTAAACCATGAGTGCAGCGGTATCAAAACGGATGCAATTTACATGGTTGTGTTTAGGGATCCGAGCTGGAGTTTTTCAGTGCATGTGACTATATCTCTACACTTGACTGAATAGTGAACACCAGCGTAGGTTAGGCTGTTGGCTGCACCAAATGTGAAATGAGTCCTGTGTGACTCGGACAAAGTTTCACTCAAGATTGGTCAAAGTGACAATGTTGCAGCCGCTGGAGGATCTCTATTGGTGTGTAATTTACATGAATTGGTCCAGGAAGTACTGTACATTTGGCAAAGAATTTGTAAGCCAATAAAGAATCTTCTTGATTTGGTTATTTGGGGGAGAAGAGATATTCATATAGCTACTTAAACTAAGGAGTTAGTAAAATATTTCTCTTTTAAGAGGTCTACAGATGGTTTAATTGTGTTGCCTCCCAGATACTCATTAATTTAAGATTAATAAAAAATTAGCATAATAGCAAAGTTCATATATTTTTCTGCCTAGTTTATTAGGTGACACTTTTTAAAGACATATTGTAGGGAAAAAAACTATACTACCATTTATTTCAAGCTAATTTTTGTTAGTATTTGCCCTCATGTTTTGCAATTTTACTCTTTCATTGCTAGATTTTGACACTTTCATTATTGTACATAATCCGGAAAGAAGGGGGGCTTTATCACAGTTTACAAAAAAGTATTCCTTAGCATTGTTGACCAAAAAGACTAAATACCAACTGCATTTTCTTATTCTTTTAGTAATCAGTGACCACCCAACCAAGCATTTTAGCACATTTTGCATTATTTTTTTCTGACAATATTTATAGTCATTCTGCTGTGGACTGACTAGATGAAACAGATGTGCTTCTGAGCCTGTAGGGTAATTTGTTAACTGTGCTCGTTTGTGTATTTCTGAGGACAAAAGTATTTTCATCCATTTTTTTAATAGACACACAAACAGCTGTATAAATAGTGCGAGCATAGATTGTTTATATCACATTAGCTTTCAGCCTGACTGCATTTTTTTGGGTTAATCTTTATATTAGCATTTTGACTGATTTTTTTTATAACGTTCACATTCAGCACGGTATGTATTTTGCGCTGTATTCTGAGTGATAACATTGTACAGTTTAATAGGATTGGTTAAAATTCGATCATAGCGTAACTGTTTCTCTGTCTTGCCTGGGTTTTTCCCTCCCATCACTAATCGACTTATCTGTTTTTATGTGTAGGTGTATTGAGATGAATTTATTTAAGAAAAGGAGAAACATTAGGTAGTGTTTTGGTTTCTTTAAACAAAACAAACACACTTACAATGTTGTATTCATTTTGCCTAGAAGAATTAAAATTCCTTTTTTCTTGTGTGTGTGGAAAACTAACTTTTTTAAATGGGGGGGAGGAACATTTATTAGCATGGAAAAAGTGAGAAAAGCAAAAGAAAACAAACAAACACCCCTACAGAACATTCATCTTCTCCCTGCCATACTGGCACATTTGTTTACTGAATATACATAAATGGAATGCATGTGACAGATGACTTCTGCCTATCTTCAGGACATGTGGGACTTGCTTCTGATAGTGCAGTTGTTTTAATAATAATCCAAATAATAGTACTAAAACGCTGATTTATTGGCAACAGGTGAACTAATGTTTACTGCACATTAGAGCCCTATGGGCACTTTGGATTCATTGTTTGTGGCCCAGATGTGTAGCCAAAATCCTCAGTTAAATGCTTTGATCATTTCTTATGGGCTGTCAATTTAATCATTCCTCAGAACAGCAATCAAGTGGGTTAGGTTACCAGTTTGTCTAGCTTGGTCAAACTACTTGATAGTATATGTCTGAAATAGTCTGACAGTACAAATGACATATACTTCAATTCCCTGTATTGTAAGAAGATACCTGACTTACAAAGACTATTATGTAAAATTAAGTAAAGGTCTGATTTTTATTTTCTTATATGGTACATGTATATTGTGTTCAAATTATATTCAGATTTTATTGTCTTTTCTACAGTCGGTTGGTGATGGAATGGATCACAAAATTTTACTTATTACAATCCCTTAAAAATACTGTTTAGGATCATAGAAATAGAGGGCTTGAAAGGTCCTCCAGAGGTCCTCTGGTCCAGCTTCCTGTTCTTACACAGGACAAAGTAAACCCTAGATTGTCCCTGCTGGGTATTTGTCCAAACTGTTCTTTAAAAACTGCAGTGATCGGAATTCCATCGCATCCCTTGGAAGCCTGTTCCAGAACTTAAGTACCATTATAGTGAGAGAGTTTTTCCTAATATCTAATCTAAATCTCTTCTGCTGCGGATTAAGACTTCTTGTCCTACCATCATTTAACTTGGAGAACAATTGATCACCATTCTTTTTATAACAACATCCCAGCATATTTGAAAACTGTCATCCAGTTCTCCCTTCGTCTTCTCTTCTCAAGACTGTAAAACTGGGCATGTTTAATCATCACATGTCTTTTTCTGCATTTGTTATCTTTCTACTCACTTTGAATTAGTGATTTTACTGATTCCTTATATTACATTACCAAACATTTTTATAATTTCAATTTGAAAACAAACCATATAAAATTCAGAACTTTGATTATAATAAATGGATAACATCCAGCTAAGATTATTTTTAAAAGCAAATAAACATTCAGTCACATTGATAGATAGGAGGCAGCTGTATTGCAACTATGTCTTGTGGTGTTTGCAAATTAAAATTTCTGTTGTGCTTTGCTGAAGTAATGTGACTTAAAATACTCAACTTTTCAGTTTAGAGTACACTTTTTTTAATCCTTAAGTTATTTTTATAGTGGTGATAGAATTAAGGAAACTTAATTGCAGCGTTACATTGTTGTACACTCAGCATGATGTAAAAAAAAAAACCAATGAACATTTTTTTCTGAGATGTGTGGGAAAGTGTTCTTTAAATGGCCATTTTCATGATTTTTTTTCCCCCCAGAAAGTGAAAAATGGGTGACACAAGGTGCCATTTCTCCATACTTAGGCTTTTGTGTGGAAATACATCGTCCTGTGGCTAATCCATTCCCCTATGTTCAATCTGTCTTTTAGCGTTCCAAAAAGATGAATAGATCTGTGAACCAAGAAAAGGGTATTGTGATACATAATTGCAGTCCTATGCCTGTCTGATCTTCCTACAAATCAGTTTAACACAGGACTCGACAAATTTACTTTGTAGCTAGGAGCCAGCCCAAAAATTAAGGAGCCAGACAACATGGGCCCAGTGGCGGGGTGCTGGAAGGCAGCAGCCGCTCTCCCCTCCCGGCCTAACCCCGTCCCATAACCTGGGCTCAGCTGCAAGGTGCCCTGGCCAGAACAGGGATAGTCCAGTCAGTTTCAGTCAGTTTGAAGAGGAGTTAAAATTTACAACATTTTGTGGTCACTATAGAGGACTAAAAGTAGGGAATGGTATTGACTACCAGTGTCTAATTTTTAAATGGTTAATCTTCTCTTCATAATTACTTAACATTTTCTTCAGAGAGAAACAGAGTTGTATAATGTCACAGGCTGAGGAATCTTGTGTGCCTTAAATTGAGAACATCTCTCCACATCCAAGAACAACCCTTTCACTTTATAATGAATTTTAACTATTCACAGTTATGATGCTAATAGTGAAAAAAGGCAGTAGATACATTTTCAGAATGTGCCCTTGTATAATTTATATAAAGTAGCCTAATTAGTGGGTAACTATACTGATACCTACAAAGCAGTTTGTGTTTACACAATAATTTATTTATTTTGATGTTTTTGTTTAACTAAGAATGTCAGATCTAATTCAGAGCTGGATTTTTAAAATATTGTTTCCTTTTGAAAATGTTTCCTATATTTAAGCATTTTGAATAGCTTGCTAGATAGAATGGCATGACACTGTTTTGCATGGTTAAACCCTGCAGAAGCAACTCGCATACAGAGTCATAAACCTTACTTAAATCACAGAAGGCAAAGGAATTGGGGTCTGAAATGCCATTTTTAACATGTGCTTAGATATTACAATCTGTGTAGAACAGAGTGATTGCACATATGTGCTGCAGCACCTAAACAGAGCAAGGAAAGTTAAGGAAGACATTGTAGTATCCGATCCCTGGGTTTTTATGGATAGAACACAGAATCATAGTGTCACTTGGACATAATTGTTTCAGTATATACTCTAAATGTGCTTCTATTTGTACATGTAGCAAACCACCTTTTCAGCATTCGTTTTGTGATTTATTATCACTATTTCCTTATGAAGAGCTAATAGTTATTGGTTAAATTTGTGGCATTTTTCTGACAAATATAAACTCCATTTTAGTAAACAGTGCTATTGCGTTTAAGGCACTGTTAGCGCTTAAATTGTATTACAATTGTCTGTGTTTATAACTGCCACAATAATTTGCTTTGGGCAGAAATTTGACACATATGTCCTAGTTTGATCCCTTTTTACAAACACTATCTAATATTTTAAGTTACAGTGCTAAGCAAAAATGCTTCATTCATTTTATTTTGTGTTCTTATAACTTAATTATTTTGCAAACTTCTCAAAAACGAAGACTGCCTTTTTATTTTGAGAGATTTAAAAATACACATTTTAACAGTTAACGATATCCAAGCACATTAGGTTTTTCATAGGGTTTTTGTTTGTTTGTTTCCTTTTTTTAAATTGCAGCTCATATAAACATATAGGCTCATACAGTAGACCTGGCTGGTAAATCTTGTAAAAAGTTTTAGGGAAAAGATCTTTGTATCAGCATCCAAAGAGTTTTTGGGTATATTAACCCCCAAGTTTATTGGAAAGAGTTGAAATGTGTTTTATATGATAGATTGTAATTTCAGGTGGCATTACAATGGGATAAGTAATATATTTAAGATTATCTGTATACATCATATAGCTGTTACAGTGACAAGCACTTACATAAATTAAAAATTACTCAATAGACGATAGATAGTATACTATGAACAAGCCATTATGGTCCATTGTGTCAACTGTCGTGCTCTTCTCTAAGATTTTTTTTCCCCTTTAGTCTTCCAAAATTTAACATATAAGTGATTATAAAAAACCAAAGAAGGAAAAAGATATGAAAGAAATTTGGATTTACAGTGGAAACTCTCTCTCTTCATCATGTCCTTTTGTGCTTAGGAGACATTTGGGTCTCCAAACAGTAAGATATCTTATATACCAGATGTGCTGCCTATGTGATCTATATATAATGAACCTGACTTAAGGACATGTCTTAGCTATACATTTTCTTGCTTTTTCTGGGTTTTGTCACTTTTAAGATGCTGCATTATAATTGTTTGTGGTCTCGGGTGTCATGAATCTTCATTGTATGCAGAGAAACACACATGAACCAGAATGCCACCAGAGTACAGAGCATGTAAAGTAAGAGAAGAGTGTTAGGTTTCTTAGCTTGGCAACATCTTTAACACAAATTGAACTTGAATGACTGTTGGAGTGGGAAGCAAATTTTGAAAGATAATCAAATAGTGTTTTCTCTTATGATTAACTATAGTATCACATCTGATAAACAGAAGCCCAATCTCTTGAATATTTGACAGTTAGCCCAATAGGACTGAAAACAGAAGAGCCTGCTTAGAAACAAGATAAAATTTTAAGTACAGTATCCACGTTTCTAAATAACAAAACAAAATAAAAAAAGAGACGGAAAATGTATAGCTGTTAATCGATGCAACCCAGAGAAAGCACTAAATAATGTCCTTTGATTTTCTTTTCCCATGGGTTTTATACTTTTTTACTTGATGTAGATGTGCCAAAATATATCAATGGGGGAGTTTGTCTTTTTTCTACCCAAAAAATAAATATCTGTTGAAACAGTAATGAAACACAGTTTTATCATATTCCTAATAGAATATTTAAAATAAAATTTTATTTCTAGAGACAGCAGAAGCACAGATGGAACAAAGGGCTACTTCTCTTGATGTACAAAGGGGGTTGGTAACAGATTTCTGCCATCCCCTGCACCGACTGTCTGATTTCTTCCTAATAATATTATGTTGCATAAATCTAGGAAAAAGAATTTTTATCTGATTCTTGGTGTACACATTTGATCATGACTTTGGTTTTTAAAAGGATGAAATTGGAAGACAATTATGGTTTATACATATTGAGACCTTTAACATAAAAGAGGACACTAAGAACATGACATTCATAGACTTTAGACCTATAGCAGCTAAGAAAGTATTATCAAGAACGATGGGTGTTTTAGAGCATTAGGTAAAAAACAAAATCTTTGAGATGTGTTCTGCTTGTTTGATGGCTTATATGCTTACTATTACAATTTTATTCCTTTGTGAACAAAAGGAGGACAGTACAATCTGTTATAATTAGTAATAATAATAATTTAGTAGCTAGACACCCCCGTTGGAGTTAGGACCCCGTTGTTTAGGCACTGTACAAATGCAGAATAAAAAGTCTTCCCTTCCTTGAAGAGTTTACAGTTTAATTAGGTAAGAAAGACAAATAAAGAGTTAAAATACAAGCAAAGCCTGCAAAATGCATGTCTTGTTAGCTATATATTTTTTTAAAATCTGCACCTTAATGTTCCTTCTTCCCTCCACACCATATTGTCCAGTGACCCCAGGCCAGATGTTCTACTATGGCTGACTAAATGTGCTATTATCCTTATGCCATCCTGCCCTCTCTAATCTAAAATCTGAAGGCTGGAGAAAAATACAGACGAATGAGAGAGTATGCTTGTATAACTGAAACTTGTTAGGAACAGTGCCCTTTATTTACTGTAGAAATGAGCAGTGGGTCTTGTGGTGCGGTGATGCTTACAACTCCGTGCTTTTGGTTAATGAAGTGCAGTTTGTTTTAAATGCCCAGCTACATAGGATTTTCTTTACCGGATCAGACCAGTCATCTCCCAAGTCTGGTAAGTTGCCTGCCTGCAGAAGGGAGGCAAAAATCCATTTTGTTCGAAAAGCGATCTTATGCTCTGAAGGTTTGGTGATTCTAAGATACCATTTACAATGCAAAATCATATTGTTTGTCTATATATGGATTTCTCTTTAAGCATGTTTGTGCCTGTCCCGTGTCTTGTCCTGGAAAGCCAACACAGAATGGTCTGCCTATTCATTTCATTTTATTTTTGGCATTTTGTGTGTGTGTCTGTGTGTGTATTTATATATATAAAACTAATTTCTGTACTGGACACAACACAGATCTTCATAGTAATTCTTGTTAGCATTCTGAAGAGGAATGAACAATGCCTCTTGGAAATGGCAATATCCAAACAGTAATCCCACATATTTCCACATATGGAAAAAGTAATGTAATGGATATATTGAAATGTTCTGTAAAAGCAGTTGTCATTCTGATATGTGCTCTTGTGCGTGTGTTTGAATTTTTTATCATAAATTTAAAGAGGTACAATCAAGATAGTATTTGTCAGATGAAAACGTACTGAAAATGGATCGGTCCTTTCTGTAAGTCATTCCATCCAAAGTCAGTTTTTAATTTTATTTTATTATGCCAAAATGGAGACCAGAGCTGTTTGAGAGGTCACAGCACATAAGAACATGCAAAACAACTTAATTTTCTTATAAATAACTTCTTGGCTAAGTCATACTACTTTTGCGGTCTCTGGGTTAACAAAAGCAGAGGAAGTGCCCATATGGCGATTCATGTGTTTTTTGTTTAAGTATGTCCGAATGCAAGGTAAGGGACCTTGTCTTAAGAACCGTTAGTTTGTTCTCTCTTTCGGACAGAGACTTTAGCACAGATCTTCAACCTTGCTGCATCCCCTTTCCTTTGTATGTCAGAACACTGAATAAGAAAAAAGGTGTAATTGGCTGGATTTCTTTCTGTTGGGGAGGAAAGGGGTATGGATTCATTCTGGTGATCCCTACCTGGCATTCCAGCTTCTTGAGGCCATTCTGAGGCTAGGACAGAACAAGTCCCAAGAGACACGAACAGCTGACTGAAGGCTTCTCCCTAAACTGTGCCTATTGGGTTCCATTAATGATTGACCTCTTTATAGCTGTCTGTCAAGTATGTGGCACCCTGATGCTATATAAACAATTGTAACAATGGCATCTACTTTCACATAAAGGGTGTCGAGATTTAAAAAACATGAAAAACTATGCTAAAAGGATTAGAAATTTGCACTTCTAGATGATCTGCTGGAAAACTGGCTATCACCTATCAGCAGCAAAGTTCACTGCAAGTTCTTGCAACAAGACAGAAGCTGAAATAATGTGGAACTCTTTCCTCAGTAAAAGCCACACACCCATTTCTGTTAGTATATTTAAATGTGCTATAGCCACTGATTGATATAATTGTACTTCAGGATGTAGTGGTGGCGAGGTACTAGTTACTGTTTCCTTGGGGGCAGAAGTAACTTCTTTTTTTAAGTGCAGGAAGTTACAATACTTTTAAAAGTAAATGAATAATGTTTCTTACCTGTTGCCTTCTATTTTATTAAAGACTATACCTACATTTCAGAGTCCTGTGGCTCTACTGCGGGCAGTGATAACTCACAACACTGAGGTGGTATGATGTAATCTCTGATAGTCCCTTTTTGTTTTGTGCTAGATTTTTTTTTTTACAATAGTAAATTATCAGAATCTACTTCTCTCTGCACCATGCTTGCTGTGGCAGTTTATAGTCCTAAAGGAAGAACCCGTTGTTAGCCCTTCCGTTGTTTCGCTTAATACACATTTTGGAGATGTCTATAGTGAATCTGAGAAAACAGTATGACTACAAGAATACTGAACAGTTGTGAAATGGCTGCTCCTTGAATATCCTCTTGTTTATACTTATTATCTAGGTGATGTTGGACTCAAATAATTGTGGAGTATTTTCTCTGCCGTGCATCTGCAACTCCCATTCATTATCTGTTAATGCTTAGCGTTTTATTTCACCTCTCAGAGAAAAAATGGACTGTCTTTTTTTTTTTTTTTTTTAAGTAGAGGTTGGTAGATGAAGGGACGGCTTTTTGGCTTCATTTATTTTGTAAAGATCCTGTAATTGTTGTTGTAAGCATTTTTGCATGCTTGGCTATACATATATATAGTAGGTACCAGAGGCCACCTTAACATTTTATGAAATTATGATGGATGCTTACGAATATTAAGGCAAGTCAGTTTTTGAAAGATAGCAATTACTTCACTGTGTATTGATTTTCATTTGTTTTCTGTTGTTGTATAGAATAATATGCCTGTTTCGTTGCATCTGGTTTTTCTTTTTGTGATTTACTGAGAGAGTATAAATTTATCAATTATGGTAAAACCCAAATAACAAAAAAAAAAAAAAGGCTTTTAATAACTGTTAAGCATTTTCATTAAAAGGAGAAAAAGGTAGAAATCTAGAATAGGTTATTGCTCCAAAGAGTTTACAGTCTAAAAGACAAGACAAGCAGAAATAGATAACCAGCAAATAGAACAACAAAAGTTGTGAGTCACATTTTCTGCCTAGCTTCCCTTCCACATAACCTGTGACCTGCACCCCCTTCCCTCTGTCCAGCTACCACACTCCAACTCCTGAACAGCCCTTGCCCACTTGAAGTGCTCTCCTTCTGCCCAACATTACCTACATAAGAGAACATGCAACCTTATTCTGCTGGGAAATGGGGAGATTCAGAAAAACAAACTGCCCAAAAACCTAGAAGGTTATACTCACTACTTTTTCTTCCCTGCCCCCACAATCTCTTGCAGAGATGGAAAGAGGTCCCTCCTGAGCCCTGGAGATAGGGGCAGACAGTCCACTTACCAGTGCCTATTTTTCTTCTCTTATGCCTCTCTATTACATGGGAACATTTGGGCCTTCACCACTGGTCTCCTGCTACATTCATAGTTCTTCCAATGTCATTTTGATAGCTTTCGGTTCTGCTTCTATTGTGTGTTTCCATGTTACCCTTGGTCTTCCTCATTGCCTCTTGCCCTTGTGGTTCCAGTCCATGCCATGTCATTCGGGTCTTTCCTCCATGTACGTCCTAGCCATCTCCATTTTTCTTCTGTAATTTCCTATCTTCTGTTTTGTCCCTTTTCAGAGTTCTTCACTTGTGTTCTCCCCCACCCATCTGATATTAACTATTTGTTGAGGACAGCTGTTTATGAAAACTTGGAGTTCAGATAGTAAAGTCTTAAGTCTCCAAGTGTCAGCATGCATAGTAAGACTGACTTTACAATGGTGTTAAATATTCAAAGTTTAGTTGGGAAGACAAGATTTCTGTTTCCACTATGCATTAGAATAGCAAAAGCATGTCTGGCTTTTGCTATTCTGGCTTTATGGTCTTTTTCTCACCTGTTGGCAGGCAGCATTGTAAGTACAAGATATGTGAAATATCAGACCTCTTCTATGACAGTCCAAGAAAGTGTTAGTAGGGTGCTTCTCATTGTGCGTTGATTCTCATGGTTTTAGTTCTCTTGGTGTTAATTTTCAACTCTAATTATGCATAGGCCTGGAGATTATTTGTTTTGGCTTGTAAATCTCTGACTATGGGATAACAAGTTGATATTACCTGCTCAGACAAGGTCCTCTTACTTCTTTGTGAAAGTACATGGTAGCCCCCTGAGTTGTTCTGTGGACTTTCTCATTATTCAAACTACTACCAGTAACAAGATCATAGATGAACGGAAGATATCCTTGTCTGATGCCTTAAATGGCTTAGTCAGTTCGCTGTTATGTATTGGCATGTCATATTGTCATAAAAGCTCTGAATCATGTTTGCAAATTTCTGGGGGATTCCATGGTGTTGTGTGGCAGCTTTCATAAAACTGTGATATCCACTGTATCAAAGGCTTTTTTGAAATCCATAAAATTCATATGAAGTAGTGACTGCCATTTGATTGATAGTTCCATGATGATACGTAGGGTTATTATGCGATCCAAACATGATTTCTCCTGTCTGAACCTTACCTGTTCTTATTGTAACATTGAAACTGTCACTGTCTTTGTTCTGTTAGAATAATATCTGTAAATACCTTACTTGGTATAGTCAGCAATTTAATGCTTCTCCAGTTTTTACACTGACGGAGGTCTCCTTTCTTTGACTGTTTCACTATATAATCCTTTCCCCTCTCATTTGGTATTTTTACTTGTTAATGTTATGTGGACTTGGTGCTTTTCCACTTTTTAACTGATTGACTGCCCTCTCTACTTCTAGCCTCGAAATAAATCCTAGTTTGGCATTCCTCTGTATCTGGGGTATTGGCCACTGGCTTGCGATTCAGTAGTTGACTAAGGTTCTGCCTGTATATATTTAATCGTTCTGATGTCTTCATTGTTAAGTTGCCCTTGTTGTCTTGAATTGGTTGGCTGATACCTGGTTTTTCTTCCTGACAACTCTCTGATGATGTACTGTGTCTTCATATAATTTTGTACTGTACCAATTTGTGTATCTGTTGCCATTTTGTCTACAAGGTCTTGTTTATCTTTCCTAGCACTCTTTTTGGCCTTTTTGTTCTTTTACAACATATTCCTCCTGGAGTCTCTGTGTCTGTGTTCTTGATTGACTGAGTTTCAGTTTAATTGTGTCCTTTCTATTTTCTGCCATGTATCCACAGGTAACCATCTGTTGTGATGTTTCTTTGCGAATCCCAGTCCTCCTTCACCCATCCTTCGAATTTACTGTAAAGCACTACAATTATGATGTGGAGATAAAACATTGGAGGCAGCGTGGTCTAGGGGAGAGGGTGCAGAACTGGATTCGGTTCCACCTAACTTTTCTCATGGCTTGGTGTGTGAGTTTGACAAGTCACTTCTCCTTTTGGTGCCTCAGTTTGCCCATCCGCAAAATGAGGATCATGATAATTACCAGCAGGCTTGGGAGCTTTAATATTGAAATTGACTTAGGGTCATTAGGGCTACTTTTATCTCTACTTCATAAAATGATTTTGTCCATCATATTTGTCCATGGCCCATCAGTTTTCTATTTTGTATTATATTTGTATTTCTATTTTAGTAATGGCAGAATACAATCTCAAGTCCACAAGTTTCCAGTGTGAACTCAGCATATGAACAGACAAAATCAAGATGTCTGAGGGTAGCTTAGCTTTGAATTTGCTTCTTTTGTGCAGTTAAATCCTCATTTCTAACAAGGAATTAATTCTTTATAATGCTGTTTGAAGTATATGAGGGGGACCTGAAGAAGAGCTCTGTGTGAGCTTGAAAGCTTCTCTCCTTCACCAACAGGACTTGGTCCAATAAAACACATGACCTCACCCACCACGTCCCTTCAGAATGCTGACATTTTGCAGGTGACCAGACAACTGGCTGTCTAGGAGACCGTAAATATGTGCCATCTCACAAGGGCTTGGGCTAACCTAGGTCTCCAGGTCCTGTCCCCATGAGAATAGTCTGTTTGGAAGTGCTCTGCAACAGTGATGGCTCCCAGGACAGCCTCAGTGATCACTGGGAGAACATGGCTGCTGCTATTTTTTTTTAAAAGGCGCTGTGCAGCATGTGTTCTGGGCCAGCTTTCCTACCTGGTGTACGCAGGGTGGTGCGGATGACATGTCCATGGTCTTCTTCCAGTCATAGGCTCAGCCCTCTATTTTTCAGCTCTCTAGCACTGCCATTACAGTCCTTGCATTCAGGGCTTGTTCGGGCCTTAGTGAAGTTAGTGGGAATTTTGCTTTTGATTTAAATAGGAGCAGTGTCTATCCCAGAAAGTGGAAAGTCTGGCATTGTGCCTGTCCCTTACGTGGGGTGCAAGAAGGGAAAGCTCCTTGTGCCTTTTCCCCCTTCCTTGTGCCCCCATACAGGGCAAACACAATCCTGCATTTTATTTTTCATATAATCTTACTATGTTGGATTTATTTTATTGTTTTATTGGATTTTGTTGCTTTGCTGAAATCTCACTGGCAAAGATGGTCAGTGGTGGCGGATGACAGAACAAGGAGGAATAGTCTGTAGTTGCAGTAAGGGAGGTCTAGTTTGGATATTAGGAAAAGCGTTTTCACTAGGAGGGTGGTGAAGCACTGGAATGGGTTACCTATGGAGGTGGTAGAATCTCCATCCTTGGTCGTTTTTAAGGCCCAACTTGACAAAGCCCTGGCTGGTACGATTTAGTTGGGGTTGGTCCTGCTTTGAGCAGGGGGTTGTACTAAATGACCTCCTGAGATCCCTTTCCAACCCTAATCTTCTATGATTCTAGGATTCTAAGATGGAGATTAATTGATAATGGTTCACAAAATTCACAAAATCCCCTAAACATTGTGTATATTTTAACAACTATGGTATAAAAGAATAGTGAAAAGAAATCAGTATTTGGTATGGCTTTTTTAACATGTAGTTTTGAAAAATGATTTTAGTTTCATGAGTGGATGGGGTTTGTAAGCCTCTCCTCTTCAGCACTCATGGAGATAATGAAAGTCAAATTAGAAAATATATCCTCTCTATAAGATGAATTCTAGTGCTATCACTTACTAATATGTGGCCTAAGGTGTCTATTCTGCTGTCTGTAGGCACACACAATGCCCATTAACTGTAATGGGAGCTGCTGGTGCACCTGTATCTGTGGGAAGGTAGACTCATTTAACTAAGTGAAGCTATCCAACATTCGACTGACACCTGATAGCATGTATCAGAATACAGAAAATATATTTTTGTTCTCTGACCTTATTTTAGAATAAAAAAAAAAAAAAAAAGACACTGTAAAATTTGAACAGAATTGACAAAGCAACTATATTGTAATATACAGCATATTGTATATTTATTTTATTAAATAGCTTATCAATTATCTATGAACCCCTACCTAGTTGAACTATTTATATGCACAGGTGCTCACTCCTAGGTCTCTCTGAACTAGAAAAGAAAGAGAAGTTAGATGGAGGTATGTTAGCTAATTATAATTTCACTGTGACCTTTTCCTTAATGTGAATGTCATTAACACTTTTATCTTATTGTACAACTTGACCAGCTAAATAAGAAAGAAAAAAAATCAAATGGTAAGGAAAACATGGTGAGCAACAGAACCCAACCTCTTTTCTAGCATGGACAAACCCACTGTAAGTAAGGAGTTTACAGTGTGGCCCTACGATTCATTTAAATTGGGGTAAACAAATAATTGCTATACTAACAGTTACATAAGTTTTTCAAAAAAAGTTGTTGTTGATGAATCCTATTTTGGCAAATCATCCTTGTTTGAGAAAGGACTTACCTAGATGACAGAAGAGTTTGTAGGATTGGATTTCATAATAGTTATATTTGTGCAAAATAGCAAAAGCATTAGATTATGAAATGAACAGAACTTTTTTTGTGTTTGACATTCTTTATAATTTAAGTGTTTTTGATTGATCTAAGAAAATTTAGAAATATTCATTGCAATTGTGTTGTGTTCCAAATATTTTATTTTATAAAGTATTCATATACATAACTTTATTACAATCAAGAAAATAATAACTGAGGACAATGCATTCTAAAACTCCGCATTGTAAATATAAATATAATTCTTCTTTCTTTGAATAATTCTCTTATTTCTAGAATAAACCTTACCAATAGCATTTTTCCCATACCAAGGCTTACAATAGAAAGCTACAGCTTTAACATCTTAACATTTACTGACTTGCATAAAACAGATTTTGGTTTAAAAACTAGTCTTTGTCACAGCTAAATTGGATTACTTGAAAACGTAGGCCGGGTCTATACTACAGAATTAGGTCAATGTAAGGCATTATGTTGACCTAACTCTGTAAGTGTCTACACTAAAATGTTGTTCCTGTTGATGAAAGTTGCCCAGTACACTGATTTAATAGCTCCACTTCCAAGGGAGGTGTAGTGATAAAGTCTATTTAGTTAGGTCATCACAGTGTCTGTGTAGACCAGGCATGTCCAAAGTCCGGCCCACGGGCCACATACAGCCCAGTCTGCACATCGAACCGGTTCGCAGCAGTTCGCGCGAACCGGTTCTTAAAATGGTATCGTGCCCGCCAGTCTGCAGCTCTGCCGCGGAATCTGAGAGTGGAGAGTGAGTTTCATGGCGGAAATTCTGCGCTGTGAGCCCCACTGTCCAGCTCCGCTGCCGAAATTGACTAGGGCGAGTCAGTTTCACGGCGGAGAGTGGTTGGAAGCGCTGCCTGCTGGGGTGCAGTGTGTTGGGTGCTGTACACATAAATGTTCACTCCATCCATCCGATCCTTTCCCGGCCCCTCTGTCAAATTTTACAACGCATTGTGGCCAGTGATTCAAAAAGTTTGGACACCCCTGGTGTAGACACTGCATTGGTTATGTCGCCTGTTGCTGCCCAGGGCTGACAGCTGGAGCCTCACTGCTGCCCCCAGTGAGGATTGGGGTGGAGGGGAAAGGAGAATGAAAGGAGAGCTCAAACCTAGGCAGTCTCCCTGTGAGGAATTGGGGAGGGGGAGGAGAACCCTGGGGCTCCGTCTATCAGTGCCTCACTCAGTTAAACATTTCCCAGCTCTTTGGTACGTTAGAGTATTTTAGGCTTGAGTAACTCTCTTCCATATGTACGTTTAAGAGTGATGGGACTGTCCTCATTACTGGGTATTTTTAACAGTAATAGAAGAAATTACACATGAGATTATCACCTAATTGCCAGAGAACAATTATTAGGGTGTTAGATTCCTCCCTCCTCTAGTTGCAGGTGTAGTGCAGGGTTTCCTCTCCCAACCCAGTTTTAGTTATTAAATAGTTTTTATGGTGACTCCTTCTTTTCTATATAGGTTATTATACTGTGCTAATCACCACAGTATGTGAATGCCTTCTAATTATGCATTAAGTGATATGACTAACATCTGTCACGTTTGTTCTCTCATCCTCTCCTGAGTGGGTGACCTGTGTGTAGTGGTTTGATTTGGTAGGGTTTAAAAAAAAAGTTGCTCTCTGTTTGTGTTTACAAGATATGATGAAAGAAACACTTTGCATTTGGAATGGAAAGTGGTAGGGGTGTGATGCTTCTTAGGTCCTGAGGGTGAGGTGGGGTGGGTGGAGTTTATTGCACAGCCTCTGTTCTGACCAGCTTTTGCAGTGGTTCCAACATCTACGGAAGAACCCAGTGGCCAAAATTTTCAAAAGCAGGAGCCAAAAGTTAGGTCCAAGTCCATTTCTAGGCACCTGACCTATTCTTAAAAGCACTGAGCGTGCAACAGATTTCATTGTGGTCAATGCTCAGCACTTTTGCAGCTTCCTTAAATTTCTTCCCTAGATTACATCACAAGAAGATATCTGAGTAGGAAGCCCACTGGCCTTATATCCAGGAGACCTTTTACTGCGCTTTGCTGTATGACAAATATATGAGTGGTTAAGCTGTTAATTAAAATGTAAAATCTAACATTTTGTTATGCATTTTACAGTTTCTATGTACATGCGGCTGCCCTGACTCTAGGAAAAACATTTAAAATACAATACTTTGCAAATGAGCCATTTTCAAGAAATAGCCTCCCTTTCTATGTGCACAACTTTGTATGCACCAGGTTTTATTTATGTAAAATTTTTCAACTGCAGGTATGTGTGTTGTGGTGGAAAAGTGCACATGGACAGTTGCATAACAGATGGTGGATCATTTGGAAATGTGACTCACATTTGTTCACCTCTCTAGGCATATTGTAGAAGCTAATGGCAGTTGGGCTGCATCAATAATTGTGTACAAGACTTTTAAGGAATGCACAGAAACTTCAGAAAGTGGTACTTCATATCACAACTTGGTTGATAGCAGTAGGAACTGCTGGAGATGCCATCTTTCAGTCAAGCTGAAAAAGAAGTAGTAGGTAGCATGAGTAGGGGTGCTAGTTGAATTGCAACATAGATAATTACATTCATTCTACTTAACTAATCTCTGCAGTTTCAGTTTCCGTTTCCTGTTCTGAACTCTGCTGGAGAGAAGTAGTTCATTTTTGAATTCCAGTGATGGCAGGACATTTTAGAAGTGGGTGAAGTGCTCCCTCAGTCCAGTTTGTATATTACTTTCATGAGTTTGTAAAGCCCTTTTGGATCCTTCGAGGTGAAAGAGCTATTATATGAATGTAAAATATATTTAAATGTTTTTTGTCTCCTTTCCAATCTTGTTTCTCCTACTTGACCCTGCAGTGAAGCTATAATTCTGAATTTGATGGCAGTGAACTGTGATACCAAAGACGTGGAATTCAAATTTCACTGCAGCACACAACAGAAGGAGAATCTGAGCAGTGAGTTAGAACTCTTGTTCAAACACAAATGTAATATACTAGCAGAAGGATAGCAGAAAATGGTGTGTTAACTTGTTTTTTGTCCCCTTCTCCCCAATTTATACTATGTACAAGTCCCTCTTCAAAGTGTTATCCAAACATTACCTGTTTTCCCACATGAATGAAAATATATATATCATGTGAATGTAATAAGGTAGCATATTTAACATGTTGTATTTGCATGAGGTCACCTATGGATTCAGATAAACTACTGTAATACAACAGTGGGCCCTTTCATGCATTGCAACATACATAGATAATGCACACAGAAAAGACAAGCTGTGAAACACACATGACCTTTCCACAAGAGTAGTTTCCATAGTTTGCAATTAAGCTTTACTTTTTTATATTAACAGTCAATAGCATGGTTGGTGTGCTCATTGATATATGTCAATACTTAGATTCTTTTCCTGCTGGCAACAGCTGTGTTAGACTGTACTGTTTTTAAATACTGTCAGTTACTTAAAACCTATGTGCACAGATAAGTGCAATGAATCTATGCGGGGGAAACAGTGGTTGTCTTTCCCTCACTCTTCAGTTACCAGACTTTATTTGTATTTCAGCTAGATCACAATCCCAGCTGTACTAAAACTTCACTAAGCTTATATATAATTTTATGCTCTGACAGACTTAAATACATATCTAGGTAGCCTTCCTTAACTTTGTTCTATCTAGAAAAATTACTACTACTAGAAATGAAGTGTGTCTTTGTTTGCATCTCAGTATCCACAATGCCATTTTGGTTGGAATATTGTATGATGGGTGTATTAATTTGATGTCTAAGTGAAAATAGAAAAGCTTGTAACCATTTAAATGGTGTTTGTTGAAACTTTAGTTTCCTGCTGAAATGAGGGAAGGCACTTACGTTTTAGCTACCTTGTTTTGTTTTTTTTCCCAGGTTGTCTAAAATATTCTAACTAACCTGCTCATTGTCCATCTTCATGAATTTGATATGAATTTACACATTTGAAATGTGAGTTTACAAAATGTAAAATACATGTTTGGGTTGAATTCTTAACCGTGTATCTTCTTTTGGGTATCTCTCGTGTATAGATATTGGAGTACAAGCTCAAATTCAGGCCTTTACTTCAATTATTTAAATAAATGGAATGCAACATATCATAATCAAATTGTGTTCTGGGATCTTAAATATACATGCATCTACTATGACTACAAATGTAAAGACTGTCTCATAACACCTAAGTGTAGCTTAGCTAAAGTTGCATAGTCAATTTTTACTTTCAGACTGACTGCTTATCTGAGCAGCACTTGTCACACATTTATGTTATTTTCTAAAGAAGGCTTCAGACAGGTGGGAGGATGAAAAGTAACTTTTAACTTTCAGGTATCAGTCAACCAAAGACAATTGATGCCTATCAGTCTCAACAGTAAGCCATGAACTTGTAGACTTCGACACCTCATGGCAATTCAAGCATGCGTGTATACCAAAGCGAGAAGTTAGATATTCTTATGGCAGCGTAAATACTATCTAACTCTAGATGAGCTGTGCAATCGTGTTGTTGTCTCCTGTCACTCTTTCCTCCTTTTCTGTTTGTTTTTGCAGTTTAAACTGGTGTAAAGTCATATGTTTATATTTTAAAAGGGTGCTCCTTCACAATACATTGTAAAACCTGGATATAGTCTTATTGCACAAAGTCGCTTCATTTTCTCTCACTTGAATTGCACAAAGTCGCTTCATTTTCTCTCACTTGAATTGCGTATCTATGTGCACAATAATAGGAAGGCAGCCAATACAAATTTTAACATGGCTGTTATAAGAACACAGTTATTAACAAAATTTGCAGCAACATCGTATTTTCCATATAAAAAGTAAACTTGGGCTTTGGAGGTAGTGTTCAGTCCTAGTTTAGGCTTAGGCTGGGGTTTGGATTTAAGGACCAGTCAGGCCTTGGGGTTAGAAGCTGTGCCGATGTCTATGAGCATTTAGTCCAAAATGATAGAAATGTTGTGAAATTCACTGTTCTTGAAAGTCATCTTCTACCTTGTGAGTAAACCCATTAAAGAAAATGTAACTTACTAAAAATAATTCAGGGGAGCAGAATCTTGCTCTTATTCTTCCCCAGTATTCTCATGCAGAAAATCTGGCATGATCTTTGTTTTTCTAGCGTGTTTAGTAAGTGAATAGATTACGTTTGATCCCCAAATACATGCTATTTCCAGGTGTGTGTGGCTCTGAAAGGCTCTGCTATTTCATCCATGAAAGAGACTTCTCAGCTTGGCTATCTCATTATGGCTTGAGTGGCTGGGCTAAAGCCCGGAGAAAATAATTTACAAGTTTAAAAATGCCAGGCTTGTATAGTTATGCCATGTGAAACTTGCCTTGTTTCTGTTTTTGTTGTTAACCACAAACCTGACCCAGATTGACTGAAAGGTTAACAGAAGTTCTTAAACCTTTTAAACAAACAATGCATCAGCTTTGAACAATGCTATGCATTGGGGGAGGCATTTCTGATTTAATTCAAAACCGGGATACATGTGGTCATTTGAGATCTTGAAATACCTAATCCTAAAACTCACTGCAGAATTTAGGGCTGTGAATTCTTATGAACTGAAACAAACAAAGAAAGAAAAAAATTGTTCCTACGTTGTAAACTATTTTCCAGCTTTACTTTTAATCTCTTACACGGTATGTCCTTCATGCCATGGGCTGCTCTTAAAATTCTGTCCTGGTCTCTTGTGTCCCAGAGAGTGATTAAATATGGTATCTCCTGCTTTCCCTTTATTGGTGGTATTTGTCCTTAGGGGGATCCCATAGGTGCACTCTATCTAAATGACATCTATCGTCCTTTGAAAATTGTTAATATACATTTGAAAGGTACAGTCTAATCATATTTACAGTGCAGTCCAAAGCATAAACTTGATTTATATGGAAGTGTATATTTTCCTGCAGTAGGCTGTGCACTGCAGCTGCCTATAATTTGACTGTAAATTCACAGGAGTTTTTAATAGTACAAGCAAATCTAGAATTTGGAGATTCTGAAAATGAAGGCTTTTGTCTGAGCAGTATGACTTCTTTTCAGCTGAAATACATCAGTGTTTACATTGCTTCACAATAATTGATGGTTAAGTATTTTATTTTAGATGTTGCTTTTGACCATAATGTGTGTTTCGCAAACAATGAAGCAAGACATACGTTATCAGTTTGCTTTGAGGTTTCCCAATTGGAAGCTTTTTGTTTTTTTTTTTCCCCCTAATTTAGCCCTTTTCAGAGAAAAGTAAAAAGTTACGGAATAAAAAACTCACATGTAACATGGCTAATGCAACTTTTTTTTTTTTGCTAATGTGACTTGCTATAATTCTTCTTTTTGAAACCTAAATTATTTTGTTCCATCAGTGCAGCAGCAGTGGTTAGACAGCTGGTAGTAAATTCAGCTTTTGGCTTGTGTTTCTATGATACAAAAACAGCTCCTGGAAAATGGATACATTTCATAGGTATATTAACACTGAAAGCAGTATTATGATATTTACACTTAAAGGTATAATCAGTCTGATCTGGCTAGTGCAGATAGAACTTTGAGGATTGGAGAGCTGTACAGTTGATCTGAATGCAGCACATTTGAATTACAGGCTGGGTTAAATATCCTTGAAAGTAAATATGACTTATCAGTTTCAGCAACCAAACCTGCAAAATTTGATAAATCTATGTACAAAAGACATTTAGAAGGATATCTAGAAAGCTTTCTTGGTCTGAAATTCAATCAGCTTTGAACTTATCTATATACTGTTTAATTAATGTCTTTGGTGCACCATTAAAATAACACTATTCTCTAATCCTTTAAGAAGTAAGAACGTCTTGAACTACTGTTGAATTACATGCCACATAAAACTTGCGGTACATGGTATTTTTCTCAGAGCCTTATAAATGACATGATTATGCAAAAATAGTAAAGTATGAAAATAGGAATGTGTGTATACTTTATTACTATGCAGTTTTCTTCTATTTTTCTTTAAGTTACAGTTCCACTTAGAATTAGTGGTATTACTGATAACATTTCTTAGTTTTCTTAACAAAGAATAGTTATGTTTCACATTTGTGAAAACACATCTTGAAATCATTTTCTGAATTTAGCAAGTGTAAGAAGGGAAAAAACCAGAAATTTCAATGTGTAATTAATCTTCAGAATTCACTGTAGTCAGTGGTTAGTAGTATTGTTCTTTACCCACTAAAATATTGGCTGAAAATAATTTCAGTGTAGGATAGGACAATATTAGCTGATGTGGTATATGATGAAATAATTACATTATTGGATATCATTTAAAATTTAAATACCTGTTGTATATACACATAGTTTATATATCTACTTTTTTATATATGGAAACTAATAATTACACACACACACACACACACACACACACACACACACACACACACACACACACACACACACACACACAC
>ML675616.1:28117555-28194717 GCA_007922155.1 Mesoclemmys tuberculata
CACACACACACACACACACACACACACACACACACACACACACACACTGGTCTTTGTTACTGAGTAGCTACCTCTGTCTATTTGGGGCAAGGCCGTGAGAAAACAATCAGCCCTGAGTAAAGGGGCAGCAGATATTATGACACACAATCACACTGCAGTTCTGGGGAGGGAGTAAACTATGCCTGACACAGTGTATGCTGCTTGATACGCCTCACTGCTGCTCACCATGTAGCTCATTGAAGGGTAGGAGATAAGACTACTCATTCCCCACCTGGCTTTGTCCCCCTTCTACTCGGCCGTGATGGGGCAGAAGCTGTGCAGAGGTTGCTTCTATTCCTGCTCTGCTGTCGGTGATGCTGGTCGCTAGTGTAGATGTGTAAGGGTGCCCTCAAAATGACCGTGCTGCTATAGCTGTACAAGCCAGGCTCAAGTTAGACGATAGGTAAGAATGTTACTTAATTTTGCCTCTTTGTCATAAAAGCAGTAGACAGTGGATTCTAAATCTGGGGCCAGAGTATCTCCTCCCACAGGAGGGGTTCTTTTACTTGAAAATCTCTGCAAAGAATCTCTCAAGAAGATTAACCCAAATTATCTCCTCTTCTCAACCACCATGGAAAAGCTGCCTACAAACCTGGTAGATCTCCTGGAATCTGCAAGAGGCCAGGTCCCCCAGTGGCCCACCTCATTCATCCATTTCACCCCCCTGCCTCAGTGCGTGGGGGAACGTGAGGGGCCCAGTGGTTAAAGGGGACAGCCTCATCAGTGAGTGAAGGAGGCACTTGCTGAGAGTCATCCAGTCACATCTCTCTCTCACTGCATTCCCTCCAGAGTCTGGCACTCATTGGCCAGCAGGAGAGGAGTGTTGAGTGACCCACATTCCCCAGTTCCCAGAATTTAACCTGGGGCAGAGGCCATGTGGAGCCTCTTTCAGCTCTGTTCCAGCTACCCCATCCTAGACTAGGAAAGTGAATTTGACCTGACAAATGCTGCATGTCTAGCCAGTTGCCCAGCTGGAGGGCAGGAAGGAAATGGCTGAAATGGCAGAGGATCTGAGGAGATTTTTGCCTTCCTTGCAGCACCTTCAAGCCACAATAGATGATGTAGGAGTATGCTTGGTACCTAAATAAGGTACTTGGTTGAGTTAATTCGTCACAACTTACTGCTGGTTATCAGTGCGATTGAAAGGACAAAACAAACAGTTCTCAGTGGCAAAAGCCCTGGGATATCGGTGATGGACCTTGGGCTCCTATGTTAGGATGAGACCTTGTGGGCTGAGGTACCCTCTCTTCTGCGATTGGGGGTGGGGATGCTAGATCTCAGAGAGAGCTGAGTCCTGGGGGATAGGCTTCGGAGAGCCTCCAGCAAATTACAGGTTATATAGGAGGAGTCCTGCAATCCCCACATTAGAATTAGTTAAATGCCTGGTATAGGACAATATGGGTCATGCCCGTCCCCTGTGTTTACGTTTAATAAGAATTGTGGCCTACTCTGATGCTCTGTAGCCTATGTTAACACTTTTATATGGTTACGTTATATTTCATAGAAAATTCAGAATCTGCTGAATACTATCATCCTTTTGAAATATGTGTAATTTCACTGTATGTAAAATTATGAGATGTTGATATCTGATGGTTACTGAAATATGTTGTAGTACTGGGTAATGCCCATAAAGCATTTTCTTAAAGACAAAGGCACACTGTCATATTAGCAAAATGCTGAAAAGCCATTACCTGCTTAACTGGCCAACCACTAGCAGTGGGGAAGGTATAAACAAAGACATTTACGTTTCATCCCAGAAATGCTTCGGATCTCACATATACAGGAGACTGTTTGCACCTTGGTAGGGGTAATCCTCAAAGAAGGAAGGAGAGTATAAAAATAAGAGATCGTTACCTCTGCATCATCTCTACTCATGGCAGCGAGATTGCTTGAAAGACAAAAGAAGCATCATTGAACTGGGGAATGGTCCTGGCCTGGAGGTTTTCCAGCCAGTACAGACTGCAGTAGACTTTGGGTGAAAAAAAATTCCTTTCTTGCTTTTAAATCTATTAGACTTGGTAAAGTTTAGGAATTAGTTTAGCCTTTTTATTTCTTTTGTAACCAAGTTTGATTTTTATGTCTTATCACTTATAATCACAAGTTTATTAACTAAAAATAGATATTTTTTTAGCCAAGCCGGTATGTATTGGCTGAAATGTTTGGGAATCTCTACTTAGGTCAACAAGCCTGGTGCATATTCGTTACCCATTGTTGGAGTGAAAGACTATATGAGCTTACACTGTCCAGAACGCTACTGAAGAGTGTAAGATGCACATTTCCGGGGTAGCAAGGCTGGAACTGGGGATATATGGATGTTGCCCTGTATGTACTTTATGTATGTCTGGGCATAGCATTCATGTATTCAGCTGGGAGTGATTTTACACGTTAGTGACTGTGGGTGAGCAGAGCCTGGAGGAGTTTGCTGTTCACCAGAAAAGTAGTGTAAAAAGCATCATGGCCTGGAGAGCTAAAGGGAAGCAGCAGTTCAGATTGCACCCTGTAGAATGTCATACCTGCCACCTAAAATCCATCCCTGCATTTGTCCTCATTTCACAGCTCTGTCTGCATCAATAGCCCATGGCTATTCAATCCCAGTTGGCAGGGTCTCCCTCTCTGTGCCTGCCTGGCTGGCGGTGGGAGCTCTCAGGGACCTGAGGATGTGGGAGTGAAGAATAGATCCATGGAAAAAGTCAGAAGAGGGTGGGGGATGGTGTCACAGAGTCACTCCAACTTCCCTCCTCTACATGGAAGACAAAGATATGTGGAGGGGAGTTGGAGTGACTCTGTGACACCATCCCATGCCCCCACACACATGGCTCTCAAGGGAGATGTTCTAGGTATTGTGTCTACATTTTCTTTTCTTCAAAGAAGGGAGTTCAGAGAACCACAGACCAGAATAACTTTTTGGTGATGACTGTATTGTCACTGTGGTAGCCCGTTTTCTTGGATAGCTGTGATCACAATAATAGAATGATACCAGCACTAACAGCTGTTCTCAGGCTATTGCTGCACATGCACAGATCCTTGGTCCATGCTGCTTGCACTGAACTTTAATTAGTATTATAGTACCATAATAGTGTGCCAAGTCATGATGACCAGGGCAAGTGTGTCGTAGTACTGTCAGGAAGATAGTCATGAATTTTGTCAACTTTATTTTAGTTATCCTTCCTTTGTCAGTTATTGTAAGCAAGGTTATTCAGTGTCTGAAAGTATATAGACGATATTATCTGTTAGCAGGATTTAATTGGTTAGTGTTGTTTCTGAATACTAATGGGTACAATTCTGTCCTAATTTAAACTCTGTGACTCAATGGAGCGATACGGGGCAGAATTAATCCTCATTTCTTCAAAGTAGGCATAAGAGTCAGCTTCACTTCACGATATGATGGGATTTTAACTTTTGATGGAATTGTGCAAGAACAAATGTACATTTATTTTGTTTTCTTAAATGTTAGGATTTAATTTAAAAACAAACAAACCAACCCTTACTTTTAAAGGCTTAAAAATCTTGAAGACTCTAAACCTCTAAAGATTTGCTTCACACGTGCATAACTTTGAGCAGGTGAGTAAACATGAACATGTGAGTAAATGTAACCATTCTTCCAAGTCTTTGCAGGATTGATGCCTAAAGAGTAAATTGTATTTAATGGCCCTTTGAGGAAAACAGACTATCTAATGGAAAATTCTTTGGGCTGGAAGAAGTAAGATATCTTTATTGAGTATTAAAAAAATATCTGGAACATTATTATTACTACTGAGAAGAATTCTTGAGGCTAGAGTAAAGGAGAAGATACCAGCCCACATTGTGAGCTACCTCTCCTGCCTGGCACATCTCAGGAGACAACCCACTAGGACTGTGAGTGTAAAAGTTACCTTTGCACCTCCCAAATCGTAGTAGGGAATGGGGGAGCCTGCCCAACCCTCACTTAATTTATAGCAGCACGGAACAGCTGAAACATTATCTGGCAACCTCCACTTCTGCTTCCAGGTCTAACACCATCATGTCTGAGAGCTGAGAAGGGGGTGTGTCGGCTGCATGCCCTTCCCCTTAACCACACACGGAACTCTCCTGCATTGGGGGAATTACTGCTTGGAGAGAGGTGTGAAGAGATCCATCTGGTTTCTACTTTTGAATGCATCCCACATCTACTTTTGAATGCATCTATGTCTACACTGACGGCAGCAAAGTTGCCGCTGTCAGATCGACTTAACTGGATCGACAGTGGTTAGTGAAGAACTGCTCAGTCGATCCAGAAGTCGACACTGTTAATCCACCCCCGCAAGTGCCGTAGCACTGCGTCTACGAGAACGCGGTTCCCGTCGGCACAGTGCGGTGAAGATAGTACGTAGAAGAGAAGCCCAGCAATCGACAGGTGTTACGCAAGTTTTCTGTGTAGTTTGTGTAACTCACGTCAACTGCCGCCAAATCGCCAGGGGAAGTGTCGACCAAGCCTTAATGGTGTGGTGCAGTAAAGTGGTCTTTTTCTGTTTTGCTTTGTGGAGGGTGATAGTTTTTGGGATTTAGCTGGAAGAGTGGGTTTTTATTTGGGGGGGCTGCACTTTTGTGGCAGATTGCATAGTAGGAACATTTTGGTTTCATGAGGTGGCTTTTCCCACCCCACCCCATGATGTCATTTGATTTCCTACTACTGATTTTGTTTTTGAGCTACATTTTTAATTATCTGTCAAAGGCCAGTAGCACCTGGGCTTATTGTTCATTTTTGTTTTATGTTGAAATTGGAATAAATATTTACAGACACATCAAATTTTATATACTTAATGTATTGTATTGTTTAGTCTGATATAGAATTCCATATTTTCATATTTACATTTTCCTGAAGTTGCTTATTATGAAGAATATTAAAGTGACAGTCAACTTGGAAGGAAGATGAATTTTTTTTTAAGTTAAAAGTAATTGGAGGTATTTTCACCTGCCCCTGACTCCCCTTACCGATTTTTGTGATTTGATTTTTTTTCTTTTTAATTCCTAGTCACATTTCCCTATATTTTAATTTCTTTTTCTGTCATACGTTGTATGGAAGGCCTCAGATAGAGAACTGTGTAAACTGAGTAATTAAGGGGCTGCAAGCACTTTAGCATGTGTCTAACTTTATGCATTGCAGTAGCTGTTTTGAAATCTATAGAAATACAATCAGTGGTAAAGTTTATATGCATATAAACTTTTGCAGGATTGGACATTAGCTGACAAGACAAGGGAAGACAGTGAAACTAACTATACACAAAATGCTGTCAAATGCAAAACTAAAGAAAGTGAAAAAAGAGATGGTAGGCTTCTCTGTTACAATAATCAAATGTGTTTTCACACAGAAGTCTGAGGGCCGAGTAAATTCCACAGACTTTGATCCTAAATAATATGATGACCATGATGTCCACTGAAGAAAGAGAAACTCTTAGATGATAGGTTCTTTGGCATAAGTATAATCTTTTTGCTATATGTTTACAGTGCCCTGTGCAGCAGGGTTGGCGCAAGGACACTGGGTGTTACTGAAATAAGAAATCATAATTTTCACATCATATACACTTCCACATGTTTTTCAGTGTCTCAGTGGTCCAATCATTACTGTACAGTTTCAGTGAAGGGAAGAAATCAGACAGACTGGTGATGTCATAACAATATTGCTATTACCAGTAAAGCAGGAAATGTGTATTAACAATTTGCTCTGATGGGTGCTTTTCCAATCATAGTAACTTGCAATCACTATGATTTATTTCAAATGTTTTTAAGAAATATTTGAGTCTGAGTAATGGGCTATGTCTGATTGAGACTTGTATATTTATTTTACAAGTCCTGTTATTTTATAGCCCAAAAATTATATGAGGAATCCCACAGTATTATTGCATGAGCTCCCGGCCCTGAGGACCTTACAAACTAATTTCATCCATGCTAACATGAAAGGACAACAGAACAGAGAGAGAAGTGGAAAGACAGTGGTTCCAGCACTTTTAATTAATAGTAATTTTGCCTCATATGGCTAGAAAGAAAACCAGAGAAAATACTTTTAGTTAGAAGTAGAAGTTTGAATGGCAACCTGGGCAGCAGTGACCATGAGAAGGTTGAGTTCAGGATCCTGACAAAAGGAAGGCAGGAGAACAGCAGAATTCAGAACCTGGACTTCAGAAAAGCAGACTTTGACTCCCTCAGGGAACTGAAGGCCAGGATCCCCTCAGAGGCTAATATGAGGGGGAAAGGAGCCCAGGAAAGCTGAGTGTATTTTAAAGAAGCCTTACTGAAGGTGCAAGAACAAACAATCCCAATGTGCAGAAAGAATAGAAAATATGGCAGGTGACCAGTTTGGCTTAACAGAGAAATCTTTGGTGAGCTTAAACACAAAAAGGAAGCTTACAAGAAGTGGAAGCTTGGACGGATGACTAGGGAGGAGCATAAAAATACAGCTCGAGCATGCAGAAGTGAAGTCAGGAAGACCAAAGCACAATTGGAGTTGCAGCTAGCAAGGGATGTGAAGGGTATGTTAGTAACAAGAAGACGGTCAGGGAAAGGATGCGATCCCTTACTGAATGGGCGAGGCAACCTAGTGACAGATGATGTGGAAAAACCTGAAGTATTCAATGCTTTTTTTGCCTCTGTCTTCACAGACAAGGTCAACTCCCAGACTATTGCACTGGGCAGCACAGTATGGGAGGAGGTGAGCAGCTGTGAAGACAGAGGCAAAAAAAGCATTGAATACTTCAGGTTTTTCCACATCATCTGTCACTAGGTTGCCTCGCCCATTCAGTAAGGGATCGGTGAAAGTAAGGTGAAAGAACAGGTTCAGAATGATTTAGAAAAGCTGGACATGCACAAGTCCATGGGCTGGATGCAATGCATCCGAGGCTGCTGAGGGAATTAGTTGATCTAATTGCAGAGCCATTGGCCATTATCTATGAAAACTCATGGCAATTGGGGGAGATCCCAGATGATTGGAAAAAGGCAAATATAGTACCCATCTTTAAAAAAGGGAAGGAGGACGATTCAGGGAACTAGAGACCAGTCAGCCTCACCTCACTCCCTGGAAAAATCATGGAGCAGGTCATCAAGGAATCCAATTTGAAACACTTGGAAGAGAGGAAGGTGATTGGGAACAGACACCATCGATTCACAAGGGGCAAGTAATACCTGACCAACCTGGTTACCTTTTATGATGAGCTGACTGGCTCTGTGGATATGGGGAAGGCAGTGGACGTGATATATCTTGATTTTAGCAAAACTTTTGATAGTCTCCTATGTATTCTTGCTAGGAAGATATAGAAATATGAGTTAGATGAATGTACTATACGGTGATAGACAACTGGCTAGATCATCAGGCTCAATGGATAGTGATCAATGTCTCGATGTCTAATTGGCAGCCGGTAACAAGTGGAGTACCTCATAGATGAGTCCTGAGGCTGGTTTTCTTCAACATCTTCATTAATGATCTTGATGATGGTTTGGATTGCACCCTCAGCAAGTTTGCAGATGACATTGAGCTGGAGGGGAGTGGTAGATACACTGGAGGGTAGGGATAGGATACAGCATGACCTAGACAAATTGGAGGAGTGGGCTAAAAGAAATCTTACGAGGTTCACAAGGACAAGTGCAGAGTCCTGCACTTAGGACGGAAGAATCCCATGCACTGCTATGGACTGGGGACTGACTGGCTACGCAATAGTTCAGCAGAAAAGAACCTGGGGGTTACCGTGGACAAGGAGCTGGGTATGAGTCAACGGAGTGCCCTTGTTGCCAAGAAGTCTAATGGCAAATTGGGTTGCATTAGTGGGAGCATTGCCAGCAGATCGAGGGAAGTAATTATTCCCCTTTATTTGGCACCAGTGAGGCCACATTTGGAGTATTGTGTCCAGTTTTAGGCCTTCCACTACAAGAAAGATGTGGACAAATTGGAGAGAGTCTGCCGGTGGGTAGTGAAAATCATTACGGTCTGGAGCACATGACTTATGAGGAGAGATTGAGGGAGTGGGGCTTCTTTAGTCTGCAGAAGAGGAGAATAAGGGAGAGATTTGATAGCAGCCTTCAACTACCTGAATGGGGGTTTCAGGGAAGATGGAGCAATGCTTTTTTCAGTGGTGGCAGATGACAAAATAAGGAGCAATGGTCTCAGGTTTCATTGGGGAAGGTCTAAGTTGGCTATTAGGAAAAAAATTTCACTACGAGGTGAAGCACTGGAATGAGTTACCTAAAGAGGTGGTAGAATCTCCATCCTTAGAGGTTTTTAAGGCCTGGCTTGACAAAGCCCTGGCTAGGCTGATTTAGTGGGGGGGTTAGTTCTGCTTTGAGCAGGGGGTTGAATTAGATGACCTCCTGAGGTGCCTTCCAACCCTATTCTATGGTTGTAGGATTCCTAACATACAAAGAGCATGTTAAAAGAGGCCCATCTCCTGGAGAGGAAGGATGTAAAGAAGGAACTATGAACAACAGGGATCTGAACCAGGGATGTGCAGTGAGGAAAGAAGTGAACTAAGGGCTAATACAATGGGGAAGAGGTTAGGGATTGAATGACAGCAATGATATTTGTGCTTAAGAGTGGTATTCAAGGCTTTGCCAATCCAATTTTTTAGTTCTATGGAACTGGAGGGTAAAAGGCACCTTCATTAATGTAAAGACTGTTACAAAAGACTGTCCATCACATTTTTCAGGAGGCATCATATGCTTTTAATTAGTGGTATTAATGGTAATATTTTCAAGTGATTATGGAGGAAGGCATATAAGCAGCTTTATTAAATAAAGTAAACACATATTTGCATGTTTGATGTGTTACACTTGCTGTTTTGTGCAAGGGCTCTGTTGTTTGGGGTATGTTGATCTGTGGTGTTGGTATACTGATGTAAACCTATTCAGGGCACTGTTTATCCAGTGTATCTGTATTCATTGAGGATCTGTGACTTTTTTTTTTTTCACTGTCTCCAATGAAGGCTAAACTGGAAAAGACCTGAAAACCTCCGAAGAACACGCAAATGATATACTCTACTTTGGCTCTTTGGTTTTCAGATACAGAACTTGAAAGTATCATCTAACTTTTTAGGAGCTATATTCAAATTAACTCTAGTGATTGACTTGCTCTACCCCTTTTGTTGCTTGGGCTACTATTTTCATGTAAGTGTATTCTCCCTAACTGCCATTTAAATTATTTGGGGAGTATGTTGTTAGGATTTGGGGAATCACAAGTAATGTTGGTATTATTTTGGCTGCAGGAGAAGCATCTCTTTTCACAGTCACATTTTAATGAGTCATAATAGGTAGTTGTGGGTCACCAGGCTAGCTTCTAAATATAAGACTTAATACTTTTCATCAGAAGGATAAACTAACTCTGTGTGAACAAGCAATGATATGTTTTAAAACAAAATATGAGATTATGTGGGGAAGCAAATTGTATTTGTTTGCATTAATTAGAAAATTTAATTTTGAAGTATAATTAATACATTGCCAATATCTTTCAGACCTTTCATTAATCTGTGAAGAGTTTTTGATCTATCTGTATTCTGTTTTCTAGATACAGTCTTGGCAGACTTCCACTGTATGCTAGTTTATGCTGCTATTCATTAGTTGGCTTATCAAAACTGCATAATCAATGCCTGTCACAACATAAATAGATGACCCTAGTGAGCAGCCCAAGTGGCTACGTTTGCATCTCTGTTAAAGTAGTACAATATCCCTAAAGGAAGCAGAAGGTCAAATTTACATTGGCAAACTTTGCTTCCATCATTTTGTCTATATATTTTAGAAATACTGAATATTTTTAGAAGCTCATTTTTTATAATTTTTCTTGTAAGGCATCAAGGGACATATTTATTCTGTTGCTGATAATGCATTACTGAAAAGTTATTAGATTCTACTGAGACAAAAATACAGCATGGTTTATGAATACATAGCAATCAATGGATATTATTGAGTGAGGTCTACAACTTGTGTTATAGAAACTTGAAGTTATCAACTCAACATGAACCTGAACAATAAATTGAAGGAAACTGTGCTTCCAGGAAATAATAGTCAAACATTAAAACAATTGTTAGAAGGTTATGCAGTTAAGGAGACTACAGAGTTACTTTTAAAACCAAGAGCTAATTGGTGTATTGTTTGGTTGCAATCTTCAAGTGACATGGAGATGGACTAAATGCCAAATAGGTCGTCTTTATCTGAAATTGCAGTGATTTTTTTCATTAGGTAGGCTTCCTTGCCATCTATTTGCTCCCCCCCAACACACCTTTTTTGATAATTCTTTCTATAACTTATCTGCAATGCTTCAGTATGTGGGAATCAACTTGCAAGATTTCATAAATTGTACAGTAAAACATTACAGACTTGGTATCTTGTTTTTATAACTGTATTTGGTTTTCACTATAATTCTCTGTTTTAATATCAGTGTATTTTAGGACAGGTTTGGCAGGAAATAAAATGGATTATGTAAACTTACATATTTTTAAATAACCAATATACCAACTATTGGAATAGTAGTAATATAGTGAGAGTTTTTGAATTTTGACTCTGTGTGTGAGAGAGAGAGAAAAATGTTCTCCTGATTACATATGATGTATTATGTTAGCGTTGATGTTTCTTCTTCTTTGCCAGAACACATGATTTTAACCAGTGTTGAATTCTTCAGTTTTAAAGCCCTTTTCTTGAGACACTTAACTGTACTTGCCTGAAGGAAATGTTTAAAATTTGTATTGGTAAAGTGTTAGAGATTTTGGTTCTGAATATTGGGGTTAAACCATTTTAAATGGAATTCCAGATGTTGTTCCCAAATAATTAACTAAAGCTAATTATTCTTTTCTGTATATTAGCTTTGTTGTTGGTTGGTCTTTGTTGCCAATAATAACCTGAAGGTTAAGATAGTATGTGAGAAAAGAGACTTCTTTACTGAGAAATTTCATTGATTAAAATTATTTATCACAATTAGTAAGTGATAAAACTGAACCACTGTTGTCAGTAGTGCAGTTTCCAACAGTAATAATAATTTTTATGAATCTCAGAACTTCCACAGGTGATTTTTTAATATTTGGTGGAAAAAACCAAAAAATGGTAACTTTCTGAAAAAATGGTTTTTCAGATTTTTTTTTAAAGACATTGCATGAAAGTGCTTTGCTTAGAAAGCTACTATTAAGATTTTGGAATGATACATAATTAAACTTTCTGAGATATAATGAACTAATACACAGTGGTATTGAAAAACCAAAGCATGAGTCACTGGAATGGAAGCTTTTTCAGAATCACATCTGTGAGAAAGTGAGTTCCAAAGGAAGGTACATATTCTGTCCAGGGAGCTAAGTAAAAAGTGAGAGATCTCTGTAGAGAAAATCAGCATTTATCATCATTTATTCTGTGAGTCTCTTTACATAACTGATATTTCGGAGCTGTATTCTTTAAACTACTGAACAAAATGCTGTCTTGTTTGACACCTTTGTCTTTCTCGCTCATTGGCATAATCATAACAAAAAAGACCTTTTACTATTTCCTGATTCTGACTTACTGTCTTTCTTTCTTAGCCCAAGGTCTGTATAAATGGGCAAAGCAGCTGTCTGAAACCTGTTCTTGCTTTTTTTACTTGCCTTCTATCTTTCTTTTTGTTAGGCACAATGGTATAAAGCAGCTGTTCAAACTGTTGTATTGAATAACATCACACAATTGAAAGTTGGTGGATTGCACAGTTTCAAACCAATAAAGTACCGTGATATTTCTGCTCAGATGATTGTGCTACTTACTAATGGGTTTGGGAACTTTTTTACATAGTTATTAATATGACGCATTCAGAAATAGGCATTTATTATTGTGTTGCATAATATCTACGATTAAAGTTTCAGTGTGGTATGTTATGCACACTAGATTCTCATTTGTCATAATTGCATAGACATTACATTGCTAAAATGAAATATGTATTTATAAAACCAGAATCCATTTGGGAGGGTTTATCAGAATATTCTGCAACTTATCACATCTGTGTTTTGCTAACACAGGTCCACGATATGTATGGAGAGCTGTTGTATTAGGAAATAACAATAATGTATCAGACTGTGTGAATGGTCCCTTTAAGGGGATATGGGGTCAGCCACACCTGTGCCATAATTAATTAGCTGCTTCCTCCTCTTTAGAAGGCAGGGTTAAGGGGTCTCTGTGGTCCAAGGGATCACCTAGGTGCTAACTTAATGGACACCTTGGGGACACCTTGAGGAAGAAAACTGAGGTACTTAGTGCTGGCAGTGCCACACTTCGTGAGCTGGCAATGCTACAGGGCATCCATGCCCTATGACATGGCTAAATGCATTGAAATGTTTAGGAACACTTGAGAAAGGAAACTTATGATTACTTCTGCAAATGTCCCTCTGAAACTCATTCATTTGAACTGTAATTTATTTAGGTGGCTCTTTATAATCACACATCTAACAGTAATAGTATGCACTATAAAGTGAAGGAAGTATAATTAGGAGACTGAGCTCTGAATTTGAGACTTATCATATTATTGATATATCATAATACTTTGTCAAAATAAAAAGACTTCAGGAAATCAAAGAAGACTAGCATTATCATGGAGAATCGTAGGCCCATTACTAAATCAGCAAAGAAATTAATCCATTAGGCCATCATGAAGGTTTTCCTGCTCAGTATTTGTTCTTTAAAAACGAAAACAAAACTGGGTCATAATAATGTCCTTTATTGTTCTACACTGTAAGAAATATGTGAGCTTTCCATCTTGCTCAGCAGTAACAGGCTCCTGATTGGGTCCTTGGGGGGACTGA
Source organism: Mesoclemmys tuberculata (assembly GCA_007922155.1). NCBI lineage: Eukaryota > Metazoa > Chordata > Testudines > Chelidae > Mesoclemmys > Mesoclemmys tuberculata. Next base: position 28,130,338 of record ML675616.1, read on the forward strand.
GCACTTGAAATTGCCTTTCAGGATTAGGTCCTCTGTTCCCAGAATTTTGATCTCTGGTTATGGGATGGTGAATAGATAGGGAAATAAACTGTGATGTATTTGTTCTTGTATCTCTAAAGACTAAAATATGTCCAACTAAAGGACAAAAGAGGTAGGAGATTTATTCTCAAAAATTTGACCCCTTCTTATACAGAATAAATGGTTAAAAAAATCTATAAAATATTTATTGGTGTGCATAGAGACTTGAGAAATCCACTCACTCCTGCTGGTTTGAAGTTTGTCCTGGTGAATGTCTGGGACCAATAATTTCTGAAGATTGAGGAGGGTTTGGTTTTGGGTTTTAATAAAGCTCCTAGCTCTCTTGTGATTCAAAAATCTGCTGACAACAGTAAAACCACCAGGAATCAGATCAATTCACCAGGGTGCTGGTGATGCTACTGAAAACTCTGAGCAACAACAGGAGTTACTTGTTGAGGAAGAGACTCAGAAGGGCAGAGCATTGGGATAGAGTATTTGGAGACCTTTCCCCTTCACCACTCACAGCAGCCAGGAGTGTCTGTGGGGAGAGGTGGAGTATCAGAAACCTGCTCCCCTCAGCCTTGACTGAGATTTAAAAAAAAAGGGTTTAGGAGAGGGGCAGAGAATTGGAGGCTCTTCTTGTAGTAGCCAAGAGGCTCTGGAGTGGGGGAAGAAGATGCAGAAAACGCCCTCTCTCTCACCCATAGAGAGAGACTGGATATTCAGGTTGAAAAACGTGGCTCCCAATAGAGGTTTTGAGAAAAATATGGATCCCCAAGTGAGATCTAGGAACAGTACCATTTTCCTAGCAGCTAAGGAGATCTGGGATTCCCACAAAAGTGTTGGCCTGAGCCCTCGCTGGTGGGGACTGTACCCTCATCTCCAATATACACCCACGAGTTAGCAAGTAACTGGCATATTTTTCAAGACCAGCATTCATGCATAACAGAAAACTTGTGAGAGCAGCTGAGGGAAGGCACATCAGCAAACACCACCCCAAAATGACTGTTTCCTCTGGTAAGTCATGCTGAGAATGCTCTGCAAGTCTCCTGCCACTGATGCTACTTAAGGCGATTAGTGGAGTATTGCCATGGAGGGCAGTGGATGTTGGCTAGGCATTTATGTAAGATAGGTCATTCCAACACAGCGATCTGGTGACAATTACCACAATATAACCAATATAAGAGACTGACGTATGTACACTTTATATAATTGCACAGAATCATATTAATAAATGGTGTTTTTCTAATACTACAGAAATTCAGTAACTTAAAATTATTAGTTTACTTTCAAAAGTAGATAAATATGGAAACATTTACTTGTTAAACAAATTATTATTAGCCTGTAATCATGATCAGTCTACTCTACTCTGATAGTAGCCTACATGGGTTGCTTCAGAGACAAATGTGTAGTTGATTGGACAGTGGCTTGATATTTAAAGTTATTATTGCTCTAATACTATGAGGGAGTGCTTCAGTTTACTTTGAGCTATATATGTATATATATCCTCTCTGTCGAAAGTAAGCATAAACTTGACCAAGTTACCCATCTTGTGATTATTGTGAATTATGCATTATGTTGAACATTATTCGTAGGCTGCACATGCTGTTTTAACTGTCTCAATTACAGTGATTTAAAATGTTTTAATAAGCTTCAGAAACCAGGTGTTTATTAATAAAACCAGTTGAGTAATTCCATCATTAGTTTCTAGTTAAATCCTTAGTACACACAAGTCAGTAAATCATTAACACAGATTTACCCATCGCTTTCATTTATACCATCTAATTGGGAATTGGTTGTACAAGCCAAATCTATACAGATGTAAGTGTCTCAATGTGGCTCTGCAAATCCCACTGTAATAAGGTACTGAAGTGCAGATGTGACAGCATAAACTATTTCCTTGACTGCAATAACAGAGCAACTTTAGGGGAAAAAAGTTAGTCTAGAACCACCTGATACTGTTAAAATCCAAAACTGCCTCTGTCCCTGTCTGCAAATACATAACATTATTGCCAGTCAACTAATTGAAAAGTAATTGTGATTCTTCTTGTTGGCATAAAGTACCGTCTTGAGAGTTTAGACAATTAAAATTATCTTTACATCTTAAAATTTGTACATTTTTAGAATTATATTGTCACCGTGTTTCAGTAAATTTGGGGTAATCCCATGTTCAGATTTTATAAATTGATTCCCAGAAATTTTGTTAATCTGGACTGGATTTTGAATTCCTGCTTCTTGTGAAGAGTGTTTTGATTTAGTGAAAGTTATCTTTAAAGTTTAAAAGATAAATTAATAAATTATTTCATTATGAATTTTTACTATGTGCACAAAGTGATGACCAAAGTTCTCACAAGTGGGTGCTTAAAGAGACAACTAAATTCATAACTGAATGCCTAAGCAAAGAGCTATAATTTTGTAGGTACTGAGGACATGGAGCTCTCATTAACTTCAGGGATGTCACTGGAAGATGTGGGTACTCAGCCCCTATGAAAATCATGACACTATCTTTAGGCACCTAAACTTAAAAATGCTGGCCAAAATACACAAGAAACGAGTATTGTGCCTTCTCATTAGTAGTTAATGTGGCATCTTGTCTCTTGGTTGTAGGTCTTATCTTGTAGTTGCACTCTGACTTTTCTCCTTTTCTCAATATCTTTTTCCCCTCTAGCTTGTGGTGTCCATTGTAGTTAGCTTTTATGATCTGAGCCTGGAAGACAAGAGAGTGGTGTGAAGAGTAAGGACATAACGTGAGGTTCAGGGGAAACTGTTTCAAGCAAAAAAAGAAGTAAATAGCATCTCTGTGTGTGTGAGTTTCTCAGAGGTAACTTCTAATGAACATTGTAAGAATGATAACCTATGGGTTTCCATTTCTACCTTTGGAAAGAAGCAACCCACCTATCTCATGAGCTGCACCGTCATACTTTTCAAATGTCTGAACAGTCATATTACACAATGGTGTATGGCATGGTATCGTGGCACATATATATAACTGGTAACATTCTACTTCTGTTCAGGAAAAGAAGATGCAATGTCAGTTTTGTGGCTCTAATGCTCTCACTGAGGCATAAAACTAGACACTAGTGGTATTTTCAGAGAGAGATTATCCATTGGCTGATAAATTATTAATTGTTATCAGCATCCAAAAGCGTGGTAAGCGTCTCCCAGGGTATAGTGAAGACATGGGATGTAATCTTGGCCCTGATGTAGTCAGAGTTTTGCCATTGACTTCAGTGGGGCCAGAATTTGACCCATGATTTCTGCCTTAAAGACTTTACCGTCTAAAATGGAGTTGAAAGACAATAGGGGATATGGGGATGGGCACAGATTAGATTGTGTGCTTACACTTGTAGTGTGTTAACTGTTAACAGTTAGTTTCCAGTTATTCATTGTATTTATTTTGGGGATAGGGAGCTTGATGACTGAGGTATGAGATGCAGAAGGCAAATGGTGGAAAGGCAGAGGGGTTGAGGTCCTGGATGCAAGATTGGGGAGTGCAAGGAAGCAGAAGAAGGATGGATGCAAGGAAGCAGAAGAAGGACGCAAGGAGAGAAAGGCAAGGAGAGAAAGAGTAACAATGGCAGCAGGGAGTGAGGAAAGGCCTGTTTTTTACATCATATTGCAGCAAATTATTATAGGTCTATGTGTTCAGAGTACTTTAATAGTTTGTTTCCATGACCACAGTAGTAAACCTTCACTGTTTAAGCTGTGTTCATAAGGTATGATCCAGCAGAACAACTAAAACCAGAGCTGCTTCCTTCTATTGATTCATTTTAAGAATTCTCTTGGTAATAATTATTTAGTTCACACGTTATGTCAGGCAATAAGACAATCTATTGGAAATCATGTTTTTTAAATTTCTGATGCTTTTAGTAGGAAAAAGTTTCCTAAACCAAATTTATGCTGCACGAAGTGAACTGAAACGTACAGCCACTATATATAATATTCTGTAACTGTTTCAGTCTATCCATTTTTTAACTTTTATTGAATAAACTAATCTGTTTAATTTTCTCCCTCCCTTTTCTCCTTTCCATCTGTATTCTATCCACACATAATCTGGGTTATTAATAAGGAGATTTATAAAACAACAGATAGGCACGAGTACGCAATTGATTGTGACCAATTAATTTAAATCAATGTAAGTCATTCTTTGCTAACTAGTAGAGTATCAAAGTGATGATGAATCATGGTAGGGGATGTTTGCATTTATTGTTCCCATTCTGTGTTTGTATTATGGTGTCACCTAGAGGTCCCAGTCAGGGTTCGATTTAGGGGCAGGCGACCACCTCCGGTGCTTGGCTTGGGGGGGTGGCAGGCTCAGGGTGCTGTTTTGGTTGTTAGCAACAAAAGGGAAAATAGAATGTTCAAAGTAAAATGTTTCAAGTATTCAATATGTGGATTCATTTTTCACTAGCCTCCTAGAATGTTCTGGACTTTGTAGAATCTTGTGGAACCTTCCAGACTTTCTGACTTTGTTCTGGCATCTGTCTTGGGAGAGGAAGCCATGTATCACATTCCCACTATACCTAGCAACTTTTTTAACATTTAACATTTTAGAAAAAAACATCTGGCTGTAGGGTAGGCAAAAGCAGTACACAGTATCTTTGTTTTTTGTTTATATATGTATCTCAAAGACCTCAGCTTTCAAGCAGGCAAGCAACCCCAATATTCTATCTCAGGCAAATAAACATGCCTGAATACTATTCTACTGTCACTAACAATTAAAAACTCAGTCGATGAACATTGTGACCTCTACTACTTTGAGATGCTGCCTTGATTTTATTGTGGCCTACAGAGAAAATGATTTGAAGATGCCATTACTGCTGCTGAAGAAAAGAAGTTGAGCCTGTCTTCAAGGAAAGTTATATTCATTGGAAGAAGAGACAGTTTGGTTACAAGGGCAAAGATGAGATGATGAGAAGCTTGGAAGAAAAATTCAAAAGGGAATATTTTTGCTCACTTGTTGACACGGCTCGAGTGTCCATCAAAGAAAGTTTTGGACAAATGAAGCACCATGAAAAGAACTGGGGTTTTGTATGACCTTAGTAAGCTGCCAGCGGACAGAAAAACACCCTTGAACAATTGTACGGACCTTCCCTAGATGCTGACACATAAGGAATGTTTGGACGTCAGTGATAAGGACTTCTATGTCGAATTGTACACCATCTGTCACATTCTGCCAGATGGGAAGCACGCTTCACACCAGGTTCTCCAGTTCATTCATGTTGCAGCACTGAAGGACATTTTTTTTCCTAGTGTGTGGATAGCTTTGAGCATTCTGCTCATGTTGCCAGTCAGTCGTGAGTAGTGAGTGCATCTTTTTGAAGTTCAGGCTCATTAAAATATATCTTCAATCAACAATGGCCGATGAGACACTGACACGGATTGCTATTTTATTGCTGGAAAATCCCATTGGCCAGTCTTTGAATCTCTCTGATGCTATGCTTCAGTTCGCGAGGGCAAAGGCGAGAAAAGCATCCTTTTGAACTAAAGGACTAAGGTTAACGTTCTAAGGCTGTCATTTACTGTAATACTGTTTAATCCTGGTCCACTCGGTGTTGGGGCACAGTTCAATTTCTTGATGTTAGTACATTTCAGTTATTTTTAAAATTAAAATGTTTCTATAAGCTTAGAGGAAACACTTTTTTTTATTTGCTTATATGTGACATGAATAAGGCTGCAAGTTTGTTATGGAGGTCACAGAAATCCTGGATCCTGGGGCTGCAGGATCCTGGGAGCTCTCAGCTGCCACAGGTGCCAAGGGTCCCAGAGTTCTCGGTGGGGAGGGTGGAACATCTCTCAGCTGCTGTGGGGACCCCAGCTCCGAGCTGCTGCCAGCAGGGGGCCCCAGCTCTGAGCGGCAGGGAGCCCCTGGATCCAAGCAGCCATCATGGTACGGAGCCCACTGCTGTGTGCTGGAGTGGATGGCAGGGATCTCCTGGCTTGAGCCATGGTGGGCAGCAGTGGTGGCTGGGAACCCCAGCCTGGGGCAGGTGGTGCGGGGACCCCCAGAGTCTCTAGCCTGGTGGGTGAGGGAGCATCCTGGAATCCCCTGCTGAAGCGGGCAGTGAGAGACCCCAGAACCCCGAGCTGCCACCACTGGCTGGCCCGCACAGCTCCCAGACACTGGGCGGCAGGGGTGGCTGGGACCCCAAGGCTCTGAGCTGTGGCGGGTAGGCGGAAGGGCACCTCATAGCTATCAGCCGCTGCAGGGGATGGAGGGACCCTAGATCCCCAAGCTGTCTAAGCTCCTAGTGGCTATGTGGGAACCTCACAGTCCAGACACCCCATGGGTGGTGGGGGATCCAACAGTCTTCAGCTACAGCGGCTGGCCTCCAGCCTCAGCTGGCACACCCCATAGCCTTCAGCTGCAGGCAGGCATGGACCCCTGAGCCCCAAGCCACCAAGGAGGAGTTTGAAGCCCTCAGGGCCCATCCACCGTTATCATTTTTAGTAAAAGTCACAGTCAGGTCACAGGCTTCCATGAATTTTGTGTATTGCCCGTGATCTGTCCATGACTTTTATTAAAAATAACCATGACAAAATCTCTGCCTTAGGCATGAATAAATACAGATTTACAGATCCTAGTGTGCACATTTACCATCTTATATGACAGGGATAAATCATGTATGCAAATCATGCATCAAAGTCATGAAATGGGCCACAAATGCAAAAAATAAAAATAAAAAAATGAGGTATTCACAATTTTTAACAAATTGGGGGGGAGGCATTAAAGATGCTCCCTGCCTCAGGATCCAATTAGTCATGGGTCAGCCCCAGTCAATAAAGGGGCCCCATTGTGCTAGGTTTTATACAAATACAGAATAAGAGGACTTTGCACTAAAAGCTTAAAATATAACGAGGTGAGAGAGTCGAAGAATGGTAGACTGAAAGGATTCCCATTTAACAGATGGAGAAGTAAATTGAAGAAAAAATTTCTTTTAGAAGGACATTTTCAAGATTAGATTTTTTTAAAAAAATCTTTGTCAATTTAAGGTTATTATTCTAAATAACAAAATGAAACCTGTGTCTTAGTAGCTTTTTTTTTTTAAAGAAAAATCAGTTTCAGTGTTACACTCTAGCACATTCATTTGTGATTATATGATTGTCATGAGTGCTGGGTTGATGGTATTTTCTTTTCTTAAGAAAAATATTGACTGATTGGTTTTGAACTCCTACTCCACCCACACACATGTATTGAATTATGTAGACTTTGTAAATGGAGAAAATAAGACAAGTTCTACTAACTTTGACAGTGTTCATTTCAATCAAGGTTACTGTTTAATTTAAACTGGACTACTGTTATGCAGAAAGGTGATTAAATTACATATTTGCAGATTATAGGAAGTAATACTGCCCATTAAGATACTGTACTGTAGGCTTATTTTACCTAGCTGGGAACATGTGACATGAGAGAATGTAACCAGTAAGTCTGCCAGTTGTGATTATGCATTTCTAGTCTTATTTATGCTTATTAGTATCCAGACTGCTAGCGATTGTGTATGTTTCTGTGGCTGTTGTACTTTTTCACCTTCTCAGTGTGAAAGAGTGGTTATTATTGATTCATAACAAGAAATCCTATTCTCTTTGTTCCCTCTAAAGAAAGCAAATGGTGTAAGTGAATAGACCAAAGACAGTATTAGTTGTCAGTTTTGTTTCTTTGCTAAAGAAATTCCTGCTCAAGCAAGTTGTTGGAACAAAGTGCCTTCCCAGTAATAAATCTACAGGACACATTATGTCAGGTGATCACTACACTAAAACTAAACCCAGTCGCGACCCCTTCCGTTCATGAGCTTCAATGGTATGTCTTGAAGGAAAAAAAAATTGATATCAGGATACACGCAAATCTGTTGGAAAATGTATTTCTATTTGTGTTGCAGGAAGTGTTGAAAGTTTTTGGAGTGAATTGTAAACTTTCTTCAAAGCACAGTTGGTTTTGTTTTAAAAGCCAGGCTGTAATTGTGAAGCTTTTCTCAAGCTTGTAGGGACAAAGAAGTGTTGTGAAAGTTCTCCTTTAGCTCTTATTTCGTTAAAAAGTTTTCTTTTATCCTAGGAAATGTCAACCTGATATATAGTTTTAAAGCCTGAAGGGAATCGGCAGGTATGAATCACCACAGGTGACAGTGGTGTGATGGAGAAGATTGAAACAGTGATTAGAGTTCTTAATTAGCAAGAATCTACAGGCTATAAATTAGTGCCAACAGAACTGATTAAAGTTATTTCTGTTAGAATGTGGTGACAATCAAAGGACATTGTCATAAGAGTTCATTTTATTGCAAAGAATAAAAGAAGAATAAAATGAAGTACAGAGTTTTATGATTAGTTTTTTAAATGAAATACAGATGAGCTTACAAATATAGTGAGTCAAATTCATTATGGGGCGAACTTCAGCGTAAGGACTCTTCACTTTATAAAATGATAATTTTACATTTGATAGAGATACCTTCCATCAGTCTCCCTTTGATCTTAACTGTACTAATTTTGATTGACGATACAGAAAGTGTGGGTAAGTTAGTGATGGTAGTTGTGATTGCATTGCTTTATATATGTACTGTGTTTGATTTACTCCTGTGCTTAAAGCAGCTGTATCTGTGAGGGAGTCACCCTCACAGCAGAGCCACTGGAAGAAACACCTCCACTAGGGGGAAGTAGCTTTAAACTCTGGACAGAGGCAAAAGTGCCACCAGAGCAGGATGTGCCTGGGAAATATTTTGTATAAAAGGATCCTGTGGTTGTCCTAGCCCAGCCTCTTTCCAAGCCTGACTCACCCAGTCATTAGTCTGCCCTAGCTGACTGTGGGCCACTTGAGCAGAGAACGCAGGTTGCCCTACTGTGTCCCAGCTTCTGCCAAGCTTTTGGTTGGTAAGTGCCTCCACTACCTTTTTTGACTAATTTTGAGATCTGCTCTGCATCAGTCCTCTTGCCTTCATACTACGAGCCAGCAGAGTCCCACCGTTGTAGAATGCGGCTGCCAGCTCACACTAGAATGATTCTTGTCAGATATTGACATTTCCTCAAAATACGAAGTTGCTGGTAGGAAGAATGGAAGATGTCTTTTTTTCTTGACTGTTACACTTTCCTTCCCTGATGAACTATAAACTACAATTTACAACAACCTCCCCTCTTTTCTTTGCAGACATTCAAAGAATAGACCTGTACTGAGCTGCCATATTTACCCCTGCATCTCCAGACACATCAAACTGACAGATATGGGTGTGGCTTTTTTAATAGCCCAGTGTTTTTAAGAATCTTGGGTACAACCCTGTTGTGCAGATTTGAGCTTTTTCCTTTAAAGACTCCTAGGGCAGAATCTTCTATTCACATCGCTAGAGTAGAGGCTGCTTTCAGCATAACGTCAGGGTTTGTCAATTCTAACTCAAGATGAGTCAGTTTCACTGTCTCCTCCTCTTGACATGTCTGTGTTAGAAGGAATAATATCCTCTGACTCTTTTTTTTTTTTTTTTTTTAGACATCAAAGGGAATTCAGTCTGAAAAACACGTATTCATCCACAGGAAACATGAAACTTTGAGAATATTACTACAACCCCTGAATGCTTTTGTGGTTCCTTATTTCTTGGCTTCTGAAGTCTTCCTAGGAACCTTCCCCACCCCATTCCCCCTTTGGTTCAATAATTGGTAGATCTGATAAATAGACTGCTAAGGAGATAGGACTTTGATTAATAAGTGAATATATCTGCGGTAATGCCAACGATGGAACATCTTGTAACTGTTGGCAGGCTTTCTAAAAGCAGAACTATCCACCTGGAAGGAGACATAGCATTATGGGAGTTGTGGATAAGAAGAAACAAGACGCTCTTAACAAATATTGAAAGGCTTTTGATGTTGCTGTAAACAGCCATCTATGCTATTTACTTTCGTTTTGGACACGGTCCAGTGACTGCAGAAACCGAACAAGTCATTTGCAGCCTCAGATCATTTTGAAGCTGGACAGTTTTTTTTTTTTTTTTGGGCTGCTTTAGTTCCTCCTTTTCTGCCACACTCTGCCTATGATTCCAATGCCAAGAGTACGGCATCATTGTTCTTGGTACTCTCTGGCAGAGGAAATGTTCTCCAGAATTTACCATAAAGAGTGACTCCCCCAAGTTACTATATTGAGGTCAACTCTTGAGTTGTAAGTAGTGGAATATGCTGGTCTCAAGACACTCAATGAATCTATCTCAGTCAGCTGCCTTCAAGATCAAGGTTGTAGAGCAAGATTCTTTGCCCTTTTAGGTTCCGTTTGCCTACTCACAAATTTTCTACAGTGTATTTTCTCAGTTTGGGGAACTCTCCAGTAGATGTAGAGCTGGTAGAGTCGGTGCCTGTATCTTTCTCTCCAGGGGGCATCTTGGAGCAGAAGAGTAGCTGGAGCACTATGCATTCTAGCTATCCCAACTGGGGTATGAGAGAGGAGTGGGGCTCATGGTCAGATAATTCAAGTTGGAGCACTTCCTGTGCTGCTCTAACTCTCAGTGAAGCTGAGTCAGAGACAACTCTGTGACTTCACCTTCACCCCCAGCTGTGCTGCATCAAACAGATGTGTTTCTGTGTAGTTTCCCATATTTCATATTAACTCCTAAGGGCTAAAATTTAGCATATGTGAAGGCAGCTATACACTCAAGCAAACCCTGTGTCCACCAGTTACTTGCTCTAGTGCATTAGAGACAAAGAGAAATTGAAAGTTCCCAAAACACATTGAAAGCACTCTGCTTAATATCTTCCCTGAAATCAGTGGAGGGTGCCTCTTGGCAATTTTCCTAGGAACTGAGCTACACAGCATTTGCTAGTGGGTGCTCGGGATGGTTTCTCAAAGATACTCAACTACAGTATGTGAGACACTGCACAGAAAAGATTCAACACTAGTAGATTTTGGTACAGACTGTGGCCTATATTTGTAAAATTCCTCTTCTGCTAGATGTAGCAGGGAGCACTTATATATTAATTTGTGTACATTAAAGTAGACCTTTCCATAGCTTCTTCCTTTCCTGTTTATTGGCTTGTTATAAGTTAGACCTCACAACTAGTCTTTAAGAACTAAGTACTGCAATTTGTGTATCAACCTTTGTGTTTTTAATATCTGTATGTTGTATTAGTTTGTTTCCTGGCCCCAGGGGAAACAGGATGATAATAGTCCTTGGAGGGCCTGTTGACCTAGTGGTTAGCACACCTGATTTTCATCTCTCACCTCTGAGCAGGGAGGGCCTTCAGTCCAGTTCCTAACTCTGGTATGTGACTTATCCTTACTTCAGGGTTTTCAGTGTCCTTACCCGCTCCTTACCAGAGAACAGGGTGGTGAAAATGAGGTTTATGCCCTTCTGCAACAAGGGCAGTTGGTAGGGGAGCCTGAGCCATCCCACTCCATTTGCACTACACACCACTTCCAGCAGCATGTAGGCTATGCCTAGCTACCTGCTGCGGTAAAAAGCAAGCTGTATTCACAGGCAGTGTGCAGCTACATATGACAGTGAAAGACTCTGGCAGAGAAGAGGCATTGGGGAAAGGCATCCCTGCCAGAACCTTTCCTAGCTGCCATAGCCTTTCGGTGGGGCTCCAGCAGGGCAGCTGCTGGAGTTTTTCTCCGCAGCAGGGAAGGGCTTCAGCAGTGAGGAGCTGCCAGAGACTTTCGCTGATGCCGGAGCCTTTCCTGCAGCTGGGGTCTTTTCCTGTGGTGGAGAAAGAGCCCAGCAGTAGCAGGGAGGCAGTGGTACACTGCACAGCGAAAAACAGCAGTGTAGATGGGATGGAAAGGCTTGTGCAAGTGGAGAGCCGTATAGGGTGTGTTTTGTGTACATACTCTCACCCTTCTGACCTGTCTCTTCTCTGTGTGCCTTAGCCATGCCTCACCATCCTCTCTGCTGCTTAAACCCTTGATCGGGGGCTATCCAAGTACATACTGTTCACTCCGTCAAAAGAAGCGTGCAGTGCAGATGTAGCTTTGATGACCTCAAACACAGCTAGAAACTGTTTTTGTGAGACCATAATTCTTCAGTCATACTCGAATTCTTGATTGCAGTCTGACAACTACTTCTTTGATGCTGTCAGGAATGTGTCCTAGTTCGTTTCACTGGCAGCAAAGGCTGCTCTGCTGAGGACAGAGCAGTGCTTTGTCCTCTAGTTGATAGTGAAGGTGTGGGCTCTCAAAGTACACAGTTTCTGGCAGCTAGCTCAGAATGAAGATCCAATTTCCAAACTTTCAAAAAAGTACTTTGTCCTTGTGGAGATTTGGTGTTTTAGCTGGTATAGCATTACTGTGCCCTCTGGCTGATAGTGAAGATCTGGTTTCCTAATGCAGAACATTACTGTGTCCTCCAGCTGATAGTCAAGATCTGGTTTGTGACTAGCTATATAGCACTATGTCATTTTAACTGAAAGAGAACATTTGGTTTAGGAACTAGCAGGGAATATTGTGTCCTCTAGCTGATAGCGAAGATGTGATTCGCATAGGCTTTGTGGGGACAATTTAGTGTTTGGGCTTGCACTGAAGTACTTAATTTGTAGGTAGGCAGGTGATATTCCTGTTGTGCATAAAATGATGCAAATCACTGATAAAATAAACCATTAATTTCAGCTGAATGAGTTATGGCTTTGCTTTTCCATAATAGAGAAAGGAAAATTAAAGCCTGTCTAATATACCTTTTCCCCAAAATACACATTTTGTTCCTTATCTGCTGTAAACAGCTGTTTTGATGTGATTTCTTTTTAACATAAATTAGTTTTCCAATATATCTTGTGTCCTGTTAGTTATTCATGGGATGTCTTAAGCCTTATTGAATGGTAAACTTAAAAGTTGACTAAATGAACAAAAACCGAGTCTGGAGAATTATTTAGAACAGTTACATACCTTCCTTAATACAAATGATAGTTAGGACTTGCATTGACACAGTATCTTGTGTGGAGTTAAAATGCCATGAGGGTGCAATTTACTTTGCTAAATTATTTAAATTTTATAACTGGGAGTTACTTTGGCATAATTCTAATAAGTAGGAAATAATACTGTACTCAACTTTTTATTCTGCTTCAGAATAAGTGAATAAAAGATTATTATCAACAAACAGAACCTGCTTTTGGAGGATAGTTTAAAAACTTACAAACAGTGCCTTAGGAGAATTTGAAACAGAAAAAGTTCTCTGGGTTTGCACTTCGTATGTGGGTATTAAGATAATATAGTATTTCTGAATTCAGTACACAAACATGTTTTCTTTCTGTAGATCCTTTTGGGTGGGTTATGATTGCCATGTTCTCAGTAACACTTTATTTTGTTTTATATGTTTGTGTCTTGGACAGATTATGTACTTTTTATGTTTTAAAATAGTCTCTGTTTTTATACAAGCAGGGCTTTAGAAATGTTGCCATAATTCTTTATTTCCAATATAAGCAGTTTTTACTTTGGATTTAAAAATTCACCTGCAGTATTCAGAATATTGGGCTAGTGTCTGCCAGCAATAATGTAAAACTGACTGTAAACAAAAGTAAAATTTACCAGTCTAATTTCATTATTTAAACTGAGTGAAGTGAAAAATAAAAGGTAATCACTTAATTGTGAAAATTAAATTGTATCTTTGTAAACACCCAGTTTTAATAATTTGACATTTTAATAACAAAAAATCTTTGGAAATGAATGATCTTTTACTGTGTAAAACATCTATTTCTACAAGCCCTCAACTCAGATGTACTGTTAAAAGGAGAAACATAAGGACTGCAACTGCACCAAATACAGCAGTATTCTGCAACTGTTGTTCTTGCTGTGACATCCATGTTTCATCTGTTAGCGATGAAGCTGTAATAAATGGGCTCAGTAAAAGCCCCAAAAGCATATGATGGTTGCTACTATCAAGTCAACATTTATAACATAGCAGAGTGGTTGATATAAAAATCAGCATTTCCCAAAATTTGCCACGACATGGCATCTGAGATTACAGTAATTTCCTACTCTTATGATAGAATAATGGTATGGAACCTTTTACATAAAACAGGCACAGTATGAAAATGTTTTGTCAAACACATTTTGGGAAAAAACTTGTTTCTCAGAGTAGGTAGAAATGTTAGGAAGTTTTTGATGGGTAGGGCTTTGAATTCATAGCCTTTCTTTCATGGAAAGGAAAGAAGGAATCAAAGGGCAGAGCAGCCAAAAAGCCACTGCCAGTTTCTCAGGAGGAGAGATGGAAGAGGGGGGAGCAAAGCCCAGGAATGGAAGGTTCAGATATACAGAAAGAGCTGAGAGCCTTGCAAAGCATCAGTGGGGAGAAATGATTTATTGATAGGGGCTGGGGAAGTGAAGAAGAGTTAGTGACTATTAAATACGACTTTGGGTATGTGTGGTGGCCTAAGTATGTTTCATCTAGACTAGTAAACTTTGTTGTCAGATTAGTAAGCATATTTGCTGCAAACTAGTTTGAAGTGTCAGCAACTTCATACATACACCAAAAAACCCTGTTCAAAAAAAAACAAAAAAACAACCCAGCTATTTCAAGTGAGTTAAAAGAACATTTATTAAACAAAACTCATCTAAGAAAGATTTAAAAGAAGAGTACAGCAGCCACCAATATTCTGGACCTTAGGCTTTTTTATACAAGGTCTGGAACAGCTTGGAAAAAGCCCTAAGGCCAAAAAAAAGGTGTCTATCTTATTCTTTCTGCAACACTATGCATGGAACAAAACTGAACTACTCTTATTTTTACCTTACATGAAATAGGTGGTGCGATTTCCCCTCCCCCCCAAAGTAGGGTGACTAGATAGCAAGTGTTAAAAATCAGGGGGCCCTTTTCTGAGGAGGAGTGTAGTTGCTTAGAGAAGACAAAGCCCCTAATATCGGGACAGTCCTGATAATATCTGCGCGTCTGGTCACCCTGCCTCAAAGGACCATTTGAAGTGTGCATTAAGTCACTGACTCTTGAATATCCTCATTTTTGCCCCCTTTGGAGTTGAGGCTGATCTTGTTCCATCTTCCATTAACTATTTTAATGTATTTTTCCTTCTCTGTTCAATTATATGTTGTGGCAGCAACATTCTTGTTCCCCTCCCAACAAGTTGAACTTTGCTGCTAGTTTTTACTTTCCTCCAGTTCCTACCCCGTGAAAGTCCCTCCAAAGCTTTGCACAAAAGCTGCTATCTCCTTACTGCTTGCCTCTTGGGTTTAAACTAGTGATAAAATACAGTTATTTCCAAATGTTACTCAGTAGTCTACTATGCTGTTCTCTCATGTGGTGTTCTCTCTTTGCCTGGTAAATTCCTTAGTGAAACTTGTAAATAGCTATCTGGAATAAACAAGCTTATTTTTGACCACCCTCTTTTCCAGTATGAGGATGAGGAACTGTTCTGCCCATCCTTACGTCTTGATTGAGTGCATTTATTGTTTTCTGTGTGGAGGTCAATTTTCTGTGGTTCAATTCTCAGGAGAATCTCTGGGTATATGGAAGAAAGAAATCAAGTCTAATATGAAGGAACCCAAAGTTCCGTATAGCTATTGGTACTTCTCAGGGCCCTGCTCTAGGAAAGTACTTAAGCACAAGCTTAATTAAGTCAATCCCTATTCAGGACAGTCTATCCTTAAAGTTAAGCATGTACTTAAATGTTGTCCTGAAGAAGGATTCTTTCTGAACTGGGGCTGTTTGTGAGGCATAGAAGATCAGTGAGTGACCTTTCAGTTGCTGTGTGTGTTTTACTCAGTCCTTTGTTTCATCAGGGGAAAAACATAGTTTTGTGAAAAGAAAGTACTTGTTCTGAGGGCAGATGAAAGATGATGAAAGCAAGCATGAACCTCACTTGACAGTTGGTAGTCCTGTTGCTTACTATGCTACTGGAAGGTGCTCAGATACTACAGTGATGACAGTGAGATGAAAAACCTATTTAGAATAAGGATTCTTTGGGTTCCCCTGTTGTTCTCTTTTTCTCTCACCATCTTCAAAAGCCCTGTGATATGACAACCCCCTTTGCCACTCTGAACGGACTGAACACAACTGACCTCCAGCTTTTTATAAGGTCAGGAACAACTCTCTTGGGAGCCTATCAATTCTGCTGAAAGCTGGCCAGTCTACCTAAGTTGTGGCACAAGGTAATCTTCTCTCCACTCCCACTTCTGGGACTGAGCATGATCCTTGAAGATGAGATTTCTGAAAATATGTAACAAAATACATTTAAAAACGATTAGGTTATTTAAATTCAAAACATACCTTGGCAGATAATGCATTCTTTACAGTATCTGTTTTTCTGGCCCAGTGCTGATATCAAAAGGAATTAATTGATGCTTTATGTATGGGGCACTTCAGCTTGACCCTCAGGGAATGAGAAATTCCAATTGGTAAGGAAAAAAAAATAGTATCAAGTTAAAAAATGACCGCTCAGACACGTCAACCTTTTCAATATTTTTTGGATAAATTGTAGAGGGCAAGGTTAAGACTGTGAGTGAGCACTGTAAAGCTTTGTCTACACTTATGAGCTAAGGACGGCAAATCCCAGCTCACATAGCCATACTCATAAAACTGACATCTGAGCTAGCACACTGAAAATAGTAACTTAGCTGCCGTAGCACAGGCAGGCCACGGGCTCACTGCCCTGCATACGAACCCACCTGAACCCTGTGGGTATATTTTTGAGGAAGCTAGCCCATGCCACCGCTACACCGCTATTTTTAGCATGCAAGCTCAGATGATTGCTACGATGAGTATGTCTACACCATGAGCTGGGACTCTCACACTCAGTGTAGACGTAGCCTGTATTGAGTGATGGCAGGGGAGAGATGGATTATGTTGTGTTAGGAGAACAGGCTGGATCCTTTCCAAGACACTTCACTGTTTGGAGTTGAGATTTTCAGTATAACCTAATAGAGTGGGGTCTAAATTCTCATTAATTTTATTGTGCATCCAAATTCCTTAGGTGGTTGTGGAAAATCTGTCTGGGTTTTTTTTGTTTGTTTGTTTGTTTTTAAACAAGCAGTGTAGAACTTTTGTAGAGAAAATTGTAATATTGTTTAAAGGTTGTAGTGTTTGTCAATGGATTCCAACTTTTCAACCTGAATTTTTTTGGTTGCTGACTTATTAAAAATAAACAGAACTCTAATAGTAATTTTCTTACCCAAGTATTAGCATGAGAGATACAACACATAAGGCAACAAAGCACATCTGAGGCAGTAAAAGTTATATATAATACAAGAAAAAATTATCTGTATAACTTAAGTTCCTCCGCCGTGACACATTTTCCTCAAATTATTCAAATAGACAGACAATAAGTCATTCAGTTTCTCTTTATTATTTTGTCCTCGTCATATACATTTCTATAGATAGTATATTTTTTGTTACCATAGTGATGAAATGCATCTATTGCTTCATTCATTGGAATTTTTAAAAAGCTTGCGTCTTTAATAGAAAAAGATATATGACCTACATTTGAAAGCATATCTAGTAACTCAAGATACTATATATATATATATATATATATATATATATATATATCTGTGTATCTGTAGCAGGTTCGCGCAGACCATCCTGCCGGTCAGGTCCTCTGCGCCCACAGATCATGCACAGACGTCAGCTTCATGCTCTCACCAGTGCTCTTTATTTACAACTTAGCCCACCATCATCTATTGATATACAGTCCAGCCTAGCAATCCCCAGGGCCTCACTGCTCCAGCCATGGGTCAAGGGAAGCACACCCTTCTTTTGCCCCTTCTACCTTTGCTGGCCATTTGTCCCCTCCCCCCTCCTTGCCTGCCCGCCCACCTGCCCACCCTTCCTTTCTTTCTGGGAGCCTTTATAGTGCCTGGCCTAACAAGCTTCACAGCTGCTCCTCATTAATCCATTCTGTTCAGGGTTTACTTAGCCTTTTCCGTTCCCTCTAATTAGGACACCAATGGCTAGGATTGAATCAGAATGGTCTCTCCCAGCACTCTGTCGCAATATCATTGCATGAGAACATAGCCAAAAATGGATCCTTACAGAAGAATTGGGGGGTGAGAGTGGGGGGCAGAAAGAGAGGAGCTAGTTAGCATGAGACCTTGGGTCACAATAGGAAAGCCTGTCACATCTTTGCTTTCTTCAGTGGTTCTTTCTTCCCTGTCACCACTCTCTCTATGGAAAGCATCTGCCAAGTGACTAGTGGCCTGAAAATGATGGCTCACAGAAAGAAGTCTTCCTTCTATGCAATTAGGTTGGAGCAGCCTGGATATATAGAACAACCTGAAAAGAGATGAGCAAGACTCCTTTTATTGCCACCCAGTTAGCTCAGGCTTCTTCTACCATGAAGATTGGTCACCCCCAACATCTCCAGCAATGTTTGGGGACAGGGTGGTTGCTGTAATCACTATCTGTAAACAATTATATGGATTTACCTTGGTCAAAGATACCAATTTTTAAAGAGCGAAAAGCCTACTTACGAGCAAGGCCAACTGACGATTCTCATTTGAATGTACAGACTTTTTGTTCTCACTCCTGACACGTCGTTCATCATTTGCATCCTTTTTTGTACTAAATCATTGTTTGAATTAATTATACCATTACTTTTCAAACATCTGCATACTCCTGGTTATGACTTTTGCAGTCAGGCAGGACTGAGGGAATCCTGATTAAATCAGACCCCTTTATAAGAAAACTCCATTTTAAAAAAATGACAAGGGAAAGGAGAGTTATTGCTTCAGCAGGAGGAGCACTGCTCATCCTAAGGAGCAAGGTCTGGGCAGCATTTGTTCTACCCTGACTTCTGCCTAGAATGTAGAACTTATGACATCCCATTTTGCTCCTTGTTGAAGAAGCAAGGAAGGTAGTATAAACTTTTTAAAAGTCTGTGGCTCTTATGTCCAAAATACTTGCTTCAGAGCTCATTGCATGCTAAGCTTCTAGTTTTAAAATAAAACCATTTTTATCATCATCTTTTTAAGAAATTCAAATAAATAATCTGAAAGACCTGTTCTATTCTTTGGAAACCTGTCCTATGAATTAAAACCACATAAAATAATCAAATATGACTGTCCATAGAGGAAAGCATCCTAAGCCTTCTCTTGTCTCAATAGCTTGAACAAAGAGATGGGAGTTACATCTTTGTTTCACCTAATCTTCATTCAAAAGGTTAACAAATTTTGAGCTATCCACAAACAAAATATTCTGAAATTGTCCTTCCTCTGCCATGCTGAGGTAACTCAAAAAAGTGTGCCACAGTCAAATGTTTTTTTTGGTATTTAAATTATAAAAAACCCTGTGATATGTTGTAAAAGAATGGAAACAACTTTGTACTGCTCAAAAATCTGACCCTGTGTTGATCTTACTATTGCGCAAAAATAAAAATAAATTAAAAAAAAAACAACTGAATAATGAGCACAGTTTTTTTTTTAAAGTACTGCTAAGGAATAACAATTTCTAAAATGAAGTAACCATGGAAACATTACTAGGTAAGCCATAGCAAAACCATTGAGGAGTACATTTACAGTTAATAATTAATCAAAAATATGTTTGGTAGTCAGTTTGTTTAAAAAAAACTCAGATCAATTATAAACTGCAAGCTGATCTCCTTTCATAAAAAAAATACATAAGACCTTTTAAAGAAAGCGTAAAGCTGAAATAAGTAAATCTCTTGTTTTTGCCACATTTTTTAAAGGGGCTGTGGGGTTTGTTGTGGTTTTACTAAATTTTCCTCTCCCCCTCAAAAAAAAAAAAAAAAGAGTTAGGGAGGGAGAATTCCCCCGCTTCCCCTTCTTTTTTTCAAAGGCATGTTTTGCAAGCTGCTTGGTGTTCTGGAATAGTCAAACTAGAAGAAATGGATTAGTGGGCAGAGTTCTGGAGAAATGGTCAAAACTGCAAGGTAAAGGTAATTTATCATATAATATACACACACCATATATAAATTGTGATAAATTGCAAATCTCGTAATACCCATATTATGTATGCACCGTGCCTTCATTTTTGTTTGTACAGCACATGGCACAATACTATTTCTCTCTCCCTCTTTATATTTTACACCAGTTTAGACTGAAAAAATAGATACGTTTCCAGCAAGATACAGACAGTAGGTCTACATAGCCTGCCTGCAGTGACTTGCACACACTCATTCTTACTTTGTGTCATGGTCTGCCTCATTTTGTTGTTGTATCTTAATATCCTCAGATGGATTAAAAGTGTTCAGCATGATAAGTGTTTCATGTGCATTTCTGGGGCTGAAATTCTTGGGAGTTAACACTGCTGATTTTCAGCTTAGTCTTGCTGTTTCCTATTTACCAGAAGCCATAATAATGTCAAGTAAATTAAGCAGTTAGGGCAGAAAAGCAGAAGATTTCTGGCTTTTCCCCCATTTATACTTTTACTCCTGGGGGAATTCTGTGCCAAAAATTAAAAATTCTGCATATTGTATTCATCAGAATAACACAATATAATCATGCCAGTTTCAATTATTTTGGTAATTTATTTAAAAATACCTGTCAGCAAGCATGTCTGTAACAATATAGACAAGAAAAAAGCTCCCCCCCCCAGGAGTAGAGAGATACCCCTATGACAACCCAGTTCCTGTTTTTCTGTTCTGTTTTTGTTGGGTGCTTCAATCTGGGTGTGTCATATGTGCCAGCTGGGCACATTTTGGTGGAAAACTCTATCCCTCTGGTTTTTTTAGTCACTTCTTGGGTTTTTTGCCATGCCTCTGTAGAGTTACCATACGGTGGATTCTAAATAGAGGACACTGACAGGGAGAGGGGGAGTTGGAGCAGGGGGGCCCCTCAGCTCAGACACCTGCACCCCTCCTTCCGAGAGCCCAGCCGTGGGGCCAGACACACACACTTCCTGCACCCAAAGGGAGAAACATCCTGATGCTGGGGTCCTGGGCTTGTGTGGAGTTTCCTGCAAACTTCCTCCTTCCTTCAGGGCATGCCAGGAACAGCAGCTACCAGGAACCCTCCAGCGCCCCCTCCCCCTGGTAGTGTCCTATATTTGCGAGATGGGAAGTCCAGCCTTGCTGGGTCTAATGGCCCCTAGCGGTGGCCGGCGGCTTTGCAGTGCCAATTCCGCAGGGAAAAAAGAACATTAATTCTGCACAAATTCTGGTGCAGAATTTCCTCTGGAGTAATACTTTTCATGGGTTGTGTCTCTGGTTTCCTGTTCCTTTTCTGGTTCAGCACTGGGGATCAAAAGAGCATGTGTGAACCTTTTTTCAGCGTCTCTGTTATCTAGCTCCTGTCATGCAGAAGAAATGAAAGAGAAAACTCAGGAACAAAAATGTTCCCTGGATTCTGGTGCAACCACTAAAATGCATCAAATGTCAGGCTATGCCCCCTGTGAGCAATTCATGAAGAAATTGCCTCAACATTTTGATCAGTCAGTTTATTATAAAAGTAGCTGGCACAGAAAGACACCTTGACAAGTGGGCAAACAAGCAAAACAATAACATAAGTGATAAAATTGAGCATAGCATTTACATAGTACAACTCCTGACCCTGCCAGTAACGACTGCCTTCACAGTCAGACTAGGATTGACTGGAAAATCCCATCCCCTTTATAGGGAAGTAATATTTCATTGACTAGCTTTCATTATAAAATTAGACGTCAGCTCACACCAAAATCCCAGGTGTAAACTCCACTTCAGAATTTTTTTCATGTCTAATGAAACCTCCTCCTTACTCAGGCCATCTATATTTAAGACTCAATTTCTTAGGATAGTCCTCCCCTTCCCTAGTTTTTAAAATCACATTTCTCTAAGGGAGAAGGAATCTCTGTAAACTGACAACTTCCAAAACATTAATATTCTCAGATCTACAAATAAAAGAGGAATAAAATGGAAATACCAGTCATTCACACCACTGGAGTTAGCATCGTTCTTTCCTTTCCCAAGCTTTGTTTGGACAGAGAGACTTTTCCCCTCTAATGTTATGGAACATTTGCTGTTTGGCTATACAAGAGCAGAAGAACTGACTCAGGATTTTCTCAGGAAGGGATTTCATATCCACATACCACACAGAAACTTCTTCCAGCTAAAGAGTGTAGTTAAGTCAAACAGAGGTCTCATTTTTCTTTAGTTTTCCAAAGCTCTCTAACCTACCTACACAGGCAATAACTCTTTTGAATATCAATTTTCAAACCAGGCCCATGTGTTTGTAGTGCATGAAGAAAAGGGTATCCATGCTATGATACCTTCCTAAATCTGAATGTCCTCATTCAAAACTGGAAATTACTGTGGGCCTGATTCTCCACAGCCTGGCACCTTGTGTAGTCATTTATATCTGTTCACATAGGGTGTAAAATGCAACTGTGATTTGGTAGCATTTTACACCCAGTGTGCACTGATGTGAAATTACTGTCTACACTAGATGCAATGCAGCAGAGACTCGGGCAATAGATGTTTGCAGTAACAAATCTTCCTTGCTATAGAGAACCCTCGAGGTAGCTGAAATGGGAATCTATCCAGAGAACCAGCTAGAACCTCTCTTCCGATTATTTTAGATTTTTGTTGTATTCTTTTAATGATTTGGCAGACATAAAGAACCCCAAAACACCACCCACTATCTTTTTAATTAAAAGTTTAATCAAGAAACTCAGGACAATTCATACTGGTACCTTTAGAATGCCCAAGAGTTAAGACACTGTTGCTACAAGAAGTTTGAACTTAGACTTGACTATGTTAGTGAAGACACAACTTTAGCTATAATATTCAGCGTTGGTTTTTTATTTGACCTTGATATTATGTTTCCCATGATTCTTTGTTCTACTGAGAGGGTCAGCAAGTCTAATGATTTTGAATGTCTCTCTTTTACAGTGGTTTTTTTTTAATCTAAACTACACCCAGTTTTTCATAAAAAATTAATAGGTAATTTCATGTAAGGACAGAAATTCTTTATTCTATGTATTTTAACCTTTCCAAGTACCTAGAACACTATTCCTTACGTTTTCTAGATCTTTATGATATGCTTTGTACTCCAGATTTCAAGAATTCTGAAATTTGAATAAGAAAAGCAATCCCATTACCTAGAGAGACTCTTATGATGGATCAGATCTTTTTTTATTGTTAATGAATTAAACGGGATAGGAGATGTCATCTTGACTAATTTTGATTGGAACACATTCTGCAAAGTAGTAATCAGGATTTGAAACTTACCAATTCACCAGGGTGAAGCACAGCTGTGCGTTGAGCCAAGATCCTGTCTTCTGGTTGGGTAGCCCCCTCTTCTTGTACTTGGAGACCCCAGTGTACTGCTGGCTCAAGTCTGAAGACCCAGTTAATGAAACTTCCATCACACACATCCCAGATCAACTAATTAATATTGAGCCCTGGTAATCGTTCCCCCTTCATGCCCCCAAATAAGTTAGTTTACGATGACCCCACAAACAGAACCCTCTGCTGAGGTAGCAGAGGCTGGTGGGTTCCTTCCTTCTAGACTAGATGCTGGCTCAGCCAAGAAAAGTGCCAAGGATTGAGGAGGAGCAGGAGGGTGTGAAGACCAGAGGTGGCAGGACCATTGCCTGTCACCCCAGCAAAGTGCAGTTGTACAAGGGGGCTCAACCTCGACACAACCTCAAGCAGTGAGCTCTGTGGAGTGGCTCTTCCTGTGCATGGTGGGGGAGAGGAGGGTACTGTCAGCACAAGAGCAGAGCCCTCTGCTGGGGTGTTTCTCTCCCCACCCCCACACCCTCTAAGCCCCAGCGGAGCCAGATCAAGGTGTTCTAGGGATTTAGTTCCACCTTAGCTGGGGTTCAACATGGCCTTAGCTGTTATTTGATGGCAGGGACCACCCAAACAAGCCAGGCCCACCTGCACCACCACTCCCAGTCCTTAGACCAGGCTGGGTGTCTCCTGAGGGAGAGCTTAGTCGGATAGAAGTGGGGAAACCCTGCGACACCAACCTAGGAGTACTATAATAGAATGCCTCAGTAAACTTCTCCCTCCTATTTCCCCCACAAGTATTCTGTTTAGGGATGTTCCCCCTCCCTCCAAGCTGGTTTTAGAGTTAAGAGGAATTGTTTTCAGCTCTTGGAACTGCTGTTTCAGGCTGTCTGTCATCTCAGGCCAACAGTGCTTACTTGGTTGCCTTTGCAACCATGAAGACTAGAATGCACTTCTTAAAATGAAAGCTGAGACCATTCCCGTCCTGTGACTCTGGAACTGGGAGCCTAACCATGTGACTATCTTGTTTTAATCCTGTCCTGCTCCCAGAATCCCCAGGAGGTGGGCATGGCAGTCTCCCTCTAGGGAACTCTTAACAGTAGTGGCAGCTCGACTCCCCACTGTTGTTGACCCCTAAGCCCTGTGCAATGCCAGTGGCAACACTGGAACAGTGTTACACTACACAGGTAGTAATGATTACTGGCACAGGACTCCTTTGCCAGGACATCCCCTAGGCCATGGGCCAAGCCCCTGCGGTCACACAGGCTTCTGCTCTGTAATGTCCAGATATTCCACACCACCAGCTCAGTCATAAGAGAGTCAGCCCTCTGGCTGAGCCCCAGACAGTCCATACCTTCCAAAGCTGTCAAATGCAAAAAGAGACACTAATTGTCCCACAGGTATGGTAAGGTTGTCTTCCTTCAGAGAGGTTTCTGTTAAGCTGGGCCCCCAACTAGGCTCACCAGCTAATGTGGCAAAATAGTTCCTCAAAAGGTGGATGTGGATCTGGATCAGGTACATCCGTCCTCCAGCCTTCCTTCACAGAGGACCACTAGGGCTAGGCATCAGCCATCCAAGGAGTTCTTGCCTTCAGCCATTCCTTTCTCCAGGAGCTGTGGACTAGAGGTCTGGTCTGCTACAACTGTACTGGGTTTCCCCCTTTTAAGTTCCTCCCTCCATGCCTGATGTGTCTCTGTGGTGTGGCAGTGTAGGGCCACCTGAGCCCACATTAGCTCATTAACCTTGTGTTGCCCACTGTGGGGTTTGTATCACAACTCCACATGGTGTGAGGCAATGGAGATCAAACCCTTCTCAGGAGCAGAACCAGTGTGTCTAATTCCCAGTCCTAAAACTTAATCCCCTAGGTTTTATTAGTAAGTGTTGTGCTGTAAACAGACATTAAGTATAGGTAATTAATCAAATAAAGGATCTCAATTTCACAGAAAACTCTTTATTTGGCTCTTTAAGTGATATTTCTCTGTATTGAAGCTTAACAATATCCTGCTGTTTTACAGTCACCTAATGTACAGTGAAGATCAGGGCTTTCTTTGTTTTGAAAATCAGTACAAAAATTTGAGCCAGATTCTATTCTGTAGTTGTTAATACACAGATAAATTGCATTTGAATACTTATTTTACAGGTGTCATTAAATGATTACATAAAGCATGATTTACAATAAAATTTGAAATGCTAAGTTTATGGACCTAGGATTTTTCCATTCTTCGAGTTAGCAAGGAAATCAACTTGGAGCTTACTAGGGAAAGTGTTTAAAGATGACTGCCATGGATCAGCGTAGTTCACTGTTTCTCAACCTAGGAGGTCTAGGGGTCAAGGGATGGGTTTTGGGAGGCCGCAAGCAGGGCTGGTGTTAAGGGGTAGTAAGAAGGGCAGTTGCCCAGACCCACTGTGACCCGTCCGTGCCCAGGGTAGCCCACTGATAATGCCAGGGTCAGGTTAGGCTGTAAAAGGAGAGCAGATTCTCCCAGCACTGGTGGATGACACTGAAGTCAGACTTCCCAACCAGTCACAAACAGCACTTCTGATTTCCCCACACTGGTTATCAAGAAGCCACTATGCAAATACACACAGCTCCCTTTACTGCATTCAGTTTCTGGCTCCCAAACTGCCAATAGGTCCAGTAAAGAGACCAGTTATTTAAACTCTATGCTCTTTACTACCACAGTACCAGATCACTATATCCTTTAGTAACTATAACTAAAGGTTTATTATAAAAAGAAAAACAAACAATAAAAGAAATGTTAAAGGATTAAAGCAATCAGATTAAAGCAATTAAAGCAATACAAATGATTTGAAAGTTCATATACAACAGGTTTCTAGAAGAATTGTGGCGTTTGCAGGCTTGTATAGTTCCTCTGGTAAACATCTAGTACCTTGATGGGTCTCAGTCCTTTGTTTCACAGCTTCAGTTCAGTTGCAGATGGGTTGCTCCAGAGGTAGACAGATGACTGAAAGCTGAACTGTAGACAAAATGGATCCCAAAGGCTCCGCCTTATATATTCTCTGGCCCTTGCCAAGCTGCTTGTGGAATTTTACAGGAACCAAAATGGAGTCCAGAGTCACATGGGCCAATCCTGGTAACTCTTCAGGTATGTCTTTAGCTCCTTCCTGGGCCATTTGCTTCTGTAAAGGTTTTAACGGGCCATTAAGCAGGCTATTGTCCTGCTGCCTCTCTCTCTGGGGTGTGTCTTCTACAGCATATTTTGAAATACAAGTATATCAAAGATGTCCTTAACTTCCCACACATATAACACATGTACATAAACATTATCATCGTATTCAGCACATTATAACCTTTCGAACAGTACCTGACATGGCATGAATCACTATGATTTTGACATACTGATGTCAAACAATATAAGGAATCCCCCCCCAACCACCAATCCAGCCAGTGTGACACCTAGACCACAGGGGGGCCTGCAAAGCTAATATACATGTTTCAACCATGGATGATGGGGCTTGCATTTCGGCCTGAGCCCTGCTGCCTCAGGCTGAACCCCAAGTCCGGAGCTGAAACTGAAGGGAAGGGGTGGCAGGTATTTTCAAGTAAAGAGGTCACCATTTTTTTTTAAGTCCAAAGGAGGTTGCCAGCATAAAAAGGTTGAGAAACACTGGCACAGATGATCTTCTCTTAAACAATTCATTCTGCTACTGAATGAGTGAAATGGTGCTTTGCTGTGAATGTAAGCTTTAGTATTGTATCTCTGAATGCGTTTTCTCAGCATGGCTTTTATCCCAAAAGAGATGGATTGTATCATTCTGTTTGCATTTCTAGTTACACAGTTAAAATTTTCATTGTGATATATGTTGTGAGAAATGGTAGGAAATATTTTTTCTGCAATATGCTCAGTGCTGTTTAACTTCCACATAAGGGAACATTTGATGAAGAAGCAGGGAGGAAGGATGATGATGCAGATGAGGCGCAGGACTGGGAATCTCACTAGTTTTATCATTCCTAGCTCCTCCACACACATCCTGTGGGAGTGTGAAGAAGCCACACTCCCTCTGTGCCTCTGTTAACCCATCTGTAAAATGGTGAAAATAATATCTACTTTATGGAGGTTTAGTGAAGCCAAATGAATTCATATTTGTAAAGTGTTTGGAGAGATTTGGATAGAAGGTGGCTATGCTTTATTTTAAGCTATGATTTTCTGGAGGATTTACTTATAGTACACTGTAAATATCAGAACCTCCCTGGGAACAAAGCATTTGTGAATGTATCTGTGTCTTCTTTTATTGCCCCATCTATACATCTGCTTTCCCTCCTGTTTCCTATCCTCTTCCAAAACCTCTTACAGTTTCTCTTCTTTCCCACTCTGTTTCATGCACACTTGTTATCCTATGCACATGTGTAGAACGGCATCCCTTTTCTCATCTGCTCTGTACTCTCTCTCTCGCCCTCTTGCTTCAGATCCCTCTTTAATATCTGCGCCATCTCAGAGTTAGGAATAATTGTTGGTTTTTGTTTGTTTGACTTTCCAGGAGGCAAAAAAAAATCCTACCTACTTCAGTGGCTATTTTTTAGGGTTTTTTTTTCCTGGCTTATCTAGGATAAGTTTTCCAGGATCAGTGTTTGTGGGTTTTTTTAACATCTGTCATTTTTGTGCACTCACGCAAACATAGGACAAGTTTGAAAGTGTTTTTATTCTGGAAACTTTTGACTTTATTTTTTTTTCAAATCCTGTATCTTGGCAAGGGTTAGTCTGCATGACCATTGAGATCCCTTCTAACCCTATGGTTTTATGATTTTATAATTCTTTCTCTGAATGAAAATATTACTATTATAAAAAATCATTTTGGGCATCAGGGTTCTTGTTATGCCTACTAGGAAGTTGTTTTTCATTCAATTGATGATTTTCTCATTCCAATGGTAGCAAATGTGAAAGCTGCTGATCAATACTGCAGATGGTGACTAATGTTAGGTAGTGACCAAGCATCAGTGATAGTTGTCTGTGTAAACATGCTTCTCCCTCCTACCCTCTCACAGTGAAAGTGAATACAGTATTATGATTTAGGGGAGAGGGAGAGGAAGAGGGGAGAATGGAAAGTACAAGTTAGATGAGACTGAGTGATGGAGAGGCGATGATAATGAATATGGGGTATAGAATGAATGAGGAATCATTGTAGAGGATGGAGGGAGAATAAATGAGTGAATGAAGAGGTTGACTGAATGAGTGGGGTGGGTGTAACTACACTCATAGTTCTTAAACTTCAGCTCTGGCAGTCACCTTTTTTGCTTAGACGAAACCAAAATGGAACATTGAATTCAATCTTAAAACTGAGTTAAGAAAGTATTCTCTAACAACCATCAGCTTGGTGGTTGATACCTTGAAATTGGAGACCAGCTCCTCTAACACACTCCATGGAACTAAATCAGAGATTGACCCTTTACACTTGTATCTGACTATCTATCTACTAGTATCATAAGTATGTTGAAATTCACACTGAGTACAAGGAGACTTTGATTGGAACATATTTCAAATGGGACTCTGTAGAGAGGCACCAACCTTGCAAAAGCAACTGAAGGACGTTTCAGAGAATTTGACAGATTAGAGGCTGATTTCACTACTGTCACAGTCTGATTGAAAAATCTGTCTTGCTCTAACAAAGAACTGGATTTGCACAAGGACATAATAGAAAGAAAAATAATTTAGAGATGTTGTGGAACCTTTCCACTACTTAACCAACATGGCTGATTTCCTATATAAAGATTGCATTATAAAGCCCAGTATCGGAAGAAAGAGGATGAAATGTAGGTGATGGAATGTAATCCTACAAATTCCTTTGTTCTAGTATTTAAAAGATCCAGTTTTTTACTCCATATCTATTGTCACGCGGGCTGCATTAGGAGGGGGGGGCATTTGTGTTGTTTGACATTAATAAGTCAAAATCATAATAATTCATGTAAGACATGCCATGTCAGGTACTGTTAGAAAGGTTATGATAGGCTGAATAAGATGATAATATTTGGGTTCATGTGTAATATGTGTAAGGAAAGTTATGGAGATCTTTGATATCCCTGTATGTCAAACTGTGCTGTGGAAGACACACCCCAGACAGAGAGGCCACAGGACAATAGCCTGCTTAATGGCCCATCAAGACCTTTACAGAAGCCAGAGCCCAGGAAGAAACTAAAGGCATACCTGAAGAGTTACCAGGATTGGCCCATGTGACTATGGACTCCATTTTGGTTCCTGTAAAGTTCCACAAGCCACATGGCCAGCAGCAGAGGGTATATAAGATCAAACCACAGAAACCATTTGGTCTTCGTCTTTGCCTTGTGTCCTTGTTCCTGTCCAGCTGCGGACACGCCTCTGGATTAACACACTGTGCAACTGAACTGAAGGACTTAGACCCATCCAGGTACTGGATGTATACCAGAGGAACTATACAAGCCTGCAACTCCACAATTGTTCTAGAAACCTGATGTATATAGACTTTTAAATCATTTGTATATCTCTGATTGCTTTAAGCCTTTAACACTTCTCTTATTGTTTGTTTTTCTTTTACTAATAAACCTTTAGTTTTAGTTACTAAAGGATTGGCTGGCAGCGTGGTATTTTGGGTAAGATCCAAACTTATAGTGAACTGGTACTGTGGCTGATCCTTTGGGATCAGAGGGAATCTTTTAGTAAAGAGCACAGAGTTAAAGCAACTGGTCTCTTTACTGGACCCAGTGTCAGTTTGGGAGCCAGAGACTGAAATGCAGTAAAGGGGGCTGTGTGTATTTGCACAGTGGCTTCTTGATAACCAGTGTGGGGGAATCAGAAGCACTGTTTTTGGCTGGTTGGGAAGTCTGACTGTGGTGTCACCCACCAGTGCTGGGAGAATTTGCTCTCCTTTTGCAGCCTGCCCTGACCCTGGCATTATCAGTGGGCTACCCTGGGCACGGACGGGTTACATCTATGTTTGTGCATTTCAAAGTTTGTTGTATCAGAATGGTGGAAGAGAGGAAATAAAATCAGGATAACAGAAGCAGAACGAAGATTTTTGCCCCGTTTTTAGAAGACCTGCTTAGCATTTAACACATTGAGATGTCATCCAGTTCAGCATTTAACACATTGAGATTGGGTTGGTCAAAATTTTATAATAGAAAAGGTGCTGTAAAAGCAAATGAGTTGGCAATAGTATAATTATTCCTAAAGGTAGACGCGAGTGGTGGGGCAGGATAGTTTTGGAACTTGATTCTTGTGGTTTGCTTATAAAATTGGATGTTGTTCCTTTTGGACAGAGTGTGCCTTTTAATGTTTGAAATGCTCAATATGTTGCAAAAGTGAACAGAATGTGTTTTGTGTGTTATTTCATAAAATCTTTCCTGGTTATTTTACTGGGAGTGAGGTTCAGGTTGAGAAAATCACAGCTATCCCCCTTTTATCATCACTGATATACCTCATTACCATGCATCTCCTGAAATATTGCTCCCTGTCTTGCTTTCTATTTATTTGTCTTGTCTGTGATGCAGTGACATGTCTTTATTTGTAAAGCATTTTACTTTTGTGGACTTCTACAGTTCTGTATAAAGATTTTTAATTATGCACTACACATCCAGTATCTCAGTCTGTGTAGTGATACCCAGATATATATTCTATGAACTCAGTATTATGATTCTTAAATTGAATAATTTTAGATAACTATACATAATCCAGTATGGATCTACTAGTTTCATCAGGTGCCACGAATGAACTCTTAAAATGCTGGGTGCATCATCTGACACTTCTTGCTCCCTTAATTAAACATCCAGGTGTTTAGGGGATGAAACATCTGCAATAAACATGGGATTTTCAAAAGTGACTAAATGACTCAGGAACACGAGTCTCATTGACTTTCAGCTTTCCTTTTGAAATTCTCACTGTTAAGTCATAGACAGGAAATCTTTAAATCAATGTTAGTGATTATTAGAAGACATAATCCTCTAGTAGATTATCACAGTGGTTTAATTAAATACATCTGTGTGATCCTTTTCATCTTCTAAAATAATATGACAGTTTTTAACAGTTGTATGCATGAACTTCTATTTATTGATTTTTTTTTCTAAAACGGAAAATATAAAACCGATCTTATTTTTACAGGTTTGAAGAAACTGCAGCAGCCTGTTGTGGTAGCTCTTCTATTCAGAATGCAGGTGTTCAGTCTGGGGATGGCAAACAGATTGTCCTGAGGCTGTCACTTTCCTGGCCTTCTCATTACCAAATGGGAGGGAGATTCTGGCTAAATGGGAGGAATATGTTGATTTTAAACCACTAAAAACCACTTCAAATTTTTTATGAGAAGTTCCTCTAAGTGACTTGTATCAGACAGAAATGCTTTGTTCTTGTGATGAATAAATGGGTCTGGATGTGGATTTTCAGTTACAAATATTGATCTGTTCCCAAAAAATATAGTGTGTGTGTTTTGTTTGTTTGTTTGTTTGTTTGTTTGTTTGTTTGTTTGTTTGTTTGTTTGTTTGTTTGTTTGTTTGTTTGTTTTTAATAGGATTTTTGAGATGGCGGGTTGGAATGTCAGGGGGAGAAAACTATTTCACCCTGTCCCTCCATGGACACAAGGTCTGTGCTTGCAAGTCACTGAGGTTGAATTGGTCTAGCTGCCAAATAATGGAGCAATCATAACAGGTGCATTATTTCAGATGGCTAACTAGGAATAATTAGTCTCAGACAAAATGGAGACTTCACTCATAGGCCCTGTAACAAAAGTCATTGAGCAATATGGTAAATGGGCTCAGGTACACAAAGGGAGAGTGTTGGCTTTGAGGAAAGGGTCCTTAGATAGACACTGTGGAGGGCAAACTGAGACTAGGCTGGGTCCTAAGAGCTCCTGGGCTTGCTATAGAAACATAAGCTGGGTCATTTCTGTTCCTGAAACCCATCCAATTTAGCTTGTAGTGAAGCATAAGATTAGATTAGTCTAGATATGCATCAGTGCTGCTTGTTTTAAAATCACTTTTGCTATTGCTTTTTCGCATTTGCTAAATAAACCTACTTGTTTTAAGAAGATTGCTTGTCACTGTAGATCACTAGTCCCGAGCTCTCAAAGGGAAGAAAGCAAAGTCCAGTTGGACCTATTCAATAATAAGAGGTTGACATAGACTTGGTGGTGCTGTACTCCAATCTCAGTCTAATGGTACGTCTTCATGGGAGGGTTAGCCTGGTGATTGGCACCTCGGAGTGGGCATCCCGGTTAGCCTAGCTGAGGTTTGAGTGGCTGCACTGCAAAGTCTTACTTGAGTGCGGCCACTTGAGTGCATCCATGTGGTGCTGCACATAGTTCTGTGAAGTTTTAGGACTTCTAGAGTGTTATTCCGTGGTCCTTAGCACTACAGTAAGATGAGCTGTCCCAGAATTATTTCCCAGGAATTGTGTAGCTACCTGTCTGTCCTGGGCAGATGGCTGAGAATCCTAGGAAGGCATTGGAGGACTAATGAATGGTTTAGCCTGTGTCCTCACTGGAAAGTGGGTGGGTTACCAGCCTGAGTGTACGGAGTTTCAGGCTTTCACCCATATCACAGGATGGACTGGGGGGAAAGCACCACCATTCTCGGGTCAGAGGGTTTTGTGTGTAGAGGGGATCCAGGTTAGGTGCAACACCTGAGTAAGACCTTGAGTTAACTCTTCAGTGAAGACAAGCCCTAAGAGTGGAACAACTGGAAATTCCACCCGCCGAGAGGTCAGGGCATGAGGCCTAACCCCTGTGGGAGTGAATTCAGAGGGAACAGAGAAGGTACATAGGTACAAACAGCCCCATAACTCAGACAGTTCTGAAAAAAGAGGTTCAGTGTATTGTAATTAACAATTCATAGACCAAATTGCTGCTGCAGTTATGTGAGCCATGTTTCTGTGGGTTAAAAAGGACATTTCATGTCTTATTTTTGCAGATGTTTGTTCCTTAGGCTGTATACCAACAATGTGCTTTAACATGAATTTCATATATGGATATTTGATTTGTTGCTGCCCTTGCACTGGTGTGCTCAAGAGTGGTGGATGAAGTCTTTAATCCCTTCTCTCTGCTCCTCATGTCCAGTGGGCAGGTAGCAGCCAAAGTTCAGACTATGAAGTTCTGGGGAGCACTCTGGATGGAAGGATGGCCAGCGCAGCCTGAAATGCTCATGAGTCATAGCACCCTCCCGTATACACCAGGTGAGTGTCTGTGGGAGTGTGTGCTGGTTATACCTTTTAGAACAAGTGCTCTAAACCAGGATGTTCTCCTCGCACCCAAGTGCCATTATTCCAGACATAGTGCCTCCTTGTATACTGCTTAGAACCTCACTCCTTATGCTCTCCTTGGTGTTGAGAAATATTTTAGATGTTATTAATGGGAGCATAAAATACAGATAGAAGTTGATCAGGAGATTGCCTACCACCTA
The DNA here is from genome assembly GCA_007922155.1 of Mesoclemmys tuberculata. Classification (NCBI taxonomy): domain Eukaryota; kingdom Metazoa; phylum Chordata; order Testudines; family Chelidae; genus Mesoclemmys; species Mesoclemmys tuberculata. Next base: position 28,163,792 of record ML675616.1, read on the forward strand.
CTTACCTCATTCAATAATTAGGTAGAGATATCAGTCTCAGATCTTTACAGGATCACATTTCATGTCTTCACAATTAATAAAAGAAAATCCCAGAAGAAATAAATCATGGAACATTATCATAATTGCCATAATGCAAAGGGTTTGAATGCAGTCTGTTAGTATTTGCCAAACCATCCGGTTTATGATAATTAGCAAAATAGCTGTTCCGATATAATTTATTCAATAAGCAATGCATTCCAAAAACCGTATTTGCAGAAATAAGCCAGAGGTTCTCTAGACACCAAAAGGAAAGAGAAACTCTCCCCTTGTATTTTGTGTATTTTTGGGTAGTGAAGAGACAATAGTCACTGGTCATAAAAATGTATAATATGAAAGTGAATAGCTAGAATAGGTATTTCTAATAAAAACATGGATTTTGAGGGATTGGTGACTTGGTGACTCTTGAAATTACACTCCACTATGCTTTGTCAGCTGGATGAGGCAGTTGATAGGAAGTGGGGCAGCAGGTACTAATCTCTATATATGATCCCAGGTGGGTCACATTTTTAAACTCAGACAATGCAGGGAGGGATGTCCCATGGAAGTATTTTGGTGGGGCAAAGGGAGATTGGTAAAGAAATCCCATACTATGCTGCCCTGGTCACCATAAAAACATTTTCTCTGTACCTTGGAATATACACCCTTCAATTACATATACCACTAGTGGTTATCATATTCACATTAGCTAAGCACTTAACTAATGTCTGTTGGTCTGTGTGTCTGTCTGTCTATCTAATATTACTACGTGTTATTTACATTACAGTATCACCTAGAGACCCCATTGTGAGATACTATACATACATGTGTCTAAATAGACCATACAGACAGACAGTGGGAGAGGAAACCGGCACAGAGAGGTGAAACGACTTGCCCAGTTACACATCAGCTCAGTGGCAGAAGCAAGAACAGAACCTAAGTCTGCTGAGTCCCAGTTCAGTGTCCTCTCAACTAGGATGCATCACATCTTCCAGATATTTAATGCTTCTCAGCTTTTTTACAAAAATCAATCCCCTTAATGCCTTCGTTATTTTAGTTGCTATTATCCAAATTGCCTCTAATTTCTCACTAATTTTCTTTTTCTGAAGTCAGATGTCCTAATGGATAGCAATATTCTTGATAGGATCACACCAATACTTAGACCACAGAGGGACTGTCATTCTGAGGTGTCTTATGTGCTGCTTTAAGTAATGGTACTAATAATCATCTTGGCTTTGTCATCATATTACACAGAATATTCATATTGAATGCGTGGTCTACTGTCACCCCCCATGTCCTTTTCCCCAGTATTGCTGTTAAGTGGAAGGAAGTCGCTTGTAAATCTGTGTTCCAGATTATTTTATTTCTAGATGTATTAACTTGAATTTTTCCAGTTGTCAACCTCATTACTCCACTTCGTGGTCTAGAGCATTCTTGTATTAATTATTTTGTTTTCTGTGATATTTACACCACTTGCCATCTCTGAATCTTTAGGCCATTTTTTTCACCTTTACTTCACTGAGTAGTTCCTTACCCCGGAGCAGGCCTTCTAAAGAGCACAATTAGAGATTACTGGGTGGCCTTAGGATGTCCAGGTGTAAGTTATATTGTTACTTCTAGGAACATGTTTATTAAACAGATAATGTTTTGGTAATCTGCATTGACAAACAGCATTAGATAGTCACCAGAGTTTTTTATTCAGTGTAAAGCCTTTTATTTGTGTGGAAGAGGAAGCTTGTATTGTGTAAAATTCAACATCAGCCCCAATTTGTACAACAAATGATGTGATGAAGATGATTATCATTATTTTACTGTAGAAATTTTGCCTTCCTCATGATGAGATTCTTGCTGTTAATAAAGGATAAATACAAACAATTACAGTAAATGGCCTGATGCATTTAGAAGTGGATTGCATTAATCAGGGTCTGATCCAAAGGCTGCTAAGAGCAATGGAATTCTTTCCATTGACTTCAATAGGCTCTGGATCAAGCCACAAGCTCATAAAGAAATGTGGAATACAGGAAAAATACTACACTTTTGGTTTAGTGTTTATATTTGTTTTCCCCTTGTATGTACAAATGTTAATAGAACTGCTTGGTCTTAATGGCGTTCACTTACATTGTAGGAAAGAATAACTCACTCCACTGCTAGAATTGCTGGGTGAAATTCTGTGGTCTGTGTTATGCAGCAGGTTAGACTTAGAGGTGGAAGGAAAATGCAAATCCTTTCCTGTGAAAATCGTTGTGGATTTTTTTTTAATTGTCTTGAATGGCAAGAAAAAGTCAAAAACATGACATCTCAGGAAGGGTTTTACTGAAAAATTCTGTTTTGGAAGAACAGAGATAGAATTTTTCTGTTTGCTGGCTGGCTGGTTGTCTGCCTGACTTCCTGGATTACCCTGGAGCCTGGGGTGGCACCTAGCCTGGAAGCTGGGCAGCAAGGAACTGGCCGTGCAGAGTTGGGAGTTGACCAGCTAGGAAGCTGGGTTCCTGACTCCCTGAGTAGCCTGGGGATCCAGCTAGCAGGTGCCCAGCTCTCCATGGAGCGATCCTGTCTGCGCAGGCAGTTGGCCAGCCAGGAATCTGGAAAGCTTAGGAACCCTGGCTCTGTGGCAACTCACCTGATGAGCTGCTGGAGGAGCTTGGAAACCTGGGAACTGCAGAGCCTGGCGGTACTGCAAGCCAGACAAGCTGGCAGGAAACCAGCCTGTTTTCTGTCAAAAGTTTTGACGGAATCAGCACATTCCCATAGAACACTTCAATTCTGTTGATTCAGCATTTTCCAATGGAAACCTGTTCTGTCAGAAAATTTCCAACCACCTGACTTCCATGCACCATGGCAATTCAAGCAAATATGCCAGAGAGGAAGCAGTGCTTTCCTTTTTCTTTTTTTTCTTTCCAAACTGTCTTGTGACTTATGTGAGGATTAGAAATATCTTTGGAGAATTTATAACATTCATTTGTAATGAAATATCTGCATGATTTGAAAGCAAATGCATATAAATAAAGTAACTATCTGTAGGGTGGAAATGTATATGAATGGAATGAGTAAAACAATCTTTCAACAGAAATGGGAGTGTGTTAGATTCAAATGTGTTTCCCGATCAGTAGTCAAAATATACCATCCTTGAATCGTGTGTCTGTGTCACATAGTTGAATTTCAAGTGTGAGTATTCACGTAGTATAGTTCACTACACAGTGCTTGCTATATGTTTCATTAGTAGAATTAATTTTGACAGTAGTATGGATATAGATTTGAAAAACAGAAAACAGTTGTCAGTGAGGGGGAAAATGTATGCTGGCAAAAGTGATGAAGTCACACGTTTTGTTTTGTTGTTTCTTGACTTTGTGTGACTAAGAGAAACACTGAAGCATATTGCACCGATTAAATGTAGTACATGGGATCACAAAATGCGTCAAAACATATGGAATACCAGGAACATTCATCACTGATGCAAGAGGCTGTCTAAAACCTTGACCTTGATAGGTTGGTCTAACGATTATGTCAGTAAAATAGTTAGTAAGTGAAATGAAGATCTGGAAGCTCGAAACAGATGTGAAACAAAAATAAAAACAAAAACAAACAAAAAACCCCAAAAGCCCTAGGGATTGTTATGGAATTACAGCTTTCTTTTTCCTCTGAAGGAAGAAATAAGACTGCATGGTGAGGAAAAGCCATGCAGAGACCATTAGTTGTATTCTGTTTAATTGCTGTTGTAATATGCAAAAATTGATCAAGTTCTTGAGTAGTTGGGATATTAAAAAGTAACTTTTTAAAGACTGTGGGTGCTGCTACACATTTTATTTCAACAGGAGCAAGCCTACAGTTGTGGATTTCATTTATTAAGTCAAATGCCTTCTGTTCAAATAAAGTTAAGGACCTAAGTGATCCATACAGTTGTTTCTTTGGAAGAGGATGCAGTTTTGGAAATAGATAAAATTGAAATAAGTTGCTTTAAAATAATGTATTTGAAAAGCCTCTAAGACTTTGCTAAGAGTGGGGAAATGGTCTATATAATAATGGTTCACTTACTTACCATGTAGCATTTTGAATACACCATAAGCACAAAGGAAAGAGTGTATAACTTTTTTATCAAATACCTGAAGGCTTTACAAAAAATATTCTTAGTTGGTCTGTGAAAATTCTTCCCCAATTCCTTTACTTGCCATTATCACACATCTCAGCTTTTTTATAAAGGCTGTATTTTTTCACTGTTCTATACTAGCAAAGGTTGAGCTCTTTTTATACTATCTTGTAATATAAAATTGGACTCCTTTTCTTAAGGATGCAGGAGCCCGCAGATCAGAATATAAATAATTGTGGCCGATGCCTGGCATTATGTAGACTGAATTTTTGAATAATCAGTATCTATTGAGATTATTACAAAGCTCTTATAATCATAGACTCTGTATTGATATATAAAATATTATAATATAGTATTGACAGAACACAAATTATTTGTTATTTTATAATGTTTTATTTTTCAATACAATATAGTGGTAGTATTTTCATGTCTTTTATCTTCTAGTGTTGTGAAAAGAAAACAGGTACAAAGTTTTGTTTCTTACATTCATATCAAATGCACCTTTTCCTTCAACATAATATGTCATTTCAAAAGAGGGAAAAAAATCTGTGTTCCACAGTCAGAGAGATATATAGTGCTTTCCAGTTACTTATATATGATTTTCTGCTCCCCACCCCTCAGGGAATTTTAACATTCAAATGGTGGTTATTTTTTCACTATCAAAATCCATTAAAACAATAACCTCCTCCCTCACACACCCTACCATAAACATTAGAAGCCACAAAATAGAGCCTCAAACTTAAAGTTGTGGAGAGCCCGAATTCTAAGGTGAATATCTGAGTATAAATATAACAACATACCTTTGGCTAACAGTGTAGAGAGCAAAGTTCTCTACTGTCCTAGCACTGCCTGTGCTTTAGTAGAGGGAACAGAGGTGTTTGAGACTACGCAGCACCCTTTATATTATCTTAGCTCTGACCATTGGATGCCACAAGAAGGTAATAGCGTATCTGCAATGGGCATAGCTTTTCAGAAGGTTCTCAAAACTCAGGAGCTCTAGGGGTGCATATCCCATGTACCAAGGCAATTTTCATAGGCAAAGTAATTTTATGTCATTAACTGATTTCTCAGTATCGAAGCATTTTTATATAGTTTATCTATATTGCAAAGCAGTTGCAATGTGTTATTTTCACAAGCTTATAACTTTCAAAGCCAATCACCTTTAGCACTGAAACTGTCCATGCTTGATTTCTGTCACTAGGTGATTTTAAATTGGAGCAAACCCTTTCAGCTATTTTAGAGATCTAGTTCTGTAATTAAAGAACTAAAGCAAAAACGGCTGAAAGCTGGACAATTTCCATTGAAGAGCATGTGCTTTCCTGGACTTTGAAAATTGTTTTAACCAATTCAAAAATCACTTCTGAGGAGTCTCAGTGGACCTCTGCCAAGATTTTTATGAGAGTTTGATTCTATTTCTTCACCCCCAAAAGGTGAATGTGAAATCCTACTGGAGACAAGACACAAATAGTTTTTACCTCAGTGCAACTAGTTAAGGTCAACCTTATGTCCCCCCTGAGGTTTATCTTTACTACCAACATCTAGGGAAGAATGGAAAGGGCCTTGTTACCATGAAAATTTCATACCGAGATAGTTAACTTCAGATAGCTATTTCAGTGTAAAAAAATCACCAATTCTTTGCAGTGAAGACATAGAAACCCCCCTTGCCTTCCAGTCCATTCTCCCTACCCGATGTAGAAGAGAGCGATTGCTCTTGGGGCAATTCTGGGACAATTTAATATTAGGAATACTGTCTAGTTGAAGAACAGAGGAAAATTCTCCACTAAGCTATCTTAAAAGCCGCAGCAAAACAAAAACAAAACCCACTAATGGTGTAGTGTTAGTGTTTGCAATATTGGCCAAATTCTGAGCTTTCATATATATATATATATAATATTTTAAAGTTTTTCTGTTTCTCAGTTGTGAGGACACAGTGATAAAGTGAAGTGATAAGTTCCTTGTCCTGTTAAGCCACCGTGGAGAAAACTCACTCCAGCCAAACCAAAACAGCTGCGAAGGTGGGAACTACCAGATACAAAGCTGATAAGAAATAGGGAAAGTAACACACAACTTGTTTGTATCAATGTATAAAAGGAGAACAGAAGGAGAGGCATCTTTGTATTGGCCTATGGGATGACACTGTCGAGTGAGCCACTATCTTGTCATAGGCATACATGTGTTAGCGTACCTGTCACCGGACAGCCAGGACACTGAGAGCATTACCAGCAATAAACCTGGCCAAGCCTTTGCCACTGAACCAAGTCTGTAGTCTTTCTTTATGAATAATGTCGGCGGACTGCTGAATCAACAAGCTGCACTTTCTGCTGGGGCAGAATATACAGCAGCTCCAGAAACAGCAGCACTGAGAACACACAGTATACATTTTACAAACCAGAATATGGAAGAAAACAAAAATGTTTGACTTTGTTACACATGCACAATGGAATCAAATTAGTATTGCTTATTGAATCTAATCTTTTGGACACCCTGAGTCTATGATTTTATTTGCCTATCATTCATGTTTCATTTTTTTCCCCTTTATATTAAAAAGTGCTTTTATTTAATGAGTTAGTATTTAAAGGGTTCCAACTCACCTTTGAATTTCACACCTCACTAAGATGAATGAGGCTGAAGGAAGGAGCCTGCAACCAAAATATCCTCATCCAGTAATCTGTCATCCCATCCTTATCTTTACAAGGGGTCTGTGTGTTCCTGCACCACCCTCTTAAAAATTTGTTTATGTCGTGACTTGGGGATTCCATGTGTTTCCTGTACCATCCTCTCAAGTTAGGAATGTGCTTACTAGGTTAGCTGATACCTAGTATTACTATTCTGAGAAGTCCTACTTTGGCTCAGTCTTACTTTAGTTGATATTTTCAGCTATACCTAGGGTTCCAGCAAGGCCTACACTATAAAAATATAGACTGATAAGCAACACGGTCAAATTAACGTTCTTGGAGAGTTTTAAATTCCCTGCTTTTTGTAAATTTAACAGTGAAATTTTAACAATGTATTTACATTAGATTGCTCCCACTGTTTAAAGAATATATGTTTTAGCTGTCTCTTTTGTTAAATGATGGCTTTTTTACAATTTGAGTGACCCAGAAACTGGGAATGAATTTGAAGGGATGTTTGCAAGTTTTGCTACCACCCTTTTCTGTTTTTCAGAGAAGGCAAGATAGAGAATATACAAGAATCTGGCTCTCTATGTGTTCCAGAGCTCAGGATTCTTGTGTATTTTAGAAATACTATTTTTATAATCTATCTACTTATAGCAATTAAACAGATGGAATGAGTAGAGCAATTTGTATATGTGCAGCCAGGATCATAAAGAACCCATACCAAGTTTTTTGTTCTTTTCTGGTCATTCAGCAGAGAAGTTTGAATTTCACCTGTGTTGCAACATTCATTTTGGGAGAATATACATAAAAACATTTTTTTTCTGGATTCAGCAGATAGTTTTTAAAAAATGGATAACTTGGAAACCTTGACAGTATTTCGCTAGTACACTAAAATTAGAATAATTTCTCTGAGGGTGAAGATCATTCCCCATTTACTGTATAAAATGAAGTCTGTTGCACCTAAAATAGAAATATGGTTATGAAGAAACTGGGAAATAATTAGTATATAATTTCCATGACAATAGGCACAATTATATAATTGCATAATCTATACTAAATAAAAACAAAAATAATAGGTTTCTATTGGGAGTACAAAATTTTGTATCTATTTTCTGCTCAGAACTTCTAGCTTCTGTGCAACCCTCAGCAAGTTTTGAACTACATGGGACTGATTCTTTTCACTTCAGTTGATGTGAATCAGAAGTAACTCCATTAACTGCAATGGAATTAGATTGGTCTGAAACCAGTTCAAGTGAAGGGACACTCAAGCCCTTTGACCACATCAGCATGTTTCCTCCAGGTGGAACAGGCTGTGGTGATCTCTGTGCGGTGCCCTCAACTCTGCTCAACAACCTTACACCTGGCATCATGGCTGTTCAAGTACCTTTGCTACTGTTGATTAATTTCCCCCCACCTACGACCTAGAGGTAGGACTCATGAAAGAGGATTTACTGTTGAACAGAACAGCGTGTGGAGCATGTGATGCTAAACATCTGTTCCTTGGTTCTGTCCCCTCTCATAGCTCCATGTTCTCTCCAAAGTCACAGAGCTCTGCCTGCATGTGTCCCATGCATAATGATTTCCATGGTCCTTGGAGCCATGGAGGAACATGTTGCAGGGGCATCATTTTCCAGCCTCTGTGTGTTTGGAGGCTGTCTTTCCACATCATCTCCTCCCCAGAACACAGTGTATATGCAGCAGTGTGAAGGGGTGTGTGTGTGTGTGTGTGTGTGTGTGTTGGGGGCGGCACATTTCTGACAACAGTTGGAATATCATTATTAACAAACTGGATGCTTGTCTGTGACTGGTCATCAACATTTTTAATTTGCGCTTTTTTCCCCTCAAAAATATATTACCCCGGTGATAGCTCATCTCCAAAATAGGATTGTCTTTCAGCTGGGGTAAAATAAGAGGTTGCAAGTTGCTTTTGTTGAACTCTGTTTGAATAGTAATGAACTGCAACATAATTACAAAGTGTTTATTATATTATGCCAACAAAATACCAATCATAAGCTAAAGACTGATATCGGAGCGGGCAGTTTGTGATTACTACTGTATGTCAGGATCTTCATTAATATGCACATTAACTGAACATAATTGACTGTAAGCCAGCTGGACAGTGGTAAAATACTTAATAATGAACCACTTCAGTGTAGCATTTGCTGCCTTGAGGAGAACAATAAAAGTGTCCACAATTCTTTTAATATACTTCAATAAAATGCTGGCATATTAGCAAGCAAAGTGATACTATCATGTGGAGTCTTTACAGATTCCGCTTTTCAAATCACTGAGGTAATAAATTCTAAGTCTGTGAGAGCTTGTGAGGGAAGAGAACAAACCGTTTGTCAAGGCTGTTGTCTATTGACTCTATCCATTTCTCTTCTCGTAACCCTTACTAAAAATTAATACCAAAACTAACTTACTTCCTCTCGGAATTTGGCTCAAACAGCAGTTTCCAGTTAACTATGAGTAATGATGTATATTGTAAAAATATAAGTGCTATCCTTGTAAATAAATAAATTAGTCAGGACAGCATAATTGGAAAACCATGATACAGAATAAGAGAGAATATATCATATAATATTATTTTTCTTTAGTTTTATTTAAATATTACAAACAGTGGATTGCATAACAACATTTCTGCTGCTTTCTGATTGTGTCCTGTCTTATGTTTATAAAGCATTTTCCCTCTCTAATACAACCAGAATACTGTTTTCCTTAACTGTGAATTTATGTGAGCTGCTCACCACATCATGGATCATAGCTCACACCTGTGGAATATATTAAATTAGGCAGAGGTAATAAATCTGTATTTAGTGGCTTTTGGATTATATAAGAATTAAACCCCTCTGCAACAAACCATTGAAGAGCTCAGTTTTCTCTGAAAATCATAATTACATAATTGCACATAAAAAGTCTGTTGCAACAAATGGGAAACAGCATAATAGAGTGGTGTTTATTATGGCCAATTTCCACCATAATCTCCCTTATGTACTTTTATTATACGTTATTTGCGTAATATAGTAAAGTATCAGAGCAGTCATATTCTCTGAAAGAATTTGATGTTATTATCTCTTAAGTTCTCATTATACAAAACTGTTTAGGCCTTTGTTTCACAGAGGTCTGTAACATTCCTGTGTTAAATACAGAACAAATTAACTTCACTGTCGTGTTTTAGAAGCAGATAATTCAATACCGGGCATTCTTGATGGAGTCTACGTTTTAAAACTTGGTCAGCAAATTCATTCTTTTAGGTATAGCAGACTGTCAACAGCAATTTATTTGTTATTCTTTGAGCTGTGTTGTAAAGCTTTAGAAAAGAAGTGTTGCTTCCTTTAAGTTTAGATTCCGTAGAGCTTGTACTGGGAATAATCCCCTGAAAAAACCTGCCCTGGGGTGCATGCAATCTGATGTAAATAGTCCACGTCAGGAAAAAAATAATAGGAACAACAAACAAACAAAAAATGTTGCATGTAAAACAGCCTGGTTCATTCACCCAGTAAGCTTTGGCTCAGAGGCAGCATCTGGTTTTCTGAGATTCTGCTTTTTACTCAATTTTCCAGCTCAGTTTGTTTGCTGAAAGAGGTCAGGTGATTTGCTCTAGGTCATACAGTGAGTCAGTGGCATTAGAACCCAGAATTCTCTTGGTTCCTTTGTGCTGACACGTAGACCACACAGACGCCTGACTTTCTTTGACATCAGCATATTTAAGGAACCTCTTCATACTTCACCATATCATTCTGCCCTCATGATTGTTTTGTGAGGTTGGACTGCTGCATTGTTATTTGTATTATGCAACAAGGATAAATGACACTTTACAGAAGATGAGAAGATCCCAACAATCATACTCTCTAAATGGGTGGGACAATATAATGGATATTGTCATCAGACCATGATGGGTAGAGAGGGAAGGAAGAGGAGAAACATAATAAAAATAAAATGTGCAATGTTAAATATTACTTACTGTTATACAAATACAACACGTGGGCTATTTATAATCAGTGGTTTCTTAGCAAGCCTTTTGCAAGGGAATGGGTTATTTTTGTCACTGTTTTGATGAGATGATTAGTTATTGAGGGGTGGTTGGCCTTTTCTTCTTCTCGTCCTCCTTTCGCTTGCTCTGCAGAAGGGCTTCCCTTTGACATCGAGTCATGCCAGGATTTAGCTATCTGAGAGAACTTCTATATGTAGGCACCATAGTGTTATATAAACCCCAGAACCCCAAAGTCTTGTCGAATTGAAAGTCAAATGTGTAATTCAGAACTGGCACAACAACACTGGTAGTAACTGGAAGCTTGGCAGTGTAGTGTAGACAGGTGTTACCAGATTTGCCCGTCACTTTGGGGTATGCTTATTTGTTAAGGTGACCTTCCTGGAAGAGGGGGTGTGATTCTATTAATGTGCTGCTTGTGTTACTTGTGTGTTCATATGGTTACAAGTCCCCTCCCAGTGGAGCTATCCTGCAGGACCTAAGGTTTTCAGATTCAAATAAACCCCCCACAGATGCACACAACCATTCCAGATTAACTGAGTGCGTCTGAGCAGACCGGGCTATCAGCACTCTCAGCTGACCCCTTATACGTCCCTGAACTCAGCAGGCTGGGTGAGACAGCACTGTCAGCTGTCACCCTCATGTGCCCGTTGCACCGCACCAGAATGGAGCACACTTATGAGCAGGCTGGGTCCAAACAGCACTTTTCAGCTGTTCCCTTATATGCCCCCTGGACTCAAGCAGGCTGGGTCAAACAGCACTTTCAGCTGTCACCCTTACGCGCCTCTGGACTCCGTAGGCTAGGCAGAGCAGCACTTTTCAGCTACTCCCTTTATATGCCTCTTTGCAACACAATTGTTCTAGCAGTAACCCTCTTGATAAGCAAGGCCCATAGGATTTTGGGCACTCCAGGGATCTTCGGCTTAGGTAAAAGAAGCGTTGCTGCAGAGCAAGGCAGGGAAGCCAAGAACACAAAGGAGTAAATGCATTTAGAGAGAGAGAAACTGGCAACAGCTTGATTACAATAGTTAGTTTATTGCCAGGTGTATAAAATTTATGATACTAATAGTGATGCTATACAAGGAGAGAAAAACAATCTAACACTTACAATACAACAAAATTACAGTAAGGTATTGGAGCAGGCTAGCCCAGGTTTGATTAGAAAAGTAGAAAGTTACACCTGGATTAAAGAGAGAGAGAATTGGAAGCGGGGGGGGTGTGTGGGTGTGTGAATCTCACCACTCCTTGCAGCTCAGAAATTCCCAGGAGACAGGCTGTTCAGCTTAGGGTCAGCAACACTTCAGAGAGAGGCAAAACTCACAACAGGATCAGTCAGGAAATGGGAAGCAGGCAGCGTTTGGGTCCAGGCATCAGAGGAGAGCAGCAAGAGAGCTTTGAACTTGGGTAGGGATATTTTGTAGAACTAGGTTTGTTTGTGGGTAAACAATGTCTCACTGAAGTACCCCAGGGTGGTTTTCTCTATGCTGGACAATAGGAGCTGATCACTCCCAGCTATGGTCAATGTTCCTTGGGGGAGCTCACAATGCAACCAGGCAGATTCAGTGTTTTGCATGTCAATACTAGAATGGTCTGATAACTGCGGAGCTGGATGGGTGTAGGTGTGAGTTCATTTACATCAAGAGCAGAGATGTCCCATAATGCAGTGTGTCCCTGCCTTGCCAATCCCAGAGTTCAGTGCAGTTCCTGCTTTGGAGCTTGGTTCTCCATTCTTCATGCTAATTCTTGTTCCGTCTTCAATGTAAATGAGGCTCCAGATCTCCATTCAATGTGCTAATTGAGATGCCTCTTTTTACGTCTTCTATGTAGATGAGGCATGAGAAGCGGTCTCTATCCTATCACCCTTGTTTGGAGGATTTTAGGTGTGTCTCCCACAGCCTTTTCATAGCTTTTGTTTCTGGTTCAAGCAGAGGCTGGGGGAGATTCAGGTGAGCCAAAGAGTATAGGGGTTTTTAACCCTGGTTCCCCAAGAACACAGAGCTGCCACATAACACTGGGTGCAGCCATTTTATCACCATGTTGCTTAAGCAAGTAGGGTTCCACTGTTGCTATCTTCAGTGTGTCTTTATCAGTGGAGAATTATAATTCCCAATCTCACTAGTGTAGATTCAGCCCTTGATCTCCCTTGTTGTTAGGGGTTTCCTTTGTTTCAGTGCTTGTACTAGTGGAACTTGTGATGGATCTATGGAGTATCTGTCATGAACGAGCTTTTTGCTCAAGAATCTTACTTTTCTTTTGAACAGGTCACACTGCTTTGTGTTTAATTTAACCCTATTCCTGATATCAATAGTCAATCTATGGCAGAAATACCTAAGGAGGAAAAAGACGCAAATGTTTTTTTAAACGTGATGCTTTTAAATTTGATTTGATGCCTTCTTGACCATCTGTCCATGGGAAATGATAAATAGGAGTTCCAGCTTCCCCTTCACTATGCAATTTGATGTTTGAGATCTCTCTATCGTATCACTTCTTAGTGTACATTTTCAAATGAATCAGTTTTTTAACAATTAAAGAGTAATTAGCCATTGCAACAATTTGCTGCACCCAGCTTTAATTTACTGTATCATGATGAGAATTTTTAAATAAAGATTAGATATTTGTCTAAAAAATATGCTTTAGGAATTATTTTGGGGACGTTCAATGGCCTTTGTTATGCTGATTGTAATGGTCCCTTCTTTGCTTGAAATTTGTGAACTGGGAATTAATATTGTATAATTTCTTTTCTACTCTTTTCCCTATGAAAATGAGTACAAATGCTCTGTATAATATAAGAACTCTAGATGAAAAAATCAGATTAACATGAACGCTAAAATAAATGTAACATTTTACTTTTTGTCTCTTTTCTTTGTTAACATTATATATTTTACTATAGGACAGCAAATGTGTTTTATAGAATAACTAAATCTTCCAAAAATATTACAGTCCTGAAACTTTTTTTTTTAATTATTATAAAAAAAAATCTTTGTGGAACCCTTCATTTGACAAATAGAGGTGTTTAGTTTATTCAGATACTGTCTTTTTGTGAGAATATTTGTTTGTATTTTTAGCCCAGTTCTTCCATACCCTGGGTTACAAAGAAAACAAATTAATATTTGACTGTAGACACTCTTAGAAAATATTATGTCAGAAATAATAAACAAATCACCACATGTTTGTTTTCCCCCTTGGCTGTTTACTCTTATTCTTTTCAACATAAAATTTTAATTCAGTAGAAACATTCTTAGCTAATATGTATTTTTACAGCATAGGTGCAAAAATTCCACATTTTCAATATAAACAAGGTTTCCATATGGAATACTGCAAGGTGCATGCAGCATATTTAAATAGACAGGCTAACAGGTTCACTGGTATGAAGCCCTATATTGAAATAAAAAGCATCATATACAGATCTGGCATTATAAACAGGTGCAGTTCTGTTGAAGACATTGAAATTGCACCTGTTTACACCAATTTGGCTTAACATCTAGCTAGAGGGAAGAGAAAAGGTCTAATACCTGTTGTTCAAGTGTGTTCTTCCTTTGGGTCTCCAACTAGGACAATCTTATTACTCTGTGTTCTTTGTATGGATGTATATCTTCCATCCTTTGCCCCCATATGGGGGTCTCAGAGCTGTGATGCTGCATCCCCTGTTACATACATAGATTCCAAGGCCAAAAGGCACCATTGTGATCATCTAGTCCCACCTCTTGTACAACATTGGCCATAGAACTTCTCCAACGTAATTCCTACATCATTGCTTGTAGAAAAACATCCAGTCTTGATTTAAAAGTTACAACTGTGATCCTTTGTAAAGTGTTCCAGTGGTTAATTATTCTCACCTTTAAAAATGTACACCTTATTTCCAGTCAAATATGTTTAGCTTTAACTTAGAGCCATTGGATCATGTTACACCTTCCTCTGCTAAACTGGAGAGCCCATTACCTGCTTTTTTTACTTCATACTCTGCCCTAAGTTGGTGTAAATTCACAGGTCCTCCTTCTCATATCCTTGTGTCTCAGCCAATCTTGCTAAGAGTTAGTTTAAAATATAAATTTGGTTTCAAACTCAGTGAGGTACCATTCCTAGCCTGAGGAAATATATCAGTTTAACAACTCTGCAACAGCTTATTCAGACAGAGCTCACATGTATGGCTTTACGTTCAGACATACAACTATGATGATCACATAGCTTTTCAAAGACCCTGATGACTCACACAATATACGAAATGCCATACCAGATCATACCAGCGGCCCATCCAGTCCAGTATCCTTTCTGACAGCGTTGTTTAATTCTTTCCTTGTAAAAGTTTGGGCCTCAGTGATATCTTGTAGCAATGAATTCCATGTGTTAGTTATGCTAAGTGTGTTTAAAAAATATTTCTTTTTATCAGTTTTAAATGTGTTGCCTTTCAGTTTAATTCTAGTACTACAATAATGTCATCCCTACTTAAGGCTAATGAGCCTGGAGTCCTGTGTGAAGTGGGAACTTTTGTTCTGCTTCTGCGCAGCCTTTCTACCGGTTGAAGGCTTGAGAGAGGAAATAGCTTCAATAGCCTTATGGACTTGGACCCAAGGCCTGTGTGGGCTGTGTAATGGAATGGGTCTTAATCTGTCTTATTCCTTTGTGTAGGTGTGTGGTTCAAGTATGACTAGTCTGGAGTGAATGTGCAATGTTTCTCACCCCCTATAAATTTGTTGTTTTAAACTGTGAGATATAGAAGCATAGTTGAGAACTGGTTGCCTTAAAGGCATATACACCCACATGTTGTTTTTCATTGCTTATTAATAAAATACGAGTTTTTAAAAACATTCTGATTTCAAATTCTAAAGTGTAACAGAATGAAGGTTTCAATAATTCTGGATCTGACCCGGGTTTCAGCACTGCTTTTTTGGGTCAGACACACAGTGATAAAAACACTTGCTCTACTGCATCAGTAATGATAATATAAGCAGGGTCTGAATGAGCTCTTCTCTAACATCTAGTGACGTACTGGCGGAAAAGACTTCAGGAGCAGACTGTGTTTTGCATAGACATGCCTATTCTGCCTCGGTGCATAACATGATGAAGCTGCTTTGCCAAAATGATAAATTTTGGCTGCTTTTGGGTAATGAATCACTCTTAGGTTGGGTTACTCTTGGGTTATGAATCTCTTTGAATGCTGTGGAAATGAAATGTTGTTATCCTTATTTTACGAGTAAAGGACAACAAAGTTGTGCTTAGCATGCCTTGATTGAGTGGGTCACCTTAAACTGAACCTGTCTTGCTAAGCAGAGTAGTGATCCAAATCTCACTGAAGATGAGAGTGGGTGGAGAAAGGAGTTTCTATCTGGTGGTGCAGACTCTATCTAAAAAGTCCTAGACAACATTTGATCTGCCCTTCTCCAGGATTTAAAGACAGAGTTGATTAGACTCAGCTGAGAATCCTTGTTTCTGGTTGGTGATTCCTGGAACTGACATCCCTGCTGAGCAGGTCAAAGGGCTCAGCTTTAGACCTTGTGTGGGACACTGTGCAGCGAAAGACAGCACGGAAACTGCACTGGCAGTGAAGTTCCCCACTACCTGCCGAGATCATTTAGAGCTGGATTAAGTGATGGACCTCAGAATGTGACATGCAGACAGACAGTGGCAGCAGTTGAGACTGTTGCAGAGGCATTGCTCAATGCACCTCCCCCACGAGTGGGAGGTGAAGCCTGTGATCACACCTCTGAATTCTGGGTCTTTGCTAACCAGGGACTGCCAACTGTGACTGGGGCACAGCAGAGGGGGGGGATGATGTATTGTTAAAGTGACATTCAGTCATTGGACTTTTCCAGTCAGCTGGGAAATTGAGGCAAAAGATACTTTCCAAAGCAGTGTGTGGTTGGGTTTGCTTATGGTCACATGCTTTTGAATGTGGTTGTGGTAATTTCCTAAATTAATGCTGGGTTCCCTTTTCCTTTTCTCTTTTGTTATACACAGACTCGGTGCTTGAGAGGAGGGCCCAAGCATACAACCAATACAAACTTGTAACATGGGCCCCCTCACACACATATAACGGGCGTTTCAGCCTGGGCTGGGCCCCTCAGAGTCTTTGGGTCCCTGTAAAGTGTACACTACCCTCCCACCCCAATGCGGAGGCCCTGCTTGAGAGTGGGGAAATATTAATGGTGCCCAGGCGTGTTAAATGTTCCCAGATTACGGGTGGAGGCTTGAGTCTGTTCTGTTTTTGTATTTTTAGGAGGAGCCCCTACATACTGAACCCAGCATTTGCGGCTGCCAGCTGCACCTGGCAGAACAGTTACAGAAAAAATAGTCTGGAAGGATAGGTCTGATGTTATCAGTATGGGAGTGACTGTATTAATGAGATGATTTGTGTTAGTATGGGAACGCCAGATTTAGGATCCCAACTATCTTTGCAAATCTGGCCTGACGATACTGTTGTCTGGTTTTAAGCAACTTGCGCATGCCTGCTGTAAACTAGGGACCTGAATCAGATATCACATATACAAGTTTTACACCAATGTAATTTCTTCGACTTAACTGGGACTGTTTTTTATTTGGATCCATGTAAGTGACTGCAGAATCAGGCCTTGGAAAAGCCCATCCTGCTTCAGTGATGAAGTAATAAGAAGAAGTTCCATTTAAGTCTATTACAAACAAAGGAAATTCTAATAATGGTGTAGGCCTATTACTGGCTTGTAATCATTGAATGCTGTCTGGTTGAACCAATGTCACTGAGGGCCTTCAGAATATGTATTACAAGGGTTGATGGGTGAGATGGAAGGAACCTGCCTTTCTTTTTAGAACCCACATTGAGTTGGCAGAGCTGGTAATTAGGAAAACATCTTTTACTGGCAAACTAAGCAAACTCTAGGCGCTACTGCAGTACAAAAAGACTTGATACAGAAATCATTGTGATACAATTAGCATGAAAACTCTGTAATACCATTTCTTCAGAGTATAATTGTACTTAAGGGGTAATCATTACATAAAAATATTTGGGAAAAATCAAATGACTAATGTGCATTAGGTATCTAAAACTAATGATGGACTTATTGAGGTAGAATGCATAAAATTCATGAGAAAATCTGAGTGAATGGGAGGTGATGTTGCATTGATACTGACATGGGGAGATTCAAAATTGAGTAGATTTGTTTCCAGTCATGAGGGCTTGATTGAGGGCTTTTCTACACTTAGTGCACGCACCACTGTAATATTTAGTGAAGACACTACCTACACTGATGGGAGAGTTTTTCCCTGAGAACCAGTAGTTATGTTGATGGGAGAAACCCTCCCATTGACATAAGACTGTCTACACCAAAGGCTAGGTTGGTATAACTATATCACTCAAGGCTGTGGATTTTCCACACCCCTGAGTGACGTAGGTATACTGACATAACCTTAGCTTATACTATGTAGTTATGCTGACATGACCAAGCCTTAGTAAATACCTCATGCTTGCAACACCTGTTGACTTTAATGGGAGTGTCATGCATGGAACAGCTTCAGCATCAGGTCTTAGAGATGCTCGGTTGATGGTGTAAAACTGGAAGATGCTGAATTGATGTGAAGCTTCATAGCAAGGGCTTTTAATAACAATGGCTTCAATTCATATTAGGGGTTATTTCAGGAGGCCAGCCACCTAAAACTCATGCGATATTTAAGATACAACTTTGACATGTTTCAGGGATGAAGTATTAACACATCGTGTTGAAGAGAAACATGAAAGTCACGCAAAGCTAATTGCATTAAAGTCTGCTGGCTTTTAGGCCTTAGCAGTTACACACCTGTGCTTTCCAAGCTGTTAAAAAATATTAATAAACTTACTCCTTGAATTAATGGATGGGCCTGCAGGACACCATCAAACATACATTTTGAAGCTGAATGATATTTACATTGCTATTTGTACTGTAAAATTAGTAAGGGTTATTAATTCTATCTGGTCTTGGTACTATCAGTTTTACACCATAATTACATGCACAGACACACACAACCTCTTGAGATGAATGCTGAAACTAAGACACTTGTGGTACATCACGGGCTGAAGCAAGCGTGCAGAAGCTATCCTATTGTCAGTTTAGTGATTTTGCCCTTGCCTTTTGGTGATACTGCTCATTTCAGTGATGAGATGTGGACTCATTACATTTGCCAGGATTATACACTCAGAGAGTAAGAACTATCCTGTGGGTTGTTTTAAAGCTATAACTCTTCATCGAGCAGGCCTGATGAGGTCACTGTCACTATTTGTAGAATCACAGAGAGACAGATCACCAGACCAGAGAGGTTTAGAACATAAGAACGGCCATACTGGGTCATACAAATTGTCCATCTAGCCCAGTAACCTATCTTCCGACAGCGGACAATGCCAGGTGCTCTGGAGGAAATGAGAACAGGTAATCATCAAGTGATCCATCCTGTCGGCCATTCCCAGCCTCTGGCAAACAGCAATCCCTGCCTATCCTCGCTAATAGCCATTGATGGACCCATCCTCCATTAACTTATCTAGTTCTTTTTGGAACCCTGTTATAGTCTTGCCTTCACAACAGATTGACTGCATTGTATGAAGAAATATATTTTTTTTGTTCGTTTTAAACCTGCTGCCTATTTATTTTCATTTAGTGACCCCTAGTTTGTGTGTTATGAGAAGGAATACATAACACTTCCTTATTTACTTTCTCCATACCAGTCATGATTTTATAAACCTCACTGCACATTGAACGGATGTTTTCAGAGAACTATCCAGAATGACTCCAAGATGTCTTTCTTGAGTGTTTCAGTTAATTTAGAACCCATCATTTTATATGTATAATTGAGATTATGTTTTCCAATGTGCATTACTTTGCATTTATTAACATTGAATTTCACCTACAGTTTTGTTGCCCAGTCACGCAGTTTAGTGAGATCCCATTTTGCCACCTCACTGTTTACCTGTTTTCCCAGATCATTTAAGAATATGTTGAACAATGCTAGTGCCAGTACAGACCTCTGGGGGACACCACTATTACCCCTCTCCATTCTGAAATCTTACCATTTTTGTCCTACCCTTTGTTTCCTATCTTTTAGTAAGTTACTGATCCAGGAGAAAACCTTCCCTCTTACTTTGCTTAAGAGCCTTTGGTGAGGGACCTTGTGAAAGGCTTTTTGAAAATCTAGGTACACTATATCCACTGGATCACCATTGTTCACATGCTTGTTGATCCCCTCAAAGAATTTTAATGGATTAGTGAGGCATGACTTCCCTTTACTAAAACCATGTTGACTCTTTCCCAACAATTCATGTTCATCTATGTGTCTGATAATTCTGTTCTTTACTATAGTTTCAACCAATTTGTCTGGTATTGAATTTAGGATCACTGGCCTGTAATAGCCAGGATCGCCACTGGAGCCTTTTTAAAAATTGGTGTCACATTAGCTGTCCTCCAGTCATCTGGTACAGAAGCTGATTTAAATGGTTACATATCACAGTTAGTAGTTCCGCAATTTCACATTTGAGTTCCTCCAGAACTCTTGGGTGAATACCATCTGGTCTTGGTGACTTTACTACTTTTTAATTTATTCCAAAACATCTTCTGATGACACTTCAGTCTGGGACAGTTCCTCAGATTTGTCATCTGAAAGAATGGCTTAGATTAGGGAATCCCCCTCACGTCTTCAGCTGTGAAGACTGATGCAAAGAATTCATTTAGTTTCTTCGCAATAGCCTTATCTTCCTGGAGTGCTCATTTAGCATCTCAATCATTCAGTGGCCCCACTGGTTGTTTAGGAGGCTTCCTGCTTCTGATATATGTAAAAATATTTTTTGCTGTTACTTTTTGAGTCTTTGTCTGGCTGTTCTTTAAATTGTTTTTTTGGCCTTTTTATTTATATTTTTACACTTCAGTTGCCAGAGTTCATGCTCCTTTCTATTTTCCTCAATAGGATTTAACTTCTACTTTTTAAAGGATGCCTTTTTGCCTTGAACTGCTTCTTTCACTTTGTTGTTTAGCCACAGTGACACTTTTTTGGCCCTCTGATTATGTTTTTTAATTAGGGGTATACATTTAAATTGAGCCTTTATTATGGTATCTTTAAAAAATTTCCATGCAGCTTGCAAGGATTTCACATTTGGCACTGTACCTTTTAATTTCTGTTTAATTAACTTCCTAATTTTTTTGTACAGTTCCCCTTTCTGAAATTAAATGCTACCATGGGGTGCTACTTTGGCTTTTTGTCTTCTTGTTCCCGTATTCAAAGATATTTAAAATATTACTGTGTTCTTAACTTTATAAAGTGGTACTTCCCAGTGATGGTAATAATCCTGGACAAAATTGCCAGCTTTAATCATGAGTACCAACTGCTCACTCCTACTTGTTAGAAATTATCAGCTATACAGAAATAGGGGGGAAAAGGGAACAGAATTTCAAATTCAAACTTCTGCTAGCTTTTTTAAGTACCTTGGTTAATGTAATTCAGGTCACTTATGGAAGTGAATGTCTGAACTATTCACCGCCTAATGTATTTTATTGGTATGTCTTATAGTTCTTTCCTCTATACCTAGGGCAGACAACCTACAATCTGTAGGTTTAGTTATCTGAACCCCTTTCTGGCTTTCTGTGGAATGAGAGCAAAATCTGCAGCTTCATAGACTCATAGACTCATAGGTCAGAAGGAACCAATATGATCATCTAGTCTGACCTCCCGCACATATTCTCTTCCAGAAGATTTCCAGGAAAGCTCTGTTAGAAAATGACCTGCACTGGGCTAAAAGATATTAGTAATGCAAGAGAGAACCTATTCATAGTTATCTGACCAGTGAGAGAGAGATCAGGGAACTATAGGTAGTTGTAGGTGTTTTGTTTTACTTTGTTTTTTTTAACTTTATAGCTAAAATGGTGACTGAATTGTTTCAGTATTGCCATAAGAATATGGCATATAATTAATTTTAGTATTATCATAGACTCATATTCTGTTCTGTTACACTTATATAAATGTGAAATAACTCCTCATATCTTGGGGGTATGCAAAAAGGCAAGAGACACTAAAAATGCCTGAAGTGGTATTTACATCAGATGTTAACTTTCATAAGTGGTCTCTATTACATTAATTTTCACTGGTGTAACTGAGCCCAGATTTTCTCCTATGAAAATTGGGGATGGAAAAGTGCACTTGCCGCAACATATTTTCTAGTTTTAAATGTCTTTAGAGTTGGTACTATCACTAGCTATCTCATCAAACTGAACCACAGTCTTTAGAAAGTCACTGATGTTTGAAAATAGGTTACCTATTCATTGCACTTTCCCCAAACTTTTATTAATGTTCCAGTAGGGCCCATTGACTGTTGCATTAGGCACTGTACATTCAAATGTATGTAAAAGATAACCCCTGCCCTCCAAAACCTTGACAAGAGGTTTATAGATATGCCAAACTGATGTTTTTTCAAAGTCATGTTATAAACAAAAAGAATATCTCACTCTCCATGTGAACCTCAGTAGTCAAACGAAAACCAGCAATTACCTTATGTTTCCTTTAGAGTATTTATTTCCCATAATTAATAATAGCAAAAAATGACACAGGTTAATGACTGGTTTTGGTATAAGGGGTCTCTGAACTCCTTCCAGTGATCATTAACTATCAGAAAAAGTCCTGCATTCTCAACCAGTTACGATTGCTTAAATACAGTAAAAATAAGTGCTAAAATGCTTTTGATGACCAATTTTAAACAGAAAATATTATTTAAAATTTATATTAGAAAACCAATTTCAATGACATTTTTAGGATTATTCCAATGAGATACAATGGTGATGAGAGAGGGGCATAAACTCAGAATCCTAAAGACTATTACATCAACATCGACAGATGAAAACCATTGAGCAGTTTACAAATTGGGGTAATTTATTCATATATTTTGAATGGAGATGGAGCACAACGAATCTGAAAAGCTGTTTACCAGATTTTGGTAGTGTTGTAATTTGAATTAACTGATTATCCATTAATATAAGTAAGTGAATATGATTGTAAACGCTAGGATAGACATTACACTAATGTTTATTTCAGTTCTCCGTTCCTTCATGTGGTTCATCCTAGGCTGAAGTTGAAAGGGAATATAGAGGCAGGAAGGGGAGACTGAGGAAATGGAGAAGAGAAGAGGAAGAAATAGAGAAAGGAAGGGGAGAAGAAGGAGAGGGAGACGAGAAGAGCAAGATGGTTGGTGTGCGTGAGGCTGGGCTACAGTGAGGTTAAGGTGCCTGAAGACTGGTGGCAGCATGTTAGAACCAATATCCAATGGAAGATCAGCAAACTAGCAGAATTCAAAGTTCATTCTAACGATACCTGGATGGATCAGTGAAGAATCTTGCCACCTAGTCTTGTTACTCTTGTCTGGCTGCTGCTGTGATGTGGCTGGATCCAGGTCCCAGGGTAGTTCAAGCAGAGGTTACCTTTCTGTGTGTCTGTGAGAACAGATGTCCTTGATTGGCTGCTGTATAGACCTAGGGAGGTGCCGGGGTGCTGTCAAGCCTGAGTCTCATCCTTTCAGCCCAATGCTTCTTTCCACTGCTTCAGTGGGATAACAGAGACAGAAAAGAGACATGGATAGCCATCCAATATCCGATTGTCGAAGGAGTCCTGTGGCCCATGTAGACTCTATGTAATGGCTCTATGCTGGCATCAGCACTGAGGGTTTGTTGGAGCTCAGTTGAGAGTAGAGGACAAGGAGGCGGGGTGGGGGCTAGGCTAGAGTGCACAGTGTGCCCACTATTCATTGCTGGCATAATGACCCATATAGAACTGTTTCAAGGCAGTACAGTTTAAAGTATCCCTGGAGTTGATGTAAGTTACTCAGTAGGCTGAGTAGGTTCCCAACATAGCCCAGAATTGGGGTTTAAACAAAAAATTTCTGCTCTGTTCCTGCACGTGGTCCAGGAATGGCGCAATGCAGAATAGTGGCTTCTGTCTTTGCTGGAAACTGCTGCTGTATTTTGTTAAAGACCCTGAATCAGCATATCATTGAGACAATTTCTGGGCCATTATATTTGCTTGAATCAATGCAAATGTAGGGTCCTGTACACACAGATTAATGACACTAATAATCCATGATGATATATTGTGTCTAAAGCAATAGATTCCTTTCAGAATAGATTATTCAAAGGTGAGGGAAGGGGCAAGATTCTTCCCATTCTCATTGCTCTCCTCCATCCCTGCCACACACATTTAGAAAAGCCTCAGTTGGGAAGATAAAGTGCAAGGAGTTTTATGTAGTAAATATAAAATAGAATGTATTTGACCACCAGTTTACTGTAAATTGCAGTCACTTTAGAGGAACAGGGTGGAGGAATGTTCATACAGCATTCAAAACCTCCAAACTTTTGTTTTATAAATATAAATGGAACCATTTAAAACCCAATTTGGAGGGTGGAGGACAGAAATTTTGCCTTTTAGGTGAAAACTTTCCATACAGACATTCAGACTATTGATATTTGCTCATGGATACATTACACTCCATTTATTAAATATTTATAATGGGAATACTGACAAATTCTCGGCCCTGACAAAGACATATTAATAATCGTGGAAATATCATTCTTATAAATTTATATTTGGCTGATAGGATTATTGTATCAAGAGTATAGACTTCACAACATTTCATGGGAAGAAGACTAATTCACTTTTTAGTGTTGCCTTTTTAGCTTGAATGAGTTAGTGATAGAGTTGCCAGATGAGTTCAGAGAGCGCTTACAATCTTAAATACGCTCGTGTTTCCTATTCCTGCTGATTTGGATTTGGATTTCAGCATTAAACCAATATTGAAAAACTCTTTGAATGCAGAAATTTATTGCTTGTTTAGGAAAATTAAGGAGTTACGCATTTTATTTTTTGTTATAAATATTATATATTTCTAAGTTTACCTGTGTGGTGTAATCTTGCCTGAATGTAAAGAGTTAAATCTTATGTTATGGAGGAAGCTGAAATGAAATGAACTAATGGCAGAGATAAGGGGTATATCAAGAGTCCTTAAGGAACTAAAGGGCAACAGTTAATTGACAGAATACACCCTGCCTATCTTAGTCTAGGCTGGTGAGGGGCAGTCTTCTCAGACCAAAACCTAAGATCGAAGCCTTAAAGATGCTAACATAGGTAGGAGAGGGGAGTGGATTGTTAGCAGGGTGAGAGATACAGAAACAGCAGCAAACAGTTCTCCCTACTTGGCTCTCCCAAACCAGACCTATGGATAAAGAGGTTATGCTTAGATAAGGAGATGGGACTCTGTGGTTTTAACCCGTTTCCCTAGGAACTGTTCCTTTTGGCAAAAACTACAGCTTAATTTTGAAGGAACTCATTTTGAGTGACTTTATTCAGCTACTGTCTCAGTTCTCCAAAGATAAAGGGTTCTGAGGTGGCAAACCCAACTGAGTTAAAACACTTGGCAAAGGGAGGAGCTGCAGCTCAGAGATCCAGTCTAAAAACTGTAGGACTATGTTCCACATGGGTGGGAGGAATTAGGCGAACGCTGCCCACAAAGGGAGGTGCACTTGTGAGAGACAAAAAGAGGTACAAGGTGCAGTTTACCCAATAACCATGCATTAATCACTTACCGGTAGTTTTATTTATTTATTTTTATTATGTCCATGAATTCTTTAACTTAACATCGACTCGCTAGCTGACGCTAAAATCCTACCTTGGGAATTATTCAGTCAAGCGGAAAAAAATGCAAATCGTCTTAATTCTCAAAGCAAGACAGAATGTAGCACAGCACAGCTACTAGGAGACAATTATTCATCATGGTTAACACATCAGAGGTAAATTGGTAGTCAAAATGTTTCCTTTCCACTTTCTTTTTTGGCCTGGGCAACACGGAAGAACAGTTAAAGCCCAGAGGAATATTTAAAATTTAATGAAGTGATACAAATCACACAATTTAAGAAGATATGTGCCTCTGTTCCTTCATTTGTGAACGTTCAAATAAGTGAATGAGAGGGACTAAAAAGTAAAAAATAAAATAAAATATCTAAGCAGCATCCTAGGGGATGCATTGAAGTGATGTAAAAAAAAGAAAAAAACAAACATGGTCAAGGCAAATTAGAGAACCAAATCGCACAATAAATGTTCTAGAGTCTGTAAAGAAAATATCTACAGAAAAGAGAATACTGGGCACAACTGAGAAAAGTAAGCAAAGGAGTAGATGAAAAAAGAAAATAGGCTGCTAGTTTGAATCATTCCTTTCAAAGAATTTTATTTATTATGAGAACATTATGATAATAGAACAAAATAGTCATTATCAAGGGATTAGAGCTGGAAAGAGATTCTCATTTACAATGGAATTAATTGATGTGCTTAAGTTTGGTTATTGCTAGTCAATTTAATTTTACTTTTGAATTTTACTTTTAGGGTGTTGGGAAAGAAGGTGCAACAACATATGTAGAGCAAACCTGTAGGACTGACGCTTTAGAACATACAGGGTTTTTGTCAAAGGATTGCAAGTTACTACAATCAAAGGGCTATCCTTCGCAGGTGTTGTAAATCAGTGTAGCTCATTTGACTTCAGTGGAACTATGCTGCTTTACACGACACACATGTCTGGCCCAGAGGGTTGGAACTATCTTCAGATCCCATTGCAAAACCCACTTATGTGAATAAGCCTTCTCACAGAAACAAAGCTATGGAAAAGCAAATAGAGGCATAGAGTATTAAAAAATCCTTGTCTAAGTGGCAGCTCTAGGGGAGAAAGATCAGAGTTAGTAAAGTGCATGCTACAATAATTTCTGTATCCACACCTTATAGACCTTCGTATTATGGGAACAAGTACCTTTATAAATGCATTATACAGAGAGATTAGAGTAACATACCGGATTTTCATTTTAATTATTTTATTAAAAAAGTGCTTTCCTTTTCATGTTGATGAACAATGTACTGCTTTGCACGGATGCAGTTATACTGCCTCTGCCTGTATTATGTATGACAATCTCATGGCAGCATGGTGTCCTTGAGAGCCATGCTGGCATTGGCTTCTCCGCCCACACTGCATAATACTCCACACCCTGAGTCATGGTAGGAATGGATCTAAACTAAATTAAGTCACAGAGCCCTTGGGCGGCCAGGTGGTCTGGTGAGTAGCTCATCCAGTATCGTCTCTCAGCAAGAAGGCCTTTCTGTCCAGGTCCACACGTTCCCTTGCAATGTCCTGGTCCTCTTCTTATCAGA
Source organism: Mesoclemmys tuberculata (assembly GCA_007922155.1). Taxonomy (NCBI): domain Eukaryota; kingdom Metazoa; phylum Chordata; order Testudines; family Chelidae; genus Mesoclemmys; species Mesoclemmys tuberculata. The sequence goes on from ML675616.1 coordinate 28,190,652, forward strand.
GGAGGAATGAGAGTGGAATGTGATTTATTTCTTACCTGCAACAGGGGCACTTGGTAGGGGAGCCCAGCCTTCCCCACTCCACTGGGCTTCAACCAGGGCCCTATGAGATTCAACAGTGTCTAGCACCCTGGAGCGTCCTCTGAGTTACCCTCCCTGGGTCACTTCCTACCATCTGTCTCTGCCCCCAGCTCCAAGTGCAATATAAGGTAAGAAAAGAAAAAGAAAAGACAACTATACCCGCCCCTCCCACTGGGCTCAGCATGCAGCCCTACTCCCCACAGGGAAGATTTTTCAGCATCCTTTCCTGCAACTCTCAGGATAGGTGTGTCGTCCTCTCCCCTGGCTGAGCCGCGTGGCTCCCTTCTCAGCTTTATCTCCAGTTGGAGTATGCTCTTCAGGTCTGGAGAGGCAGGTCTCCTGGTCCTAGCATTCTCATTTAACCCCTTCAAGCCTAGTGTGGGCTTTATATCCCCCATCACCATGACCTTAATGTCAACATTTGTTTTCCTGTGAGCTTGGCTGAGACTCAAAAAGATAAAACCTAGTCACATTTGACATAGTGTTTCTGTTTTCTGTATTTGAACTGTATACAGCAGCCACAGACAGAGATTTGTACCCCAAGGGCCATTGCAAAATGTTACGAAGATGCTGTTGGGAAGAAAAAGTGCCGGAGCCAAAAAGGTCACAGTTCTCAACGTGTTTTAAGAACAGCAAAATGTCTACTGGATTGTTCACTTTATTACCCTTTGAGTCGGGCTTTGCAACAGATTTACAGAGCTGCACTTGGTCAGTGTTAAGCAAATATCTGGGCTTTTATCTGTGGCTTTGTTTTTGCACTTTTCTAAAACTCAAAGGTTGTTTTTCCGGGTCTCAAAGCACTTTGAGGCCCTGCCACAGGGTGTGCCTGCCCTGTAGCGTCCTCTGCTGGCCGAATGTGGCACATTAGGCACTCCCCATCTCTGTAGTCGCACCCCAGAGTTTTCTGTCTCTCACCAAATTCACAAGGCGCCACCCTCCTGCTGAGTCACCCTGATTTCAGTCTAATTCTGGGTAACAAGTCCAGCCAAAATTCCAAAATCAACACAAAGTACTTTCTCCCCGCTTAGGGTCCTCTTCAGTCTGCCTTAAACTTGGTTCCTAGGCCCTTCTGGGTTACCTATCAATATCTGGCTCTGGTATATCCTTACTGCCAGGCTCCTTCCTTCCTTCACAGCGTATGTCTACATTGAAAAGAGAAATCCATAGCGCTGAGTCTCAGAGCCCTGGTCAGTTAGCTCAGGGTGCAAGGCTAAAAATAGCATTGTAGCCTTTCCTGTTTGGGCTGGAGCCCAACCTCCAAGACCCTCCATGCTCACCAGGTGTCAGAACTCAGGCTCCAGCCCAAGCAGGAATGTTTATTTTTAGCCAGTGACCCAGGCTTTGAGACCTGTTGCTGGGTTTTTTTCTTTGCAGTGTGCCCTCAATCTCCTGCAGACGCTCATTCAGGACCTTCTAGCTGTTCTGGGCCAGTTTGGGAAGGAGATGAATAACTAATCTGGCACTACCTTTAAAGGGCAAGCCAAGTGATGATGCTCAGTAATTTTCTTGGGTAGCAGTACCACAGCCTGATGATATTTAGTGTTGGAAAGATGGCCATTCTGCAGCTCATTTTTGTTTGTGCTAGAAACAGTCTCATCGCATCTCATCTGTTCAATGATCCTTGACAGTATTTAGTAGGAACAAAACCTATCACAAATATGGGCCAATGGTGTATAATAGGAAGGCTGCCTGGGACAGCATGTTCTTAGAGGCATTACATGTTTTATTTATGTCATGGTCACCAGGCGAACTGTTCCTTAGACACTTCTTAGTTGCTCTCTAGAGGACTCCTTAGATGATAGGTCTGGTTCCCTTCACTCACTTTGTGTGGAATCAGGTAGTCCAACTAATCTCAGACTGGATCTGTGGGCTGCAGGGCCTGGTTTCCAACAATGTTAACATACCAGGCTGAACTGGGTTTGGCACCTGTAAGCCCTTTCCCTCCCAGAACCTGTGACAGCAGCTGATTAAAGTGACTCAAAAACAGCTTCTTTCACGTGAGCATTCATTTATTCATTCCTCACATGTACAAAGAGCGTAGAGCAAAGGGGAAAACCAATAATTGACTTACATGCATTGATATTAGCTATACCTTTTTAAATTCCTCTCAACCCAGATAACTCCATCTCCGGGTTGGGAGAGGCAGACTGCACCTGCTCTCACAGCATCCATGTCTTTCTGCCCCTCTGAGAAACCCCTTGCCAGCCTGTCAACTTATCATGGACACACACTGGACAACCTTTTCTATTTCACCTTACCTGCTCCCCCCATCCCCTTTTGTAGGAATTAGATACCCTTTGATCCCAGGCTTATCCTGAGTTCTGAGACAAGCTGCCCTTGGGTGGGTTTTGTTTTGTTTTTTGCTGTGGAGACATATCCTCAGAGGCCGGCATCATATTCCTAAAAATTAATACAGATTTTCTCATTTGTCACATCATACTTACGGCTGTAAGAAGCTTGTATGGATGTTGTCGTATCATCAGTACATTGTCTCATCAATTTTTTCAACATCAGATAAACTGTCCTCCTATGAACACCATATATAACAACTTAACAATCAAGCATATTGTATTACTAATGCACTGAAGCAACATGCAGTAGGAGTTGCACAATATTGTGTGGCCTGTAGCATAAATAACATTGAGATAAGAGGCACGTTTCATATATCCTTATGACTGTGGTAACACACATAAGCTATTCCATAGAAGTGGTATAACAAGTAGGTGGTGCCATGGTACATGTCCTGTTTTCCATTTTGTTGTCAAGCACGCTTCATACCACAGAGTACTGGAACCACGTGTCATATTTTGGGTAAACAGCTTCCATAGTTTGGTGTTCATGCATAAGTGATACTGTAAAATAATGAAGGCTATTTTGAAGTACGAGGTTCAGAAAAGTAGTCCCACCTTGCCACATGCTGCAATTTATTGATGCTTAGCAATCATTCTTTCCTTTGGACATTTCAGAGTGCTGATCTGGGACAAATGGATAGAGTTTGGCTTTACATGATGTAAACAACAGTAAAGCAAGCTAGACAGACACCTGAGATATATAGTAAAAGCCCAATCATCTGAAGGGTTTCAAAGACATCTAATACTTTTGGGTGAAAGAAAGAGATTTCTCAGATAAACAGGATATTGATGGTGTGCATTGATGTTACGTGACATGACCGTTCTTCCGTTAATGAAAGTCAGTTAAACAAGTTTATGCTATGCTATATTTATGGTTCCATGAAACTTAGTCATTGATTTTTGGAACTCAAGTCCTCCAAGGGGTGTCACAAATCCACTCAGTACTCTTGGACCTCTGATTTAGCTGACAGATGTTGCAAAGTGTATGTTGCCAGAGAACTCTCAAGTGACCAGCTGTGAATGCTAAAGAATACAAATTACTCTAGCTAAGTTTGGTATTAACTTATGTTCAAGAGTTTCTCTCCTGGAATGTCTTTTTAATGTGTACTTACAGAATAGATTAGTGTAGTAATTTTATTTTATTTTACTGTTCCATACACTTTTTGGTCAGACTCATGAATCATTTTGGGTACTATTCAAACAATTGTAGAACTGGTTTCTGCATTTTTTTTTTTTTTTTGCAATTGTATCATACCTGTAAGGCAGAAATCTGATACTCATATCCTTCCATGGGTACCTTAACACAACGTGGAGATATGGTATAGGATCAAGTTAACATCTGATGTAAGCTGGCATATTTTAACTGATTTCACAGACTTAACTGGAAGTCACAGAATCTGAACTCATGTACAATAATGATGAAATTGGGCCATATAAGGCATCAACCCCAAACTCCTATTGGCTCTAACAGATGCTGGATTAAACCCACAAAGCATATTTTTATGGCATTGCCTATGCTGAAAAATTCTGTTATCCTTCTGACGCTCGGGAATTGTTCACTCCGATTAATACATATGATACTTCCTTCAGTAATTTTGATACACACTCTCTTAAAAGCCCACACTCTCTGAAATACA
>ML675616.1:28195117-28569489 GCA_007922155.1 Mesoclemmys tuberculata
TGATCATATTGGTCCCTTCTGACCTATGAGTCTATGAGTCTATGCTATCTCCTTTAATATTCATTGTTATATTTGCAGTGCTATTCATTCGTTATATTTGTTGTCTGCTGGTTCTGTTATGTATAGGCACTTGTCAGCTTCTCTTTTCTATGGTTGTTAGTTTTAGATGTCCACCAGTTTAAATAAATCCTAAATTACTTCTAACAATAAATAAATAAATTAAGTAAAACCATATACATGTGTGACTGAGCCGAGCACTGTAGGAGATGGATGCCTTATTGACAAAGCATCGCAACTCTCACAATTAAGTATACCTGGTCATGTGGTGTATAGTACTGCTGCAGCTATTTTATTACAAGCTATGTGAGAAATGCCCATCTTAAAGTGTTACCTTGAATTAAGCCACATAGAAATCTATGGAATTTAGGCAGCTGGAAGCATGAGCGTGCTGGAATAGGTTGTGGAATCTGCAGTATATTTGTTATACTGTCATGGCATGTGCAATGAACAAAACATTTTTAAAAAATACCTTGTTGGGATGTTGTGGTCACAAAATTCAGTGCTGGTGACCAGTTACTGCTAGTAAACTGAGTTGGTTCCAAAGAAAACAGACAGATTATAGGTTGGAGAATTCATGTAGAAGAAGAGTGGTACCTATATCTTTAGCTGACAGTCCAGTGCATGTGCATTATGAGTACAGAAGATGCATCCAGTAATGGTGACCAGTTATGCCTTTGTCCATTTGCCACTGACCAGAAGATTTTGCTCTCTTCTCTGAGATGGCGACCTCAGAGAATTTCTTTTGGTTCAGAACACTGTGTGAGCAGCATGGATCCTTAATAGCCATATTATGTCACGGTGATTGGAAGTGGGAGGTGCTGGAGGATTTGCTGTTCTCCAAGTGCACAAAATCTCCAAATAAAATAGTTTTGTTGTCTTGCTACTGTTCAGTTTGTGGCTTTTGTAACAGACAGATCACAAAATGTTTCAGATGCTCAGGTAGTTCAGTGGAAGTTACTATAATTTACATGTATGTCAAAGGAGTAAAATAGACTGTGTAAAAGTTTATTTTGTTCTCTGAAGAAAATATTTTTATTCCCTTTCCTTAAGTTGGTAGTATAGTTGGTTCAGTTGAGTAGTTTTTCCGAACCGTTTTCTTCCATCCATCCATCGTCTGTGGCTCTTTCAAAGTCTGGACGGTCCATTCATTATTTCCACTTCTTTACATCTCCCACCCTCTGTGCTCCATGTTGCAGCAGCCAGACCTCTGTTCAGTCTATCATGCTGCTCCTTGTCTGAATGAGACAACGTTGAATGCTTTTGAGCAGGACAGTGTTTTTATCACTGTGGCTTTCAGTAAAATTGTAGATGAATTATTACCACTCAGTAAAAATTCATGGAAGAGTGGTGGTATTTTGGCTTTGCTAGGAAGTCTGGCTCCTTTAAAAACCAGCCATTCTGCAGAGGTGGCTGTCACTTATCACTGAACTTTAAAGAATGGGCTTTTGTGCTAAGTCAGCCAATTTTCCTATAAACATGGACAACTATCTGAGCAGAAAGCATTATGTTCAGTTCTGTGTATTGCACCAGTCAGCTTTAGATTGGCTACTATCATAGATTCATAAATGATAAAGCCAGAAGGGCCATTGTGATAATCTCATCTGAATTTCCCCCCTTACACAATGCATAGAACATCCCTGAATTATATCTGTTCGAACCAGAGCATATCTTTTAGAAAAACATCCAGTCTCGATTTTAAAAATTCCAGAGATGGCGAATCCACCACTGTCCTCTGTAGGGTAGTCCCAAAATGATCTTTATTGCATTTCACAGATGACTTGAGCGAGCAACAGTGTCTTCATTGCACTCTGTGAGTGGGAAACTGAGGCACAGTTAATTTCAGTGGGCTGATGACCTCTGAAATTGGATGGCTGGCACTGTCTCCATGCGCTCTGAGGATGGGAACTTGGAGTGCTACCCCTTGGGAGCAGCCTGCCAGGACTTACAAAGAAAGAACTTTATATTTTTTGGCACAAAAGTCATTGCTATGACACAAGCACTGCTCTGTGCACTACACTAATACTTGTGAGGACTGCTTCTTATTGATTTTGTTACTCTGTTAACCTGTATGGAGTTACTCTTGTTTTACATTAGACCATTTAAGCAGTCAGTCAGGCCTAGTATTTCCCAGCCTGCAAAGTGAGACCACACAGGGGAATGAATATGGGTCTGCCAAATGGAAGTGCTCAGTGGTTCTGCTGGGCCAACAGGTTTTAAAATAATTTTCCTTTTATAATGATTTTCTTTTAAAATAAATAAAATTTAATACCCCGTGTTGAAGTACTGAATAAATGACTTATAAGTGGTACGTTCTGCTTATTAAAAAAAAAAAGAATAAAACGTCCCTGCTATACAATTACAGAACAGTCAGGGTTTATGTATCATAAACATATATGTTTTTGCTGACTGTGACTGTACCATATATTTGGAGTATTGCACAGATGGGAATATAAAACAAAGCACAGCATTAGCTATAAATTTATCTTCTCTGTTTTAAGGTATCTGCAAAAGCAAAATGAAAGTTGCTTGGTTCTTTCTTTATTCATATAAAGATGCCTTTGAATTATTATTAATAAAATCATGCTGTTATCTTTGCCAAAATCATTTTGCACTGTTTTTATAGATTTCCTCCCTCCTCCCCACCCTCCGTCACCATCACCCTTAAATACGTAACAGACATGAACACAGCAATCATGGGATTCCAAGGGAGGGTGGGCAAGAAGGAACGTCAGAGTGTTTATCATACAGCTGTGCCAAAAGTAAAGGCTGAATGAATGAGATGGAGATTAAAGCCAGTAGTCTGAGCCTGTATTCAATCACTGCAGTCACTCTGTTTGCCTCCTGCATGCTGATGAAGTGTCATGAATGGTCCCATGTACTCTCATTCCAATATATTTCAGGCAGTAGTGATTATTGCTTGTACTCGGCTAAAGCTTGAAATAAATGGCAAAGTCTTGCTTAGCAACAGAAGGCCTAGTCTTATCTCTCTTGGGACTGCTAACTCAAAAAATGGGTTACTTCTTATAGAAGTTAAGCTTAGGAAAGAGATACAGTTTATACTCATTGCTTTCCTTGATAATTTAAAATAAAGAACAACAAACTAAAACCCACAAAAATGCTGTTTCATAAATAATTATCTTGTTTGTAAAGCCCAAATCTAGTGGCTTTTATCATACAGTAAACTGTCTTTCTGCTGCACTGGGCTGCCTTCATTTGTACCGAGAGAGTACGAGAAGTGCCCCGCCTCCGAGAAAATGTGCTTACAGCATACTTTGGTTTATATAACATGTTTGAAAGCTAGCTTAGATAGACATTTGTGCTTTTCGGTGGGCTCAGTCTTTAAAATAAATAAATTTAAATTTTAAAAGTAAACGACAAAACACAGAAGTACGGTTCAGGTTGTAGATCTTCAGCATATACACAGAAGAATTCCTTAAAAAATGCAGCCGCATGATTCTAGTGTGAATGATAAGCTGCTATGTAGGTTTCTAGTTTGGTCACCACAAGATGGCAAAAGCAATGAGCACACAAACACGAGGCAGAATGGATTCCATAAGAACGCACTCTGCATTCACACTTTATGCACATCAAGATAGAATCCAAGCACAGCAGGGGTGACAATCACTCCAACAGTCTTTTGAAATCAAAGTACTTCCTTCAGAATGTCTTTCCAGTGCTAATTACTCTATTTTATTGTGGTTCTTGTATTGTGCAAAGTAAAATGTTTACACTGTCACTGAATACAACTCCATCATTGGGGGGAAAAAACCAAAAACCCGATAACTAAGTCTATTCAATAATCTGAATTTTGGGGAGGGGGGGGGGGTTGTTTGCTTGTTTGTTTTGGAGTCTTGGGAAACCAAAGTATGGATTCTTCTTCAGTAAGCTGACTTTGACAAGGGTGTTAATGTCTGTAAATGCCCAGGACTACTCTTAACTCAAGACAGTGATTATACTGTAGAAATGACTGGTTGCTTGGAGATCCCCATGCTCTTTCAAATCTGAGCCATTGTGTCCTCTGTTTAATGACCTCATAGTAGCTACTATCTCTAATTCCCTTTCTGAGTGGAAAGGCAGGAAGGCACCAAAGGGCTGTAGTTCCACAGATTAGTGTGTCTGTGTATGTAAAATCACAATAAACAATCACCTTCTGAGGAAAGGTGCAGAGTGACATTCCCATAGCCGCATGTAAAACAAGCGGGGAAATGAGGCTACTTCTGAATATCTAGCCCTCACCTACATGTGCAAAGTTTTACCCAGTTGGTTGATAAGCCAGCCTACTCTCGACCTTTTATTTTAGTCTTTGTTATTAGACCGAATAAAAAGGATAGTTGATAGAGTGGATAGTCAAACTTATATGCAACTGGAAACCATTTAACATACACTGTTGAAAATAGGACGAACATTTCCTATTGCACTGTTGGTATAGTCATTTACATCTGTGCCAAGTAGATGTAAAATACCACTGATATAAATAAAAATTTTCTGATTTGGTAGCATTTTATACCTATTTTACACAATTTAGAAAACTATATAAGGTGTGAAATTATACAGAACCAGGCCAAATGGTATTAATTTTATGCACATCAAAGTTCATTTCTCTTTTCTGTACATTTTATATATAATTCCTTTGTTTCTGGATTTGATTGCCTTTTATTTATGTATTTATTTATTATTTAGACACCTGTTTGCCATGCAGGTCTAATTTGGTGCCACTGGAGACCTCAGTTATGTAATCAAACAATTGTAGGCTCTCTGCAATTTCTGAGTGTGTAAAAATCTTTTAACAAAATTGCTTGTGTGTATAAAATACTCACCTATTTTAAATTCAATTAAAGGGTTTTACACATTCAAAAATAACACACACACTTTACTGTTGATAAATTATTGGGAACTTATATGTCCGCATTTGCTTTCCTAGTATAGTTCTGACCATGATCAGTCTTGTTCGATTGAAGATATCAGAATTCAAGTATTAAATGGAATGAGATTGAATAAGCTTATATAACATCAGCAGAGCAGTTCTGTTATGGCAACAGAAATATTCTTAATATTCTAATTCTTAATATATGAAATCAGGAGTAAACAGGAGCAGCTTTCCTGAAATTGCAAAGGAAGAAAGGGAGAACCAAGCTCCAATGCTTAAAAAAAAAATCCAATATTAGCAATAATGAACAGGTATGTCTATATATTTGGGCTAAATTCCAAATTGAAAAATGAATATTTCTAAAATTCGGAGCCTGATCCTGCAATCTTTATATATGGTGATAATACCTACCATTGGAAGTCTTACTGTAGTAATGGTTGTAGAATTGGATCCTTCGTATGTTGTCTGTGGAAGGAAAAAAAAACCAAGTCCCAATCCTTGGATTCAGTCAGAGAGGTGAGAGAACAGTGCAGCTCAGTAGGTTGTCCCCAAAGCTGGCTTTAAGTCACCTTTGTACTCCCCAGTCCTTGGACACCTTTGTTCTGGACCAGTCTTCCAGCATATGTTATAGTAACGTGACAGGTGCTCTAACTTACACTAGCTGCCAATAGTCCCAAAGGGCTAGTACTGCACCTGGGGATTGCTTAAGCATAAAGTTGCTCTGGTCCCACCGCTTTTTCTAGCCATACTCCATATACCAGAAGCAATTAGGTGAGTTGTGATGTAAAATCTGTATTGGTAGCACCTTGTGTTAGGCTGAATCTCTCGTGTCTGGTTAAGCGGTTCTAGTGCCATTTTGCTCTAGTGGCACACCATAAGGTGACTGAAGCACTGCTTAAGATCTGGTTGAAGTCTTACAGTTTGACAAATGATACTTAACGGTTGTATATAGTGCTCTCCATCTGAGGAGCTCAGAGTTCTTTGCTAATGATGACATATAAAGCTTCACAGCACCTTGTGGAGACAGATGAGTATTGTCCCCATTTAACAGAGAAATCAGGAAGTTAAGTGACTTGCCCAAGGCCCCTCAGGAAACCTGTAGCAGTACTAGGAATAGAGACCGAGTTGCCTGACTCCTAATCCTGGGCCTTAACAACAGTGCCATTCTTTCTTATTTCTCCATATTATGTAATAAATACAGATATTAAATATGTGTACTATGGTCGCATCCATGTGTCTCAATCAATCCATTGTACTAGGTGCTGTACAAACCTAAAAGAGAGAAAATCCCTGCACTGAATTGCTTACAGTCTAAAACAATATAAACATTCAGAAAGTATCAAACATTTCCTACACGATTCCCACAGAATACTGCACACTGTGTAGGCTCTTTTCAGCCTTTTATTTGCATTCTCTTGTGTGAACTTTTGGTCCATTGTAACACCTTAGGAGTAAAGGCTTGGAAACTGATTCAATGGAACGGAATAAAACCCTAAATTTTAGCAATGATGGGACAGTCCCTTCAGATAAAATGAATGGCTCTTGGACTAGAGCTTCCACTTTGATAAGACTTTATTTGACAAATTCTTGGTCAGAGTCACAGCTATTGAAGTTATAACACAAATTTGCTAAAGGGCTAATCCTGGAGACTTCCTCATTATTGTGTCAAATGTTCTCCCTGGGAAGTCTGTGCCAAAACTTCTTTGATATTAATGGGAGCAGGATTGAACACTGCCTATTAAACAACAGATACTGCAACTGTTCTTCAAAAGAGCTGGAACCATTTTCACTAAAGACTAGTGAAGGGCTTGATTTGTTTAATCCATTTGTTTCAGCAGAACAGAAGCCCAGCTTAAATGTGATAAACACTTTTAAAGCCTTGGAGTCTTATTTGCCTTTATGTCACTCCAGTTTTATGCTGGTGTACTTCTGTTAAAATCTGTAACAAATGAAACTCGGAAATTTAACTACTAGGCCACCAGTTATCATCTATTATTATTGATAACGTATATTAGATTAAGGCTGAGTCCTGCAACCCTTACTCATCAGCATTCCATTAATTTCAGTAGGACAATTTTCATGAGTAGCATCTTCTCAGGAAAGGACTGTCAGCAATATTTAAAATTTGATATTAAAAAGTATAGAAAATAACTCTGATAAAACTGAAATTGAAACTGGTTTTCTTAGAAATGATATTTATACTATTCATATCGAAGTGCATCAGTGTGTATAAGGGGAGAAATTTATCTTCCTGACTCTTTTTAGCAAATCAATATAATGGATCCTGACAGATTTTTACAATGTTTATTTAATGTCTGCAAACCCTTAAGCCCAGAAGTAGTCCCTTTGAGGGCTATCCATAAAGTTACTGATGTGCTTCACTGGTAGGTGAATCTGGACTATACTGTGCCAAATTCTGCTCCCTTCACTCATCAAAGTAGTCCTGCTAACTACTGCAGCAAGTGCGGAGCAGAGATGGGAATAAAATCTAAATCTTTTGACTTTCAGTCCTGTGTATATAACCAATAGATCATGATTCCCATATAATAAACTTCTGCCTCTTTAATAATTCTCTTCCTTTCCGCTTTCCATAAAATGAACTGGCTTCCTTGAATAATGGCTTTTCCAACTTTAAGGTTAAATGAGATTGAGTTGTTTATTTCAAAATCCCTGTGTCCTCCCCTTCTTCCCTACCCTCCCAAATAAAAGACAAAAATATATACATACACATAACATAGAGAAATAGCATGGTGCACGAGAACCAATTACAGTGTTGATTAATCATTTAGTTCACTTCTCTTTGCTGTCTTTTAGGTAATATACGCTAGTGTCTGCCTATTTGGTCCAGAGATACTCAGCCCAAGTTCATGAATGATTGGATTTGTCTGTGTCATAATAAGTCATAATTTAAAGGTTGCTGCATATTATAAGTGCAGACTAAATTTATCTTATTAAAATCTTTGTTTTGTTTAAATCTTATACATTTTGAATTCAGAGCAGTTAGTTGAAAGATGGCATGACCCTTTGCAGAAAAGCCTTTTTTTTACTGCAACATTTATTTCCAGCTTTTCACTTCTGATATCAGCTTATCCTCAATTTTCATTCAGTATAGTTTATGGCTGTAGAGAGATTTAAGTTATTTCAATAAGAACGGCATGTTGCCTGTTGGTAAATATGACTGTGTATATCTGATATAAATATGTAGAATGTGTGATATCCATGTGTACCTGACGTTGGAGTTTGATGGTTTATGCATCTACCAACTCACCCATCCTTTTTGTGCTGTCTTTGTTGTGTTCCCATCTGCCTTTGTGTACTCCAACACTCTGTGTCTTTTGTACTCTCTTGTGCACATATCTTCTATTCATACCCTTGAAAGCCAGGCTGAGAACCACTGAAGCTTGATTGACCTGTTCCTCTGAACTCCAGCAGAGATTTATCCCAAAGAAGGGCAGGTAGTAATAGAGCCAACCTTCTCCCATGGTTTCCAGTGGGGTAATAGCTTTCAATTAAAGCTAGGACTTCATAACCAGAGTGCTGGTAGGAAATGATGAATCGGCACATCCTAGCACCTCTGGCTGTATCCCTTCTTTCAATCATTTACTTTTTGGATTGTGCTTGCTCCTTGTGAATTCCTGTCCAAAGTGTCCCCTGCCACAACCTCCAGTCCTGGCAGATGTTCCTCTTTGGTGACTCTCCATCAGAGTCTACAGTGACAGAGCTGGCCTATGTACATGTGGCCAGCTTGGTTCATAGTGAGAATGGGAAGGCTTTGTAGCAAAGTACCACTAATCAGAAACACTTACCCAGCATATTGAAATCTTGATCCCAGCCAGTAATCTGCCATTAAAACTGAAGAGCTCTAGGTTAAGTGAAAATAGGAGACACAAAAAGTTGCCAACTCAGGACACAATCCTATGGATCTTCTGCTTCTAGGGTTACCATTGAAGTCAATGGGAGTTTTCCACTGAGGGTGGATTCGGGCATTATATTGTGCTATTTTTCATAGGATATCATAGTATCAGACTTAAATTGACTTCATCCACCTTACATGGATTTACAAAGAATACAGTGACTGATTCATTTTTTATTACTAGAATAAGGGTAATAAGCAGGGAACCTCACAAATTGCTAATTTTAATTTTTCTATAGGAGAAAGTTGTTTTGAAGTACCTTCATTTTTTCATTTCAGTTTTAGGGTCATACAGTACAACCCATATTTATTTCTTTATTAAAATACATAATCTCTTTACAAGACTTGATACTACTTCATGCCCTGGGTAGCATCTTTCTAGATGGCAATTCATCAGTACTGGTAAACGTATTTCTTCAAATAGCTGAGCAAAACAATGATAGTCTTCATGTTATTTCCTTTGTTACTAAGGAGCTTGGTCTGAAGAATATTATTTATTAGGTGTTTGTGGGGAAAGTGATAGTACAGCTTCATTTTAATTGGGTAGCAAAACTGATTAGAACATTTAAAGATGGCCCTCATTATAGAGGGAATATTTAAAAAAATAAAATGTTAATTTAAACTTTTAAACACTGTCATGAATGTAAAGACTTTTTAACATTGTTTTAACTAATATAAATGGATATTCTGAAGCCTTGCTTCTTTCATACCATTGGGTGAGACTTTTTTTGTTTGCTTCTATCTTATGGTGGTAGGTTGCGTGGATGTGTGCCTTTTACCTCTTCTATTGTAGACTGAAAAGACTTCGTTTTTCAGTAACTTGAGACTAATTTTAATTCTGGGATGAGTGTAATTAGTCTTTCTCTTGTGTAGACCCACATCTTTGTTTAGTGAAAGTCACAGAGTCAGTGGGAGTTATGGGTATGCAGTGATGGGGCTTTTAGAGCAGAAGAGAGGTTCTGGTGCGTAAACTGCAAAAAGAGACTGGCTGACGCCAACCACCGTTTTTTACCGCAAACCTTTGTGCACCAAGCTGTATTATCCTACCTCCTGAGCGCTCAAGAAGGGTTTCTGGGTCTAGACTGTGGCCCTCCACCGTGGCCCCTCTTTGGTGCAAAGGGGCTAGAACACCGCCCTAATGCCTGCCCTCCCTGGCTGGCAGAGAGGCAGATATGTTGGCTGCATGCTATAGCTTCTAGCACCCCAGGTACAGGGACTGTGCCAGTACAGAAGGAGATGTGACTGGAGTGCAGTACATTCCATTGAACTCAGTTGAGGATCTTACAAGTCTGTGCAACTTAGAGCAATCTTGAGGCCTCTTTACATTTCTTTAATGACTAAACTGTGCCCTGGTGGCCTCGCATAGGAGGAGAACAAAGAGAGCTTAAAGCCACCTTTGCCCCTGTTTCCTCCTGATGTATGCTGAGCACAGCTCCAGTGCAGCTGGGGATCTCGCCCTCTGAATAGCAGAATAGAAATGAGACAACAAAGATCCAGGTCTGTTTTGATTTTCACTACGCACCTATTTCACATCGTTGCTTTGAGCAGGAAAGATAAAAATGACCAAAGCAGCAGCAAAGCTTGCTCAGACATAGCAACAGTCTCTGAATGCTAGCAAAATAGCTGAGTTGTATGGCCAGAATTCTTGCATCTCTGCATGAGTCTTGTGTGTAAAACCTCTCCCCACATGCACAGAAACCTTTATCATGGAAGATAGTTAAACCATCACTCAAACATTCAAAACTGGGACTGTCAGTGAAAATCACCCCCCTAAATTGGTGCAAAATTAGCTGCAGATACGTGGCTTGATGAAAAGGGGTCCCTTTTTAATTTATTACATTTGAAATGAATTTTTCTCTTTCAGGGAATGTGGAAGTGATTGTTTAACTTCCCACTTAAGCTCTGAGACGTGTTCCCTAGGTGAACAGGAAATTTCAGATTTCCACTGAGTTTCCTTTACGTGGTTTAATGGGGGGTGTTTCTTTTCAGAAATGGCAGGAGGGTGAGATCTGCTACGGCCATGCCATCTGTGAGAAGGCATCATACCTCCACAGTGCCCCTGGTCCTCTTTTGTTTCTATGGTACTATTACGGGTATGACTTCATTGCAAATGGGAGGTGTAATTCCTAGATTGGGTAGAAGTACACACGCTAGTTCTGCTCAAGCTAGTGCACAAAAGAGAGCAGGGTGGTCACTGTGCCATAGGCGGTGGCTTATTCTAGCCTCCCAAATACAGACCTAGAATCTTGGAGGCGATTATACTCTGGCAGCTAGCCTGAACCATCTCCTGTGCCACGGGGGCCACACTAATACTTTCTGGGTATGTCTACACTGTAATTAGACGTCTGTGGCTGGCCTGTGCCAGCTGACTTGGGCTTGTCGGGCTTGAGCTAAGAGGCTGTTTATTTGCAGTGTCCTAGAGCCTGAACTCCACAATTAAACAGCCTCTCAGGTCCAGTCTACACTTACCTTCAGGATTCGGTGGCAGTCGACGGGAGATACGCAAGTGACGTAAATCACTTGTGTATCTCCCGTCGACTTTGGCGTCTGCTGCACACGCCGTCCACACTCGGCTTCACCAACAGGAACAACGTTCCCTTCGACACAATGCTATGCCACTTACCAGGGTGGTTTCCCTGCATCACTTCCTGGATCGACTGGATTTGCCGCCATCAGTGTGGACCCAGCATCAGACTGAGCCCCACCAGTTTGGGTCAGCTGGTGTGGGCCAGCTGCAGGCTTTTAATTGCAGTGTAGACACCCTTAATCCCTTAAGGCAAAGTGGGTCAGAGCAAAAGCTAGGAGTAATTTAGACTGAGAATCTCCATACAGTGAGTGGGGCAGGCAGGAAATATTGACACACTTTCACCTCCTAGAACTCACTTACCTTGCTACCCCATGAATCCTCATTTTTCTGGAGGAATGGGATGGGAGCAGTGCCTCAGTTACAGCTCAGAATAAATGTGTTTATTTTGAAGACATTACTTATTAGATCTATTAGGGCTGGAATTGTGGATAATTTAGTGTGACTATATTCTTGCTAGTGCAACAGCTACCAAAAAAAAAAAAAATCAGGTCATTTGAATTTTTTAGGCCTTTTTAGTTATTAGTTAGGCCATGATAACTTATTAGGCAACAATTGTTTTCAAGTGCAGAGTTTGACCTTTTGATTTCCCCATTTTTCAGAGCAGCACTGTAAAAACGGAGAGATTATACAACTCTTGCTGGGTAGGATATAACTTTCTGCCTCGCTGATGGTAATCAGAAATCTAGTGTTATTAATTTTGCAGTCCTTTAATGCAAAGACAGACAGACAAGATTCAATGAAATAAAAATTCTGTCCTGTTGAATTTTTCCTTTCCCACATGATCACTACTGGATCAGGACAGTTTAATCCCATTACTGTTGTAGATCCAAGACCATTGCAATGTTTACGTAATAAGAAAGGCATTCATATAACTTTTTAAAGTCTGTGTTGTGTGTCCGTACAGTTTGTTTGTGATATTGGAATGGCATGTCTCTTTCCAGACTGAAAAGGAAGATGGCATCTGACAGGTTAAAATCTACTTTTACCCCTGAAGACTTACAATATCTCTTTTGGGTAGCTGACTTCATCTGCATGTTCCCTCAAACCAAATTCATAATCCCTACAGTGAT
The DNA here is from genome assembly GCA_007922155.1 of Mesoclemmys tuberculata. Classification (NCBI taxonomy): domain Eukaryota; kingdom Metazoa; phylum Chordata; order Testudines; family Chelidae; genus Mesoclemmys; species Mesoclemmys tuberculata. The sequence continues at coordinate 28,207,615 of ML675616.1, forward strand.
CTCTACTGAAGACAGCAGACTTATTCCTTCACAACATGCTGTTGGCTACAACCAACGTTACTTGATTTTCAGGAAAACTAATGTTTTTGCTTCCCACCTTTCCTCATCTTTTTGAAAGTACCTTTGGTTCTTCTCTTGTGGCTGTTTGTTTTGTATGTAAGATAGGTTTGTTTCACTATGTGCAGGATGGTAAAGATAGGAGAATGGGATAGTTAATGCTCTTTCTCCTAGTTTTTAGAAGGAGAACATACAATCGGCCAGATTGTCAACTGATGTATCCGCATAGCTCTGTTAAAGCCTACATTTTTGCATTTGTTTTCCTTTTGGTACTGATTGAGGCCTTGTGTACAGATTAACTGAAATCTAGCATCAGCATTGTGTTCTTCCCTCTTGATTCTTTTTCATAGCAGCTTTGTGCAGATGAGATTTGGAATCCATAATGTTTTGTATGCATAATGTTTTGCAATATTTCTGTATAGAAAAAACCCCAAGTATTAGGCCTTATCACTTATATTTATTGCTGACAGCACTGATTGTACGATTTCCACATTTAGAGGGATGTTTTAGACTCACTGTGTAAACAGAATCAAATGAACTTAAAAAGAACAATTACTTGAGGAATGAATTGTCACTGAGGTAAGTTTAAATGAACTGTAAATTACTCTGCAGACTATATTAGTTTTCCTTAATATTCATAAGATTTATGTGAGGGCGGGTAGAGCAAATCATATCTGACCTTCTGTGGGTGCTCTGCCCCCTGATTAGATTCACAAAAGAAGCAGCCATAATTTGCTTGATAGTAATGGGAAGTGCAAGGGTTCTAGCGTTGCCAGTACTTGGATTGTCCTAGTCCACTCATCAGGAAATGCCAGTGTGGGAGATCTGGGTATATGTTCCTTACAAACATAGGTAGATGGATATGCACTACTTTTGGATATGCAACATTGAGATGAATCTGTTTCAGGGCAAAATATCACGAACCAGGAAGGCTTATCCTGTGTACTCTGGTAGCTTATGACATAGACAGTTATTAAACCTCTATCCTCTGCCACAATGAGGTGTAAGTTACTTCCTCAACACAGTGCTCCAAACTGTCACTTTTCCCTTTACAGAGAATATAATGTACTGCTAAATGTGTTAATTTGGACATGTGACTGTGCAGGAGTCTGAGAACTAACACTGCTATGTCCTGTATTCATTCTACCATTGTGAATCACTTTTGAAAATAATGTACTGAACAGGATGCAAATGGAAAATAGTAAACATCATAAGGTATGCATTGTTTCTACATTCCTTTACACATTGTCTTGACTTTTGAGCCTCTCCTGGATGTGAACTCATTTTGCCATCAGTGAGAGTTAAGACTGTGGAGTGGCTTCAGAATCAGGTCTTTTGAGCTGAAGTTGGTGGAGACACTATCTGTATTTATTTTCCTTTTAATTACCTTTTGGAAGGCAGCATACAGAGGACAATAAAATAGATAATTATACAAAAAGAAATACAGTTGTTTCAAAGCTGTGGCACTAAGCAAATGTAAATGGCAAAACCATGTTCAGTGTTAGCGTAATATTAGACTTACAATACTTTAACAATAATTCCACAAGTGGATAAACTAATATACTAAATGATTCTTGAAGACATCTTACTCTATAGACTTTTTTTTTTTTGGCTTATACAATTACCCAGCTGTGGAGGACCATTCCTTTATTAAAACTGACTGCTCATTTCAGAACGAAAAGGAAAATAACTGTCATCCCATCTGCTGAGCATCCATACTGCTTATATATGTGAAGTGGTTAAGAAGTAGTAGTCTGAAAATGACAACAAGATTAGTGGTTACTTTAGGGACATACTGTACTGTTTCACAGCTGCATTACTGAATGTAAATGAGAGCAGAATTTGGCCCTGTGTATGTAACTCAATGAAGATCCTACAGATGATCTTGCAGGAGTCCACGGGTTCCCAAGAGTCACAGGCATCCAATGCTTTTTATCTCATGGCACCTCTGAAGGATATATTTGTAATGAAGGAATTAACCAGAATAATTTCTTTTTCTTTCAGTAACAGTGACAGATTAATCGTTGGTTCTTTGATCATGAGCACAGTCAGACCCAGTAGGAAACAGTTAAGGACAATTAAAGAGAGTTCCTGTACTAGAATAGTATACTCGAAGAATCCCAGTGTGTACTGCTTTACCTAAACAACCCCAGCATTTGTATGTTTCAATAAAAGATTTGGATTCTAGATAATCCTCAATGGCAGATTGACAATTTTGAGATAAATGCTTTTGGTATAAGAAATTTTAGTGATGGAAAAGGCAGGGATTTCATTCATTTTTATGTGTGTGCTTCTTGAGAAATTAAAATGCTTTGTAGCATACATTAGTTTTGAATAGCACTTTCAATTGAGAGCTATCCTTGAAATCATGCTGTTTCAGTGAATTTCTTTTTCCTACACTCAGTTACACACTATGAACCAAGTTCCATTTTGTGATGGTAACTATACAGTTGTTTCACTGACGTCAGTGGAGTTACTCCACTCATTTGCACCAGTGTGAATTTGGAGTTACTCTGAATTTACACTGTTGTAACACCGAGAATAGAATTTGGTAACTAGGTTAAATTGGTTCCCTCCAATTACCCAGTGGTGTTGTTTTAAATTGTATTTCAAAATAAAAGCTTAAAGGTCTATATCCAAAAGTAGACATTTTAAATGCAATCAGACTGTTCAAGTCCTTGTCAAGGAAAGACATCCTGTTTGGAACATTTCATTGGAGGAAGGAAATATGGAATTAACTTTTTCCGGCTTTGCCTAAAACATAATCATTTTTCTTCAAAGCAAAATATGTATAAGCTCATTGGACATTTAGGGGTTAATATCGGTCGCAAATCCTATGAAATTCTAAGCACTTAGAAGCACTGTTATTTCAGTGAGTGCTTAGTGTCACTCAAGATTTGGCCTGATGTTACTGTCAAGAAGACTTCAGTATTTCAATAACAAACTACAGAATTTATTACCATGATCTGATTTGAACAACTGCTGGCATTGTGTTCAATCACAACCAGGCTGAATCTATCCAAGATTTTTAATAACATCTACCTTTATTCATTTTGAACTAAAAAGAGCTTGTGTTGCTAGGCATCAGATTGGTGGTGCATGGAAAAATTATTTGGTAAAACTAGAAAATATGGCTGCATCTACAATTCAGAATCAAAGTTCCTGGATGCATATAGAAGCTAACACCTTTAGTAAAAGCCATGCCGTTAGGTTGCGTTCTGTTGTATTGTATTAGAAGATCCTGACGTTGTCTCCATCTGAAATTCTATTTTAGTCAGGGATAAAATGAAGTCTTCTGCTTTTCAGTGTGTGTCAGAGAGAAATTCATGACTATATCACATTTGTTATAATCACAGCAAACTTTCTTTAACTGGATAGTTTTATTCAGTGGCAGAGAACAGAAATGTTATTTCCCACAGAAAACTAACATTAAATAATTTATCATGCAGACCCTCTTTCATGTGCAATTAATATACTGCATATTGGGGATGTGATATAAAGGACATTAAAGAACTTACAAAAGCTGGTCTTTTTCCCACATGACATGCAGTTTAAATTTCAATGCTCTTTGGAATACATGACTGTATACATGAGATGCAAAGCAGTATGCCTAAAAATAACCTGGGAATAAACTTTTGTTCTTCTTTGAGTGCTTGCTCATGTCCATTCCCAATTAGGTGTGTGTGTGCCACATGCACCGGTACGGGAATTTTTTCCCTTAGTGGTATCCGTAGGACCGGATCTAGCATCCCCTGCAGAGGCGTGAGTATGTGCCCATAAATAGGACGCTGCCAGCCCCTCTCCCTCTCAGTTCCTTCCTACCACCTGTGACGGTGCTGGAAAATTCCATTGCTTCTGCAAGTTCTTCGTTAACCTAGTGTTTTACTTATTATCAAGTGTATATAGTTATTTCTTGTTGTTAAGTGTTAGAGTTAGTCATCTGGCACAGTCATCTGCCCAGCACTGATCAATATCTGTGGTGCCGAAGAAAAGATCAAAGAAGGCCCACGCTGAAGGGGGTGCTCGCCGGAGCCATAGGCAGTTAAGAAGGGGACAGGGGTTCAGCTGTCGCCCACTTTGGGCCGCTCATCCCCTCATGCCCTGAGAGGGTCATCGCCTATATGGGTGTCAAGCCCCAACCCGCAACTGACTCCAGGGAATGGCAAGGTCCCTCGGCACCTGACTGTGCCCACTATGCCTGAGGCGTTTCAGGCGATTAGGGACCTCCTGGCTATCCTGGTGCCACCGATGCCCAGGAAAGGGATGCCTCCACACACAGGGGGTTCATCGAGGGGGAAACCTGTGCTAAGACCTCCGCAGTGATCCCCGTCTCCAAGATGCTGCTCTCCAGTGTACCAGTGGTCACCAGACCTGCGACTTTGGTCCCCGGAGCCACACCATGAGAAGTTGGGCTCCCAGCTTCGGTGTCCAGATACTGGACACTGATTTCTAGACTGATGGTGACCATCTCCAGAATGCCGCCAATCCCTGGAGTCTCGGCACCTATCTGTAGACTCCCAACGCAGATCTCTGGGGTCCCATCCATGCTCACCAAGTCCTTATAGGAAGCCAAAGGACAAAACATGGTCGCAGGACATCCGGCACAGCCCTCTGGTACTAGAGCATGGGCGTGCATGGTACAGCGCAGAGGGGCAATCGGCATCAGCACCCTGATGGTCACCCAGAAGCGACTTCTTGGAAGGAGAGGCGGTGGCCCTTCTGATTGGATGGTCTTCAAACCAGATGGCTAGTCTCCCCATGATGCCACCGATGGGGGGATAGCCTCAAGGGGCAGTGGCCTGGACCGTGGCAGTTTTGGAACCAGTGGAGGTTCCCTCATACAGTGGTCCCAAAAGCTCATTCACTCGCAGGAGCCCCAGTGCCACAAATCTCACTAGGTCCGGGAATGGCACCAGACCTGGATGTGGAGTCCGATCAGGAAGGGACACCCAGAGACAGCCCAGCAGGGGCTACTCCGACCAGAGAAGAGGATCCTGCCCCCTCCTCCGCAGTTACCAGCATCCCCTTCCTCTTCGCCTGATGAGGCAGTCACAGGGCCCTCTACTACTGCCCCATTAGACAACTTCAGAGCCCACCAAGATCTGCTTATGTGCATGGCAACCAATCTGGGCGTCAAGGTGGAGGAACTCAAGGAGCCTGTGGATAAACTATTTGGCATCCTAGCAACAGCGGCTCCATCCAGGGTGGTTCTCCCATTGCATGAGGGAGTAATGAAGTTGGTCAAGGCACTGTGGCAGGACCCTGCCCCCCACGTTTAAACAGGTGGAAAAAAAGTATTATGTGCCTGCCAAGTAGGTTGGATACCTTTACACTCACCTCTACCCAGGATCATTGGTGGTGACAGCTGCCAAAGGGACAGGCAGGGCCTGATGAGTTCCACACCAAAAAATAAGGAGGCCAAAAAGCTTGATCTGTTTGGGCGTAAGGTTTATCCTACAGCAAGCCTGCAATAGCATGTATCCAACCAACAAGCACTGTTGGGAATATAGCATTTTATCATCTGGCAGTCTTTGGACAAGTTCTCCAACTTCCTGGCACAAGCCTCCAAACAAGAGTTCAAGGCCATCATGGAGCAAGAGAGGACAGTGGCGAGGGCTTCCCTTCAAGCAGCATCAGATGCAGCTGATTCTGAAGCCAGGACTATGGATTCAGCAGTATCAATGAGAAAAGCATCCTGGTTCCAGTCGTCTGGTCTTTTGGTGGAGGTCCAGAAGTCCACTCAGGACCTTCTCTTTGACAGCGCAGTTCTGTTTGCCAACTAAACAGACTTCAGGCTGCATGACTGAAGGTCTCGAGCGCTACGCTGCATTCACTAGGCCTGTACACCCTGTCCTCTGTTGAGGCATTTCAGACAGCAGCAGCCAGAGAGGTTTGAAAGGCAACTTTGAGGAGAGCCCTATAAAACAAAGAATAGGGGTCAGAAATTACACCCGGTCCACTCATCAGCCACTGCCTCCCAGTCGAGCTTGAGCTGTCACCACCCAGGAGACAGACAAAACTTTTGAAGGTGTGCCTGAGGGTGACTTACCAGCTACTGCCCAGGATCTAGACTCCCTATTATTTTCATCCATTTATTTACTTCTTTCCTCCTGACCTGGGCTATCATAATATCAGGCCACTGGGTATTAAATGCAGTGGCTGCCAGATACACTCTTCAGTTCATTTCACTCCCACCTTCCCATCCCACTTCCCTGTACCTCTTCAGGGACCCCTCTCATGAGCAAATCCTCATCCAGGAGGTGCAGACTCTCTTGCAATTGGGTACAGTAGAAGAAGTTCCTTAAGAACTGAAGGGGAGAAGCTTCTATTCTCGCTACTTTCTGATTCCAAAGGTGAAAGGAGGCTTGAGACCTATTCTGGACTGGTGGGACCTCAACAGAGATCTCAAGAAGTTGAAGTTCTGTATGGTCTCCCTGGCTGCCATCATCACCTCTCTGGATCCAGGTGACCGGTACGCCGCCCTTGACTTAAAAGATGCCTATTTCCATATTTCTATCTTCCCAGGCCACAGGAGGTTTCAATGATTTGTGGTGGGTAAGCGACACGATCAGTTCACTGTGCTTCCCTTTGGCCTGTCAGTGGTGCCACATGTGTTCACCAAGTGCATGGTGGTAATGACAGCCCATCTCAGAGGCCAACGAGTACAAATCTTCCCATACCTGGACAAATGGCTATTCAAGGGGCACTCAAAGATGCAAGTCCAGTGCAGTACTGAAGTTGTCTGGGCCACCTATCAATCACTGGGCCTGTTAATAAATGAGTGAAAGTCAAAACTCGTATCAGTCCAGAGGATAGAATTCATTGGAGCAGTCCTAGATGCTACATGAGCCAAAGCACTCTTACTGAAGGACAGGTTCCTGGCAATATCAGAGCTCATAGCCCGAATATCTGCCCACCCTCTCACTATGGCGAGGGTATGACAGCCTGTACTTACATAGTCCAGTATACCTGACTACACCTCAGACCTCTGAAAATATGCCTGGTGACTGTGTATTCCTCATCCAGACACCATCTGGACACAATCCTCATGGTCCCTCCACAGATGCTTACCTCTCTATCATGGTGGACAAAACCGCATCACATGTTGTCAAGAGTGCCTTTCACAGCCCCGCCACCAACATTGTCATTGGTTTCAGATGCTTTGGAGCTTAGAGTGGGAAGCCCAATTCAATACGCTCAGTACCCAAGGCCTCTGGACCAGGGACAATCTGACATTACACATCAATGTCAGAGAACTCAGGGAGATTTGATTAGCCTGCAAAGTATTCCTACCTCAGCTCTCCAACAAGGTCGTTCAAGTACTCACAGAAAACTTGACCTCTATGTAGTATATCAACAGCCAAGGGGGGCCAGATCATCAACCCTTTGTTGGGAGGCCTTGTGTCTGTGGAACTTCCAATACCACTGATCCACAAGGTCCTCATAAAAATAAAGAGAGAGGGTATGTGTCATCCAGCGTTGGTTTGGGATGCTATTTGAGATATTCATGGCTTGATCTCCTCTCCCAGGACCTTGGTTGTCTGCTCTACCCAGAACTAGCCTCCCTGCACATGAGGGCATGGATACTCCATGGCTAAACTGAGAAGAGCAATCCTGAACAGTTTAGGTCCCAAAAATTCCGCTGGAAAGGAGAAAACTTTCCACCAGAGCTTGTAGCCAAGTAGAAGCACTTCATCTTCTGGGCAGCTTGCCATGATGTCTCGCCAGCTAAATCACCATGATCTTGGACTCTTTGCTCCATCTAAAACAGGATGTGATGGATTTCCAACATCATCGCTGGACTGGCACCTCCTGCTGGTTGTTTTGGGATTAGATTCAAGATTAGATGCCCACATCTGCCTCTAGCTTTACCTGTGGCCCTTACCACAGCTATTAGGACCTGCAGCATCTTTTTGTAACTCAGCCCTCTAATCAAGCCACAATCTATGATCCCCCCTTCTGGAGGAAGTTTGGCTCCTCAAGAGTCCAGCCACTTTCCCAGTGGCCACTGCAGTTTCTCAATGCCACCCGTTCTTCAGTGCCTGCACTCACTTATTCCACCACTTCTCCAGTGGCTGAGGGGGTGTGGAGGAGTGACTAAGGCCCACCCACTACTCTTGGATCCCTTGTGGATCACAGCCTTCTGCTGTGCCTCAAACTTCTTTCCATGCTGCTGTCTCCTTGGGCTACTTCCCCCAGCCCTAGCACCCTCTCTGCCCATCCTCAAGGCCTCCTACAAACCACTCCCTGCATTAACACTCAGGTGCCACAGGGCTCTCAGCCTGCAAGGGACAGCCTTCCCTCTTTTAGCTCCTGCCCTGCAACTGCTTTTATATGGGCCTTCTGGCCTTTTATTGGCTGTTTCTTCCAGCCTCTTTCCTATTAGCCATCTCCCATGCAGCCTCCCCAGGGCTGCCTTTAACCCCTTCAATGCCAGTGTTGGGCAGACGCCCCTCACAGCTTGGCTTTCTCATCAGTTAAAGTACATCTAGCGGCGATATCTGCCTTTCACCCTCCTTCTACATGACATGACAGCCAGATTCCTCAAAGGCCTGGAAAGGCTCTTCCCACTGTTATAGGACCCAATTCCCCAATGGTACCTGAACCATGTCTTCTTCAGGCTCACTGGGTCACCATTTGAGCCCTTGGCTTCTGTTTCCTCATGCACATGTCATGGAAGGCCGTGTTCCTAGTAGCTATTACGTCAGCAAGACGAGTATCAGAGATTAAGGCCTTGACCTCAGAGCCCCCCTACTCAATCTTTTACAAAGACAAGGTCCAGCCACAACCTCACCCAGCTTTCCTGCTGAAGGTGATATCCCACTTCCGTATCAATCACAACATTTTTCTACCGGTCTTTCCAAAATTTCACAATTCCAGTGAGGAGAAACATCTCCACACTGTTGACATCATGAGAATCCTGGATTTCTATATTGATAGGACCATGCCCTTCCATCAATCCAGACAAATCTTTATTGCGATTGCCAAGCAAATGGAAGGGCTACCAGAGTCTTCTCAGTGAATGTCGATGTGGAACAAAGCTTGGTTTTGAGTGGTGTTACAAATGTCACGCATATGAACTTCTTCCCGTCTCCGGGGATACTGTGGTAAGTCAGCTAATTGAGAATGGACATGAGCAAGCACTCAAAGAAGAAAGAAAGTTACCTCGTAACTGTTGTTTTTTGAGATTTGTTGCTCATGTCCATTCCACAACGCACCCTCCTTTTCCTTAGTTGGAGTTCCATCAAGAAGGAATTGAGGGGGGTGGTGCCGGTGGTGCCCTATGGGCATGGGTGCATATGCGCACTCATTTGCGCACTCATATGCGCTGCAGGGTGCACTAGAACCAGCCCTACAGATACCACCAGGGGAAACATTTCTGGTACAGGTGCATGTGGTACACACACCTAATTGGAAATGGACATGTGCAACACATCTTGAAGAACAATGGTTATGAGGTAAGTAACCATTCTTTTCATAAGGAAAGTGGCGTTTTATTTTAATTAATTTTTTTCAATATAGACTTCATTTTAGCACAAATTTTAAGATTGAATAGTTTCCCCTGGAGCTTCATTTTTCCCCTTGCTATGCAGCTTGTATGCATGAATTCACAGAACTGTCACTGACCTTAATAGGTGTCTGACACGTGGAATAGTTGCAGAAATGAGCTGTAAATATAATTTTAAAAAAAAGTATTGAGTGCCTACAATTCTCATTAACTAAAGAAAGTTGTGGGTATTTGAGTTCTGCGGTGCAAAATGAAAAATAGTAATTACAGAAGTACTGCAATTTTTTGAGTTGAACCAGATTTAGATTTTGATTTCTGTGTATTTCTAACTCAGAAATGGGTCCGAAGGGAGAATTGATTCAATGAATGAACTGGCATATTGAATTCCGCCATCCCCATTTATCACAGACTGCACTTAATCTAGAAAACCAGGTAGCCATCTTCAGCTTGCTTGAAAACTTGTCCCTTTCCTCCATATGAGCTTTTTGCCACAGTTATTCATACAAATATGAATTCATCCCCCAGATTGAATTACTGTACTACTGGACTACCAGTGGCAAAAATGTAGTTACTACAGCTTGTCTAGAATATCGTATCCCACCTTCTCAGTCCTAAGGCCACGGTGAGCTCTTCACCTCTGTGCCTCTGTCCCAGCACTGGTTTCCATTCTATTTCTGTCACCACTTCAAGGTCTTTGTCATCTGAATTTATCTTTGTTTGTTTTTTAGATAGCTTTTATATGAAATAAGGGGTTTTATTTTTATGGAACTGTGGTAGTAAAAGATCAGATAGCACAGTCTTTAACTGCTTGTTCAAATGTGCACCTTATATCATAAGACCCACCTGACAAGAAACATTTAAGCTTTCAATAGTCCTGAAACCATTTACTAGAAATATTATTGAAATTGGGCAACCCGGTTTGTCATCTCCATATTGACATTTATTCTGTCTCAAGTATTCTGAGAACTACATGCAGTTAGCTTATGTATTTCATGCACATTTTTGCACACATTCACATAAATGGTTGTAATTGATTGCATGCAAGTACAAGACCAAATAAAAGTGCTATCTTGTACTGTAACATAAAATCTAGAAGATATAAATTATACCACCTGGCTGGTGAAAAGTGATAGCCTGTTTTTCAACCTTATAAACCACTGTAAAATCTATAATGTATCTGTCTTGCTTGGAAAAGTTAACATTTGCCTTTACTAGTGTCATGCTGTGACACACTGCAGCCCCACGTACACCCTTATGGTGTGATTGTGTATCATTCATGATCACCCTTATAGTGTAATTGTGTATTGTTTAATGCAAAGTATGTCATGTAAGATGTTTTTGGAATGCTCACAATGTTCTGAACTTTGTTGTTATACCAATATGTTTTTTGCAATGTCATGTGTATGGTTATGAGGGCTCACTATGTAAAATTCCCAAATAAGTGTAACATGGCTTGAGACAGATCTAGGAAAAACTCTACGGAGCTGAGGAGTAATTCGCACTTCATTCGGACTTGCACAGAACAACCCAGCTCGGCATTTCAGGAACAAAGGAATAGTTCAGATGTCAACAAATGAATCCACAAAGGACCATAGTGACTCAGGGCATGAAGGGAACCTTGCAGGGACACTGTTTGTCACCTGACCCTGAAGCAGAGGGACACGAAAACGCAGAGGGGAGTAGGGATATTTTAAAAAGGAGAGACATTTTGTTGTTGTCTCTCTATTCTACCTCCATTTACAAACACCATCAAGCAACTGAAATGCTGATCACAGGGGGAGGGCCTGGCTGAAGAAATCCAGCCAGCCTGTGGCGAGAATCATTTGAGTATGCAAGGTTGCTGAAAATGTTAAGTTTAGCTTAGTATGCGATTTGATTTTGGTTCATCTTGATCAAATCTGACTTATTTTCCTCTGACTTATAATCACGTAAAATCTTTCTGTACTCAGTAAATTTGTTTGTTTTTATCTAAAACAGTGCATTTGGTTTAAGGTCCATTAGGGATTCCATTTGAAGTGACAAGGCTGGTGCATATCAATTTCCTTGATAAATTGACAAAAATATGAACTTGCAGTGTGTAGTGGGCAGCACTGACCATTGTAAGACAGCGGTTCCTACGGTTGCATCTGAGGGCAGGTGATGTTGTCTGGACTCATACCAGTGCATAATCCCTAGAGTGGCTGGCCAGAAGAGCTCACTGACTTACTTGGGAGCAGCTTGCCTGCTGTAGGCTGTGTGTGAGCAGACTCAGGAGTGGGGGTTCACACAGCAGAGCAGTGTAAACCAGGCTCCAAAAGTGAGGAATTGGGGTGACGCAGCAATAGACCAGTTTAGATTGCAGAGAGAATGTGACATTCAAAAAGAATGTGACATTTTAAACTTTTAAAATTCACTTTTGCCATAACTTTCACCAAAAACTTTTCTATAACTTTCTGTATTTATCCTAGAGCATGAATGAAATCTAGAATCAAACTGGATGGGTTTTCTTAGTATTTCTGGAAAAAACAATATTGATTAAGGAAACATATATATGTATATATAGGACATACATAATTCTATATTTAGATACATATATGCTACTTGGCCATTAATTAGTGTCATCTTGATGTGGTTTGCAAGTTGATGGCATGATTAGTGTATAAAAGGATCACAGGCTGATATCAAATAGGAAATACGTATGCAAGTGCTTTTGTGTTTTATTGTGACGGGATGGAAGCTAAATTAAGGATTGAAAAATCTGCTCAAACTTGCAAATGCTTTGTTATGAAACTCTATCTTTCAATGAAAAAAAATCCTGTTATTAAGATTTACATTCATAGAAAGGGCACCGTTTGAGAATGTTTTTTGATCTTCTTTGCCTTCTGTATTTTCAAGCATTTGTTTTCCACACATGTGTAGATAGTGCCACATTTAATTTCATTTCTGCAAAATTGGATTGTTCCGTTACAGCAACTAACATTAAAGTAATCCGTTTGACCCTAGTTCTCCTGCTTTTATAGAACAATAACCATTTTCTGACAGAACCAGTTTTCAAGTTTTCACATGTCCACCACAAAGAAAAATTGTATGGCATCTCAGTTTTATTATATCCATCAGCTGGCTTCTCATTTGTTGTGGAGTTTCTGCTGTGACATTGGGCCATGACTCTATTCAGCTGTAATAGATTGCTTGTAGTGCATTCAGTGACTCTGGTACCTGTTGCTGGTTCTTTTTCCAGGTCAACTGGCTGCAGGTACATGTGAGATTGTTACTTTGGACAGAGATAGCAGTCAGCCCCGAAGGACTATAGCCCGACAAACAGCTCGCTGTGCATGTAAAAAAGGACAGATTGCCGGTACAACAAGAGCAAGGCCAGCCTGCGTGGATGGTAAGAGGCAAAGATCCATTCAATCAGTATCTACCAGCACAAAAGTTATCACATTTAGTTGTTTATTCAAATAATAAAGGTTATGTGTATCTGACATTATTATATGTGTCAGTTAATCTACTAAGCACTTTGTTTTGTGATGATATGATCGAAATCCTCAAAACCAAGAGTTCCTCATTAATAGCATATTTTTTCCCAAAGGACAGTGAATCAGCAGTATTTTTCTTCTATAGCATCTTCATTTCTGATTTTGTTTGGAATGCAGGCGAGATGCTAATAACATTGGACTGATATATTCTGTATTTTAATTTGAATGATGCTGAAACCCATGAGCTATGTAGAGTGGGTTTTTTCTTTGTTTAAGTTCTTCATGAAACCAAAAGTGCATTTACTGTAATCTAGATTAAAAGGTTTAATGATACTGAGGCAACTGTGACCACTCCTGCATGAAAGTTAGTGTTCTTGAAAAAAGTGGCAGTGATGTTATTGGAAAAGAATCTCAGTATGTACCTTACATGCATAGTGCTTCTTCTTTCATTAAAATGATCATTATATATGATTCACTGCAGATGCAGTGGCTGTGTAGAGCCTACAGCCTGCAAAAATGCTGATGTAGAGGAAGGTATGAAAATATTTCATTTTGAAATCATTTTGTGAAGCAAATGAACTGCTTTGTTACTGCTAAGTAAAACATAAGCAGTGGTGCGGACTTTGTTGTAAGCTTGTTGATCTAACCTTATCAAGAAGCATTTATATTGCAATTAGAAAAAATAAAATATGATGCCAGTTAAAAATAGTTGATGTAAAATGTCATGTTTTGATCTAGACTCTGTTAACAACAACAAAAGAAAGATGCTTCTCTATGGAGATGTTAAAGATTGCCTTTGAAAAATGACTCACATACTAGCTTGAATCCTCAAATAAAAATATTGCATGCCATTACATCAAAATTTGATCTCACCCATTGACTGTCAAAGAAGACAGCTCAAAAGGGATTTCAGTGCCTACCCACAAAGCTAAACATAGAACTTCACATACAGTCTGTTTCCATATATTGCTTTCACTGTTGTTGGTAGTCCGTAGATCAGTTCATTCTCTCATCTATCTCCATCATGGATTGTGAGACTCCATCTCCAATAATTTTCTTCCTCCCTGTTTCCAGTAACATAATATGGTTTCACAGCATACCTAAGAGATTAATTTTTAATTGGCCACCTTATCTACTCATGCACATTTTGCAAACATGTTTGTTATCAAATTGAGTAATTCAACATTATATGCAATTACCCAATGTGAGAGTAATGGGATAGGTTTTGTGAGGGTAAATATGGGTTTTGCATGTACAAACTAGATGCATTCACAAATTTTGCTGAAACAATAAAGGAGGCCACATGTTAACTGGGCTCAGCTTTCGGACTGATGGTGGTAGTTCATTTTTATCTGATGAAAGGAAAAAATGTCTCCACTTATCTCTGAAATGGGTGGGAGGGATTAGTATGACTCCTGGTTTTGCTGCCAACATCCTTGGTCATCATCTTTATACAAGCAGAGAGAATAGATTATTGTAAATAAATCAGTTTATTCATATCTGAATATCAATTACATCAGCAGAATTTTCAGAAGCCTTCACGATCCATTGCTGTCTTCAAGCACTCAGCATCTGACCTTCCAGTGATCTGCCGCACAACATCCATTCACCCCCTCACTGGTCATCCCCATACTACGATGACCCTCCACCAGTCCTTCCATATTAACTTTCTCAAAGTTATTTCCTATGCCTAATGTGACCAAAGTACATAAGTTTGTTTTTAATTGATTTTTGACACCAGGGTCTGCTTCTCTCAAACAATATTTCTAACATAGGCATTCATCTTTTTTTCCCCCTGTCCATGAGATATGCAAGAGTCATTGCCAGCACCACATTTCAAAAGCATCCATTTTTTTCTTGTCAGCAGCATTAACTTTATTCACATCCATTAGTCTGCATGGAAAAAAATTTGGCTTTTCATGAGTTGCATCTTTTTCCACACTTTCTTAAAAGAGGCCATACCGGAGCAAGCCATCCCTTGTCATTTCTGTTTCTTTGAAACAGCCTCATTGGTTGGGTATATTTGATTCCAGATAATTATGTTAATCCACTGCCTTTCTAGTTTGTTGTTCATGATGTCTGTTAATCATGATGTCTGCTTAAATCCTGTTTTTGCTAGCTGAGTCAACATACTGTGCATTTTGTTTTCATCACATTCAGGAATAATAGTCCATTTTTTCTCACTGTTTTTACAGACTCCGACATTTGCTGCATTGCATCATAGTTTTTACAAAATTGTCATGTCATCAGTAATTGTGAGGTCCACCAATGGAAATCCAAGCTTTTCTGCTTTGTCGGATGCTTCTAAGCCTTCTTTCATAATAAATTCTGTGTATATGTTAGAGGCTTACAACAAAATACACCCTTGTCTCGTATACTTCATAGTCGAAAACCACTGACTGTCACCTGTTCTCACCGTGACTACCGTTGGTGGAAGAGTTGTGCAATGGGTTCAACGAGATGCTCTGGGCTCCCTATGTCTGCCAATATCCTCCAAAGATGGTCATGTCAGACAATATCAAATGCTTTTGAGCAATCAGTGAAACACGTGATCAATGAGTGATTGTACTCTCTGCATTTTTTCAGTGATGTGACCAGTATTCACAATTTGGTCACACATGCCTTGGCCATCTCTGAAGCCAGATTGTTGTGGTGGTAGTTCTGCTTCTATCCTTCATTTCATGACATCCAGAATTATGCAGAGAAGAATTTTGCTTGCATGCTATATCAGAGAGATGGTATGATAGTTTTTAAAACAGTTATGTCTGCCTTCTCTGGTAGAGGCAGAAAAAATTCCTTCATCCAATCCTCTGGCCAATTTTTAGGCATCCATAAATCATTACAAATTTTTCACATAATTTCAGTACTGTGATTGCCAATCCCTTTTAACAATTCTGCAGGCATGTTATCTACCCCTGGTTATTTCCCAATCTTCATTTTCATAATAGCACACACCACTTCCTTTTGCAGAAATTGATGGCTCTGGCTGCGTACTCTCTTTTCTGTCATCCTATATTATGAGTGGCTCTGGTGAGTCATACAGCATGGCACAATAATCT
Source organism: Mesoclemmys tuberculata (assembly GCA_007922155.1). NCBI lineage: Eukaryota > Metazoa > Chordata > Testudines > Chelidae > Mesoclemmys > Mesoclemmys tuberculata. The sequence goes on from ML675616.1 coordinate 28,223,694, forward strand.
CTCCACCTGATTATTGTAGGAGGTTACAAATTTGCAGAAAGCCAAAGACAGTGTGTATATTCTGTAATCCCTTACGTTTGAAATAAGTGGTGAAATCATCAGCTAAAAGCAAAAGCTGCAAGACTAATGTGACTATGGATCACTGTGCAGTTTATGCTTTGTTTTAAAATTCCTGTGATTTCAAAGACTTTTAAGACCAGAAGGGACCATCTTGATCATCTAGTCTGACCTCCTGCAAGTTGCAGGCCACAGAATCTCATCCACCCACTCCTGTAATAGATCCATAGCCTCTGACTGAATTACTGAAGCCCTCAAATAATGATTTAAAGATTTTAAGTTGCAGAGAATCCACCATTTATACTAGTGTTAACGTGCAAGTGATGCATGCCCCATACTGCAGAGGTAGGTGAACCCCACCTCCCAGTGTCTCTACCAGTCTGACCTGAAATAAAATTGCTTCCCAACCTCAAATATGGTGATCAGTTAGACACTGAACATGTGAGCAAGACCCACCAGCTGTTCACCTGAGAGAGAATTCTATGTAGTAACTCAGAGCTCTTACCATCTAGTGTCCCATCACTGGATGTTGGTCATATTTGCTGCTTTCAGTTGTATATTGGCTACATGCCATTGTAGACAGTCTCATCATACCATCTCCTCCATAAACTAATCAAGCTTAGTCTTCAAGTACAGGTTTTTGCCTATACTGCTCCCATTGGAAGGCTCTTCTTACGTAGCTCTAATGGGTTATCTTACTACATACTATCCTAAAATGTATAAACTGGAAACCTGATGCCCTTTGTTAAGTACAGCACCTTTAATGTTTAATTTTTAATGTTTTTAACTAAGTAAATACTCCTGAGAATTGTGTGATTATGGGAGGCTTTAACTTCCCAGATATAGATTGAAGGACAAGTGCTAGTAATAAATACAGGGCCCAGATTTTCCTGGCAGATTCCTTCACCAAATAGTTGCTGAACCAACAAGAGGGCTTGCCATTTTATATTTCGTGTTGTTAAGTAGTGAGTACCTCATAGAAGAACTGGTTGTAGGGGACAACATTGGTTAGAGTGACCATGAGCTAATTCAGTTCAAACTAAATGGAAGGATAAACAAAAATAGATCTGTGACTAGGGTCTTGGATTTCAAAAGGACTAACTTAAAAAAAAATTAAGGGAATTAGATAGAGAAGTGGACTGGACTGAAGGAACTCATGGATCTAAAGGTGGAGGAAGTTTAGAATTACTTAAGGTCAAAGTTGCAGAAACTATCTGAAGCCTGCATCCCAAGGAAGGGGAAAAATTTAATAGGCAAGAGTTGTAGACCAAGCTGGATGAACAAGCATCTCAGACAGATGATTAAGAGAAAGCAGAAAGCCTACAAGAAGTGGAGGATAGGAGGGATCAGCAAGGAAAGCCACCTCTTGGAGGACAGAACATGTGGGGGGGGATAAAGTGAGAAATGCCAGAAGCCAAATAGAGTTGGACCTTGCAAAGGGAATTAAAACGAATAGTAAAAGGTTCTATAGCCATATAAATAGGAAGAAAACAAAGAAAGAAGTGGTACCACTAAGCATTGAGGATGGGACTGAGGAGGTTAAGGATAATCTAGGCATGGCCCAATATCTAAACTAATACTTTCCCCAGTTTTTAATGAGGCTAATGAAGAGCATATGTAGTGGCAGGATAGCTAATGGGAATGAGGATATGGAGGTAGATATTACCACATCCAAGGTAGAAGTCAAACTCAAACAGCTTAATGGGACTAAATCAGTAGGCCTGGATAATATCCATCCAAAAATATTAAAGGAACTGGCACATGAAATTGCAAGCCCATTAGCAAGGATTTTTAATGAATCTATAAACTCAGGGGTTGTACTATATGACTGGAGAATTGTTAACATAGTTTTTATTTTTAAGAAAAGGGAAAAAAACTGATCTGGGTAATTACAAGCCTCTTCGTTTGACCTCACTAGTATTCAAGGTCTTTGAAAAATGTTTGAAAGAGAAAGTAGTTAAGGTCATTGAGGTTAACGATAATTGGGATAAAATACAACATGGCTTTACAAAAGATAGATCGTGCCAGACCAACTGATCTTTTTTGAGAAGATAACAGATTTTTCAGACAAAGGGAACGCAGTGGACCTAATTTACCTAGATTTCAGTAAGGCATTTGATATCGTTCTATATGGGGAATTATTAGTTAAATTGGAAAAGATGGGGATTAATATGAAAATTTTAAGGTGGATAAGGAACTGGTTAAAGGGGAGACTACTGGGATATCATACAAGAAGATCTGGATGACCTTGTAAACTAGAGTAATAGAAATAGGATGAAATTTAATAGTGGAAAGTGCAAGGTCATGCATTTAAAGACTAATAACAATTTTTTTTTGCTATAAACTGGGGATGCATCAGTTGAAAGTGACAGAGGAGGAGAAAAACCTGGGCATATTGGTTGACCACAGAATGACTATGAGCCACCAACGTGATGTGGCAGCAAAAAAGGCTAATGCAAACCTTGGATGCATCAGGAAAGATACTTCCTGTAGAAACAGAGAGGTGTTGGTACCATTATAAAAGCTCCTGGTGAGACCTCATCTGGAATACTGTGTGAAGTTTTGGTCTTCCATGTTTAAGAAGGATGAATTGAAACTGGAACAGGTGCAGAAATGGGCTACTAGGATGATCTGAGTAATGGAAAACCTGTCTTGTGAGAGGAGACTAAGCTTGGTTTTTTTTTTAGCCTAACCAAAAGAAGGCTGAGGGGAGATATGATTGCTCTCTATGAATATACATCAGAGAGGTAAATACCAAGCAGGGAGAGGAATTATTATGTTCAGCACCAACATGGCCACAAGAACCAATGGATATAAACTGGTCATCAGGAAGTTTAGACTTGAAATTAGATGAATGTTTCTAACCATTAGAGGAGTGAAGTTCTGGAACAGCCTTTCAAGGGGAATAGTGGGGGCAAAAAACCTAGCTGGCTTCAAGACTGAGCTTGATAAATTTCTGGGGGGAATGCATGAGGGGACAGCCTAATTTGGCAATTAACCAATCTTTGACTATTAGCAGTAAATAGCCCTGTGGCCTGCAATGGGATGTTAGATGGGGTGGGTTCTGAGTTACTTCAGAGAATTCTTTCCAGGTGTCTGGCTGGTGAATCTTTCCCACATGCTCAGGGTTTAGCTGATCGCCATATTTGGGGTCTGGAAGGGCAGATTAGCAGAGGACCTGGGGGTTTTTCACCTTCCTCTGCAGCATTGGGAATGGGTCACTTGCTGGTGGATATTTTGTACCCGGAAGACTTTAAACCATGATTGAGGACTTCAGTAACTCAGTCATGTGTTAGGGGTCTATTACAGAAGTGGGTGTGTGAGGTTGTGTGGCCTGCAACTTGCAGAGGCCAGACTAGATAATCATAAAGTTCCCTTCGGACTTTAAAGTCCATGAGTCTATGAGTAAACTTTTAAATTACATTTCTTTTGTTTCCAGCATGCAGTTATGGACATCGAATTTCCAGAGGTTTTGGAATCAGGGTTCAAGTAGACTTATAACTTGCTAGAACCAGCTAACTGATTTCTAAAGTATTTGTCATTAAAGAAAGAGAATATAGGTCCTACAATGCTCATTCCGTGAGGGTCTCATGAAAGCAGAGGGACTTACATGTCACCATGACAAACAATGTCCATCTGGTTTGAGCATAAGTATAATTTCCCTTAAGGTAGAAAACATATGAAAGATACTCCAAGTACTGTCTCCTATCCATAGGCTCCTGGTTATGAATATATTTAATGATGACAATTAAATGTGTCATACAAAAAATAAATGGTTCTGTGAATTGTGAGGTGGCTCAATTTCAAGAACACAAACAGGATTCTTGCTGTCTAGGCAGGTTGCGTTTGAATTTTGTTGTGATGCTAGTATATTTAGTTTCTTGGAAAATTGCTGGGGATTTTGCTGTTAAATGATTCTGCTGGCCAGTTCATGAAATTTCAGAGAAGTAATCTTCATAGGGAGCTGTTCATCCTTCTGGGTTTTAGCAAAGTATCATTGTTTTTGGTATGTGACAACAAAACGTAGGGTTGGATTTTTTTTTCTTCTTACATTGAGAGAGGACATATGCAGTTGTAGAATTTTTGGGCTCTTTTTTTCCATTAGAGACTCCTGTTGACTCTTTGTCACGTAGTCCTCATTGCCAAAATAAAAAAACACAGCTTTCTCACTAAAGACATACAAAAAGTATTTTGCCACTTTAGTTATTGGAAAGTTTGGCCTTCATAGCTGATCTTAAGAGCTTGATTTATCTGCTTGACTTTTTACCTCTGAAGTGTAGTGTATTCACCTCCCAATGCATCCTTTTGTGTCAGTATGTGATGTTACAAGGTGTCCTTGTCTTCGGTGTCTCCTACAAGCCATCTGCCTTTAACTGGGTTTTCTATGGCTTGGCTCACTGGCTGAATCATATAAAGTTCTATCCCCTTCTGGGGTAACAAGGAGGTCGAACAGAAAGTTCACAAACATCCCATCACAAAAAAGCCTAGCCCAAAATGAGGGGAGGGCAGGAGAGGGGAAAGAGATTCTTCAGTCTATCCTTTCAGACCAGTCTTCACCCGACCATAGGCTCAATATGGCTTCCATTGGGCTTGGATGCCTCTTCCTCTGGGATTGGTGGGGGAACCCATGCCCACCCTCTGCTGTGAGTTTTGGCCTAGGGACCCTCTATTAAGCACCCAGGTATACTTCTTCAGACATGCTGCTGTTTCCTTGGGCCCCTTTCTATCACCAAGTCCCCTTGTGCTGCTTCTCTACAGTTATGCTTCACACAGCCTCCCTTTGGTTCTCAGGCCTCTGGGTTTTCCCTAGGTCTTCTCAGCTTCTTTTCCTCTGCTGAAGTAAACACCTCTCCCCCCCACCTCCTCAGGCTCCACTTAGGCTCACTGACCCTATCTCAGGGCTCCCCCTCCAGAGGAGCCTGGCTTGATCTCTGGTATCAGACTATCATTTACTCATTGTTTTCTGTTGAATGTTATTCTACAGTATATTCTGTTATGGCTATATTTTTTTTCTGAAGGACTGAATTCTAATGTCAGTTATTTGGCAAGGAGAGAAGGAAATTAAAGGGCTCTTATAGTTCAAAAGAACTTGTACCAAGACCAATCTCTGCAGATCCTGAGTTGATTACCAAAGTCAGTTCTGATTTCCACTGGTATATTAACTAGTGTCCTTTACTAAGAAATGAAAGTATGTGCTTCAGATTCTAGAAAACTGGAAGCTGTCTTCAATATAAATAGGCACAACTCAGTACTTTGTCTCAGTAAAGTATAAAGCTTTTCCTTTAGATATTTGGCTATCATGAGGAGCTCTGATGTACTCATTTCCAATCATTCTTCTCTAAATATGGTAGACTGCTAACATAGCTTGAAAAGGGTCTCAGAGTTCTCTCTGCTCTGTAGCTTGAGCTGATGGTTATTACTTCCCTCCTGGAAGAGATGACTGTATGTACTGGTTGTGGAGTAATTCCATATCAGTAACTGTGGGAGCAGTGGTGGTAGAACTGAGTATGTGCCCCATAATTTTCTGTTTTTACCATTCTGGAGATCTACAGACTCTCATTTTAGATCAAATTCTCTAATGCAGGTTTGGTCTACACTTATCTCTGTGATTCGGCAGCAGTCGACGGGAGTTATGCAAAATACGCAAAGAACTTGTGTAATTCCTGTCGACTTCTGAGTTCTCTTCTGCGCACCCTCTTCACTGCACTGTGCCGACGGGAACCGTGTTCCTGCTCAGTCGATCCAGATAAGTCGATTTGATGGCGGCAACTTTGCCGCTGTCAGTGTAGACATAGCTGAAGTGTTCATTAGCATTGCTTTAACAATATATGGCAATTCAATATAGCCATCTGGATTGTCAACAGATTGACTTGTCTGTGTATGACCCATGCTTCAGCCATTTTAAATTGGAGGATACAGGAGACTGATTAGAGGAAAGAGATTCACCAGTCATATATGTACAATATTGTAATTAATTTAGTTCTTGTTCTAAAAAGCAATCTTGACCAGGGCAATCTCAAATAATACTGTGTGTGTTTGCAGTATGCGCATGAGAGAGATAAACATTTGAGTACTTCCACAAGTTCAGTAATCAATTTGGAGATGAAATTTTCAGTGGCCTGATATTTAACAGACTGGAAGTAACACGTGTGAGATGCAATGCTGGCTCTCTTGACTTACATTAATATTTTCCCTTCTTCTCTTGTTGCTCCATCTAGTGCTGTGTGGTAAGGATAGATGAATTATCCAGGGCCAAGTCTATTAATCATTTAAATGCAGACATTCTGCCCAGTTGACCTTCATACTGTGCAGCAATGTACTTTGCTCTAAGCGGGCAAAATAGTAGGAGTACTTGAGGTATATATTTGCTGCTCACAATGGTGTCCTAAATACTAGTTTCAGGAGAGGACATAGGGTTCTCTGATACGCACATGGGAATTTTCATAATGGGTCAGACCTGTGGTCCACCTAGTCCAGTATTTTATCTCTAGCGTTAACCGGTACCACATGTCTCAGAGAAAGTACAAGAATCTCTACAGCGAGCAGATGTGGGATGTCACCTTCTAGCTTCTAATAGCAGGAGACTGATTTAAACGTTGAAGAATGAGGTTTTATATCTGCTTTCAAAAGGGTATCATGATAGTCTTTTGCTGAACTCACCAAGAGTGTCAGGGGCATTCTGCTTGGCTCTGCACTCCAGACAGCATCTCCTAGTGCTGAAATTCTGTGCCCTGGCCCACTAATGCATCTGTACATGAAAAAGCAACAATCTAACCCTATGACTCTAAGGGCTTGTGTACACAAACATTTAGCTAGACCAAGCTGTGTTGTGAACCTGCCCCTCAGTAATCTGCCACAGACTAACTGTCTGTGTGTACCTTGTTGCGGGGAATTAAGAATTTGTTAATGCACTTTGTTCTAATCTGGTTTCAAAGAGGACATTTGCAGTAAGAGTTGAACTGGCTCCCTTCTGGTGAACGCAGCTAAGAACAAATAAAAATATCCCTGGTTTTAATTTTCATATCTCCAAGTTGGATATCTATGTGCATTGTTAGGTCAAAAATAGAAGTTAAAATTATGCATGTATTTATATTTACAGTATGAACTATTGCACTATGTTACACTGCAGTTCTGAAATATGATTTGTCTAGAAATCTTGTTTAAAGGAATAATCTTCTGCATAATACTACTGTGTATAATTATTTTCATTGCTTTAAAACCACTGAAAATAAAACTCTAATATTTGGTATTTCGATCAACTTGCTTTTCTCTTTTTTTCCTTCGTTCCTAATAGCCTTTTTCCTCCTAGTTTTTAAAGAGCTCTTTGGAATAATCTCCAGGTATAGACATACTTTATGATAATTAAATTCTAGTACCTTTTTTGCAATAATTATTTCTAACTACATTATTCTCTACTGCTCTACTCTTTATTTATTTATGTGGCACAAAGTTCATATATGATATTTAACATGCTTTTCAATTGGCAGTGATTGATTTTGTTTAACATAGAAACTCAGAATATCTGAGGAGGCCAGATTAGATTCATTTAATAATTTACTGATCCGCTCTCCTCATTAGTTTTTGGGGGACGATGGGGAGATGTTGGGGTCAAAATTGATTACTAATTGACTTGTAACTTACCCACATGAAACAGAACTCTACTCTAAATCTAAGGGGCTTCAAGCTCCTTAAGATTCGCACAACTAAAAAAAAAGCAAATATTACCATATGTAGAAATGTAATTTCATGGTTAAGTTGCATACACTGTTATTGTTGGCGTGCTATTTAATGTTTGAGGTTTCTTATTATTGTAAATACATCACATGCATTTATGATAAGGAAAACAAAAAGGCAAAATTGGATAGATTTGACACTAATAGGAGATTGAATAGAAGAGAGTAGACAGGTGTTGGGTTGCTGGAACACAAACAGTGCTCTGTGTAGTCATGCAGGAGATCTAGGCTTAGGGGTGGCCAGGGGGTCTATGGTCCTACACAGGTGGAACTAATTATAGTGCAGTGGTGACAGTAGTAGAAGGGCAACTGCCTATCCTGAAGGCTAGTTAGAGAGTTAAATAGGTGGGAGCATGTTTTTAAAGTTGTGAAAATGATTATTTGAAACTGGGGGAAATGATGGCTGGGCTGGAAAAACTAGTTCTACTCTAACACTCTGAATGCTTTCTGTGGGCTCAAGGACAATAGTAGTATCTTTTTCTTCCTTTCATCAAAATATAGGTGGATCACACTGGCTAGACTGACTCCTCCTAGAATTCAGCTGACACTGAGATCACTCACACATCATACTGGAAGACTATATTCTAATAACAGGTCTGCAATTTGAATGCTAATGCAGTTTGGCAACCTGTGATTAGTGAAGATTTATCCTAGTTGAACAGAGAATTTTACTTGGATAGAAAGATGATTTTTTATTTTCAGTATGCTTAGAGCCCAGATATGAAATATGTTCAAGACCACCATTTCAGTTATGGAGCTCAGAGTCTTTCCTTAGTTTCATCAAGGCTTCAGTATTTCTACTGCTTTTCAAAGATGTAATTTCAAAAATGTTTAGAACCTGATTCCAGAGGGTTATGATCACCCTCAGCTCCCAGTGAAGTAAATGAGTGTTGAACATTCTCGACATCTAGAATAGAATCATAGAATCATAGAATATTAGAATTGAAAGGGACCTCAGGAGGACATCTAGTCCAACCCCCTGCTCAAAGCAGGACTAACCTCAGCTAAATAATCCTAGTGAGGGTTTTGTCAAGATGCAGTTTAAAAACCTCTAAAGATGGAGATGCCACCACCTCCCTAGGTAACCCATTCCAGTGCTTCACCACCCTCCTAGTGAAAAACTTTTTCTTAATGTCCAACCTAGACCTCCCCCACTGCAACTTGAGACCATTGCTCCTTGTTCTGTCATCTGCCACTACTGAGAACAGCCTAGCTCCATCCTCCCAGGAACCCACTTTCAGGTAGCTAAAGGCTGCTATCAAATCCCCCCTCATTCATCTCTTCTGCAGACTAAACAAGCCTAGTTCCCTCAGCCTCTCCTCATAAGTCTTGTGCTCCAGCCCCCTAATCATTTTTGTTGCCCTCCACTGGAGTCTCTCCAACTTATCCACATCCTTTTTGTAGTGGGGGGCCCAAAACTGGACAAAATACTTCAAATACAGCCTCACCAATGCCAAATTGAGGGGACTAATCACTTCCCCTGATCTGTTGGCAATGCTTTTACTAATGCAGCACAATATGCCATTAGCCTTCTTAGCAACCAGGGCACACTGCTGACTCGTATCCAGCTTTTATCCACTGTGTAACCCCCAGGTCCTTTTCTGCAGAACTGCTGTCTAGCTCGTCGGTCCCCAGTCTGTAGCTGTGCATGGGATTCTTCCGTCCTAAGTGCAGGACTCAGAACCTTGCAGGATCAGACCCTTAATTTTTAAATTACCTGATACTAACATTAGGTTACAGGCCATGTGGACAAATAAAGGAATATAAAATGGGTTGAATAATGAGTGGTTTGAATATTCGCAGGTGTGTGGGCAGACAAAGTCATGCCATCTTGATTTCCCGGTTGTAGTTACCCACTACATCATCAGGCCTTTTAAACATTCCTAGAACTCACAGACTGCACACAGAGCATGAATGATCACTGCTTGTGTCCTGAATGCCTCTGCTAGGAGAGGAAGAGCATACCGTGTGTGGGGGAGGAATGTGTCTTTCGAGGAACGAAGGGAAGTAATGTTTTGGCCATTGTGCATACACACTTTAAAAATTGTTATCTTGGCTGTCTCGCTTGTCAAACTTTTGTTGAGGTGAATGTGTCTGAAATTTACTACTACTTTGGATGCCCTTCTGTAAAATGCTCTTCTCTACCCCACACTGCAACTTAAAACAGTAGCTGCTTCTATTCACTTTTATATGCAAATAAGTTCTGATTTTTTAAAAGACAGTTTCTTCTTCGAGTTCTTGCTCATGTCCATTCTGTGCTAGGTGTATGTGTTCTGCATGCACACTTGCCGGGGATTTTTCCCTCAGTCATATCTATAGGACTGGCCCTAGTGCCCCCTGGACCTGCGCATGTATGTGCTGGTATAAAGGGCACCACCAGCCCCATGACCTCTCAGTTCCTTCTTACCACCTGTGATGGTTGTTGGAATGATCCTTCTTGCTGTGGATTCTTACCCAGTGGTATGGACTTTCTATCTGTATAGTTATTTTAATTAGTGTACATCGTAGTGTGAGTAGATATCCCTGCTGTCGAGGGACTTTTTGCCATAGGGGCCGGGCATGCCAAGGTCCCCAGGCTTCAAGCAATGTGCCTCGTGGAATAAGCCGATGCCAGTGAGTGACCCAACCGGTACTCTAGCTGTCTCATGTTAAGGAAAAATGCTAGATCTGCAGAGACTTCAGACCTCACATGAGAAAAGATAGCAACATTTGGCTGAAGGTCATTTTCATGGAGGCAGTCATAAGATCAGCTTTGGAGCTGAACTGCTCCAAATCAGCACCGACCACCTCAGCATCCGTGCTGAACACTCCCCCAACACCATATTCTTCCTGGTACCACTCTCCATCCCCAGTGCTGAGGAAAAGACATAAGAAACAACACATGGAGAGAGGATATTCTCTGGTGCAGAAGAGGGACCAGCAGGAAGCCATTAGTATACTAAGACCTACATTGGGTCACTCATCCTCCCCAGAGCCTCTGATGGCTCTGCTGACTCTGCCTAGAGCACTGAGTCTGGTACATGACTCGCCACCAACTCCTGGGAGGAACCACAGTGTCAGGCTTCTGTTGGCCCCTTCAACTCCAGAGGCTTCCCAGGTGGCAAAAGATCTGCTGTCCCTCCCAATCATGCTGACTCCTCAAGGTCTCTTGGCAGCCAAGGCATCTAGAGATAGAAAAGAGCAAGGTTTGGTGAGCTCCACTGCAACACAAACCACTGTGGCACCATCCAGAGGTAAGTCCTCCAGGGTCTTGATGCAGTGGCCACCGGCCTGCCTCCGGTCCCTGGTTCCCAGGTGCCGCCAAGAGGCGAAAGCAGGAACTGCACCACCATCGTCTCCAGAGGAAGAAACCTTATTGGAGTCAGAAGGGGTATCTTTCGCTTCTCCCAGAACCTACCGGTAACCAACCTATATTCTGGTCTTCAGTACCAGTCCTTCTACCAGCACCTGGCTGATGCAGTGGCAGTACTGGAATCCTAAGAGGTTTCCCCTGGTACCGGGGCCCCTGTCCCATGCTCATACTCAGTGGTGTCAAAAAGGTGGGCTGCCACTTCTTTCTATCTGGCATTAGACCCCAACTCTGGCACCATCTCTGGCGCTGATGTCCAGGAAATGGCCCCAATGGATGTGGCAGAGGAGATGTTGTTCATGTCCATTCCATGACACGCCCTCCTACCCCACTGTCAGAGTTACTGGGAAGAAGGAAATGAGAGGTTGTGAGGCAGTGGTGCCTCTTCTACTGGTGCCTATGCGTGTGCTCCAGAGGGCCCTAGAGCCAGTCCTACAGATGCCACTGAGGAAAAAATCTGGCAACTGTGTGACCCTGCAGTCATTTCTCACTGGCATGAAGCCTCCTTTGCAATCAAAACTGTTCACAGCTCATCCTTTTATGATCGAATGTTTTCAAATTGACACTGCAGAGAAATATTTAGGAAAACAGAATTTGGTCATCTGACTAGGGCTTGGCCAGGATCCAGGGGTAACACTGCTACTCCTATAGAATACCACAGGAACTTTAATTACTTTAAACATTTAGTACCTTGCTTTTACATCTCATTTGAAAGATAACACTTTGAGAAGCTCAGTACCTCAATGGGGACATTAGTTCACTATTTACAAGTGCCGCCAGCTTCACTTCCTTTAGTTCCTGGGTAGTCCTTAGCAGTCACTGAAGCAGTCTAATCCTATCTCTGCTATGAATTCTGGTAAGAATTTCAGCACAAGATGGTTTGAGTAGAGGCTCTGTGGCATTGGACGGTGGACTAGTTTTCTAAGGAAATGGCACTGAGGACATTTAAAATTGAAATGGACAAAGGTTTAGACAATCCAGTCTGAGAAACAATCCTGCATTAGCAGAGGGATGTACTACGTGACTTCACAGAGTTTTTCTACCTGTGATTTCTATGATTTGCTAATGCTAGTTGGGGTATAATATTAACAATCACCAAAATGTTGCCTAGTGACTCTTGGGGGGTGATGAAACTAATTAGACCAAATATTATAAATAAAAATAACATTAATATTTTTCATCCTTTCCACGTAGACTGACTAAGTATGAAAAGAAAACCTCTTAATTATATGGAAGTGAATTGGGGAGGTGGGGTAGGGAAGAATTATGGTTAGAAATAGCATCACTAGAACTACATTACCAGAGCTTTATTTGTTAACTTCTTTTATGCCTAGTGTGTGATGATGAATGATGTGTCAGAATAAACCTGACTAAACTCTAAAATTGAGTGCTAAACAAATTACTGACAGCATTAGTAGTGTCACTACATTCAGCATTCACAGTGGCAGCAGAGTTATTGCTGTACATCTTTGCTTTCTTCTGTCATGGTTTTCTGCACAGGGCTGACTCAGAAAAGATGTCCTCTTTGAAGGAGAATCCTCACAAAGCTGCCTTCTTAGGACTGACTTAGAAGAGAAAAGGTGTCCTCTGTCCCTAGAGATTGGGATAGCATCACAATGGGAGGAAGATGCTGTTGCATTAACATTGTTGTTTTCCACCCATAAATAAACATCTGGTAAGGGCTCTTATTAATTCTCTGGCTTCTTCAGTATGATTTGAATGTTTAGCAGAGGACTTAGTTGTTTGTGCTGTCATCACATTCCAGGTGCGATCTAGACCAGTGAGAGGTTGTGTCACCACTTGCTGTGCAATCCCGGGGACTTCACAGTACTTTGCTGTTGCAGCTCTGAACATGGGCTGCTCACAAACAGCCAGACAGACAGCATGAACATCACACTTTGAGTGTCTTTGTGTAGCTATGGTCCTGGTCCTTCAATTCTGACCCCAGCAGCCTATCAGCAGCCCACCAGTTGCACTCTGCCTTCCAGCAGCCTGAGTTACTACCTGCAGGTGATCCCAATATACTTCAAGTCCCGAATTTTGCCCAAAACATGTGTTCTGCATTGTCCAGCCCTCTCCGGGGCAGTTCAGATATTAGAGGTCCATTGTCTTGGTAAGAGATCAATATGCACCAATTTGAAAATTTAACTAGAGTTCCCAAACAGTTCCATTTAAACCCAACACTGGATTAGTTTATATTAAAAATAAACAAGTTTATTGAACTAAAAAGGGTGATTTTAAGTAAGTACAAATATAAAGATATTAAAATTATAAATGTTTACAAGAGAAATAAGTTAAAATGCTTACTAGTAATTAAAACTTAAAAGCTAGACTTGGTTCAAAGTAAATTCCTTACCACGTGATTCCAGCAACATTGTGGACCAAATTTTCAGGTCAGGATCTATCCCAAAGTCAAAAGACTGTTTTCTTTTGTCTTCTTAGGTGAAAAAGAGAAAGATAACATGTGGTGTTGTTGCCCCTCACTTGTTTGGTCCAGTCATCCTTTCATATGCATTTTCCTGAGGCCAGGTCTACACTATAGACTTTTGTCAACCAAAGTCAACTTTTTGTGCTAAAACAATGGTAGTGTATGCACTGCAATCCCACCTCTGCCAACCCAACTCCCCTGATTTTGCAAAAAAAAAAAAACCCACCTCGCCAGGAAGCATAGAGTGTTTTGCACCACACTTTTAGTGACAAAGTGTCAGTGTACACACTTTGGTTATGTCGTGGTAAATAGCCTCCAGGAAGTGTCCCACAACACCCATCCTGACTGCTCTAGCCATCAGTTTGATGGCTCCACTGCCCTGCAGCCATCCGGCCCTTCCTTTAATGTCCTGGGAATTTTTGAAATTCCATTTCCTGCTTGGGTAGCATGGGGAGTTCACGTCTCATCTTCCCAGCTGACCATGCAACTCCACGCACCACATGCTCTCCTGCTTGGAGCACACCGGAGCTTCTGGATTTGATCAGCATTTGGGGAGAGGAGACTGTGGAGTCCCAGCTCCACTCCAGCTGTGGTCAGATTTTTTGTTCAATGGCGGAGAAGGGCTATGAACGGAACATGCTCCAGTGCTGTGCGAAAATCAAGGAGCTGCAGCAGGGGTACCAAAAGGCTAGGGAGTCAAATAGTTGCTCTGGTGCAGAGCCAAAGACCTGCCACTTCTTTAAAGAGCTGGAAGCCATCCTCAACAGCGACTTCACTTCCACCACCAAGAGACCCATGGATACTTCCACAGGCCCGGTGACAGTAGACACCAGATTGAACCCCAGCGAAGAACTCATGGACAAGGAGATTGAGTTGGAGGACAATGCGGAGCCAGTGACTGGGTCATTTGCTGACATGGGGAGCCAGGACCTCTTATCTACCCAGGAGGTTTCGAACTAGTCCCAGCTCTCCAGTTCTGGCATGTAGGATGCAGGAGAGGGGAGCTTGGGTAAGTGATTTTTTTGAGCTGATGCTGATCGGTTACATAAGGTACAGCTGTCCTTTGTTTCGTTGCATTATACAGTTGGGTGAAGGAATAGAAATGCACAAGAATAGCTGTGTTCGCATGTGCTTCCATTCCCCTGTGAAGCTAGGCAGTGCGGTGGAAATTGTGTTAATGCACACTAAGATTTCATGAGAATCCTCCAGAGAGATCTCTAGGAATCTTTCCTGGAGGTATTTATCAATCCTCTGCTGGAGATTCCTCGGCAGAGCAGCTTTGTTTCTTTCCCTGTTGTAAGAAAATTTCCTGCATCAATCAGCAATCACATGTGCAGGGACCAAAGCTGCACAGAGGCGAGCAGCAAAGGAACCCAGTTTGTTGCTGCTCACCTGAGGAGATGGACCCTCACATCTCTACTTACTCTCAGGAGTGAGATATTGGCTTCGATGGCTCCCACCTGCAAAAAATGGTGGCATAATTTGAAATTTTGTACCTATCTTCCTGCATCAATACCCCAAACAATCATCCAGAACCTTTTCCCCAACTTGAGTACCCCCTCTCCCTGGGAAAAACTCATCATGCCCTGGTTGATCATCGAGCTGTGTGGTTGCCAGGGGACAGTGAGAAAGAGGTACATTTTACAGTAGTGAATCAGTGCTGTTACTGCACTCACAGTCATGCTTCTGTTGATTGTTTATGTGATTCTTCAGAGGTGACCTGGAGGGAAAACATGTCCACACCTGCCAAGCACCTGTGGCTGTTGAGAAAATGAGAAGCAAAGAGGAGGTGTTCCAAGAATTCCTGTAATCCTCTGAGGTGGGAAAAGAAGGGGACAGGGAGACATACTGTGTCTGAAAAACAGAAAATTGATAGGCAGGAGAGGAGGGAAAACCAGGAGTGAGTGATAGCAGGTCATGAGTGCATGATAAAAGCCATGAAAGAGCACATGGAGCTGCTAAAGTCACTCATAGTGCTGCAGACTGAATTCATGCATGCTTCCTGCCCTTGCAGCCAATACAGAACTGCTTTCCATGCCCTCCCGAAACTCCACCCACACATTTCTACCAAACTCCTGGCCTCTCTTGGTACCCTGTTCACTCCACCCCTTCAGCCAGCTTCCAGAATGATAGCTGGACTTATACCCAGTTATCATGGCTCACACTGCCCCTCACTGCTTTCTTCCCTCCAGCCAAGTTTTGTATGTGTCTTGTGAATAATTGTTATTTAATAAAAAATCCTCTCTGAAGAATAAGCAATCTTTATTTGTCTCGTGCACATGGTGCTTGCTGCTCACGTTGATACACAGTACAAGCTGGATAGCAGTCATAGCGTGGCACAGCGCTATTTACAAAGACAGCTTATCGTTGCTCATTGTCAAAATGTCTCCTCAAGGTCTTCCTGACTTGAGTGGCCCCTCGTTGTGCCCCTCTAATAGCCATGACCTCTGGGCATCATAATCAGTTGCAAGGCGATCCGCCTCTGCACTCCACTCAGGGGGAAACTTTTCACCCTTAGCTTCAAAAATATTATGGAGCACACAGCAGGTGGCTATAACCATGGGAATAGTCTCCTCATTTGGGCCTACCCTGCCATATACAGATTGTCAGTGAGTTTTTAATCTGTCAAATGCACATTCAGTGGTCATTCGGCACCTGCTCAACCTGTTATGGAGGCACTCCTGGCTGCTATCCAAGTTGCCCGTATAAGTCTTCAGGAGCCTTGCAGTAAGAGGTAGGCTGGGTCTCTCAGGATCACTATGGGCATTTCAACATTCCCCATTGGAATCTTTTGGTCTGGAAAGAAAGTCCCTGCTTGCAGCTTTCTGTACAGGCTATCCTGAAGATGTGTGCATCATGCACCTTCCCTGACCAATCTGTGTGGATGTCAGTGAAATGCCCATGGTGATCCACAAGGCCCTGCAGTACCATAGAGAAGTACCCCTTTCTACTGATGGACTCCATTGCAAGATGTTCTGGGGCCAAAATAGGGATGTGCGTGCCATCTATCACCCTGCCACAGTTATGGAATCCCATTGCTGTGAAGCTATCCACTATTTCACTAACATTTCCAGCAGTATGCGATTAATGGCTCTGCACAATTGTGATAACACAGCTCCAACAGTGGACTTTCTGAATCCAAAGTGATTAGTGACCAGCCAGTAGTAGTCTGGAGTTGTCAGCTTCCACACGGCGATTGTCACACACTTCATCTCTGAGAGGGCAGCTCTCATTCTGGTGTCCTTGCACTGCAGAGGTCCATGAAGGTGTCTTTGGGCATTCGAAAGTTCTGCAGCCACTTCTAACCATCCCTGAGCTGTGTAATGATATGATACTGCCAGTAAGTGCTTGTTTCACACCTCCAAAATTGGTGGTGCCCCATGTGCATGTGCTCCATGAATGCAAACAGAAATCCAGTGTTGTTTGTTCGTACTGCACATAGCAGGTCAGGTGCCATGGATTCCTGTTCCGACTGGACCTTCTGATATACTGCATGACCAGCCGTGATGTTTTCAGAACACTGAGAACAACAGTGAAGAGCAGTGCAGGATCCATCCTTACAGGTAGAGATGGTTGGTGCTCAGGAAACTGGAGCTATTGAAAAATGCTGCACAATACAGTTGGAAACCCATGGAATGTCGGGACGGAAATCACTGCATCATGGGATGTTGAGCCCTCATCTGTGATGCACTGCAATCCTCTCTGCCTTCCCACAACTTGTAGTGGCACAAAGTGGTGAGTTGCACAGTAGGATAGCTATCCACAGTGCACTGCTCTCACTGTCCATGCTAGAGCACTAACTGTGGAAATGTTTCAGTGACATAACGAGCGCTGTATGGACAGCACAAGTGTTGTAATTAACGGCACTTCTTGATAATTGCTGTATCTTGCATTGACAACACTTTCTAGTGTAGACTTTATGGGGAGATTTTGATAGGCCAGTAAAAAGGGCCAAGGACCACTTAATAGCATAATATTGATTATCATATTTGTTGCTAACAGTAGTCAAAATCAGTAGGCCTTTCTGCAGGCCTGTGCAGCCTTAGCATGACAAAGCCAGGTGGGGAAGGGAGCATTTTTCTCAACCTTATTTGACTCTGCACTCCCCGCCTTCATGAAGTCTCTGGTAGACATGCTGGCATCCGTGTTTTAGGAGAAAGGCAAGAATCTTATCTATGCATGCTGTCTGGGAGATGTTTGTCAGAGCCTCAAGACATGTAGATTCTGCACAAACACATCCAACTTATAAGTGATCTGAGGAAACCTCTTGATTAGCTTTTGAAATGGCTTGCCCAACAACTTTTTTTCTTGACATGTTATTGTCTGCTAACAAGGATAAATGGGTGGGTGAGAGATTTGGATTCTTCATGGATCTCTTCTTGAACACAGTTTTGGGGTTCCCAAATGGCAGCTGGAAGAACTAGTCAATCGGAAAGTCACCGCTGTACTGCTTGGCAGCCACACCAAACTTCAGTGATTATTGAGGGGTGGGGTGTTTTACTAACCTGTTGTGGACCCGTGTAAGTGCTTGAGCCTAAGTGAAGTATAGCTTTTAAGTGAGAGCACTCTTGTATTGTATTATTTCTACCAGTCCAGCTATCGACTGGATGACTGTGTCTCCATTTGATTTGTTTCCTGACACAGAACAAGGTTACCAAAAGCTTTGGGTTGACAGAACTCCATGTAATAGTGTGAATACAGGAGTGTATTCGGTCACAGCTATGCACACCAGTAAAATCCAATCCCAGCGCCAAAGGCAAACCCCAGTCAAAGAGCAAGATTATAGCCTGGGTTGTGCAGTGGTACAAGGGAGTAAGGGTGTCTAAAGTAACTCTTTGTCTTGGTTATCTAGATTGTGGCAGCACAGCGAGGAGAGCAGCTTCCATGGAGCAAGTCCATACCCTCTCTGGTAAAAGTGGGCAGAGTGATGTGGGGAGTGGATGGAATCTGAACTCTCCCCATCCCGGATGCACTGTTTAATGTAGCTATACAGGAGAAAGTATTTTGTGCCACATATAGCCCAGATATAGAGCACCTCTCCCTCTGAGTCACATTCTACCTTCTGGTATGCTCCAGGGAAGGACAGCAGTCTTCTGCTTCTTGTTCAAGTCTCGTGGAAAGGCCAGGACTGAACTTTAAACGAGCTGTGATGGGAGCTGTGACAGCAGGCAGAATAGGTGGGAGAGAAGAATACAAAAGGAAGTGGAATTGGCAGTGGTCAAAGGCATGACAAAGGAGTGATGGGAAACCAGAGCTAATGAATAGACAGAGCAGATTGGTGCTGGGCCTTGAAGGGGAACATGAGGAGTTTAAATTTAATTCAGAAGGAGATGAGGTGTTGCAGAATGGACTTGGATTTGAGTGGATGGTGATGTTTAGGGCGATGAGGTTAACAGTAACATTTTGGGTAGAGATTTGGGGTGCAAGACAGGAGTCAGTCTGGAAAGTAGTAATACTTTTAATTATTATTGTTTCCATTTATTAAAATATACAAAAGGGTGTAATTCTATTTGGTTCTTGTCCTGTGTCCATCACTCTAAACTCCTTTAATACAAACTTCTTACCCACACACAAACATCAAGTGGGACTCTTGACTGTTTATCAGGGTGTGGAGAAGAAGGAATGTATTTTGCAGTTGTTGTAATGGAAGAAATTACCAATTTTTTGTTAAAATTTCAACCGATGGCAAAGAAAAGAAACAATAGCCTTGGAAATATATTGTTTTGGAAGAATTGGGATTAGAGCCAAGCAAAGCTTTTTCAGATGAAAATTTGACAAAAAAAATTCTTTTCACTTGATCTGAAACTTCACAAATTTGATACAAATAGTTTTGGCCATTATTATTTTTATTACAACTATTTGCACTGTAAAAAAGATAAACAAAAGCAATAGTATTTTTCAATTAATCTCATACAAGTACTGTAGTGCAGTCTCTTTATTGTGAAAGTGCAACTTACAAATATAGAATTTTTTTGCATAACTGCACTCAAAAACAATATTCCATTCAATATTCATAAATATTCCATTCTTTTGTAACATCCAAGAAACACTCTGCACATGTTTCAGCATAATGTCTCTGCATTACCATTAAAGCAAAGGACTGCAGTGTCCATGCAGCATCAGTCAGGTCTTCCATGACTCCAAGATAGCTGTGATTGCTCAAGGATGTCCAGTGATCACCAGTCAAAGCAACAGATCATGAGAACACAGTAGAACTGTGTCAGTGCCCACCAAGTGATGAAGTACAGTAAGTGAAGAGGGTCAAAAAAAGTGTGTGCGATTAACGCTTGTTAAAAATAATGCATTATTTTTTTTGCGTTAATCCTTTGCATTACCTGCAATTAACTGAGAGTCCTAAAAAAATAATTCTATGTTTGTAATTTACACTTCCACAATAAAGAGATTGCACTACAGTACTTGTATCAGATTAATTGAAAAATTCTATTGCTTTTGTCTATCTGTTTTACAGTGCAAATATTTGTAATAAAAATAATAATATAAAGTGAGCACTGTACACTTGGTATTTTGTGTTGTGTAATTTAAATCAATATATTTGAAAATGTAGAAAAACATGTAAAATTATTTTCCAAACGTTAAAATTGGTATTCTATTATGGTTTAGCAGTTCAATTAAAACTGAGATTAATCATGACTATTTTAAAAAATCTAGTTAATTTGTTTTGCATTAATTGCTTGAACTAACTGTGGTTAATTGACAACCCTACTTTTTTATTCACCGAAAATTCAAAACAATTCAGATTTGGTTCAACCTGAACTGACTTGTGTTTTGATTTATTTGGAACTGCAACCCAGCTCTAGTTGGGACACCCGTTGTGATTCACTGAACAGTGATGCTAGTAAAAAATAAATATTAATGATGAGAGAAAATCATTTTTCCCTGACTCTTATTTTTCTTGCTTATCCTTTGCCTTTCTATTGAGTTTCGTTTTTGTTTACACTTTCCTTCATAAACCGTCCCATGTAATTCTCCATGGACTCTTCCTAACCAGGACAAAAATTAATCCATTTTTTGTCTTCTTTTTAAACGGTTTATTTTTTTAATGTTTTAATAGTTTATTTTTTAATTTCAGTATTCAGGGATATGCAATGCAAAGTACAAGATTTTAAAAATGGATGAGGTCTTTTCATTGACATGCTGTACTGCCAACCACATAGTGTCTTCCAAGTGAAAACCACTTTCTTCAGCAAGCACAGTTTAAACTTTGTCCTTCAACTTTGTGTATAAGTCAGAATTTTTAATTTTGCAAAGTACAAAACAGTGATGGCTGGCTGGAAACTATGATCCACCCTTATATCCCACCAATCTTGTTTTATATAAACAGATAGGTTTACCTCAGTATTTGTACTGGACTGTTACTTAAACATCCCTATACTTTTCATAAGGAATGCTTACAGTATTGCAACTATTGAGCTATAGTCGCTGAGTTATCTGAGTTAAGTGGAAATACTTTTTAAGACTGACTAATGGTGTATTAAAGTGCTGTCCTGGAGGAGACTCTAAACAATTCTACCACCATACTGAAAGGAAAATTGGGATATTTTCCTACTGCTGAAGCATAATTCCTTTCTGTGTACTAGTAAATGACCCTTGCCAGAGAAGATATATGTCTGGGGTTCTTACAAATGCTTTTCATGAGCACATAATTTGCCTTTGGGTTGCACCAGGATTCAGATTGAGTAACGTTGTGATGAAGTGGGTATTTTCTGTACTATTTTTATGAATGGTATGCATGAGAATGTCTTACTTGGGTAGGGGTTGATACCCAGTTAGTGCAAAAGGATTAAGAAGTTCCTTGTGGGGCAGAGCAGGAGACAAGGTCATGTCTGGGATAGTGGTTCTCAACCCACGGCCCAATCAGCACACAGCTGCAGCCTATGTGACATCTTCGGGGCCACACAGGCAGTATATACATTGTGTAGATGCAGCCCATATAACACAGAGAGAGCTCCATATGGGGCCCACAATGGAAATAGATTAAGAACCACTGGTCTGGGGTGATATGAATGGGTCATTAAAGGTCTTGCTGAATCTGATCCATATCAATGGAGTATCCGGAAAAACGATGGGTTCTCCAGTGACTGAACAACCGATCCGTATCAAAGGAAAACTCCCAGCAGGTGGAACATGTGAATTCAGTACGAGTCAGCAAGAGGAAGATAATGGATCAAGAGGTAACTGGAGGATAGGTTAAGAGTTGGCCTTTGGAAAGACAAAGAGGCTCACATGGGTCTGGGAGAGAAAGGCAGAGAGACAGAGAGGAAACCAGGATGGTTCCACAGCACCATCACACCAGGTAGCCGTGGCTTGGCCAGTAGAGCCTGTGTCTTAACTTTTGCTTTTCTGTGAAAACCTAAGTACTTCCTAATGCAATATTCCAGTTGACTGATAAACCCTAGTCTGTTTTGAAAAGGCTGCCTGGTGTCATTGAAAATACTCGCAGAGGTGCACTGATCACTAAGGAGGTCAAAAAGTATCTGAAAAGGAGTCTATTTCAGCTGGAAATGCTGGGTGAAACAGGAGTGCTGGAGCCCAGAGGCTGTCTTGGAGGCATTGTGGCCACATGGCCTACCCTTAAGGAAGAGTGGGACCCCATGGAGGTTTGACACACTGAAGGGGCTTCTCCAAGGCACCTGCGTAAGAGATGAGGTGTAGCAAAGATCCTGTGGATCCATAAATAAATATGTCCTGGGGAAAGTGACAAAATGCCTAGACTTCCATACAATATCTTCATGCCCTCTCCCTATTTTAAAATATGTCAGTTGAACACCATGTTATCCTGACCTATTTGTCAGGAACAAACTATAACACTTTTCATCAAGTGCTTTTTAAATTAACTTTGTAGCTCCTCCCTCACTTTATGAGAAAAAGTTTGAATGGGAATGCAAATAAATATTCCTCTCCTATCAACACATTCATCCCTCATAATTTATGCAGGGCTTTATTCCAGCTATTGGAGATTAATTTTGTTTATTTGTTTCTTTTTGTTTTGTTTTTGTGGGAGTCCCTCATTGCAGTGTCAGCAGCACATCACTGCCATAAAGTAGATTTTGTAATCTAGTTGCCATAAGGGAGGGGAAGATTTCAGTTGAGTCATTTGTCTGTGAAATAGTTTGTAGAGCTCTCCATAGATTCTTATATACATTATGATTTTCCTCTGCACTGTAGTGACACAATGCAAAATCTAATAAGAAACTTCAGTAACTAGAGGCCAGTAAATCTCAGCCTCAGGCTTTCGCAGCTCTAAATGGAGTCAAGATGAAACAGAATTCATAACATTTCCTTATTTTATCTTGCTCAAAGATAATGCAAAAGTAATACAATTTTTCATACCTAAAGGAATGGAAATCTGAACTCGGTGTCTATTTTACTTTCTAGAACAATAATATTAATAATAATGTTTTGCATGTGCTTTTTACAGATCCTAGAAATAGAGGGTTGAAAGGGGTCTTGAGAGGTCATCTAATTTAGCCCTCTGTGCTAAGACAGGACCAATAAACATAGACATCCCTGACAGGTGTTTGTCTAACATTTTCATAAAACCCTCTAATGATGGGGATTACACAACCTCCACAAATGGAAGTCTATTGAGTTTAATGAGTTTAATGATCCTGATAGTTAGAAAGCTTTTCCTAATATTTAACCTTAATCTCCCATGCTAATTTAAGTAGGTTACTTCTCTTCCTCTCTTCAGTGGACATAGGAAGAACTGATCACCGTCCTCTTTATAACAGCCCTTAACATATTTGAAAATGTTATCAGGTCCCCCTCCCCAATCTTTTTTTCTCAAAACTAAACATGGCTAGGTTTTCTTTGTTTACCCTTTCCTCGTCGGTCAGGTTTTTTAATCCTTTCAAGTGTGTAGACATGAAAGATAATTGGGTTAGAACAGTGGGACTGACATTATTATTATGAGAAGTGTTACTGTGCTTTTAATGCTAATTTTTTCTAAAATTTTCCCTAGATTCTGTATGCAAAACTACATATGCAACTGGGCACTTGTATGGGTTGAGGAGGCCTCCATCCATATTAATGTTGTGGTTAAGTATTTGAACTTTTGCATTTTTATTCAAAACAAAATCTAAGCCTCTTGAGGGTTCGCCATCACGTAGCATAATATGGTTACTTTGTTGGTGCTCATTTCCTGTGTAGGTGCCAAGGACTGGCAGTAGACAGTGTAAATATTTTTGTTCTCCAGTACACAAAGTAATGCAATCAATGAAATAGCATTGATTGGGTTTATGAAAGAAGTGCTTATTGAGGAGGGATTCAAACACGTTCCTTAAATACATCACTTTAAATATGACACTGTGTGGTTATTTTTCTATTGTTCAAGTTTTTCAGTTAATAATTTGTCATGATAGTTGCTGGTTTTTTCACTTAGTAGAAATAGAACTGGTAGCTCTTTAGTTGAAACTGGAATTCAGAAAATGTTAAATACTGTCATTCCCATTAAACACTGACATTGGTTTTAAATCTGTTATTTGTTCATAATAGCCAGCTCATTTACTCAATTTCCCAATTAACTTTAGACTCTAACAGATAATTTTAAAATTAAATTTAAGACATTTGAAGTTAGCTTCTGACTCTCTCTTGCACACACAAGTCCACATACAAGATTTGCCAGTAGCTTTAAAAATTAAATGCAACCCCACAAAAACATACATTAGCATGTTGCTAAAGGGATGTTGTCAATTTGAAATCTAATCTATTAAAGAAATAAGTTTAAAATAGTTTAAGGCACTATACCTGTGTAACTTCCTATGCCAATTTTATTGGTTTTTACTATTATATTTTTACTTCAGATAAAGCCAGAGCACTTCCTTCTTGCTCTGAAAAAGCAGACAAATGACAAGCTTAACTAATTATGGTCCTAGTATGCAAGGTATGTCTACACAGCAACTAGACACCCACGGCTGGTCTGTGCCAGCCATCTGGAGCTCGTGGGGCTCAGGCTGCAGGGCTGTTTCATTGCTGTGTAGACTTCCAGACTTGGGCTGGAGCCAGAGGTCCAGTATCCTGTGAGGTGGGAGCGTCCCAGGACCTGGGCTGTAGCCTGAGCCCAGAAATCTAAATAGCAATGAAACAGCCCTGCAGTCTGAGCCCCATGAGTCCAAATCAGCTGGCACAGGCCACGGTTGGTTTTTCTTTCCTATTAAGAGATACCCGGTAAGGTAAAAGTCAAGAAAAGCTAATGTTTCAAGAACAACAACAATAACTCTGCTTTGTTCCACTTCTGTATGTTTACATTCATATTAAACACAATGTTGCACTTCGCATTTAACTGCAAAAAAAGACCGCAAGGTCTAGTTCTTCAAAGATTTATATATGCACGTTCTTAACTACAAATTCTTGAGTAGTTTCACTGAGGTCAATGAAGACTACTCATGGGGCTTGAAGTAAGCATGTGCACAATTTCGTGTAATCAAGACCATAGCATGTGCAAGGTTTGGTTGCTGTTGCAATCTTAACTTTCTATTTTGAAACCTTAACGAAACCTTTGAAACTTTTTATTGTGAAACCTCACTGTTGTCATAACATTTTTTTATATATATTGTTAATTAACAAAATTAAATTCAAGAGGGAAAAATACGTTTCCTGATATTGTTGTGACTTAATTGGCCTTAGATATCATTAATATAAATGATATGGGAACGGGGTGGTAGTTCATCGTGGCTGCTGCTTTTTCTTTTTCATCTACTACAACCTTTATTTATTTTCCCATACCTAGGAAATGCACTAGCCCTTGTTGAGGACTGAGTCTATGTAATGTTTCTCTTTTCAAATTTCCATGATTCAGAAAAGTGTGTTTAGAATTTAGTTTTGCAGGAAAAAAATTTGTTGTGTGTCCATACTGTAAAGAAACCTAAAGGGATTTTATTCATTTAATAAAATGACCTTTTGGTGACACAGAGTTTAGCAGATTTCAGCCCAAAAGAGAAATGCGCCAAAAAGTTATGAGTAAATTAATTATAATGATGTTAGTAAACACCTGCTATAAATTGTTACAGTAGAGCCTCAGACTTATGAATACCAGCATTATGAATTGGCCAGTCAACCACAGACCTCATTTGGAACCAGAAGTATCTAGTCAGGCGGCAGCAGAGACCCCCCTCGCAAAAAAAAAAAAAAAAAAGTAAATACAGTACAGTACTGAGTTAAACATAAACTTCTAAAAAATAAAGGGAACATAGCATTTTTCTTCTGCATAGTAAAGTTTCAAAGCTGTATTATGTCAATGTTCAATTGTAAACTTTTGAAAGAACAACCAGAACATTTTGTTCAGAGTTATGAACATTTTAGAGTTCTGAACGACCTTCATTCCCGAGGTGTTCATAACTCTGAGGTTCTTCTGTATATAAATGTACTGTATCTATTCACACCAGTGTAGTGTATTGGTTTTAATTGGCATGAGTGTGGGATGGCCATATTGTTTGTGAATATGCAGTGGTTGTTTGTATGAGAACCGTACTATTCATGCACATGCATGTGAATGTATATAAATAAAACATATATTGCTATGGCACACATATTCAGCAGTGTAATAAAGCCATTTTTTTGTTTATTATCTTCTGATAGGAAATAACCATAAAATGTTTTTTAAAAAATCTTGTATTACCTTTTGAAATTACAGTTATTTCACAAACCATTATCTTAACTGGATGTGAAGCAAAAGCAGTGTCTAATTTGCCACAGAATTTGCGGTGCTTTTCCCCCCTATATACTCTTTGTTCTGTACAGAAACTTCTATGGAATGCTATATCAGGCTTTCCAAATCCTTTTTTGTATGTCCCAGATTTGTACTGTATGATAGCTGGAAAATGGGCCCTAGTATTCAGCAACCTATATTTTGATAACTGTCTGTGGCCACAATACCTCCATTAGTCCAACTTTCAACAGTCATGCTAGAATTTCATTATGCTGCAGAGACAGACTGACTGAGTAAGTATAGATAAATAATAGCTTATAAAAGTTCCATTAACGGTAGTCATGCACATGCAAAGGAAAATAAGGTATAACTATCTTCAAAGACATTTCCTAGGAGATATTGAGTAGCTATTGAATCCAGTTCTTTATGTTTTATGTTTGATAAGAGTTCTTTATCTACCAGAGCCTTTTATCATTGGCTTTAGTCTTGCAGTGTAATAATATTGATTTCTATTTCTGGTGTAGAATTTAACATGGTTGCCATTATGTGGTAGCCTTCCTTGGTGCAAGTGCACTAATTGTGAATAAAGGACTGATTATAAATTGCAGCTCAAGTGCATGAAATGTTCTTTTTGCATCCTGTTAACTTTCAGACCTTAAAATATACTTCTATCCCTTTAATCAGAAAAACATGGAGCTTTGTACTGGAACACTGATTGCTTTTAGCATTGCACTAAAACTATTGGTCACCTGCAGGCTTTCAGTCCTACTAAAAAAAAATTGGTTAAATGTATTCTAAGGAATTGCAGTGTTGTATTAATAGTTTGCTCTGTTTTTATTTATTTAATTAATTTCACAAACAAATGAAACTTAGGCTCTGCCTTGACAAGTTGAGAGTCTAAGTTTAGATCATTGAGTGAGTGAGTAAGAAATGGGGCATGGTTTTGAATTGTGGTTTTGAATTTGAATTGTATGCTGCTAGATGCTTCCACTATGTTTTCTTTCCTTCTTTCTTTTGTTCTGTTCTTTTTGCTAACTTTAGTGAGAGGTGTCTGGGCATTGAGACTGGAGAAAAGGGGAGAAGAGGGATGGTGGAGGGGAGCAGAGGGGAGGGGATGGTGGTGGGGAGATGGTGAAGACTAGTAACAGAAAATATGAGCATAGGTATCCTGGTTAAATAGAATCAGTGGTTGACTAATAAGGTGAATCTAAATGGAACACAGAAGAACTGAATAGCAATAGTATAAAGTTGCAGGAGCAGTTGAGCAATTAGCCTTGAATCTTACCAATCAAAGTAAAAAGACCCAACATTGGTTCACCTGTGGATAGAAATTGCCATTCATTTTGCACCGACTTCATTCAGATTCTGACTCTGTGATTGGTATGAGGCTCTCAACCAACAAGGTGAAATAGTTTAAATCAAACAGCGCCTCAAGGGCCCGGTCCACACTTATCTTCAGGATCTCGCGTATCTCCCGTCGAGTTCACGGCGTCACCTCTGTGCGCCGGCCACACTGCGCTGCATCAAAGGGAACAGCGCTGCGCCACTTACCGAGGTGGTTTTCCTGCATCGCTTGCTGGATCGACACAGTGTAGACCCAGCCTAAGTATTGTGCCTTTCTTTGAGTACATCCTTTATTTTTCCTTACACATTTTTTTTTATATTGAATTAATCATATAGTCCTACCTATCATGTAGCTCTCTGGTCATTAGTTGCACTAACTACTCCTCCTAAGCAACCTTATGGGAGTCTCCTGTTCTCATGCTATCTTGGTTTGACTCCAGAGCTTCAGTGATTAATTGGTACTAGTGCTACAGGACTAGAATATTTATGACCATTTTCTACGCTACTTACAAAGTGCTTTCATGACTTTCCTTTTGGTTATGTTTTTGCAATAACATTATTGTTTATTTTACTGTGGAGGCCAAGGGTAGTTCTTATTCTCCTATATTTGACTAGTGATTCAGTGCTTATATTTGAAAATATTTAATGCACTATAAATGCTTATTATATGTATGATTTCCACTGTATGACTACATACTGTATTTGATGAGATACTCATCTCTTTTTTTCACCCCTTTTCCTATTTTTTTCACCCCTTTTCCTATTTTTATAAGAATGAAGCAACTATAGATGGGTTCCTTTCACATTCTGCCTTTATTCATTCAACTGGATGGGGCAGGCTTCTCAGGCAAGGGACTTGTTCGTCCCTTGATAGTAAAGCACTCAGTGCACTATATAAATAACCATAGTGCTTATAAGGGAGGTTGTGTGAATGAATCTCCTCCTTCCCATTTCATGGTCATTCATTTTGGTAGGATGGGGATGTGGCAAATGATCCAAAATGTCTTCCAGGAGTTCCTGCACCCTTTCCCACTAAATATTTTATTTGGGGAGTGGGGGAAAAGGAGGTGGTTGTAGGAAGAATGCTGGTAAAAAATCAAGAGGATTCCAACCCACCTCCCTAGGAAATAGTATGGTACTATCCATGTTTATTGGGGGAGGGGTCAGCATAATAATAATTATTAAAAAAACCAAACCCACTTAATAGTCTTATTTGTGGATACGCTGAAAGAATTTTTTTTAGCATGGGCATATTTGCACATGAACACTCTACTCTTAATCAGAGTTTCTTCTGCACTGATGGTGGCGGGTGCTGCTACTTACACTGCATGCAAGTTTGATTGAGGCTTGGCATGCTGTAGTTCTTTATTCTCTCTTTGTTTCTTGTTCCCTTTTTTAGTGGGACTGGAAGCCTGCAACTGGCCAATAACCGAGAACAACTCTTTTCAACTCTCAGTCTCATCACTATTAAACTGTACTTTCCTCTGGTGGTGCATTATTTCATAGGAGTTGTAGCTGGGATTCCTTATGCCCCCATTCTCTCTTAGGGACTTGTCTCCCTGGCCAGACTTCCTCTCCCATGATGCAGTGCAGTCAACATGAGAGTCATCTGGCTGGTTCAAAATGGGAGTCATCTGGCTGCAGGTGGATCGTGTAAGATGTAGTCCATCTACGGAGCTGAAATCATAAAGGAAATTGGGGGTCAAGCTAGTGCTCCCATAAGGTGCTGCAGCACCATAGGTCAATGCACTTTTAATGTTGAACTGACTTGAAATGAAGCATTTTGGGTTAGTTCAGCAATCCATAATGATATATTTTGATTTGTGAATATGAAATATCTCATTTCAATCAAAAATGGCAAAACAAAATGTTTCACTATTTCCAAATATATTTATTATTCTTATTCTTATTTTATTTTATTTATTATTTTATATTTTAAAATTTTATTTTATTATTATTTAGAACATTTCATATGATGAAGAATCCTCCAGATATTTAAATTTTTTAATCTCATTTGGGATGGAACCAAATGTTGAAATATTGGAATTTCATGTAGGGTAGAAATTCCAATTTCTGCTTCACTATACTTCTTAACCTCCTCTTTGATAAATAAACCAAACTCTATAAACCTCTCACTGTAGGGCAATCTTTCCACACCTCAAATCATTCTTGTAGTTCTTTTCTCAATCCTTTCTAAATTTTTCCATTTTGTTTTTGAAGTTTGAACCCCAAAACTGTACAGAGTATTCCAGTTATCGTTTCGCCGGTGTTATATCCAGAGGTAATATCAGATCCCTTTGATTGAAAGAGGGGATAGATTTGCTTCAATTTTTGTCAGGATTTCATCCTTGCAACTCTAGCATCAGGTCCTCATGCTCTCTCTTTCCCATTTCTGACATTCTGTTCCTATTTGAGGGAATAGGAGAGTAGCCAGTAATAATAGGGAAATACTGAGAGAAGATTATTATTCCATATAAAATTAACAGTTGTTCCACATATTGATTAGCATTTTATTTCTTTGCTTTTTGCAGGAGGATTTCTTGACTAAGGCTTTAAATAGTTATAAGACTTAAGAGTCTTGCAGGTAGCCAAGTTGCTGGGAGAATATATCAAGCTGTCTGTGAGGCATCTCGTTAGTATATGTGATAGCAAGTTAACATGAGATCGTGACTAGGCAGGCTACCAGGATCCAGACCCATAATCCAAGAATTTGGTATCTGATCATTCCTCAGAAAAGTGGAATCATCATACTATATTCAAGCAGGGAATATTTCTTCTGTTTTAAACCATACTATAGTAGGCTGATAATGTAGGACTTTCAGCCTGAGGCAGTCTTGGAAGCCTGTGTAAATTGTTGACTCTGTACATTTGTGCTCCTAGCCTGAATGATTTCAGACCTAAGCTCTCTAATGTAGCACAATGTCATATCTCAAGTAAACTGATGGGAATAAAAAGGAAGTAATGTGGGGAGGTTTTTTGTTTGGTTTTTTTTTGTGATGGGATTTAAAACAACACCCCAGAGATTGTGTGAGACTAAAGAAATGAAGCATTTGGATTAATGGGAAATTGTAACATATTCTGCAACAAAAGATGGCTAGTTGTTGGCGTTCTTTGCAATGCTTAGTTCCTTTGGATCATAAGGCATTTTAATTTTTTTTTACCTTTAATTATTATGCTTTTTCAACTATATTTTAAAGGCACAGTACTGTGATACTAAGAGGTGGTTTGGTACACATTCTTTGAAACTTTGAAAGGTAATATAAGAACTGTTACTTTGCTATGAACATCTGTCACTGCTGCTGATTAGCAATGAACAAGATGAGATTAGGTTACATTTTAATGAGATTCAAATGAAATATGTGGAAAAAATGGGGTTAAATATTATGTAAAGTATACTTTCATCAGATTAAATTTCAAATTGCTCTCATTATATCGTATTATAGTCTTCCCACGTTTACAGTAACTATCAGGAACAGTACTTAAATAGTTGGCATTTACAACACATATAATGTCTCTGTCTTTAGGCATAGCCTACGGCTCGGCATTTTTAGCAAATGAAGCTCTGATAGAATTCATTTTCATAAATAAAAACAGAATTTAAGTTACCCTTGCTGGGGATTAGCTCTCTGGGACTATTCAGCAATCTATTTATATTGGTATTAATTTCCTTAGCATGCTAATTTGGTTTATTTCACATTTGTATGCCCAAGTACAAATTCCTTGAGGAGAAGAATAATCAGCATGTCAATCATATGCAGTTACTCTGTTTCAATGATGTTCAAGTTGCTCTTAGGAAAAGTTTAGAAAGGTAGATACATAAAATGTATCTAAGGGAGTTCATTTGCCAGTAGCTAACTTTAGATTCACTATACATATTAACAAAGCAATGTAATTGTGCATTTGGATAAGTTTACCTTAATTTTACATGTTATATTACAGCATATGGCTGTCTTAAATCATTAACAAAATTACTTTGTAAAGATAAGAAAGCTGTAAAGCTGAGACAGCTCCAGGTACATGCCCTGTTTGTGAGATGCTGATTAGTTGGATGAATGTGTGCTAGTGAGTGTGGCAGAAAGAAGGGTTGAAATAGAAGAGAGAGCTTTTCAGAGAGATGCATGGTTTTGAGAGCTGCAGATTTTGGAGGATAATTGTGAGAAGAAAGGAGAGAGGAAATGTAGGGGAGGAGATGGAGAATATAATGCAGGGAAAGAAATGTAGAGAGAACATGGGTTGGAGGGAGTGACAAGGAGCAGAGGAAACATACATTGTAAACCATTCAGGAAAAGAGTTGCTGTGATCCATTTTAGGAAAAAAAAGAATGAGT
Source organism: Mesoclemmys tuberculata (assembly GCA_007922155.1). Classification (NCBI taxonomy): domain Eukaryota; kingdom Metazoa; phylum Chordata; order Testudines; family Chelidae; genus Mesoclemmys; species Mesoclemmys tuberculata. The sequence continues at coordinate 28,255,599 of ML675616.1, forward strand.
CACTGAAGGCAGGAAAGGAAATAAAGTATAAAAGTCAGAAATGTAGTAAGACACACTTTGGAAAAAATGTACATAAAGTGAAGCCTAATTTTCAGAGGTTCTGAGCACCTGCTGCACTCAATAACGGTAATTATGTTTGTGGGTGCTCAGCACACCTAAAAACAAAACATTGATTGACAGTGCCAGTCAATGTATATGATATGTCGCACATGTTCTGTTGTTTAATTGTACATTGTGTGCTTTGGAGGAATGACCACAAGGGAGTAATAGCTCCATTATTTTCACCTCTGTCTCGTTATTTAGGCCTCTGACTACTAAATACTGGGTAAATACTTCAAGCACTGTGTTTATTACACAACAATGTCCTCTTTCCTAAGAAAACCTGTCTGTAAGAATCTGTGTCACTGCTGTGTCTCCTGTTTGTGCTTCAGCCTGCATACCTGAATTGAGGTTATTACATCATTCAGTCCCCTCCTGACTGCATAGATGGACAACTAACTGGATTTCAGTCTCTTTGACTGAGGCCTGTATTCCCAGATTTATGTCACTACCTTAGTGCTTCTGCCTTTCAAGAAAACATACTGAAGGACAATAAGGACTACTGTGCAATTTTCAGGATTGGTGACCACTATGCTGTGGTTTCTCCACAAGTCTTTGCCTTCCATGTTCCAGACCTGGGATGAATATATTCATCAGATGTTTGGTCTGTGTCAAAATGTAGCCATAAGGGCAGCAATCTGCTGCAGCAGCCGCTCCTTCTTTTTTATTGCTCATCCCACCTGCCATCTGGAAGGTTCTCTCTATCTATATTGTTGTATTTTTTACTTATGGAGAAAAAAAGATAAAGAACCTATCACCACTTTATCTATGAAGTCCAAAAAAATAAGAGATTTTAAAGATGGCTCTAATGACATTTCCAATTTAAAAATAAAAATCTAGTATCTTCCCAGGACCAGAAAATTGTCTCTCTTGAAAGCACTTGTATCTGAAACCTATCATTTAAATCAGCTTCTGTACCAGATGAAGGTACTGAAGGTAGGACAAGAAGTACTTAGCTTAATCTTCAGCAAGGGAGATTTAGGTTAGATATTAGGAAAAACTTTCTCACTATAAGGATAGTTAACCTCTGGAATAGGTTCATCATTGAAAGCATTTAACAAGAAGTTAAGACAAACATGTCAGGGATGGTCTAGATTTACTCAGTACTGCCACAGTGCAGGGAGCTGAACTTGATTACATCTGGGGGTCTCTTCCAGCCCTACGATTCTATGATACTATATTGAATTTAAGGACAGAAATCCATAAAGCAACATACAACCTGGAGAACCGATCACCATTTACTGCAATATGTTACTGTAGATGATGACCATTAGAGTTCCTGTCTATCTTCAGCTGATAACTGTATTTTTTGTCAGGACTCTGATAGAATGGAGCTGTGTTTCCTGTTCCATGCACATTCTTGTTAGCATTACTGCTATTGATAACATGATGCTGGTGCACAGTGAAGAACTCAACAAAAGCAGACATTTTGCTTCGGCAGCACGAGGAGGAAGGAACAGTAAAATAAAACATTTGGTAAATGTCATACATTTCATTTTAAATCTTCTAAGGGGTTATTACAAACTGAGAAGAGTGAGGAAATAAAAATTATGCATAGATGTATATCAGTTGTCAGTGTCATTGTAAAAGAAAGACAGGTAAATCTGACTAGTTTTGAAAATGCAGTAGCAGTATATACAGTACCAGTTCTCAATGTAGCTCTAGCACACTTTCTGCCTGCGCTACACATTTTTACACCCCTGGGAAAATATTGTCTGTGTTTCCTGTCCTGCCATGCTGTCCTTAGTGTTATAAAGTCCTTTTAAAGCAGGAACACTGACTGTGCTTCTGAGAGGTGGTGGGTACAAGCACAGTAAACTTTAAATTGTCATCGCCAGGCACGTCTCCTTAAGGTTTAATATGTTCGTTAACGGGCCTGGATTTTATTAAGTGATTGTGGGAGAATTTACTTTATCAGCTGAATCACTGGTCAGATTGCAGTGTCTCTCTGAAACGCCAGTGAAATGTCACTCAGGCTGTTTAAGAAAGGACTCCAGAGAGTTCAGAGAGAAAGGAGGTCATTTGCTATAAATCCAACATAAGGAAGCCCCACTGCACAACATGTTATTGCCCCCTTAGCATTGTCCAGATTAACACACAAGTAACCTCCCATAGTGCTTGAATGTGATATGGAATGCATCCTGCTTCTTCTCTTGTCGAGGCTGTAACGCAAACAAAGTCAGCAAGGCAGCTGGAGCCATTTAATCAAATCTGCGCCTCATTTAACCTTTGCCAAAGGTGCCACCTAAATGGAGTTGAATTGTGATGAAAAAGAGAGCGTACAAAATCCTATTTAACCAATTTCTTTTTGAAGTCGGCAGAAATGCTATTATTTTTTACCACAACACTGATGGTACTGGCAACAAGGCACGAATGTCAAGATTTCTGAGCTTCTCAATGAGGATGGGATTACTGTGCGTTGTGTAAGAAACACAGCACCATCTTTCTTCATTCTGATACTGAGTCTATTTAATTTAATGCAGATGTCTAAAATCTAAACTGTCTGATTGAAAACAAAACCATTTGAACTATTTTCTCACATAATACAATATTCCATAGTATGGCTATTCAACCACTTTTAATCAGATACCGCATGCAGCTAAAGTAAGAATTTCTGTTGTTGGAATCTGAACTATATGCTGTAATGTCCCACACAGTGGAAGTGGCATAGGTAATTTTCATTCAATATATTTGTGTGGAAAATAGATCAGATTATTGCAATTTTTATTCCGTCCACATTTATGTAGCTGGCCACAATGAAATATTTATTACTAATGCTCTTTTTACATATTCTCCATTTAATCAGCTGCCCTTATTATAATACCAATGTTTTCTTAACCAGATAATTACAGGAAATTTGCATAGAGCCCAGCTTTTATTATAAGTGATTCATCTTGAATCTCTTACATCCATATAGACTTGAAAATTACCTCTTAGCAAAGTTGCATGAATAGGTTTCTCAACAGAGTAGCGTCTCATGGGCTGAACAGGTATTCACTAGTGCATTAAAGTCAGTTACATTACCCATTTCTCTGGGCAGGAAGCCTAGACTAAGGTTCATTGTGAAAATGTGTATTTGAATCATTGATAGGTCAGCCTGTCTTGCTGGAGCTGAATCAAATTTTTGTGTGTGACCCTGATTATTTGGAATCAGGAGTCTCTGAAAAGCTCAGTAATTGATGATGAGGCTGAGTATTCTTTGAAAGATGTAAGAGTGGAAATGAGAGGGTGAAGCCAAGATGAAGAGATGGTGAATTAAGCTGCTGGTGGTGCTGTTAATCTATCAAAGTTGTGCAATTAGGATCATTCCTGGGATAGTACAACTGAAACATTTTAGCATGGAGACTGACTGGATACTATCCACCTATTGGCATTTATGAAAGGGATACAGAGTTCAACTGATGTCCAGGATTTATAGGCTATTCTATGAGCATTAACTGCTCCTCTGACAGTGTTTTGAAAGTGGAGGGGGTAGGATGACGAAAGGAGAAAAGGGAGTGGTGAAGAAGTTAGGGAATGAAGAAGGTAGGTAGGGGAAGAGGAAATTGGAAAGAAAACTAGAAAAGGGGAAAGCAACAGAGACAGGAGGGAGAGGGTGAGAAAACCTGTGGAACCTCAACAGCAAATGGGAGTAATTATAAAGGTGGTTGTGCAAAGAAGAAGAAAAAAGGAGGGGATGATAAGTGAGAAGAGTGGAAATAAATTATCATTGAGAAAAGAAAGGAATATACAGTAGCTCTGGCAATAAGGAAATTCATCAGATTTTTGGTCTTAAAATTAGAATTTTTGGCACAGTTGTTCACTGTGAATGAGAGGAGAAAAAAGGATACTCCTTTCCCTATGCTGGTGAGAGGCTCATTCGCTTGCATCTTGCAACTCAGCAGAAGGCTCAGCCAGTTTCATTTTAGGGGCAAGATAACAGTAAATGGTTATGTATTCACCGTGGTTTACATAAGAATATCTGATAGGAATTGAATGTATTTTGCTCCTACTAAAAAAAAGGAGCTCTTTCATAATTACCATAGGTGAACCACTAATATTGACAGAGCTATCAGAATGGTTGTGGAAAAGCTCACTCTTCCGTCAAAGGTTGATCCCAGACAGTATGGTATATCACTCATGATTAAAGTGCCTGGTATTATTTTTCTTTACTATTGCACCACATTATGGTAGATGACATTAACTTTGACAAGTATAAAGTCAAACACTGATAAAAAGTGTGCTGTCAAACACCAGTTTATTATAGAGGCAAGAAAACAAAAATAGATTGAAGAGTCATACAGTGATCTAAAGTATTCTCTTCTTAATACCTTTTTATATAGTATAAAAATATTCTTGAAGAGGAAATGTGGAGACAGATGTTTGATCCTTGATTGCTGTATATCTAATTAACTAATCATATCTTGCTTTTTAATCATTTGAAACTTGGAGCTCTGAACATGAAAGGAATAATATAAAATGGATATTTTAAATCAGAAGACTTTTAACTAATACATGGTATTTCTATTCTTTATTATTATTTTCTTTTCCATTTTAAAAAAGCAGAAGAGGTATCAGGACAAAGTTTCAAAACTGGCCACAGTGCAAGAACTCTGCATGCTTTTGTTTCACCAGCAAAATCCTATATTTGGGCCTGATCCAATGACCATTAAGATCAACGGAAAAGCTGTCATTTGACTTCTTTGCATTGGGCCTTGTGCATGCACATTGGGCAGTACACCTCACAGATGCTGAACCATGAAAACATATAGGTAGTTTCATATTAAAAAAGAAAGCAGTAACTTCTATTACTTGTAAATAATTGAATATAACAAATTTACTTGTTTGTTCCAAATGTACAAATGAAAACTATTTGCCAATTATTCCTTTTGTGAATGTAGCCTTTGAAATATTTCATTCAGTGATCTTGATCCATGAAATCATCTTTTGGACTTAAAGTTTCTCTGTTAGGTATCTGTTAGGTAATTATATTGCCCCATTACTGCTCTGAGTGCCTTACAATGGTTATCGTAGCTAATCTTTGCAAATAGGAATGTGAACTAGGAAAATGCTAATATTCCATTTTACAGATAGGGAACAGAGGCACAGATCCACAAAGCTATTTAGGCTCCAAACTTCCATCGATTTCAATGGAAGTTAGGAGCCTAGATACTTTTGTGGATCTGGATGGAAAGTGGCTTGCCCAAGGTCATACAAGAAGTCTGTGGCAGAGCAGGAAAGATGTCTCCAAAGTCTCAACCTAGCACCTTAACCATTGAGCCATCCATCCTGTCTACACTGATATTTCTGGTGATTTTACACTACTTCAACTTCCCACACACAATCCTTGCCGAATGTACACAGAAACAAAAGAGTTCCATTATCTGTGGCATCAAATGTTGCAATACAACAAAAAAGATGATTGCATAAGAATATAGAGCAATAATTCACAAAGAATGAGATCTAATTGTCAGCCAGTATTCATCATTGCCACAGTCTTTTGGCCTGTAACTAAACATATTCATTTCAGGCCTTTTAAAGAGATCCAAGCAAACAAGGAAGGTAAAGTTGAATGTAACCACCCTAGATACCTATAATGTGTATTAAAGTAGGATTTGTTCATTCCCAGTGGGTTACAAAAATCCTTGATCCTCCTCCCATCAACTTCAACTTTACTTCCTCTTCCTGAAAAGATGGAAAGAAAAAAACCCTCACTAGTTTCACATTGTCATTGGCTCTTGCCAGCTCCATCTTAGCTGTTTTACCATCAGAATCACCTCCACACGAACAAGAGCATCTTTCGTTACCAGCTGGGTGAGATGCTCATTTGGATTGTGGAGTAAAACCATTTATTTTTCTTCTGTTGGCTCACATATTCAGTCTAATTTCTGGATGTAAGAAAAATGAGTCTGCTTGTCTCTTGTGGACAATAGCCCGCATCATAAAGCATCATGAATTATTCAGCTAAACTGGCAGACTTTTGACAGGAGAGGCTAGATCCCAGCCAGCAGACAGGCTGATTTACTTTATAGATGCATTCAGGACACCTGCAGGGTAATGATATTAAGTGTACTGAGAGAGCACCCCCTTCCCCATATACAGAGGTAGAATACAGATAAATAGGGAGTTTCAGATTCCAGTATTCTGACTTCTTTAACTTTAATAAACTGCAAAGCTAGATAGTTCATTGGTTTTTTTCTCCTCTCAGATGTAGCACTAATACTATAAGATGTGCAACTCATATAGTGGTGAGGTCTGTTTAAAACACTCAGGCAGAGTCAGAAGTGCATTTCACCCAGTAGCTGTGACAAAAGATACCAGAAAAACAGAGGTTTGGCTAAAAAAAATCAGTAGATTTTTTTAAAAAAGTTGATCTTTTTTTAATACCTTCTTACCCTTATTCTTACCCTTTTTTCTTGTCTTCTTCTTTCTTTATCCTTTTCTTTTAAACTGTGAACTTTTGAGAATAGATGATAGCCTATAATAGGTCTTGATCACTTATCTTGATAACGTCCACAGTTCAGAAGAGATGCCAAGGAGTAAGGAAAATGCATAAAGATCTTAAGACTTCCAGATAAATAATTTTATGTATAATAACATTTCTCAAGAAATCCACAGACTCAAAGCAATTTCAATATTTTTAAGCCATCACTGATTTTTCATAGTCTTGGAAGAATATTTATTATTATCCCAGTTCCTCTTGGCCTAACCCAAATCTCATAAGCATTGTAAAATAAGAATCTGAAGATCAATAAACATACCAGAGAAGGTCCAAACCTGAAAACCATATCATAAGGGTAGGCTTTTGGGATGCCTTACTACTCATGTGAGTAAAGATTTGCATGATCAGGTTTACATTAAAAATGCTGGAGCGCTAGAAGTGGCATCTCTTAAGTGTCAGATAGAATCATTTTGTTTCTATCAGAGTGAGTTTGTTAAATGGTCCTAATACTTTTAGCCAACTTCTGGAACTTGACAAATACAACATGGATAAAATAAATTAGATTTAAAACAGAGACAGTCCTTGAATTACATATTTGTTGAATACTATTCAACAAGCACTACTAATGCAATTAAACTAGCCTCGCACATTTCTCATTCTCAGTGTCTCCATATGATGGCCAACCCCATGCACGTAATTATTTTCACCTAGTTAGCAAAACTGTGCAGGGGAAGCACTGTCACTTTGTTGTAGCTAAGCAGTGTCAGCAGACGAACCAGAGTCACTCCTGTTATAGAATTCTGTAGGATGGTTAAAAACCTATAAAAAGGATATTCTCTACCAAATGCCATAGGTCTTTTAGTGATTTCTGTAGAACCCTATTAAATTCCTATTGAGCCCTGTTGGTTTCATCATTATTTCTTTCAATAGGATTTTTTCTGTAACAGCTTCCACTTGAGCTAATGGAGAATTTCCAATTGTTATAGTACTCTCCAGATTGTTAGCCTCTTTGTGCCTCAGCCACTAGAAAGCAACCTTTCAAACACATACTGGAGCAGGTTTGGTATTCCATCCAATAGCATGCTGTCATGCACAAACACACTAATGTATTGCAGCCTGGAGGATCTCAGTTTTACTCCTAATACTAATTGATACTGAAGATTTTCCAATAAGAGCAGCATAGTCTAGCTGACTGAATATGCTGGGAGCTGATTATAAAGCATCTTCATCTCTCATTTCTGGGTTTTTTTCCTTCATTAAGAGGTTTTCTTTTCTTTTTCTCTCCCTTCCTCTCCCCTTATATAAGGAGACACTTGCACCAAAACCATTAAGACTTAAACTGGACTCACTGTCGGAACCCAGTCAGGCTGATCTGATTGTGGACTCAGGACTTTTTGTTTATTTTCTGTTTTACAAAAACAAATACTTCTCAAAATTTAAAATCCAAAAACCAAAAAGACAAATCAGGAATTAGGTGTAAAATGGGAATTGATATATGTGACACAGAAGGCCACTGGTGCCAGTTGGCAAAGGGTTCCCCACTCTATGTCAGCAGTTCCTAATGGGCCTGACAAACTCACTACAGCTAACACATCACTTTCATGGTATTTATCCAAAATAGTACCTTGTGAGGGTTCAAATGAAAGCTGTTGTCATGGTCAATAATATCAATGTGAAATGTATGAACTGGTGAAATGTAAGGAGTTATGTGTATCTATAAAAATGTTTTAAACCATATAAGCAGGCAGAGTTGACAAATAGGTTTTCTGCCAGACAGTGCATGTCCATTCACCTGTCCCTGTCTCCGACGTAAATTACACGTTGTAAACCAAACACAATGGGAGCTACATGTGCATTCCAGGTCAAAATGGGAAGACACCTGGAGACTAAAGCTGGCTTGTCTGTGTGGTGCAAAGACAATGAACTTTGGGGTATAAAAGGGAGGCAAAAGGACCTAGGGTTTTCCTGCACTTGAGGAAGTAAACAATTAGATTAGTGAAAACAGGATTCCAGCCTGTCCTGGTTAGAAATGCTGCAAGGAAGCTCTAGCTGAGAAACTTCTTTAGACAAGTATATTATACCCTATTAAAGTGTTGACTCTAAGGAGCATATTATGCCTTTTGTTTCATGAGTAATCATTTATGTTTCCATTATCCTTTCTTGGTATCTCTTAAATCTTTATCTTTCGATAATAAATATATGATTGTTTCACTATAAAGACATTGTCATGCTGTGGTATTATAAAAACCTGATCCTGAGTTGTACCAGCAAGCTGTGTGTATGCTGTTCCCCTGGGAAGAGTAAACATGGTAATTACTGTGAGTGTCCAGTGACTGGGGCTAGACACTACAGAGAATGCTTTGGAGGAGCTCAGGGTCTGGGGTACACTCGGGTTAACCCGCAATGCAAAGTAGGGACTGGCAGAGGTGTGAGGTAATTGTTTGGATGGCTAACAGACTCGGGGTGACAGGGAGCCCACAGCCAGTGTAGCACTTTGAAGTCTGTCTCTTTCTGAGGCAAAAGAGGTAACATGGTGACTCACAGTATATACCTCTGTTAGTAAAATGTAAATTTGAGGTTATTTCTTGCTGGAGGTAAAGTGCCAAGGGCCAGATTGTGTCCCAGGCCTAAAAGACTGTGCAGGGCCATAGCAGAAAGTAAAGACTTGAACCTTTATACCTCCTGCCTTCCTGTGTCCTTTTTTAGGGCACTCTAAAAGATGGTTCCCAGAGCTGCACCCAAGACGCTTCCCCCAACAGCAAGGAGAAAGTGGGCGGGGATTGGTAATGGCTCAGACCCCACATGCATTGGACAATGTGGACTGTAGGGCCATTTGCTGCATCCAATAAAGATTTATAACAAAATGACTTCCCTTCAGTGTAATCCAGGCACAATTTGAGACACATAGTACTTTTTGGGACTCCTCCAGGAGCAGGGTCAAAATGTCTGCCCACCAGCTCAGAGCTGTACTGTAAAGGCATAATGTCGCCCCAAACTATTCAGAGGTCTCTTAATTAATTTAAGTAATTATTCACTGGACTCTAACTGCTGAGAAGAGACTTTATCCTGTCATACGTGGAAGCATAAATCCTCTTAAATTGTACATCATAACAATGGAATGTATCCAGTGATCAATATATAGTAGAGAAAAGTCCTTCCAGTTTTAGCTGGAATAGCTGTGGGTATCAATAAAGCTCAATGTTTTCTAGAGTTCTTATCTATTGGCTCTTCTATAGTAACTCATTTGCATATTAATAACAACACATTTAATGCTAGTTTCGAATGTGTAGGCTTTTTTTGTATCGGTTTGTTTTCTCTCAGAACAAACAGACGAATATCCATGAGTTTTAATCCTGGTTTTGCTACTGATGACGCCAATGGGGCTGTTGACGTCAATGGGAAAACACAAGTTACTTCAATGGAAGTTTGATCAGACTCTCAGTATGTGTGGCCTGGGGCAGCCTCTCTGTGATTCAGCTTTCTTGTCTTTAAAGCAATAGTATTAAGAAAATTACCTATACATATATTTTATATGGGGTAGCATTTACTCACCTACCACATAGAAGTTTAATTATGTAGATGTGGCCAAATTCTTATACCGTTGTTTGCAATGAGCTGTACCTTCCTTTTGGAATAGATATGTCACAGAGTAAGGTATTACTCACTGTGAGTAAAGATAGTAGAAGCAAGCCCTTACTGTGTATTGTGGCTGCCCTTCCCACGAGTGTGCCATCTGAGAAAGAAATAAGGAACCTTTTCTCCTCCTTTTCTCCACTGAGTGCAGCCGAGATGCTCGCCAGGGGTATCATTTCACTCCAGATGGGGCGGGATGAAGTGAACCCCCGTTTCCCACAACACACACGCACATGTACATGATGCAGCTGTACAGGGGGAGAAAATGTAAAGAGGAATAGGAGTTTATGCAAATTCTGTGCAAACTGCCCCCAATGCACTATGGTGTTGAAATCTGTACACAGTGGTTTGGCATGTGAAGTACTACCCTATATGAAACTCTGATATTATCCTAATTGTTTTTTATTTATTTATTATCTCTACAGATCATAATTGATTTTCTCTTTCAGTCATTTATTTACTAAATATCATGATTCATCTTTGGTTAATTGCCACCAATGTTATGTAATTTTACGGGAAACTATATCTTCCTCTTCCCCTGCAGTAATATAACAGAATTGTGGATGATTTTCTTTTTCCCTTCCTGCAAGCTAAAATCGGATTCTGGAAAAAAAATCCAGAGTAATTTCATTTTGTTTTTTTCTTTTATGGCATTGCTGTAAAGTAATAAGATATTATGATGAGGGTGGCCATATAAGGGGATTAAGCTATTTTGATTCTTGATATCTTCTTTGGGATAACAATCACTAACTTAAAAATATTAAGAATTGAAGTGGGCAAGGGAAGTACTTTTCACTGCAGATTGAAAAAGATCAATATTAAAGCCAAGACTTGTAAACATCACTGTTGCCCATGCTTCACTTGGATTAAAGGCCCAGTTAAGTTCTCTCTTCACACTTAACTCTCTAGGTAAACAAGAAGAAAATGCCAAGTAAGGCTAGGGTGAGTGGAAAGCTTAGTCCTCGCTCAAGGACTTTGTAAGGTTACTGTGACAGACGGTGCCTGGGGTTCTCCTGAAAGGGTGGGAGTGTTGTTGCAACTCCCATCTCGTGCAGACCTCTGCGTTGTCGTGCGTTGCCTCTGGCTGCCTCCTACACCACTAGTCAAGGACTCCTTGGTGTGTTGGGGCCCAACAACATGCCTAGGCTGGGGCGGGGGAAAGTTCTGGAATCTCACCAGGTGTGGCAGGGCTCTACTAAACCGTAATACTGAGCTGTCAGCCATCTGGAAGCCTTTGCAGATGGGACAGTGCTCCGCAAACATTCAGGCTTACTGGTCAGCAATCTTGAAGCCCCTCTGGGCATGTCAGGGCTCAGCAAACAATAAGGCTAAGCAGTCAGCTGTCCTGAAGTTCCTCTGGGCATGGCAGGTCTCAGCACAACGCTGCTTCTGGCGGGCTCCAAAAGTGAGTCTCTCCTCTCTATTGTCCCACCCCGCTCTGGGGCCTCTGCTGGGCTTTTAACCCCCACTTCCTGCCAAGGAGTGTAGCATGCATGATGGGGAGGGGCCTTTATGGCCGCTGAGGGAGCTGAGGGAGCTCTGGTGGGAGGGGCATGCACACTCCGTCACAGATACCGACACCCAAAATTAAATGGAATTCTGAGATAAATGCTGGCACTGTGTAGAGGATCATGGTCAGTTTACCCTCCTCACTGATCCAGGCTTTCAAGGGAAATCTCGCATTTAGGGAAAATGTATTCATCGTTAGAGCTCGAGTACACTAGTTAGCAGTTGCATGGTATGTGCTAGTCGTGTAACACTGCTGATTTTTACATGCTTCCTCGTCATAAAAGAATGTGGTACTCTCTGCAGAGACTTTGGTAACACCAACAAATCTTCAACACTGTGCATACATCCATACATTGTATATACATTGTGCATAGATCCAGGCTTTTCAGGAAAAATATTCAACTTCCCAAGTTTGGGTCAGTATCTTATTAAAAATGTTGTTATTTTAGTCATTTTCCCTTAACTTGAATTGTTCTCTCTTTCATTGCCCTTTTTGCTCTGAAATAGTGTAAACTCGTGGGGGCCGGGACTGCCTGAAATGCCTGTCACACTTTTGGATGTTTGATAAATAGTTATAACCCAACTGTTATTACAGATCAGGTCTCACTCTGCTGAGCTTTGTGAGATCTGACAGGGTCACAGCATAAGGCGAAAAGGCTAGAGGCTGTTACTGTTCCATTGCTTAGAAAGAGCTGGACATGTAATTTTTTTATTTGCTAAATGAATATCTGTAATTGCAAGACTGATTTACTTAATGCCAAAAAATCAGACCACTTTAAGAGCTCTTCTGGGTTAAGCAGGTCTTTAAAAACACAAGGTGACTTACAACTAAAAGAATCAACTTTTGTCAACGGAAAAAGAAAACGAAAGGAGATCTTGTAATACATGCTCACAAACCATTGCTATGCCATCGTTCCCTATAGGGGTAGCCTTAAAAGAATGGGGATATGAGAGAGGCCAAAAAACAGATGGCTAGCTATTATGAACAAAGACTCTAGAGAGGTTAACCATGCTGCAGATGTCGTGCAACATCTGCTTAACAACCTGAGACCTATCGGACAGGTGGAACTTGCTGTGTGCCCAGAGAAAGGACAGAGTGTGAAGTGTAGTTATTCATGAAGTGTTGAGCTATAGATACACTGTATAAGCTCAATATATACATTTTCCTGATATATAAGCTATGGCGGACTGTGCCTGTGCAGGGCAGTGGGGAGTAGGAAGAATTGGAGTAACACTCCCCTCCTCTTGTGCTCCTTCTAGATATGGGCACTGTCCTTCTTGACTTTGCTCCTTTACGCTACAGTCTGGAAAGAGGGTGGGAAGCGGCAGGGCCATAGCTTACCATCTCCAGGTCGCCAGATAAGCAGAGGGTCACACACTTCCAATAGGTGTCATAGTGTGGCAATACTCACTCGGCTCTCTTGAAGGTATGTTTTCAGGAGCTTCTCAGGATACTTTATCTCTTCATTACCTCTAGCACAGTAATTTTATAGATACAATGTGGTCTATAAAATATTGCCCAGCATTTTCAAAACTTACCTGTAAGTTTGGATGCCCATCTAGAAGCACTTTGAAAAAGACCTGATTTTCAGAAATTGCTGAATGCCCATGCTCTGAAAATTGGGACCCTTTACCATGATTCAAGTTGGATATCCAGAATCACTCATTGAAAATGTTGGCCATCTTAAAGAAGATTCAAGTCATAAATATTATTTTATTTTTTTTATGATTAGTTTTGTGGTAGCCCCGAAGTGCCCAAATCATGGATGAGGACCCCCTTGTGCTAGGCACTTTACAATCACAGAACAAAACAATGGTCCCTACAATAGCTTTAATTTATTGTGAACTTTTTTTCCCTATAAGATGGGCACAAACCAGAAAACATTGTTTTGGTGAGTCCTGTTATATAAATTTCTATGCTATGAGGACAACAGAGGTTCAGTTCTAGAGGCATACAATAGATCTAATAGGAGGATGCAGGAAATGTATGGCATGAAGTCCGGCATTTCACTTTTAAGTGAGGTGGGCTACATTGTAATCTGTTGTTTTTTTCTTCATACTTTTCCTCCTCAGTTATTATTGCTTAAATATACCACAATAAGTGTGCATGGCTGTTACAGAACAGGAAATGGCAAAGGTCCTGATTTTCATTGATCCTGTGCACAATAGGTCTAAAATGTCTGTAGTGTTGAGAGACATTACTTACTTTGGTCCCAATGTCTCCTAGAAATTTGCTGTCCCTTCATTTTTATTCTTGAAAATTGTGTTAATCACAAATAGAGAATCATTAAACAGAGAAAGAGCTGGTTTACACTAAAGGAATGGGTCCCTCTCATTTTAAGTTTCCTCCTTAATTAACTTTTGGATGTTCTTATTTTTGGTCTTCGTCAGATATGTCTGTCAACTGGTGTCTTGGTAGACAGAGCGCTATGGTGAGTACCTTCAGCCCTCATTGACTTCAGTTGTAGTGTCGGTTGCCCAAGCATCTCCAAAAAAGCAAACTAAAGTCCTTGCCCAAAATTTACAAGGAGCAATTTGCAAGGAGCTGCATGTAGACAGAATCTTGTTCCATTGCAGAAACCCCTTGATTTTAGCAGACACAGGGAAATACATTTTCTCTATTTGAAATACGTTCCTGAAAGCTAAAAACAAACAATTTCTCCTCTTTCCATCATATATACACATTTGTTACTTTCAAGTTACTCGGGAGCAGTGGACTATTGTCCTTTATCAATTTAAGAAGAGAGAACAACACCACATTTGTTTTGAAATAATAATACAAAAGGAGTTAAGAAAACAAAACAAGATGGATCAAATTTGGTGTATGTCAGTGTCCCTCTACATTGGAACTTGTTTCTTTCACATGGCTTTGGATATCTGTCTTTTGAAAGTTTATTTGTCTCAAAGTTCAGAAAGAAAATAAAGGATTTAAACTAGAGACCTGAATGGCAATGTATCCATATTTTCAGGTCATAACCTGAAGGCAATTAATAAATAAACCCTTTCATGTGGCTGCAGGAGTGTGCTCCTAACAGGATCAGGACCTTACTCCCTAAATCTGTAAACACATTAGCTGGATTGGGTCCTAAAATAAGACAAGAACAGCAGGAGGAGATAACAAATAAAGGATTGAGAGGGGGAGGATGACAGACAGAGAGTTTGCGGGTCATAAAAGCTGATGTTGGATCCATTTTATACTATAAGCAAATATATACTAGTGGCTGATAATTATCCATATGTATTGGCACATCCTAGCGAAGAAATAGATATAGCAGCTAAAAAATATTTTAACAGGAACTGTTTATAAAATGACTCCAGATTTCAGAGCCCCAATTGAATGTTTACTATCAAAAAAACAATTTATTCCAGCTTATGTTGGTAAAATGCCTTTGCCATTCAGGGTCTCTAGTTTAAATCCTTTATTTTCTTTCTGATCTTTGAGACAAATAAGCTTTCAAAAGACAGATATCCAAAGCCACGTGAAAAGAACGATTTTCTATTTAAAGGGACACTGATGTGCACTAAATTTGATGTGACTAATTTTGTTTCCTTAATTCCTTTTGTATTATTATTTCAAATGAAATGTGTCATTGTTCTCTCTTCTTGCATAGATAAAAGGACAATAGTTCACCACTCCTGAGTAACTTGAAAGTAACAAATATGTATGTAAGATGGAAAGGGGGGAGAAATGAAGTCGTTTTTAAGCTTTCAAGAGTGTATTTCAAATAGAGAAAATGTATTTCCAGATCATTGAGAATACCCAAGTCATGTTGCTTTAAAATATATGATATTTCAAAGTTAGGATTTGTATTTTTTTTAAAAATATTCTCCATAAATAAAAATATAAACTGTCCTTGTTTATAACGCAACTATAGTAAATAAACATAAAAGAGCAATGAGACACGCAGATATGCGTTTACTACTACTATTTTGTATCAAATGATACAACTGAAATAGTCAAATTCAGATATGTGAACACGTACTTGTGAAGTTTTTCAGTCATTCTTATTCTCAGTCAGTCCTGCAGCCACATGAAAGGGTTCATTTATTAATTCCCTGCAGGTTACTAGAAACATTATTTAATGGACTTTGGTATATTTCTGACTGAGAATTGAGAAGAACCAGTGGTTTGCACGGGACCTAACAGAATGTTTTCCAAATAGCTTGAGCTGTGTGACATAGTTTCTTTCTGCACTGGGTTTCTTCAGTATAATCCATATCTTTTTTTCTCTCCTCTCCTCAAAACCCTTTTCTTTAGCTCTTTGATATCTGACCTATATTGCTGAAATTTTTCTGGAGCTTGGCTGATGATTTTTCATTTAATGGTTTTTAAGGTGGTTCTTTAGATGACCTTTCCAGTACGTATTTTTTAGCATTATGCTCCTTTGGCCTGCCCACTACAGAATGCAGATGATAACAGCAATTTAATATGAAATTCACTACAGGTCCCCATGCGAAATAAAACATCTACATTATCCTATATCTTTAAACATTTTAGGTATGCCTATGAACCCCAGTCTTGGACCATCCATGTGGCAAGATATGTCTCACTGCCATCCAGTGAAAAAGAAGAGATACATTGTTTGAAACATTTAGAATATAATTTCAGCAATATTTGTAGACTCCATTGACTTTAGGGATCCAGTGAATACTAGACTGAGCAGTTTTTCTCACTTGTTTAATGGAGTTGTATTCACTATGCTACAATGAAATTCTTTTAGCTGCTTTAGGGATCCAGATGTTGAATCTAGCATTTGGAATGATCAGCATAGATTTATCACATTTTTGAAGGACTTTAATTTCATGGTCCTCTGAGTAAATTGCAGTGCTCCATTAATTTGACAGTTTTATCAGTAAAATATTTAATCTTGACACTCAATTCTCTATTTTCTGTAAGTCTTTTGAGCAGAAGAACATAGGACAAATACTATCTGATCAAACCATTGTTCCTCTAGTCCAGTTTTCTGCTTCTGGAAGTGCCAGAATACTCACTACTCAAAAGGAGGGCAAATAATGGACTAACTCAATTATTCGTTGTGATATATGAGAAGTATGCTTGTGAACGCTTTCCTTACCCCTACAGTGATCATCTTCTGGTCTTTAGCATGGAATTCAGTAAAATCTTATCTTAACATGCCTATCTATAAAAATTTCCATTTTTCATGAACTTTTTCAGACTTTATAAAATTTCATGTGCAATATTTTACTCTGAGATCTTAAGGTATTGATTTTTATAGTTTGATTTCACACTGTGTGCCGAAGAATGCCTTTTTACTTGTTCTGAATGTATATGTGATTAATTTTCCTTGTTCTTGTACCATATTAGTGAATGCTGTAAAAATAAATAAAATTAAGAAGTAAGGAATGATTAGTTTTTAAAAGTCTTCATAATCTTAAACACTTCAATCAAGTCTCCTCTAGCTCTTCTCCTTTCTTTGATAATTTGTTTTAGTTCATATTTAATCCTGGCACACCATCAACCTTTTTTGCTTTTGGCTTTTAGTAATACAGTTGCTGAGATAGTATGCTGAACAGGATACAAGGGCATTACCTATTCCCCAACACAAGGGGTTAAATCTTGGCAAAGGACCTGGAATAAATAAATAGCATTAGTGGGGTTATTGAGATTGGATGACGAGCCTGTGAGATTGGGACTGGGAGCCAGTGTAATGGGAAATGTGGACAGGAGGAGGTGGAAACTGGAGGCCAGGATGGTGGAACGAGATAGATCAAATAAGGAGTAAGCAGGGGAGGAACTAGGACTGGTTGGATAAGGAGACTTGGAGGCGAAGTCCAGGGGACTGAGATTAGGGTTTATGGGAAAGGAGACTAGGACTAAGACGAGCAGATGGAGGTGTGGAAACTGGGACTGACTAGGTGAGGAGCCAGCGATTGGGACAAGGAGCCAAGAATGAGGAAAAGACAGGACTAAGATAAAGACAAGCTGGAGGGAATAGAGAAGAAAGGAGTCATACTTGAGGGGGGGACATGCAGAAGAGTTGGTACTTAATAGAGCACACTTACCCACACTTGGAATGAAACTCAAGATTCCTTATTCTTACCATTCTTCTGGTGTCAGTAATCAGCAAATAGCTGTGAAATGTACTGGCAAAGTGACAACCTGTTAGTGCTATTAGTTATTCCATTAGCTCAAGCAGAAGAGGTCTGCATGGTGGAAATACAGATTGTAACCCTGTTGATGAACCCTGTGGATGTCAGTCAATATGATGCCACATAATGGAATTTCTGGGAGGGGGTTTCAGTTTGCTTTTTTAAAAACTTAGGAAGTTACACATACAAAAACTGAGCTAAAAGAACATAATTAAGGTTGCAAATCAAGCACTGAAAATTAGAAAATGCTAGTATTAATGTTAGTTTGTCACAGCCTTTAATTTCATGATCAGATACTATTTTTTCCACAGGATCCCGACATCATTCAGTGCACAATGTGCTGTGCTCTATGGCTCAATCAGGGTTGTGTAGTAAAAGAGTCTGTTTGAATTAGTTCCAGAGGGGTAGCCATGTTAGTCTGTATACAGCAAAAACAATGAGAGTTCTGTAGCACTTTAAAGACTAACACATTTATTTTTTGCAGGCATAAGCTTTCGTGGCTCTGATGAAGTGGGTTAAAGCCCACGAAAGCTTATGCCTGCAAAAAATAAATGTGTTAGTCTTTAAAGTGCTACAGAACTCTGGTTGTTTTTGCTGTATACAGACTAACATGGCTACCCCTCTGGAACTAATTTGCTACAGAACTCTCGTTGTTTTTGTTTGAATTAGGTTATCTTCCTAGTTCCTTCTGCTTTATTTGTTGCAATGGTTGGAAGGCACGTCATGAAGGCAGATGAGGATTGCAGGAAGAAAAAAGATGGTTGCACGGTTAAGGTAATTGAATGCTGCTGTGGGTAAATGCATTCTATCCCTGCCTCTGCCACAGAGTTCCTATGTGATGCTAGGCAAGTCACTTAAACCAGTCTTTTGTGGAGATGGTTACTTTTTGTATATCCTTTTTTTATTTTTATTTTTTGTGGTGAGCCTAAGGCATGTGTGCAAGTGGTGTTTCCAGTAAGTCTATCAAGGTTCACAGAGGATGTTGAAGCCCCAAAAGTACTAGGCCTCATGGGTCCTTAGAGGTAGCCCCAGATAAGCCTTGTAAAGCATAGGGAAGATAAGCTAAAGAGTTGCGGGGAAGTGGAGCCAACTGAATCTCCTAAGGCTTTGTATCTGAGAAATTCCTAAGAGTCTCTGCGGGTTCTTCGTCCCTGGTCTCCTGCTCTCCTTCTCCACACCTGCTTTAAGGGCCTGTTCTCACTGCAGAGTTAAATCAGGCTCTTAACTATGTGTTGCCCTTAACCCAGTTCCTGTCTCTACACAAAAGTCTTTCTCCAAGAGGTAACGTTACTTTACACCCAAGCTGGTTGGCCTGTGCAGGGGCATAGCCAGGCCTGGATTTCAGGGTGGACGACCCAGGCAACTACCTCAGATGTCAGGCATGAGGGGTGCCGGGCTCAGCATGCTGTTTTTGTGACAAAAGTGAAAACAGAATGTGTGAAGTAAAATGTTTTGGGTATTCTGTGAAATGGACTACAAATGGAGGAGGGAGGACTAAAGATGATCCCCACCTGCGCACCTTTGGTCTAGGGCTGGCCCCAGATATGGGCTAAAGTCTGAGAGTGGCTTACAATTGGGCTAATAAACCACCCGTTTTACAGTGGCTAAACCACTTCAGTTTTGATAGTCCTCCAATGCCTTCTCACAACTCCTCTGCCCAGAAAGACAGACAGGTTCTCCCACAATTCACTGGGAAAGCATTATAGGGTGGATTAGTTTACTGCAGCACAAAGAACCGTGGGTTATGGCTCCAGAAAAATGAGTTCCTCACATGAGTAAGTGCAGCAACAGTGTGCATGCATTTGAGTGTACACACTCTAATAGGCCTTTGCACTCTGGCCACTCACACCTGAGATAGGCTGAACTGGGTGCTCAGGCCCTACTGCCGATCACCTGAGTTAACTCTGCAGTGAAGACATAACCTTAGTGACAGCAGAGTGCTTGCAGGGAAGGAAACATGCCTCTGAGACCTGAGGGAGGGGAGAACCTTTTCAGGAGCCATTTGAGGACAAAGACCTGTTGTTCTCACTGATTATTCTCTGTAGCTACTGCTTGAGCTCTAGCACTCCTGAGAAAAGGTCTAGAGACCTCATTTTTATTCATTTTTTCCCCCCAAAAAAGAAAGCTTAGGTCTCGCTGTCTGGAGGGGCTCATGACCATGAGTGCCTGTCTCAGGGCAGACTGTCAAAAACAAGGCAGATACCTCAAACTGATGTAATTAGATTTCACCAAGCCAGTGACAGATGTGAACTCCTGGATCACTGTAACAGTCTCATCATGTAGTCACAGACAGTCCTTTTAAATCTCCAGTCTATCTTGCCATCCAGGCAAGCTGGCCTTAATGATAAAGCATCACTTGCACCAAAAATCACAAAACATTCTGGCTGCTTCTAGTCCCAAGGGACCAGTCACTTAGCTCAGATCAATTGATACCCTAGATCTTATACCAAAGAAAACAACTGTAGTCAATCCTGTAATACATTATCTAAAAATGTATTAACTAAGAAGGAGAAATAAGCAAGTTATTTACAGGTTAAAGCAAGCAAGCATATACACCCAAATGTGCCATTTCCAAGGTGAGATAGGGCCATTCACCAATCCTTTGTATTGTGATGTTCCTTGATGGCCCACCATCTGATTTTGATAGTTCTTCTGGACAGGCGGGAGGAAACACTCTTCCCATCTGAGTTAACAAGTTTAGAGCAAACATTTTCAAAGTTAGAAAGCAAAACTTACAAATTTCCTTATAGCATGGAATACAGACATTGCAAAGATTAATACATGCTGCAACATACAAATGTTCTTTAGTGTAAATATATTTTTATTAGTCTAATACCCATTTTGAACAACACTAACACGTAAGTGAACTGGTCTGGCCTCAAGCTATGAGTTTGTCAGTTCTTAGCTAATGCCTGCAGGCTTGGCAAGAGCTGGCCCTTGGTTTACTTGACTCACTGTCTCTCCCAGTACTTTGAGGTGCTGCAATAAGGTCACAGAAGTGCATATTGCCTGGAGACATGCCTAAATTAGTCACTGTTAACATTGCAATCAGTCTTTAGTCAACTTTTGGTCCTGGTCTCAGGCAGGAGGTTTTGATGAGCTAGCTTTATTTCTCACCCACTTTCTTTTATTTTTGCTGCAAAGTGGGGGGAAAAAAATTGAAACTGTTTCCCAGCTATATTAATTGTAATGTTGTTGTATTAAAAAATTCCTGTCTAATTCACTTCAAATTTCATAGCATAATTAACCACAGCTGCTGAACTGACTATCGATTTTAAGTTCTTTTGGTTGGTTGGTTTCATTATTTTATGAAGAGGAAAACAAAATCAGGCTAATAATATGTCCTTAACTCTGAAACAACTACTGAAAAAAGAAGTTTCAACTGCTATCCATACCATCACAAGAAGCAATCCGTTGAAGTAAATAGGAGTGTTTCCCTTGGCTTAAATAGGAGCAAAATCAATCCCTAACTTTTCAGAGGTTAGCAATGAAATCCTGGATACGTTGAAGTCAATGGTAATCTTGCTAATGACTTTAGTGGGCCCAGGATTTTACCTTAAATGCTTTTAATGTCAAAATTATTAAATTCCTTCTCTTCTGAATGTTGCCTAGGTGCAAAAACTTGTTTCATTTGTTAGTACTTTAGTCTGTCAGTTCATATTAGCAATCGGACACAGTGTCAATTCATATTTTCACCTTTGTTCAGAGATAAAGATATCTAGTTCTAATAAAAAACACAGGTACATTATGAATATTTGGGTGTCTTTGTAATGAAGAGCTTCTTGACATTCTTCGAGTGTTCTGTGTCTTACATTTTTATCAATAATGAGTAAAGAAAACCTTATATAAGCTCTCTGAAGTAATTCATTTGTGGGAATGTGAAGAATCTGCCTTTTCCATGTTGTGCCTTTGAGATTAGCTTTGTTAGCAAGTTACGTTTGTATATATTTATTCAAACCACTGTTTTCTCCTGGAAAGGCTGGGCAAGGAAGTAAAAATTGCCTGTCAGGGAAACAGTAAGATCTGAAAAGGAGGTCTGCGAAAGCTCAAAAGCTTGTCTCGCTCACTAACAGAAGCTTGTCCGATAAAAGATATTACCTCACCCACCTTGTCTCTCAGGAAATAGCAAACACAACTGTGTGCATCATTAGTTTTGTAAGGACGGGTAGTGTTTCCCATGAGCTTGAAACATTTGCTTCAAATGGCTACTTATAAAAGTGTGGGGCCTGTTTTCAGCTGAGGGCTCTCTGGAGGCCAAATGCAATGTGCTTCTTGGTGCACTAAATTTAAAAAGCTTTTTGTTCAAGAAAGGGGATGCAGCAGCCTTTGTCAGATGCGTACAGATAGCTTCTGTGTTGTGACATTCCCACAGATAACAAACACATTGACTACATTTTAACTAATGATTATACTTTCTATAGTTAATTACAATAGCCTAATTACTTAATTATCTGCCATTTTATCTTTCATTCAACAGAAGAAACCATAGTGCAGTACTAAATAGCTGTTTACGTGAGCAGCAGAGGTGTGTGCAGAAAGAGAGGGAAAGAAACATTTCCAGGAGGAACAAAAACTGTGGTCATGATGTATTTGCAGTCTTATTTGTTTTGATGTGGGTATTGCATATTAGTAAAAGTCTTCAACATTAATACCTCTCTCTGTCTGTGTACTTGCTATATCCCACTGATATATATTTATCTTACAGAGTTTACTTGAATATTGATGGTCTTCAGCAGTCTCTGCGCTGCATTAAAATTTGCCACTTGTTTAATTCAATTTCTTTTATATTCTGACTTTGCTGACAAAAGTAATCTATTTCTGGCAGTTGGTAATGCAAAGTTTAAATTGTAAATTCAGATCTTTAGTTTTAAAAATAATTCTTTAACTTTTGAGATCCACTAATCGAGTTATCAAGATGAGGATTTCATACAGCATGATGTGACATCACCTTGTTTCCATGATTAACTTACCTCTCCAGGTTTTCAAGGAGATTCTGCTGCAAATGAGGTCTGAAGCATTAACTTTAATGGATTAATCAAGATGAAAGAGAGAGACGGATCTGTCCAAATGTGTATTGATTCATCTCCAAAACACTTAAAAATGAGAATGCTACCAAAAGCCCAGCAGATGTAGACATATCAGTATATAAAACCTGAGACCAATTCATTCTAAAAATACATTTATAGATTAGTGGATCAGAAGCTGTTTTCAAACCCAATTAGATGTGTTCCTCAGACAAGTGGAAAGTCATTTCTCTAAGGGCAGATTTTATCAAGTTCTTCTCAATAGTTTCTAGGATTAGTGCTAAGTATTAAGTAGATTTATCATGTTATTAACATACCCATACTGTATCAGACAAGTGTCACTTTCCCCTGCCCAAAGTCTGATGTCTCGGTTGGTTTGGTTAAATAAATTTATTGAAGTACCACATGTAACAGAAGAGAGATTGTTGTGGGTTTTAAAAATTTTCTAATCCTAGTATAAATTTCTTAATTTTTTTTAATCTTCATTTTCCTTAATATTCTAGGAGGATGTTCTCATCTCTGATTACCATGATTTTTAAATGTACACATTTTATGTGGCCAGATGCTTATCTTTCACTGGTAATCAATCCCATGCTTCAGAGCATAAAGAGATGACCCTCCAGTGTCAGGAAGAAAGGTCTTCCTTGATAAAACATTGTACATTTGTCCAGGTGCATTATAATTGGTATGGGGAGGTGGGATTTTGTTTGGCAGGGCAATGTCAGAGCAAGGCTATGGAGGCTGCATCTCTTGATCAGTAGCCCCTCTTTGGGAAGCACACAGAATATGGATCTTTTAAATGGGTTATAGCCCAGCCTGACAGCTTTCATGGAATACCACAGTTTTGTATTTATATGAATTGCTTTTTATAGGACAATGAAGAGCCAAATTGTATAACAATGGGTGCCAAATAGGATGCTTAAATATAGCATTAAATTGTTAATAAATCATTGGTGGGACAGTGGAGACTTTGTAAATGAATATCGTGGGTGTCATGTAAATGTGTATCCCTTTTCCTGACTTAGTGCTGAATTTTGTATCCATCTAAGACATTTTCCTGTTTTGCTATTATTGCCTCAGTAGCCATTAGCTGGAGCAATATTAGGTCTCATTCGTTAGACATTTAGTATTTAAAATAAACCAATCTTTTAATTTACTAATATCCATTGCTTGTTTACAAAATTAGGGGATCTAAACATGCTTCTATAATGAAGCAAGGATTTAGGAATGGTCATGTCCATTACTAGAGAGCTAAGCTGAACCAAAGGTTATTTTATTACAAAAGAAGGGAAAAACAGAACATTTGAAATGTCAAACTCAAGGTTGCAGCTCTTCGGAAACAGTGAGAAAGGTTTAGAATCTTGTATTTAATGACTGAGCAGTTTTGCCACCTCATCAGGATGAAAGAAAATGCTGAGTCCACATTTTAAGTATCAGAGGCCTATTATAGGCCTCCTCTGTTGGATAAGAGTAATTTTACATCATGGAAGTGAACATTAACAATAACCTGTATTGTAGCATTTTGTGCATTGGTCTCTTGTGTCTATGCTGTCCACAATGTAGCAATACAGACCCAATAAACTGGAGACAATAGCTACTCAGTTGCCCACCATTTAAGTCAGAATGTTTTCTGCAATTCCTAGTCAGTTAGCCAATTACACACAAAGGCCAGATTTTAACACCATTCCTCATGCTGAGTAGCACCTTATTTCACAAGTGGCCCTTACTTAATGAGAACGGTAATGCAGAACATCATTAAGAGCACTGGAATCTGACTATACTTCAGTTAGAATAAACTCAGTAAAAGTGGTCTTTTTTTAGAACATGATTCTCACACCTCACTTCATTTACAACTCTCTGTTTTAGGACCACAATAATTATAAGAAGATAAGAACACTGGGTAAAATTTTCAAAAGTGTCTAAGTCTCTTAGGGCACGTCTACACTACAAACTTAAGTCAAATTCAGTTATGTTGACATCCAGCTGCCACACTAATTAAGTCTGTTGTGCATGTACACACAACATGCCTTTTGTTGGTGGAGCACATCCTCACTAGCAGCACTTGCATCAAGGCTGAGAGCAGTGCACTGTGGGTTGCTATTCCACTGTGCAACTTGCCACAGGGGTTTTTGAGAAGGACTTGCAGTGCTTCCTGGGACCAAAACAATCATGCAGCAGTGACTTGGAAATGCCATTCTGGAGGGCCTGCAGAGGGAGTTGAGCCACAAGATGTTTCTCCTGAAGGTCAACCAGATGTCTTAACATGTCTGTTTGTTCCTTCAGAATCCTCAGCATCTCCTGCTGTGTGCCATGGTGCTTTTCCTGGGCTGCTTTCTTTCTTATAATGTCTGTGTCCATTTTTTCAGACAGAGCAATCCTCCACACCCTCTGCTCGGTGTCTGCTGTCCCAGAGGCATTCATTATCTCATTAAACATGTCATCACATGTTCTCTTTCATCTGATCTGGAACAGTCTCTCTGCCCATGTGGAGGAAGAGCTGAAGGTCACACTTTCAGCTATTAAGCATGCAGAGCACAAAGAAACCATTATCCATGAAGACCCAAGGTCTAGTGCCCAATTCTATAAAAAATCACTCCCCTGAATCCACACAACAGTAAAGCAGAACATTTTGAGTTCTACAAAGTGTTCATTGAACCAATTTGCTCTCCCAGCCATGGTGAGAATGGCCCAGGGGCAGGGGTGATGGACCGTCTGCAGCAGAGGGGTGGGGTAACCCATGGTGGAACCAAAGGTGCGCAGGGGGCCATGCCACCTCCCCTTTGTAACATGGACATTGTCTGGAAGTTGGGGACCAGCATTCTCCCTCCCAAATGTGAAGTCTCGGCACAGACAAGTGCAGCACAGGGCAGGGAGAGGTATTTGCGGTGGCCTGTGACCACCACAACATTCTTCTTTCCTCTTCCCCCCCAGTTGCTGCTGCCACTTTCTGGCACCCAAGGCACAGCTCCCTGCCCAGACCAAAAGCCAGGCCTGGGCAGTGTTAAGAGCCTGCTAGGGAGTGTGGGATGCTGTGGGAAGGCCTGGACCCTCCACCCACCCCAGGCGGGGGCACAAGGTGCCAGAGAGCAGCCCCCAGCACATGTCCCCACACCTTGCCTGATGAAGGCTTGCATTTTCTGTGGTCAATGCTGATCCCTGCCACCCAAAGCATGGTCATGTGTTGTAAAGCATAGGGAAAAAGTGCAGAAAATCCCAAGGGGGTGGGACTCACAGGCAGTAATGTTTGTGGTTTCAAGCAGCTGAAATGAAAAGTACTACCATCAACCATAGGTAACCCTAGCTGGTAGTAAGTGTAGGTAACAGAGGTGCCAAGGGAACAGCTGTTGCAAGTGCCCAGGTGCAGACTGGGTGCTTTGCTGCTATGCTGTGTTTTGCCATGATGTCTGCTGAATTAATACTAGAATAGCATGGGAAAGTGTCCTGCTGTGGAAACAAGGCAGCCCTCCCAAGAAACCTTCTACAACTATGTTGAATTAAGTACTATTACTCTCACAGAGGTGGAGTAATTAAGTTAACATAGTTGGCAAGTGGGTTATGTCAGTGGCAGAGACCTGGTAGTGTAGACACAGACATGTTAACTTAGAGTGATCAGACGTCCTGAAGTTACCAAGACTTTCCTGATATTGGGGGGCTTTGTTTTAAAGGGAACTATTTCCCCTTCCTCCCTTGTCCCCCCAAAAAGTGTCCTGATTTTTCACACTTGCTATCAGGTCATGCTACTCTAACAGCATTAATCTGCAATACATGACTGAGCCAGAGAAAACTAGTTCTCATTCCTTTATATACATTCAGGCTGACAAAATATGGATATTAATATCTGAAGGTAAAAATACTTAAAGATGAGCCTATATCTTGTTTTCTGAAGGAATTAAAAGCATCTTACATTATGCAGCATTTATGGTTTTGCATTTTTATTTATTGCCATGACATTAACTGCAATAATAAACTAAAGGTCAGTAAATCAAAAGCTCTTACCTTTGCCTGATTAGTTTATGGCAATGCTGCTATCTCAAAGGCTGTGAAAATATGTACAGAATGCAGTTTTTATTTCCTGCACTGAGTTCTGTCAGCCTTACTATGAAGGAAAACAGAGAACGGTGCACATGTGAAATTTTTCATTCATTTTCCAAAAGGGAAAACTACAAGCACTGATTTCTGTTTTAAAGGAAGGAATTACCCCATATCACAGACTTAAGGGCCAAATAAAGAGATCCTTATGCAACCCACTAATAAGTGTGCACTATTCAGTGGTTACTCGGGCAAACAATCATGAGTAAGACACTGGGTGGGGGTGCAAAGAGTAAAACTCACATTATTTTAGACTAAATTAATATTTTGGTATTGAAAGGTACATGACAAAGTCCTTTATGAAAACCACACTCATTTTAGACACATAATTTCTCACTAAATAGACAATCAGGGTTTCTTTTATTTTCTCCTCAAATCTCATTTTCTTCCTAACTATAGATGTGACAGCTTCCTTGCTGACTCTGTGGTCTGTTATAATGGACTTCTGGCCCATTTGTTAGATACCGCACCTTGGCTAACTCATCTTACATTGTGCTCCTTTTCACCTTTGCCTTTATGTAATGCTTCATCCCAGGCAACCGGTGCCTATACATGGAACAATGAAGTTTCAGGAAAGTAACAGAACATAGCTCACTACTATAGTCAGGAATTTCCGGAGGGGGGCAGCCTCATGTATATATGTTCTTTGTTACAAAAATAACCTGTTACCCCACTATGCATGGCAAGTGGGTGACGATATTGAAAAGGGTAGTTGATCTGTCCTGGTAACAGGACACTGCATATATTTTATCAATTTACACATTTTGCAAGTCTGCATTTGCTTGAGCATTGCTATTTGTGCTAATCCATTTTAATGAAATTATATACTGCAAAGTGTAACTTAATTACAGGGTAGGCAGAAATGATGCATTGCAGAGTCATCTTAATGTACTTGCAGGTGCTCAGACAGTACTGGCAGCATCTGATAACGTACCTATCATTGTATTAGTAGTAATTGGCACTTACTGTAGTGCCGCAACTTGGAAGCAGTCATAATTCATTACTGTGGTTTCCCTTACACCTGGAAAAAGGTATTAGGTGGAAGCACACCGTAGGTTTGTAGTTCACTGCTGAAGTTTGGGACAAAGTTGCAACCAAGTTTTTGTGTATTGTAAATCCTCATGCTTTTGACATTACTATTGGAAAGTCAATAATTCAGAGTAAAAGAAATCAGGATTAATTAATGCACTTTACAGTACTTCAGAAATGGCAGAATACATGGGAACTTCTGGTTCTTGTTTCAACTTTTACAAGACTTTTCTATATCCAGAAATGTTAATGTGGGAAATGTGGGGTTCATAGACCACAAGCATTTGCAATAATGCCAGGCATTACCATTTTGGATGCTTTTATTAACTGAAACTCTACTCTGGCATTACCTCTCTTCTGTGTATATGGTGTTAATTGCATGAGTCAGATCACAGACCAGCCATGTCTAAGGACCAGACTTAATCACCAGACTTTATTCAGAGGTGATATATTAAATCCAATTTGAATCTAAAGTAAGCCGCCAACAGTGAAAGATTACGGTACTGAGGCCACTTTATATCCAGGAACACTTGACTACATGGATTTTTTTTTTAAAAGGGTAGAGTAAAACAAGTTTTAAATAAAACGGTGATGACTGAGCTAAATATTTTCATTACCATCTAAGAAAACAATGTGGGTAAAGGGCATTTTGGACAGGTCCTCCATTCTTGGCACATTTCTACTTATTTTATTTGGACACACAGGGTGGGATTTTTAAAAGTGGCTAAGTAAAAGTCAATGGTAATTCACTTAGGTGCTTTTTAAAAGTCTGCCCATAGTGACCAACCCTGCAGCCCTTACAATAATCCTTCCCAGGTTAACCATTCCCATACAACTTGACTAGACTCTTTTTTCCCCTCCAGATTTCCCACATTGTTACCAGTGGTTCAGCTCTACTACTGACAGCAGCAGGGGGGATGCTGATGTAGGCAAAAAGCCTTTCCACTGGTGGCATTTTAGGTACCCTGCTGTGCAGGTTTTCTCGGAGCAAGATTGGGTGATACAGTGCTTTAAAATCCTGGTGGCTGATGCCTGGAGCTTTGTGTACATGAGTTCTCCTAGCTTTGTTACCACCAGTGGAAGTGAAGTGAAAGTAGCAACAATGGGATATTTTAGGCAAAAAAATCCTAGTACAAACATCCCCAGAGGCATGGCAGGACCGGGCGCCTACCTTTTAGTCCTCTTCCTCAGAGGCTCATAAGCTAGTGTTTTAGTTGTCTGCGGTCTCAAGAGAAAGTGAGAAGGTAAGAATGTTTTTAATTTCACTGAGCATGTATGGCCCACTCTTAGCATGTCATAGAGTAAGGCAACTCACTTAACTAACTCCGTCAACTTCTGTACATGTCAGCACCATTGAGTTCTGCAGCACTACATCCATTCAGTCCATTACTGAGCACACTGGTAATGAACAGCTCCTTTCACTCATTTCTATGTATTGTGTTCTATTTAATGACTAGCAAACATAATTAAATTAAGGGGCAAATTCATGAATAATTGAGTCATATAATAATAATTTTGTGTCTGTATGGATGGCCATGGGTGAAGCCACTGGGTGCCTTGATTTAAAAAAAAAATACAATAAAAATCTAAAAGCGTAATAAGGTCTAAACAGAGAACAGTACAACATACTAGCTTTGTGTGTATGGATAAGTGTGTGATGTTGATCGCTATTTATTGGTCCAAAAAAGCCCCAAGGACCAAGATACCACCTAAATAATCCCTCTGCTAGCTCAACTAGCAGAAGGTTTTGCTGTTAGAGTTGGCAGCTATTGTTCTAGTCTCACATGTATGATTCATTTAGTTATTTCATCTTCACCATATGAAGACATTACACCAGAGAAAGAGTTAAAGCTTGTAAATCTTAATATGCTAGCCAAATGTGGAGAGTCTTCTGGTCTCAGATTTCATCACATAGGATGTTGAGATCCACTATAGTAGTCCTCATTCTACCAATGAACACTCCAACTCAGTCTCATGCATGGAAAAGTCAAGGCAGATAGAACGTTGATCATGAAAACCCTGGGCTAAAACCTGTTTATTCTTATACATAATATGATATAAATCAAGAGACTCTCTTGATTGGGCGAGGGAGAGAAAAATAGGACAAAAATCGGAATACTGCTGCTGGAGTTACAGTCATAGCCATTCTCATATTTTTTCTTATTGGAGGGAGAAAGGATGGGGGTGGCAGTATAAAGGAGGAAAGAGGGTTAATTTCCATCTTAGGTAAAGAATTTCTAGAAATAGTTTTAAAGTCCTTGTTTATTGTGCATCTTCCTGAAATATTAAAATAACACTTGCAAACATTTTTATCTTATAAAAGTAACCAGAAAATTAAAGTTTAGCTTTTCCATTTTAGGCAGGATTTTTTGCTTATGGAACTTGCTGATTGTACATAGTGTTTAATGTTTGTAAATGTATTTCTTGACCTGCTCCCTTTGTGCTTTTAATTCTTGTTAAGGGCTGCTATACACTGCAGTCCTCAAAGTGAATCTGAGGGTGAATCAAGATGAGATGAAGAGGATGCTTTTGATGGGAGTTCAACTGGTATTGAAGTGAGTGTGCAAACAATTCTGAATTAGCTTCTCATTATAAAGGCAGAACACACTGTTTTAAGTCAGTGGAAATAATCATGATGATTGAAAACATTATCCAAACCAGAAAATTCCAATGACTCTGCAGACAGACGTACTGTATGTCTCTCTGGGGAATTATGAGATTCGCTGACGTCTAAATACACCTACAATTTTCTGTTACATCTCTTTTCACATAAGATGTATCCTTCTGAATCGGTGCTGAAATCTAGACTCACGTACCAGTACAGATGGGCTTAGTGAAAGTTTAAAGAAGTTGGTGTAAACCACCTCCTTAAACCTAAATGTTAAACTTAATCAAGACTAAACTGTAACTAGCCTTTGGTGAGGGCACCAGGCAGGTAAAGTTTAAGAAGCTTCACCCTGTTATGCCCCTCTTCAGGGTCTAGTTGCAGTCTAAAGGTACAAGTAAGTTGCAGAGCCACTAAAGGTAGAAGCCATTCCACAAGTGGTGGGGAGGAGGTGGTGTCACAGCCCTGCTCTTGCTGCTCACCAGCCAGCTGTTGAGGAGGGCACACACTGAATACTTCTAAAGGGTAGGTGAAGTAAGCATGTTGATTTGTATATTAAGAAGTTCTGGAGGCAGAATGCCTGCTATAGCCTCCCCTGCTTAGAGTGACTCCTGAATCCCATATCAGCCCCTACTCCAGGTTGGAATAATCAGACCCTTAATATTAAATGAAAAACATGGTTCAGAATGATTGGACTCAGAACAAAATCCCCTTTGATCTTCACATGGAGACCAGTTTCTGCCCTGACTTATCCCCAGGCAACCTCATTAAAGTAGATTATGTTTCAAGAGAAGTAAATCTTTTCCCCAGATCTCCATATTCTGCATTCACTGCATATGTATAAATCCCGGTCATAGCAATGGAAGTTCCATGCTTGGAATGAGTGTTGAAACCAGATATTATATGGATAACAGAAATATGCTGGAATAGTAGTCATGATTGGAGTACAGGTATTGAAAGGTATGTGCTCTTTAGGAAAGAAAAATAAAGGCAAAGGCGGTGGAGTAGCACTGTATCTCAATAATGAAGGAGACTGTCAAGAAATTAGAAGTGATGGAATAGATAAGACAGAGTCGGTCTGGGTGAAAATTATATTAGGGAACAAAGCTACTAGAGCTTTCCCTGGGATAGAGCTTAGAGTGTGCTACAGATCACCGGGATCTGATATGGATATGGCTAGAGACCTCTTTAAGGTTTTTAATGAAGTAAATACTACTGGGAATTCTGTGATTGTGGGAGTCTTTAATTTCCCTGATCTAGGCTGGAGGACGAGTGCTAGTAATAATAACACGGCCCAGATTTTCCTGGTTGTGATAGCTGATGGATTCCTTCACCAAATAGTTGCTGAACCAACAAGAGAGAAGCCATTTTAGATCTGGTATTGGTGAATAATAAGGCCCTCATAGAAGAACTGGTTATAGGGGACAATCTTGGTTAGAGCAACCCTGAGCTGATTCAGTTCAAACTAAATGGAAGGGTAAACAAAAATAGATTTGTGACTAGGGTCTTTGATTTCAAAAGGGCTAAATTTAAAAGCTTAAGGGAATTAGTTAGGGAAGTGTACTGCACTGAAGAGCTCATGGATCTAAAGATGGAGGAGGCTTGGAATTACTCCGAGTCAAAGTTGCAGGAAATATCTGAAGCCTGCATCCCAAGGAAGGGGAAAATATTCATAGGAAAGAGTTGTACACCAAGCTGGATGAGCAAGCATCTCAGACAGGTGATTAAGAGAAAGCAGAAAGCCTACACAGAGTGGAAGATGGAGGGATCAGCAAGGAAAGCTACCTCTTGGTGATCAAAACATTTAGGGATAAAGTGAGAAATGCCAAAAGCCAAATAGAGTTGGACCTTGCAAAGGGAATAAAAACCAATAGTAAAAGGTTCTATGAGGACATGGAGGTAGAAATTACCACATTCTAGGTGGAAGCCACACTCAATCAGCTTATCCACATACTCGTGGTTTAGCTGATCGCCATATTTGGAGTCAGAAAGGAATTTTTCCTCAGGACAGATTGGCAAAGGCCATGAGGATTTTTCACCTTCCTCTGAAGGATGGGGCACAGCTCACTTTCTGGTGTATTCTCTGCACCTTGAAGTTTTAAAACATGATTTGAGGACTTCAGTAACTCAGTCATAGGTTAGGGGTCTATGACAGAAGTGGGTGGGTGAGGATTTGTGGCTTGCATTGTACAGGCGGTCAGACTAGATGATCGTATTGGTCCCTTCTGACCTGAAGATTATGAGTCTATGAGATCAACAGTGCTGACATGAATAATTCCTCTGTATGGGCAGAGAAAAAAAGTAACCATCCCTACCTCTCTATGCCAGGACTTTGCCAGAGCAGGCTGAGAAAGTGGCTAAACTCTAAGGAGGTGGGTTGTTTGCCTATTTGGTTTTTATGTTGTTTGTTGTTGTTATTATTTATATGTTTTTAATAATAGGAACCAGGTTAACATCACAAACTTAATTGCTAGGTGAAGGATTACTTTAATACATGTGAAACTGAAGTAGGCCTCCAGTGAGACAGGTTGGTGAAATAGTTGAATAGGGGACACCTCCATGTCAAAATTAAATAATAAGTTGGCCTCCTAATGAGAGAGGCAAGTGCTGTAGTTTGATGTCATAATTTTGTATTTAGTCACATACTTCAATCTGTATATTTAATATTAATTATATTTTACTGTATAATTTTATCCAACACTTCATTCTTCATAGTTTGCTTTTTAATATTAACTAGTCTCCTAGAAAAAAATGATATGTTACAGTTTGGCATCTTTTTGTTATTTTCCCCTATGTGGATACTTAATAAAGAAAAAATCATTTTATTCTTGGGGCTGAAATGCCAGTCTTACCCCATGATGAATTTGGCACTAATAAGAATTCAATTCCTAACTCAGGAATGATGATATGTGCTGTGATATCTGGTATGGATTCAGCACTTCAACATAATAGGGTAGATTAAATGAGGAATATCGACCGTGCTTTTTGTTCACTTCTAGCCTTCTCTCTTTTCATCCATTCTTTGGTGCTTTCATGTGCACAGTTCAACTCATTTTCAAAGGATCAGAGCAGAGATTTAAATGGAGACCCCCTAAAATCTTTAATAATAATAAGTTCTTAAGTCCATTACAGTGCATCATAGTAGCACTTAGTATGGTACTATTAACGTGCAGTTTTTTTGTGGGGGAGGCTTACGTAATACATCATTACATGAATCATTAGACTGTAGTATTTGGCGTAGTAGTGAAAATTCTGTTGTAGCTATGCATAGAGTGCTTGATTCAACACCTTTGATGGTCCATTGACTCTAATGGCCTTTAAATTCAGCCTTTTACATTCAGTGGATAATGGGAATATTCAGATAGTTATAACTTGACTGTCTCATCTTAAATATCTTTAAGCTAACACAGGGCTATAGATGTAAGAGATCTAAGGAGCTAAAAACTTAGTTTCTGGTTTGTTAGAAGAGATTTGATTTCTTAAAAAGTCTAAAGCAATAACAAACTCTATTTCTTTAAAAATACCAAACTAATTTATATCCAATGTGATTCCAAAGATAAGTCTTCTTGCTCCATAGTTTATAATATCTATACACTTGAAACTTATAAGTTATATGAACATGTGTAAGCCCACTGAATTTTTCTTATTTCTTAGATGAAATTCAGTTCTTTTACCTTGTCCATCTGTTGGATGGTCCAGTGGGGTGGGTCAGTGACTTATTTAGGACTTGAGAAACGTGGGTCTCTGCTCCACCCAGACTTCCTTTCTGACTTAAAGCACTCTTTACCTCAGTTCCGCATTTTACAGATGGGGATAATAACACTTCCCTACTTCACAAGGGTGTTGTAAACATAAATACATTGAAGATTGTGAGGTATACAGATATTACTGTATTGAATTCCATAGGAGTATCTAATATAGATAAAATAAATAATAGCAATAGTGACTGAACCTAGATATCAACCTCAAGGGTTATGATTTATGCCTCCTTGTGAACATGGTCTATAGTTGACTAGCTTGTTATAGATTAATGAGGTACATGTGTTTATTTTAATGTGATAAAGGCCTATTTCTCTCTTATAATTTTCCCTCAAAATATTAAATGGATGGAAAGGCCAGAACTGCTAAGATCCTCAGTGGGTTTACAACATCAGCAAAGGATGAAAATGCCTGGGAACAGCATGGACACTGTATCAGGACAGAGGGGAAGGAGTGGAAAATGAGAAAAAGAATCACTGAATCTACACCAGGGGATCAATCTAGAGAACTGATGCATTTGGCGATAGCGTAGCAGAATGAGGGAGCTGGAACAAAGAGTAGTGTTGGATTGAAAGGAGGAATGGAATGTATGTGAAGGAGAAGAGTTATCATAAGAGTCAAATAAGCATTCATGCTTTGGAGGGCTTATCCAAACAGATTTTATCATCTGAATCTAATGAGCCTTGTCTGATGGTAAAACAGAGGGAATTAGATAAATTGGGTTCATTTTTATTTCCTCCTTCCCAATTTCATGTCAAAGAAAGAATGAATTCTCTCTGATAATGGTATTGTAATTCTCACCACATATACGAATCACAGCATTCAACAGGCTCTGTAAGATCCAGTGTGCATCAATGATGATTGTTCCTGACTGCTTGACATTGATTGTATTCTCAATTTGAAGACATTCTATTATAAAACTGCTTTGCCTGCTACATTGATTCCCATTACAGGCACCCTCTATATAGCACTCAACCAAATATGTCATTTAAAAGATTAGCTTCTGGAGATAATTCTTTATGTGATGAGTTAGAAGGTATTATTTTTGTGACCGGCACCTGGTCAAAAGGTGTTTTTTTATTACACATTTTAAATTATGAAATACAGCAACCAAAAAATAAAGTGATAGGGTTAAATTTTCAGAGTATCTGATAAAAGGCAGCCCAAAGTCTGCATTTAACGTTGTTGCTTCTCTATCTATCTATAACAAATTGATTAATATAAACACTGAGCATAGTTTAAAGAGCAGAACTGTTTTATTGCATTTGAGTGTGTTATCAGGATCTTTACTAATCTGGCATATTATCCAGATCCTCTCATCATATATCCAAATTGGCATGAAACTGGAATATGTTATGTCACTTAGTCTTTCAGTTTTAACTCCATTGTCACTCGTGAGAGTTCTTCTATGCTTGAAAGCAGGGGGACTACTGAGTGGCTTTCTGAGAAGGGAAGAAGAGCAGGGTGGCAATGTGACATTTATGTGTGTTTTGGTGATAGCAGTGGGGGACATACAGATATATATATACACATATATACTCAGACAGTATGTTGCTGATTGCTGGCAGTTGACTGATTTGCAGAGGTTTATAAAACCCTGGAGAGAACACTACTTTTTGTCAAAACCTAGAGGGATGCAGGCTCTGAATAAAAGGACATTCTGGGCTTTCAGGGACACGTGATAACTCTAGTCTCTAGCATACGGTTTCTCAACTGGTGGATTGTGAATCAGCCGGGGGGTCACAAAAGGCAATGGGGAGGGTCATGAGGCATTGAAAATTATATTAAAATCTAAAGCAAATAAATCTCACTTTCTGAACCGTCTTATCCTTCAGAGTTAAGTATTCTCTCTCAATTTCTTGAAACACACACAGACTACATAGGGTTATCATTGTTATTGTTGATATATTTACTCTTATAAGAAATGTTGGGGATGTGTGTAAAAACTTTTAACTTCAAATAATGGGTTGCCAACCTGAAACATTTGAGAAAAACTGCCATTGAGTCACAAGACAAAAGCTAATATCCAAGAAAGTACTGAGAAGAATGTAGGGACTATTTTTCTTTTCCTCTTCAAAAATCAAAGTAACTCCTCTATTCTACAGCCGATGATGCTTTCTCTATGACAATGATCGACTAACTCTAACCTAGTTGGTTGGTTGTGTTTCAAGACTAATATGGAAATTAGAATAGCGATCGTGTGAATTAGATCTATAGTCAATGAGCCAAGGATTAAAATATAATAGGTGTGAAGATGCTTCTATGAATTAATCTTCATATGCACTTGTGCATTGAAACAAAATGATTTTTTTTATTAACACATTCAGAAATAGTTTATCAGATGAGTATTTTTTTCTCCTGCAAGACTGTAGGAGAGGAAAATTAACAAGGGACAGTCAAGTGAAAGAGATGTTGAGACTATAATTAAAAACCAACAATGTTAGTTTTTAAAGTGCTGGTAAAAGGTGTCAGATTAACAGAGTTGCAAATTTAAGAACTAGTTTTATCCAGAATACTTGATGCGAAAACCTGGCCCCACTGTTTTCCCAATGACTTCAAAGGGGCCAAATTTCACTCTTGAGAAAGTGTGGGCAATGAAAGTTCAGTGTTCCATACATTTGCTTTTCCTATGTGTGTTTCTACGTTGACCTGATGCCCATACAGTCTTGGATTTATTTTCTCTGTCTGCCAACAGGGTGAGATTTGTCATGGTGGGTTTGCTGTATGTCCATAGACAGAGCAGGATTCATATTGGTGGGACCGTTGCTAGTTCTAGTTTCTTCTAAAGTTACAAAGTTATTTATTTCTGTGGTTTTAAAGTGTTTATTCCAAGCTGTAAGCACTTTTTTCTATAAAACTTGGAACACAGCATACTAATGCATTGTTCTTTCTTGGCAACATATAGCCGGTGAATTGGTAGCAAAATATCAACTCTACTTGCAAATAGGATTGGTAATTTAATGTTGTCAGGTACCTGCTTTCTTCCATATCATTGCAGCTTATTATTTTATGAAAAGGGAGTAAATTCTGTATATTTATGCAAAGCTAGAAGCATTTTAGGATAATATTATAAATATATACAGTACCTGCAGTAAATGCGATTATCCACCCCTCGAGTGCTTACCACTCATTTAAGCATATAGCCTCTAGCTATCATTCTGAAACTAGATGAGGGGAAGATTACATTTCCATAATTAAAAAAAAAAAGAAATCTCTCTTCTGTCTTCATTTTTAAACTGCTCCTGTCAAATTGAACAAAATGTGCCAAAGAAAAATTATCAAAGGTTTGGGGGTCTCTCCCACTTATGGCAGGTATAATATTACAAAGTGTTGTTTCTTCATTCTAATGTGATTACACAGATCTCTTGAGTTTTACATGGTTATGTTATGGTGAAGCAATCATAAATTCTATACATTCTTACACCATTAAGCATATGTAGGCTTGCTAGTAAGCAGGCCATTATTCAATCTTATGACACAACTGAATCTTGAAAATTAATATATTTTCACTATAGCTGCTTAAGAGAAAAATAATAATTAGGATTGTTCTAATTAATATAAACTGCCTTGTCTTGTTAAGATGGAACCTGACTGTATGCAGCAATATTTCTATTTCCTGTATCCTTGTTGCTAACCTCTTACGGATTGAAGATGTTTTTTTGTGTATGTTTAATTTTTACTTACCATATTTCCATTGGCTTCCAATTAACATTTTCTAAATGCATCAGGGCTTTCTGATGTGTGCTTAATAACAATTGTGTCTTTAATAGGACATGTGGTTCATGTTTGTTTACAAATGAGAACAATTTTATACACAGAATAGTGATTTCAAACAATGTAGCATCAATATTGTCCATCAGCCATTAGGAGAAAGGGGGTATCCTTTCTTTATTTTTGGCACATTGTGATCTGATGATAAGATAGTGATGATTCTGTTTTTCAGTGCATCCTGCATTTTAGGGTATACAGAAAGAAATCTTGGATAATGTCTGTTCCTAAAGAAACACTGGGCAGATCCTCAGCTGGCGTAAATTGGCATATCTCCAGTGGAGTCAGTGGAGCTACGCTGATTTATAGGTGTAGGTTGAGGTTCTGGGCCAATGTGTCTTGCATGAAACCGCAGTCTCTTTTTTCATAGCTTTCTATGCTTAATTGTTTAGTGCTACATAAAATATCAAATATATGGATTTAATGTTGAGTACTGTAGTAGTCCAGCAGTGAAATAATGATTGACAGATATGGTTACTGCCACCCCCACAAATGCTGTTCCAAGCTCAGATAAGCATTTTTCCGTAAGCATGCGTAAAATGGAAAAAACCCAAAGACTGAAATAAACATATATGTAGTATTAAACCCTCCCCTCTCCTTAGAAGTTTGAAAGTGACTTACTGTATTTAATTCTATTCTATTTCCTGCAAAAGCCTTTGAATTTCGGATTTTAAGTAAAAGCTTTCTTTTAAATGAGTCTCGCCTAACCTTAGCATCCTGAAAACTACACACAAAAAAAACAAAAAAACCCAAAACGCAACCTTCAAGAGTTACTTCATATCATCCATGTTTGTGTCATTTATTTAACTTCATTTCCATTAAATTCTTTGTTCAGTGTACTATAAATATCTACTGAAAGGCTGTAATGTATATGCAGAGTTGGAAGCGAGGTACAAAGATTTCGCAGGCACCTAAAATAGAGACAAAAATTATGGTTTTAGGAAACACGCCCTGGAGATGTCTACTTGGGCATCCAGCAGTGACAACTTCACTCCTTGAATGGCCACTG
This sequence comes from Mesoclemmys tuberculata, assembly GCA_007922155.1. Lineage (NCBI taxonomy): Eukaryota > Metazoa > Chordata > Testudines > Chelidae > Mesoclemmys > Mesoclemmys tuberculata. Next base: position 28,294,655 of record ML675616.1, read on the forward strand.
TGACCTGGAGATAGGGGAAACCTGGGAAAATTTGTTACTGCAGGTTTGGTCATTTGATTCTTTTTAGAGCAGGCAGATTAACACTAAGGGCTTGTCTACATGGAGATATGTACTGGTATTACTCAACTGGTATAAATATACTGCTATAGTTACACTGGTACAGCTCTTCATATGGACACTCTTATTTGGAATAACAGCGGCCTTTTTTTTTGGTTTAAGTGACATAAGCTAAACTGAAAAAAGGTGACTATTATTCCAAATAAAAGTGTCTATGTGAGGAGTTATAGCAGTATTATTATACTGGTATAATTATGCAGTTATAGTAATGTTAGTAAATTTCCTCACGTAGCAAGTCCTAACTTCAAAGAGACCATTTTTGAGGTGTAGACTGTGTGTTCAGAACTTATTATCTGGAAACAAAATCTCACCGTGAAGATGTCCTGGTTTTAAATGACACATCCTTCCATCAAGTGTGTCATAGTGCAAGAAACAAGCATGGTTGTGGGTCCCTTTAGACTCCTCCTATCCTTTCTGCTTATATTAGCAAGTAACCCATGACACTAAGAAACATCAAAAATATCTAAATAAATTTCCAGTCCATCTGGCAAAATATATTGTAGAGTCTCCTGTTTCAGGTTCCTCTAGAATGCCTACAGCATGAAGATCATAGCCTCTCCCAGAAGAATATATTCCCTCTGTGTAAGAAGGATAGACTCGATGATGGAACAGATCTTTTACATTTCTAGCTATTGTGATCCTAGATATAGGATGGGATTTTCAAAGCCACGTACATTGAGTTCTCAGTTTGTGCCACCTCTTTGAGTCTCCATTTTTAATTATTGTCTTTATTTACATCAGTAGAGAGTCTTCATCCTGGTCAAGTCTAGTAAAGGACATGTATAGAATGGGAGTTGAGGAATGCCAGAGAGATGCCTCCTCTCTCCCCTGCCCCACTGGTGTATACATTACATATATGCATTATACATTGCATGGGTTACATGGAACCTACCTTGGGACAGGAGTTCCTTTCATATGCATTTCTTGTCTTGTTCCCATTTTTTTTCTGTGTTGGGTATCCTGACACCACAAGATGATGCAATATTGTTTGACTAAGGACTGTCACAACCCCATCAACACTGGTAATCTTCCTTTCTTGATCTTGATCTGTTTCAGTGCTTGACCCCAGAACTGCCCTTTCTTTACCTTTCCCAGTAACCCCAGTCTCTTCAGCTACCCTTATCGCCAACCCCTTGTAACTCAGGACAGTCCCAGCCAAGCAGAGACTGTCAGCAACTATGGAGTAAGTGACACAATTCTTAAAGACATAGGGTTATATTAAGGATATTTTTTCACTCCTGCAGTGCAAACCAGCCCCCTAATGACATCTCAAATGGACATTGGAAAATTCTGTGTTTACATTGGGGCAGAAGTTTTCTAATATCTTTGTAAAGCATCTTGCACAATGGATCCTAAACCTGAGTGGGACCTCTGAATGCTACTATAATGTTCCTATTAAATAATGAAGGGAATCCTCCGTTGGTGGAGAACCAGTGTAGAGACTCCAGCACCACTGTCTATCCCAGCCTGTGGTGTAGGATCATGACTAGGAAAAGGAGACATTGCAAATGCATCCCCTGGCAATCCCTAATAGTTGGAATGGCGTCTTGAGGACATTGGCAACAGGCTTAGTTGAAAGTCATATTGAGGCTGTCTAATATATGTTATGGATCAACCTGGAGACTGGATGCTCCCAGAATGGGTGGGGAGTGCACAGGTGACTTACATTCCCTTTTGCATATGCACACACACCAAGCTGCTCTGAGCACAACTCAGCCACCTTCCAGGTTCTGGGCCAGCACATCAGTTCCAAGCAATGTTTGCTGAACTGTATCCAGTTGGGTTTTAGGATTGTCATCATCACACCATGTGTCAGGTCTTTAAAGTCCCAGAGATAGTGCCACTTTAATTTGGCCAGCAAAGGTTCTTTGGAGCCTGCCACCTTCCTTTATTTCTCTAGGCATGTTGTTGTGATCTCTGTGTTGGGCACAATAGCAGCAAAGCAGAATTAAATAGATATTATTAGCATCATTTACTAGTAATATGGCAGTAGCATCCAGAGGTGCCAGTGGTGTTCAGGACCCAGTGTGCTAGATGCTGTACAAAGATGTTAGAAAACATATGGAGTTTGCAATCTAAGAAAATAAGTGACGTGAAAATGGGGAAGGGAGACAATAAAAAATACACTTTTTCTGCGGAAAGATATACTTGTGTTTTTTTTTTTTCTGATTGTGTTTGTTTCTAACATTCCCTGACTGCCCATCAAATCATTATTAACTAATTTCTTATAGGCACTGGGGCAGATGTAGGTCCTGAGGAGAGGGCAGTGGCCTTACAGTAGAGCCCTGCATGGGACTATTCTTTAGTCTCACTCCCACTGTTATGGCAGTGGGTCCTGCCGGACCAGTGGGATCCCAGTCCCATTGCAGGGCTCTACCTTACAGATCCATTCAGTGTGGGTGCCCCTTACATAGGGCAGGACAGTGTCAGGCACAGATAAAATTGTGTGCACACAGACAGATGTCACTGTCAGAGTGGGGGAGGCTGGAGGGTGACTCACTAAAAACTATTTATTTGACTGTAGAGTGCTAGAGTTGGAGACTATAGCAGTAATTAAGAAGATAGAGATCAGCCCTAACCTTTACTATGCTAACCCAAACCTATTGCATTGCTCCAACCCTTACTATTTTGAGTTCTGCCATGGAGAGGGGAGAGCAGAGGCTCTTTGACAGATACCCTCCTCTCTTGCCCCACTTTGGACAATGAGACAATGAGTCTTAGAAGATTTGGACATGCCACCCTACTAACCAGCCAGATAAACTGTCCAGGCACAGGAAGGAGAGAAAGTAATTTACTCCTATCCCTCCCTTGTTGAATGGGTACAGTGTGGGCTGAATAACGGCTTCATCGAGCTGTAGGCTGAACCCCATCACTCCCTTTCCAAGAGCTGAAGCAGGGAAGGAGTGCATGGGGAAGCAGGAAAGCACCAACATGCTTCTAAATGCTGACCTTGTATACCAATGATTCTGTGTATTTGCGTTAATTCATCTAGATTATCATTAATAATTTTGTGCCAGGTACAGTGCTAAGCACACTGCCACTGCTTAACAGATAATAAATGTCAAGAGATGAGACATCTACTTCTGTCAGCCATGTATTGAGAAAAAGAGCTTTGGAAAAGCTTTACACAGGAAAATGTAGACTGAAAGTTTAAAATGAAAAATTCACAGCTGGGGCTGAACACCTGGTAAGATGACTTGTTGATGTAGAAGGTGTTTGTCATTTTCCAGTAAACATGCATATGGTCAATTAGTGACCCAAGTGATTCAGGAAGGGTGCTTGGAATTGATAGCAGCTTGAGATTCCCCACGCACACTATCTGGGAAAAATATCTATGCCTAGGCTGTGATTTCTGAGGAATGGTAGAATATGTTGCCTAATATTAAAATTCAACCTGAATAGTTTTAATCAAACCTCCTTTTCTGGTGTCGTTTACATTCTTTTTCCAAGACACTCTAACATGCAGTCGACTCTACATCTTTATTACAGCTTCATTAACTTTTTAAATCTCCTATTTTTGTATAGCGGACCTTCCTTCTTTTAATTATCAATTTAAAATTCAGTCAGTAACTGCTGCTATCTTAGCTTTTTGACATTTTTCACCTGTGGATTGTAAAATACAGAATTAAGAATCTTGTTCTGACATTGTATGTTGCTTTCTGATTCTAGCTGGAGTAGTGAAGCTGGAATTCAGTTATTCATTGTCATTCAGGAATTGTTTGAGTTGTGCTTTTATGCTTTATGACATCATCAGACCTCAGCTGAATTACAGTCTTGAATTTAGTTTTGCAACCATGTATTATCCTCCATGAGCTGTCACTGCGTCTGCTCTTTAGTATGATCATAAAATATAACTTGAGCATCCTCTTATACAGGAATTCCATTTTCCCTTTTTAAATACTTTTTGGTTGTAGATAGGATCACCTGGTTTCAAAGTCATTCAGTTCTCTTGCCTATCTTGATTTATAGTTTTTATGGCATACTCATCACCATGCTATCTAAATCTGATAGCAAATATCGTCTTTGATAGTATTTATTCCATCATCCGTTGCTCTGTGTACTTCAAGATGTTCCCCCACCCTCCATTACAGGCACAATGTTCACTCGTGGGTTATCAGGAACATCCAGTTATAAGGATGCACAATCAGATCAGGGTTACTGTAAAATTTGTCCCATCCCTTTTGTGTTCAGTTTCAAGTAATTGTTTCTTTTCATCTAATCAAATAATCAAAACTTGATGACAGTTGTGCTGTTCTGGGAGTTGGAGAACTAAACAATGGCTGTGACACAGCAGTACACCTGTGTTAAAAGGCTTGGTCTTTCCTGTCTGATCTAATTGAAAGCACGAATAATGTTGTGGAGGAACTTAAACAATACATCCCTGCACTGGCTAATCTCTCTCTGCAGAAAGATATTCACACCAAGTGGGGTTTTAGTTAGGTGGGGAGGCAGACAATGACTCCATTTCTTGAGGTGGCTAAAAGGATGGGTGAAACTAACACATCCTCTGCTCATCCTGGCTGTTTACCAATGTTGCCACTCTTTGGCATTTGTAACTGTCTCCCTCGAACACACTTTCTGGTACCAAGGACCTGTGACAACATAGACCTGGTCTGAGTTATAAAGAACTTTTGTCAAGATCTGTCCATCTTCATCTTGGTTTTCCTTATATTTATTACCAGCATGCTTCATCTTTGATATTTCTTTTCTTATGTGTAGCCAAATTCCCATGGGGTAAATCCTGAGCCTCTTTCACAGACGTTCAAATATTTTTCATAACTTTCTACAGTGCAGCTCAGTTCATCTCTCTAGGTGCAGCTATTTAGAACCTAAACTTTAAAAGTTTTGGAGGCCTGCTGAAAAAATTCAGACTTAAAGCACTGTAAGCTACATCAAAACCACAGCACTAAAGCTGTATACGTCTAACTGACAAGTTGGTAATGATTTCTCGGAGGCACATCTGGGCCCTTGCCTCTCTCCTGGACTTTCACATTTTTTTGTGATAGTCGTATTGGAATAGGTATTAAAATGAGCCAAACTAGCCAAAACAACACTTTACTGCAGTGCCAGAATGCCGCTCAGCCACAGTATCTTCAGTACATGGTGTCAGATGACAGTCTCAGCATAATAGGTAGTCTTTATGTTGTACTTGCAGGTTTTCAATCATCTTGTCATACCAATTATTTTTACTGAGACAAAAGGTTCTAATTTCATCGGAAAATAACTGACAGTTTAATAATACTTTGCATTTCTATAGCACCATTCCACCCAACAATCTCTCGGTACTTTACACACATTAATGAATTAAACTTGCTAGTAACCATGTGAGGGTGTATTATATCCTTATTTCACAGACAGGGAAACAGAAGCACAGAGAAATTAAATGACTTGTCAAGGACAGATTAGATATTAGGGGCAGGAAAGGGAACAGACCTCATTGTTCCCTATTCCTTGTCCTGTGCTTTAACCATTAGACCAGTACTCCTTGGCCATTGGGGTGTAACCTAAAAGTAAGTGATGGTGGGCAACTACTGGATAATAGTCATGAATTAAAGTGAGGGGGAACAAGAGGAACACTGCATCCCATCCTCAGAAAAAGCATTAAAAAAGCCACCCAGAGCTCCTGCTCCTCAGTGGCTGGAAGAGTGAGAACTCCCCCTTGTATATCAATCTGCTGTAACCACTGGGTCAGATAAGAAACGCCCTAAACAAAAAGGCATCCATCAGGAAGAGCCAATGAGAGCAAGGTCAGGAAAAGTGCAACTCACTTTCTCCTTCCTCTAAAATCCACGTGGAAGGAGCAGAGACCACGGTGAGTGACCCTTTGACAACAAATGCAATTCAGAGAGTTTTAGGGAAACTTCAGGAAGAAAGAGATCATATATATGCAAATTATCATCATCCTTCTCATCGGTTGTCATTGTCCACCAATTGGGTGTGTGAGTAACATTTCCTTTTTGTGGTTTGGTTTGTTTCTCAGTGTTTTCGTGGGAGGTGGTGGGTGAGTGACTCCGGTGATTGGGGATAGGGTATGAAGCCTTTCATGTTTAGTGAGTGAGTTGTGGTAAGAGTTTTGTGATGTTCCTGCAGTTCCCGATGGACTGGTGTCCATTTCCCACAAACGGAGCACCTTGTTCACCCGTCAGCGAGGTTGTCAGTTAGTGCGAAGTGTGGAATTGGTGTGCAGAATAAACTTCCCATTCACCACTGGAGACGATCTGTCTGGATCAGGGAGGACGCACACTGGTGTGTCTAGGCAGGAGAGTAGGAATCCTATGCTAAGGAACTGTTGTTTTCATAAAACAGAAGACCTGTGATGTATGAAAGAAAAAAACCCCGAAACAATGACAGCAGGCCCTGTGACTCTGCAGATCCACACTCTACGTTGCTCTGAATGTACAATGTGACCTAAGTACATGCCACCATCTCTCCCTCTGCACCTGCCTGTTACCTTCTTTTGAGCAGGCTACTAATTGAATTAGATATAACTCCTACTTTTCACTTCCCAACTAGCCCTCAAGAATGAACAGGCAAGTGAACTGGGAAAGAGCATGTGCATAAGCCAGAGAATAAGGGAAATCATCAAGTTACTCTAAATGTGCCAAGGCACAGTAATTATATTTATAGGTTACACTCATGATGCAATAAAAATATTGTAATACTGAAGTCTGTTTGTTCTGAAAAGTGACACTAAGCCCACATTGCCAGCTTTATAGTCACTTTCCAGAGTAACAAGACTCTGTAATATCAGTGTTCTCTATGTGTCACTTCAATATAACCTTTAAACCCAATTACAATTTCTTCTCTCAGTGTTTTTGTAATCAAATGCGCTCACCTTACAAGTAAAAGCAGATATTTTTCTAGCTGCCAACCTTGCAAACTACGCCTGAGCTCTGAGAGTCAAGCTGGGTTCTTTCCATTTTGCTTATCATCACTAGCAATACATGTTCTGTACTCCTCAGTGACACCTGTACAACTCCACTGCCTTCAATTTGTTATGTCAGTGTCACCTGGGCAGCCCCTGCTGCTGTCAATGGATTTGCACAGGTGTCAATGATTGGTACTTAGTAAACATTCCTGTTAGTGGTACACCAGATGGAAAATAGTCTAGCGCACTCAGCCTTTCCAGGACTGGAAGAAGGAAAGGTCACTACAAACTGATTTTAGTTACTAAAGTAGATGTATGAGACGGAACACATATAAAGTAGAGAGGTGCTATTTTTACATAGTCAGAGCGCTTTAAAATTAACAAAAAGAGAGCTTTTCCTTAGCGTTCCCAGTTAAAGGGGGTTAGAAATTCTATGAAATTGAACCTTTTGCTTTTTGAATACTACTATGTTTTTGCTATAAAAAATTCAACTTTTTTAAAATTTGCATAGAAACAGTTGCTCTATAAATACATATAATTGCAGTTCTTGGTCTTGTCTGTGGAATTCTTTAATTATTTGGTTTATGATTTTGTGAACCAAATGGAATTGGAATTACAGTATATCTGAGCTCGTGTCTCCTTTTAAAAATTGCTTTGTTTCTTTTAATGGAAATTATGATCTTTAAGTATAACTTGAAGATGATGGTGGAAATGGACTTTGTACCTTTCTGATCCTCAGCTTCAAAAGACAAGTGTCTTGAATCTGTTCATGAAGATACTCTAGAATCTTGACATCCCTTCATGTAAGAAAAATCATCAGTTCATATAAACTTCTAACAGCTGTTCTAGACGGTATTCAAGGCACCCTTAGCCTCCTCTTTGGTAAGCTAAATAGACTGAGCTCCTTGGATCTATCATTATAAGGAATGTCATTCTTGTAGCTCTTCTCTGAACCCTCTCCAATTTATCAATATGTTTCTTCAATTGTGGAAACTGGAACTAGACATAATGTTCCAGCAGCAGTGACTCCAGTACCAAATATAAAGATAAAATAACCTCTCTACTCATACTTAAGATTCTGCTGTTTATGCATCCCAAGATCGCATTAGCTCTTTTGGCCACAGTGTCACATTGGAAGCTCATGTTCAGCTGATTATCCACCATGACTCCCAAATCTTTTTCAGAGTTACAGCTTCCCAGGAGAGAGTCCCCCATCCTATAAGTATGGCATTCATTCTCTGTTCCTAGATAAATACATTTCTATTTAGCTTTATTAAAATGCATATTGTTTGCTTGCACCCAGTTTACCGAGCAATCCAGATTGCTCTGAATCTGAATTATTTACAATTCTCCCGATTTTTGTATTTTCTGCAAACTTTATCAATGATCATTTTAAGTTTTCTTCCAGTCATTCAGAAAAAAAAAATTACACAGTGTAGGCCAAGAACTGATTTCAGTGAGATCCTATGAAAACACATCCACTTAATGATGATTCCCCATTTACAGTTACATTTTAAGACCTATCATTTAGCCCATTTTTAATCCATTTATTGTGTGCTATGTTAATTTTATTTCAGTCTATCTTTTTTTAATCAAATGCTTTATGGTACTAATTCAAACACCTTACAGACGTCTAAGTATTATGTTAACACTATTACCTTTTTCAACCCAGCTTGAAATCTCCTCAAAAGAAAGATACCAAGTTAATTTGACAGAATCTATTTTCTATAAACCCATGTGGATATTCATTACCCCCGTATAATTCTTTAATAACTGAGTCCCATGTTAGCCACTCCATAATCTTGCTCAAGATTGATGTCAGACTGATAGGCCCATAACCACCCAGATCATCCCATTTAGCCTTTTTAACTACTGGCACAAAATTAGCTGACTTCCAGTCTTCTGGAACTTAATGCTCTAGCAAGGTCCTCAGCTAACTCTTCTAAAACTCTTGGATGCAGGTTCTCTGGACCGGCTGATTTAAAAATGTTTAACTATAGTTGCTTCTGTTTAACATTCTCCAGAGATAATAGTGGAATGGAAAGAGTGAGAATATGATGAGAATATATCATCTGGTTTTCCCCAAATACAGAACAGAAATATTTATAGAACACTTCTGCCTTTTCTGCATATTTATTATTAGTTCTGCCATTTGTATCTATTAATGGACAAATACCATTTTCAGGAATCAATTCCTAATTTCTGGTTTAGATTCATTACTATCAACTTCCTTTTTTCTTCTTGTGTGTGTGTGCATATACACACATGCACACTCAAAATGATGAGCCAAATCAACTTGGAAGAAGAATTTAATCAGAAAAATGGGAATGATAATTGGAAATTGTTTAAGAACACTTTACTAATGCCCAAAAAGCCACAATCAGGAAAGAAGGCCATGTTAGTTAAAACCTCACCCAGTTTAAAGGAGAAGTGAAGGCAGCTGTAAATATATTGAATCTGGAAGGAAAGCACCTCACACTCCCTGGTTAGTTGCCTGGTAACTTGCTTGGTTAGCTGCCTAGAAAGTGACTTTTTATACCAGCTCTTCCCTCGTTAGCTCAGCTCCATCCCTCACCACCAGAGAACAATTCACCACCCAGAGACTTCAAACAAGTGGGCTGATCAAAGCCCTAAGGGCTAGAGCCTCTCAGCCTTTAGCAAGGCACCTCAGGAGCACATGGTCCACATATGGAGACCATACACACAGACCAAACAAACAATCCACAGACGGACCAAATGCAGCATTCACCAAGTTCCACAACCTCGAAGTATGGACTGTGCAGCTACTCCCTCTGAAACCCCCAAGTTAGTTGCTTCTGTTCATGACTTTGTACTAGCCCGAGGCTGGAATAGCTCCTGGATTACACAGTTCTAATAAGTGAGTAGCTTTCAGAGCTTCAAGTGATACACAGGCTGGTTTGGATGTAATCATGCTTTTTTTTTCTTTTGCTTTTGTGGCAGCTCTATGCATTGCATTTTTGGTGAGTTCTCTAAAAAAAAAATCTGTGAAATGCCTCACTTTTACCTTCTTTTTTATTTTTCAAAATAAAGAAATAATTGTGTTTCTCTTCCTTTAATTTTAGTGAGAGGTGTGGCAGGTGCAATTCTCAGTCCTGTGTCTTTTAAGTATATGTTAACCCTAACAGGTACTGACAATGTAAAATGTAGGTCGTGTGTATATCTCTTTAATGTGAAAGCCTCCTACTGCAACCCTGAATCAGAGAGACCAATTGAAGATGTGTATAGCATATAAAGTTTGTTTAGATAAGTGACAGTGTGAATTTAGATATTAAGTGAGTGTTGTATAAGAAACATCTTTTCTGTCATGGAGATGTAAAATTATATCTAACAAATCTATATTAAAATAATGTTAAGGTTGCAAAGTCCAGCTCTGAGAGTTAGGAAATGTGAAAATCAAGGCTGCACATATAACTTTAATTCAGATCCCTGGTGCATATGTGTTAATGAAGTATTGAATTACATGACCACATGCTTTTTAGAAATTTAAAAACAAATAGAAATACCAGAACTTTTATCATGTGGAAACAAATTAATTCCCAACTTGGTTTCAGACCTTTAGATCCACAGAGTAGACACCTACCATTTCAACAACAGAGTAACTGGTAGCAATAGTAGGCTGTTATCCAGTGTCAGAGGGGGATGAACAAACATTTTGTCAGCAGAGGAACACAGAGACTCAATTCTAGGTTCTGTAGGATGTGTGCGCTTTAGTGGCTATAGATTTTTCTGACCCTGTCCCCAGTCCCAAGCTTATTTTGCCCCCTCTGCTCCTGTATCCCTTTCCCCATGTCCTGGCTCCTGTTTCCTTCTTCACCTATCCACACAGCCTCACACCACCAGCATCTTCCTTCATGCTGCTACTGTCCACCCCTGTATAGCTGTTCTTTACCTGTCCCACTATGCCATCCTCTCAACAACTCCATCATCACTCTGCTCCTGTCTTCCTTGCTCTTTCATTCTGCTACCCACCCTCTCCTGAAGGCCCTTTTCCTGCTCTTCACCTCTGTGCATTCAAGTCAAATGTCTTTCTTCTTTTCTTCCATGTTGCATGGGCCTGGGCATCAGCAGAGGGACCACAGAGACCACATGAGAGACTGTCTTTCTGATCACCGCTGGGCGGAGCAATGAAGGACAAGTCCTGCTCTGTTCCTGCAGCCCGGGGCTGGAGATACTCATTACAGATGTAATCTTTGGAGAATTTTGTTGCCAAACTCTAACAGAATTTTACAATACACGTGAAAATTGCTATTTTTTGGCCCCTTATAACTTGGCCAAATATGGGAAATTTTTCACAGATATAGCAAAAGGCACACACCTGGGTCCAGGGCCACCCACTACCAAATTTCCAGACCCTGTGTCGAACCATGATGATGCTAGAGCTTCTCAGTTAAACAATTGTAAGAATCTTTTAACATGGGGGAACTCTCCCTCACTTCACACAAAAATATATTTTCCCCTAATCTCATTCTCTGAAACAGCTGAACCATTTTAGCTGAAACCTTCCAAAGGAAATCAGTGTGAGGCTGTTATGTGACATGGAGAATTTCTTCCCAAACAGTTTAAGGACTGCAGTGCAGGGCTGGACAGTAAAGAAGCTGAAAACAGGGTCTCAGAATGAAAAGAATTGGGCAACCTTAATTGGAGGTTGTGCATTACAGAACATACACTGTTGTACGTTAAGCTTACTCATTAATTATATCAATTTCTTATAGCTAGTAAAATGCTAAAAAAAAAAAAAAAAGAAGAACCCTATGTTACCAGAACAAAATATTAGCCCTTGTGCAGAGCATTCATGCCAGTGATGTCAGCAGATTTTTTGTTTTCTTTTAATTTTTTTTTAAATTAGACTCGACATTTTTTTACTCTATTGGTACTCTTGGTTGGTTGTTTGCTCCTGCCTGCCTGTCCAGGCTTATACCTTCCCCTTCTATCCCTTTTCTTCCTATCAGTGTCCCTGTCCACCTTCCTTTTCGTTTCCTACTTCCTTGATCAAATTAAAATTTCACTCTTCTACTGTTCCCCCATTGTTTAAGGGGACAATTGGAGGTATTTGAAGTAGTGAGAAAGAGTTCTCTAGCATAGAGACTAGGGTGAATAAGGAGAGCATGGGGACAGTGAGCAGAGAGAGTAGGAAATGAAGAAAAATGTTGATGGATAGCCTCAACTGTTTGTCTTAGAAATTCAATGAGAAACAAGCCGAGATGGAAAGGGAGGACAAGTACAGGACAGTTGTTCAGGCCTCAGCTCTCCTACATAGCTACAAAGAACATTTAATATCTTGAATTTTGGTGGTGCCTGCACACATTTGCTCGGTGCCACATTTCTTCCCCCAGTCATGTCAAGCAGACAAAACAGTCAATGCAGTGTGTGGAAAGTGAATGCTCATTACTTAGCTTTTTTTTTTTACTCCTCCAATTTCTTTCCAAGTGAGCTGCTTTTGATCAAAGAGATATAATTAAAGAATTAAGTGAGTTTACCTCTAATAGATTGCCTGCAGTTTTCCACTGCATTTTTTACCAAGCAACAGTCTATTTTACATGATTGTCTATTACACTCATTAGATAACTAAGCAAGCTAATTGTGTATCTCTGGAAGAAAAGTAAATGAAAGGTAGAAAAGGTGTTAATGAGATGAATGTGGGTGCATACTCATAGGCTGTTTGTTTTCATTTAGCACATGCATCAGCTTGTAAAATATTTTTAGCTTTCATGTAGTATGGTGATCTTTTGTCATTTTGGTTGTGCCTTGCCCAGTGGCTGGCTGGTGTTCTGGAAAAGACTTCATTCTCCTTGACAAGAAAAGTAATAGTGATTAGTTCAGCTTCTTAGTTGGGTCTCTAAACTGCAACACAGGTGTAATTTCATAAAGGCAATAGTTTTTGGGTTGTTTTTGTCCATTCCTCCCAGCCCCCCTTTCTGGAATGCTCTCTGAGTAAGTTCTTTGCTTGCAGAGCAATGACACATTCCCTTGCTCTGGTTGATAAATATTTATGCCCAAGAAGGGCAGAAAGCTCACTTTTGGATGTTTTCCCATTTTACAGTGTGCTGGCTTTTGGCCTGATCTCTGTATTTAGAAAACATTGCGTATACCTGCATGCTTTCTTGACTCAATTTTCTATTGCTAAAGGGTCTACAGTCACTGCTGCGTGAGAGCTGTAGTACAACTGCAATACTTTCAATAAGCAGTCATGATACTTAAAGAAAGCAAGTTGAAAATGTGTAGCTATTTTTCTCTGTATAATCTTATTTTATGGAGAACTTCATAGCTGATCTCAGGAAATAGTGCAGCACTAAAACTGTAAAAATGATTTACAAAGCACTTTATAAATGTAGTGTTAAAACTGTACAGTTAAAAAAGAATGCAAAAATTAAAGTTATTACAGCAATATTAAATTGCCTGATTTCACAAATATAGTCTTTTATACTCCTGTTGTTCTTATTAACTCACTAATTTAACATATTTCTGAGTTTGGATTTTTCAAATCCAGAATACATCCAATGGGAACAGGTGTGTGTTTCGTTTTTTTGTTCTTTAAGGAAGTTGTTTAGGTTAGGAAGGAATGTATTTCCACTTTAGCTGTTAATACTGATGTTTTGCTAGAATTTAACTAGCATGACCCAGCTGCCCAAGCTTTTGGCTTTTGGAAGGCCAGGTTAACAGGGCAGCAGCTTATTATTCTATTTTTTCCTAGCTGTTGTAACAGAAAAAAAAAAAAAGAGGCTTAATTCAAAAAAGGGTGGGGGAGTTTAGAAGAAGGCACAGCTGGTTGGTTGGTTTGTATTTTGGAGGCTATTGCTATGTGTTTCAATGAGTCAATTAAAATCTCCTTATGCAGCTTGTTCCAGGAGCAGATGTGCCTGCCAAGCTGGGCCAAGCAAATGTGCAGTTAGGTTACAAAGAAAGTGGGCCTTCATTATGCCCTGCTAAAATCTTAGCAGATGCCCATTGAGCATACCTAAAAGGTTTCAGTGACTGGTTACTTCACTTATTTATTTTTTATTCTTAACTTTCTCCATTCCCAACATTATGAAAGGCAGCATTCCTCCTTAAGGAGGGCAGTGCAGTGTGGAGTTGTTTAAAAAGTGTAAGTATGTGTGCAGGTGTATGTTTGTGTGTGTATTATATGGGAAAAGGGTATCTTATCAACCATGTCCCATTAAAAAAGGTTAGAAAAACATTTCTGATTTTTTGCAAGCGCTGTTGGCTGAAAATGAATTTTTCAATCATGGACATCTGAAAACAAATGGAAACACTTTAGTAATTTTCAAAAGTCATCAGTGACTTAAAAATAACACTTCCCTCTGAAAAATATTTTAGCTGCTGTTCTTGTAAGTAATGCCTAAGACTACTCTAACTGCAAAAGATCAGAGCAACAAGTCTATTCTTCAATTTGTTTACTTTGGGTATCTGACACCATTTTGTGTAGTACCACTTTCTCTTTTTCCCCTTTTGTTTTTGTTTGTCTTGTCTTGTTTCCCCTTCACAAAGCAACAAGGGGGAGAAAAATATATATATACATATAAGAGTGTGTGCTGGCAAAACCACAAAAAGGCATGGGAACTCAGGAGTGGTAAAGTATATGCAGCTTCTATTAATTCAGTTTTTGAAATTGACTAGATTTCAAGTTTTAAGCATAGTTTCACTATCACCAACATCTACTGTAAGTTAAAAAAAACTATAAAGAGGAAATATTATTCATATGTTTCCTTCATGTCATTAAATGACTCAGGAGGTTTACAGTCTAAAGCCAAAGAAATAACACACACTGCCACAGGGGCTCCCACCAAAGACCTGGTGTGTTTTAATATGGTTGGAAACAGAAAACAAATTCATTTGTGCCATTGGAGAGTCTACCCACTTGTACTAGGAAGCATAAAAATAACACTAAGCATTTCTCATCTTCAAATGTTATATAGACACAATGAGCTGATTAAGAATTTAATGCGTCTCCTTTCAAATTCAAGTTTGTGCAGATGTAAGAGAGCAATAAATGGAATGATTTCACATAGAGAAATGAATGAGATTGGGACTAATCCTATACTTCTTGATAGAGGTATACACCAGGAATACTAATTTGAAGTTGATAGAGTAAAATGGTTTAAATCAGTAGAGAATCAGGTCTGTAGTTTCAGATTGCTTAAGATTTGATACCTTTTTCAGCTTCAGAGTTTGCTGGAATGCATTTTATCTTGATCGTATGAATTCCCAATGAATGCTGGCAGGATCTCTTGGTAGCTACCTTTCAGTTGATTAGGAAAAATGCTTCTTGTGTCTGTTAGATAAGAAAGCAGACTTAATGCTCTTTTGTGTTTCTAATATAGCTGTATGCTGGCCAATTACTTCTTCATCAACTTGTTCAAATATAAAAGCATCTATGAGGTGATTTTTCCCTCCCATCCCTCCCAACATCTATGCACAAAGGGCATGTGAACCACAATGAGGTGAAAGTACAAATTTGTGGGGTAGGAAAACAACACACCAAACACCTTCAATATATTATTAAACCTGGCTATAGAATATCAGTATGTGTATATTTCCACTTTGCCATCACAATTCATATTGACTTTTTCAGATCTGAGATGAAATGGCATCTCAAGCAAGGTTCATTTAAGGGAAAAACGGACGGTTAACAAAATGCACTAGAAGTGATTATGGAATTGCTCCTCAGGGATTCCTGATAAAATCAAGCAAGATAATCTTATATTATATAAAGATGTTAGATCAAATCTTTTGGGTCTGATATCTTAAGACACTTATTACATTTTTTTCCCCTTTGTGATTGCGGAATGTGTGACAGATCACCTTTTTTAACGTATAGTGGGCTGGAAGCTCAGATGGTTTTTAAAAAACTCTAAGAGCTATTGAGCTGTTCCTGTTTGACAGTCATAGGCTAGATTTCCTCATTTATATTTAACTGTAATCATGGGCCTTGAGAAGAGTTTCTAATTTTAAACACAAGCTGCTTTTTTTTTTTTTCGCTTCAGAAAAGCTTTAATTTGCTTGGGTGCATCTCTAATTTAACTGCCAACACACTTCAGCCCTGGAGTGGGCTTTGTACATGAAAACTGTGCCGCCTGTTTCTTCTGAGAATAAAGATGGACTTCTGGTTAAAACCCAGGCCTTGGGTGTCAGATGAACTGTGTTTTATTCTCAGCTCTGCCACTATCTTGCTGTGCAGTTTTGAATAAATATCATCTCTCTATGCTTCATTTAATAACTGTGTATCTCACAGGCATGTCAGAAATCTAAGTTAATCAGTACCTGGAAAGTGCAAATATGAAGAAGTATTTCTTGTTATACTGTACTACCCAAAGTCAGTCTCCTTTCTAGCCATATGCAGAAATATGTGGAGATGTTTCTAAATCCTGCCTTTCCTGCCATCACTTCCTGTACTGTTTCTTTGCAAGCTTCTGTCAGAGATTCACATTTCAATTAATACACCAAGTGGCATCAGTGAAAGATTGTGTTTAATCAGTGTGCTTTACAGCAAAATTGTGACATTTGCCTAAATGTCTACTTACCACACGTCTCCATAAACTGCTTGCCTTTACTGCAGGGCAATGCTAAACCCAGAGAGAGGAAACTGTGATGGCCACCAGGTATGTTCATGTTTGTACTGAACGTTGTCCGTTTAACAAAGATGAACATGAAACATAAAATCCATATGTTTTGATTTGTTGATGCAATATTAATTATGCAAAAGATCATAGCATAACACAGTGCGAACTAATTTAAAACGATACAGAAAAATATAAATCTCAGGATTCAGAGTGTAATTCTTCGGTGAGAACACCCAAATCCTAATCTTTACTCCTGTGAGAATTTTCTTTAGCAGCCAGTGTGAAGTCCCACACTGAGTCTGTGGTTTAGTGTTATTTTTAAACTCTGTGATGCATCTATACGGCAGCATCACAGGGTTGGCAGCCAGAAAACTTTGACTCTCTTTCTGGTTTTGCCAACAGAGTTAATGTGTGTGATCTTGTGCAAACACTTAGGCCAAGCATATAAATTTATGATTAGGCACCTGAAGAAGATACACACACAGCTTCCATTGATACCAGACCCTCTGATAGTTAGGTCATTTACTGAACTGTCTAAATATGAATTTGTGTGCCTAGCTTTAAGGAATGAACTCAGTGAGAGCTATGAAAAATCTGAACCTCTGAAAAATCAGGCTACTTACGTAAGTGTCCAAATATGAAATGAACTGATTAACTTCAAGTACCCAGGTTTCAAAATGTTGGTGTGAAAAAAAATCTTCCTTATTTTTCCTCCTTATGTGAATAGAGTTTGATGTTTCCCAATCCCTCAAGGATGTGAAACTTACTTAATTGATCATTTGGAGTATTCAAATTGGATATAAATGCTAAGTAAAAGGGCCAAATAGTAGTAGTACTATATTACAGAGAAAGATGTCTATAATTACTCATTTGAAAACAATAACAAAATATCTGTATATAAAGAAATAACAGAAACTTTAAATGGCTGTAGCAAGTGTCCTTGAGGTCTTTTTCAGTAATCATAATGTTGCTTGCATGTGTTAGTGAAGAGATTTCACAACATACATCATTAACCCTCATCATCTATCTAACCACAGAGATCACTTAAGCATACAGAAAGTGTTCAGCTTCCTCACTGTTACAATGGGCAATTTTTATTGGAACCATCATAGGGTGCCCACATGGATGAGAAATTCATTTTGCTGTCAAACAGCATGTGTAAGTGAAGTAGCATTCTCTTGGAAAGATTACTGCAAATTGATATAAATTAAGGTCTGCTTTCTCTGAAGGAGGACGTTAATCGAAGCAGGATTAAAGCTATAGGTTGCTTTCATTCTTTAGAGGTGCTTCACTGATTTGTTAAATAATGGATTATTTGATGTACTGTACTGGGACTGATGTAGGTCACTTTCATCTTGGACTGCTCCAAATTTAAGGAGAAAGAGGAATGTGTTGTAATTTGCCAAATACCAGGTTAGAACCAATATAACAAGCAAATAAATTATTCTAACTTTTTTCATTTCCCATATATCAGGATCTAAACTTTTTAGTATCATTACTATATTTTACAACCCCCAGGCCCAACTGAATAAACATTTCAGTGACATAGCTTTAATTGCTATCCTACTGAAATACGTGTTAACACCTCTTTTTAATAAAAGATTTGTCTGTGGCAATTCCAAGGATCAAATAGTGCTCATGGAATTGAATCAAATTTCTTTTGACCATGTAAGAAGTGGTTAAAGAGATATTTGACCCTGCTTTTTTACCTTTGACTTTTTGAAAATTACATGCAATTCTGTATAATTTTCCAGTCCCCAAACAGGTGCTTTTGGTACTTGTAAAAGAAAAAATGCATCAAGGAATGGATGGCTTAGAGACTCTGGCGTTAAAAGATAATTAACATGAATAGAGCCTTACATAGGCACCAGGTTCAGTTCAGATCTAATTCATTATGTGTCTGACTCAAAAGCCATTACATTACAAAAGCTGTTCAGTAGCCCACATGTTGTGATTGGGGAGGATAACAGCCAACACTACACAAAAACACCTTCTTTGAAAACACATTGGCACACTTGCTGCAAAATCTTGAATGGGCTATTGGAAACCAAACTTTCCTTTCATCCTTAGAAGTGGTCAGTCCGAATTCAAGGTGGAAATACATTGGTTTGACAGAGAGAGAAGCTGGTATTGTTCCTGATTGTGCCTCATATTTTCTATGGATATAGGATCTGACCTATAGTGAGCCTTGGAGTATGTCTAAACTGAGAATATGAGCCAATGGGGTGTCTGACTTTTCAATTTAACTGACTTCATAAACTATAAAGTGCAAATGCTTGTACAAGTTGAATAATTTGCCTGAAGATTTACTATATTTACAGGGGAGAATCAGGAACTTGTGTGTATAATAGGCTGGCAAAAGGCATAATTAATCAGTTGCACATGCAATTTTAGTTGTGCAGATGATTAATAAGGGGTTCAACTGCATGTGCATTTTATTTGTGCAGTTACATGCCTACATTATTTCTGAATCAAGCCCTAATATAAACACAACAATATGTGTATCACAGAGTGCACAAATGAAAAAGAGGAAAGTAATACTTTGGTCAAACTAACAGAGTTTAAATAGTTATTAATTGTTAATTCAGGGTCAGAAAAATCTGTTTTTATTGTTAATCTAGACAATCATTGCATCTCCCATCTTCTCATATCAGTAGAAGTGCAAAATAGATATAAATGAATCCAAAATGTAATATGCCTTCATAATTTCAAATATAGTGGAATTTGGCTACAAGGGACACCTCAATGGACTACAAATTGTTGCAATTACCTTTTAAAATAGTTTGTGTTTCTGCATATTATATGTGTAAGAATTTAAGAACTAAAGGGAATATTAATTTCTTACAGGAAGTTTTCAAGATTGATGAAAATTTTAATCATGTAGATCAATGGCTCCCAACTCTTTTGGCTCGAGAGCCACACATATCATTTTTACAACCCATAAGGGCCACCAGTCTATCAACTCTTAAAAAATGTATCGACATATGCACCATTAAGGACTAAAAAGCACTACGTAGTTAAAGTCAACATTTTGATGCTTCTGTGCTCATTTTTAGATTCACTATTTTACACCAACGAATTACTCACAGTATGTCACACACTCACAGACAAAGCACTAGTGTAGATGAGTGACTATCACTACACATTGAAGCAGTTGGCCTGGCAGTTAAGTCACAATGGGTGCAAACTGGAAGGCACCAATTTATAGAGTCCTGCCCCTCTTCTCAAGCATGGTGGGTCCTGGCTTCTCTGCCAACAGTCCTCCATCCCTCAACTGCAGTAGGACAGAATGGGTCCAGTGAGGAGGCTGCCTTCTTCTTGATCTCCTGTCCTCCTGGCTGCAGCCGGGAAACCACATACATCCTGTAGCCTTGTGTGCTCCACCTGGTTACCTAGGCAGTGGCTCCTTTCTGCAGCCAGGGGCATGGGAGACAAGAGCTCCCCCTCCATCTGGCTCCAGCAGGGATCCTAGTGCCTAGAGACCCAGGCATAGCACTTTGCCGTATTCCCTGCTGGACCAGGTGAGGGGATCGTAGATCTCCCCTTGGATGCAGCAAGCAGCAATCTTGTAGCCCTGCGGCAACATGCTCCGCCTAGATTCTTAGGCAGCAGCTCACTTCTGCAGCCAGCTGTGGGGGAGCTTTGAAAGACCCCGCAGGCCACTTTTGGTCCCTGGGCCGCAGGTTGGGAATGACTGATGTAGATCATTATTCTTAAAAGTGATGCAGTTATTCATAAAATTAAGGTTTAAAAGTCAGATTTCACATGCAGCTTAAAAATATACAGAGTATGGTTCATTTTTATAAGCTTCCAAAAATATTTTTGTTGAGACTGTAATTACTTAGTACAGTTAATAATGAAATGTTTCTGGGGGCAATGCTTTTTATCTGGCTAAAGGTTCAGGAGTGGACCTATGAAAAAGAATTCTGCATAATATATTGCATGAAATATTTTCCTGGTGGGACATCCTGATTAAGCAGATGTTCTTAAAACTTGGGCTGAGATAAAGTGCCACTGACTATACATAAAGATTCCCAGATGGCCCCATCAACTTAGGACTTCACAGACAAGTTGGCATGGTCTGAAAATAGTATTTTCTTCTTCTGTCACGACCTAGGTTTTTTTTGGAGAAGCTGGTAGACTGAATGTGCATTTAGTGACTGGATGTCAGAAATAGTTGTACTGCCACTAGGTTTTTGGTATCCAATCTGTTATTGTAACTCTTATGACAGATTGACTTGCTCTTCTTTCCTCTCGAGGTCACAAAAGAATGAGTTCTATCCGCCTCATTGATAAGCATTAAAAACCTGGGAAAGAGTCCCAGTACTGATTGCAGGTCTGTACCCACATTGGTCAAGGTCTTGAGTCATCACAAAATGTAATGAGAAAATGAGTATTTACTTTATTATAAAATGAAATACTTTCTGGAAAGAGACTCCAGGTCAGGACATGCACCTCCTCCCACCCAGTGCGTGCTCTCTCTTTCCCCACCCCCTTAATCACAGTGACCATGCCTTATTGTGTTGTTGCATTGTGAAATAGTGACACAGCGTCAAACATCTCAGTACAGTGCCATTATTACTTACATTTTTTCTCTCCATCTCAAGTTGGTACAGTGTTACACAGGTTTCACAATCTTCTTGTTGTTTTCTTGTTTGATCCCTTTTACAGTTTCACTACTTCCACAAGGGCCACAAACAAACAAAAAAACCCAATCACATAAATAAAGGAAGACAGAGAGCGGATTAATGGTCTGATCCATGGCGCACTGAAGCTAACAGATGTTATTCCACGGACTATAATGGGCTTTGGCTCAAACTTTGGATTCATTAGGAGATCTAGAGAAGATAATATTCCTATATATATATAAAACTGTGTTATTCCGTACTCACTGTTGTTCACACAACCTGGCAGGGCTTCATTTATTCAAACATAGTAGTCTATCATTTCATGTGTATGTTTGTGTAAGTAATAGAAGTATATATAGGGCTTGGAATATCCACTCACTCAGTTCCCAGTAATAATTACCATGCATTTCATAGTGAATGAGAGAATTTCTGCGGAATTTCTGGTTTGATTTAAAAAAAAATCTTCAATGCCTTATCGTTACTAAAATAGTCTACCAAATAAGAATCAAATGTAACCAGATGCAGTGTTCTTTTCTCTTCTTTTTGGGCCGTGCTCATCGTGGTATCTGAGCTTCTTCCTCAGTCTTTATACTGACTGTCCCCGTGTCTGTGATGCTGCTCACAGCATTGCCAAGCAGCAGCAGGGTGAAATTAAGAAGGCTGGTTGCTTTGACTGCTGCTGTTCAGAAAATAATCAAGAATTTGATGTCAGTTTAGTAAATTCATTTAGCAAAGCTATGAGTCATTGGAAGGGAGTAGGACCCAAAATGTGAAGGCTGGGAAAAAGCAGGGTATTAGAAACTTCCTCAGACAGATAATAGGTAGATTCATGGAGACTGAGGTGCTTTGCAGTTGTTAGGTTGCTCTGCCTCTGAAGGGAGGGAAGAAGAAACAGAAAACGCCTCCTCCCTCCCAGCCATTAAAGGTGGTAATTCAGTTCCCATATAGATGTATGTATAAACAGAAGGATCAGGAAATTAAAACAATGTAACCCTAGCCACTGTAGACTTTCACTGTCTTGATTTTAATGTATGTAAAGCTGGAATCTGGACTCTCCCATCGCGTTTACAGATGAGTGTCTGGCTAGTGTTACCTTGAGTTCTGGGTTTGTTTATTTCTATGGCTTCTCACATGGGAAACGAGTCTGATCCTGGATTTACAAATTCAGTTGCATGTCTTGCAAGTGCAGTCATTGCTGTGGGGAGGGTTTGAGGTGCTATCCATACAACATGCTTTCCTCTTCTACAGAGACCTCACATGCCATTCCTCAAAAGCGGGGACAGCCTCATGGCACAGACCTCTTCATCTGAGTCTGTCCAGTGCAACGAGTTCCCAAGTTTTAATGACTATCTTGCATGTTTTGAGGTTGGCCTTCAAGGTATCTTTGTATCTGAGGAGGGGTTGAACCTTAGAGCAGGTTCCTGTGCTTAACTGACTGTAGAGCACCACTTTGGGTATATGAGAAACCTCCATGTAGATCACATGTCTGACTCAGTGAAGTTGAGCCCTGATGAGCATGCTCTCAATGCCAGGTATTTGGCACCTCTCAAGGACTTTAGTGTTGTAGGTAAAAAGCTTAGACAAAAAGTTGGTTTCTTGTTTTTTGCATTTAACTTTTTTTTCCTAGTGTCATTGCCTATACAGTGAGGTAAACATAGGAGTGCTTCTAGATCTACATATTCCATTGTTCAAGGGAAAACACACTAAAATTATTGGACCATTTTTTTAATGGTGATGTAGCTATGCCAGTATCGTTTCCATAATACAGACAGTGTTGTAGGAGCCTAAAAAACCTATTTACATAAGACACTTAGGAGATTATCATGTATAATACCTCCAAAACTGCATTAAAGAATGTTAAGCTTGCAAAGTCAAGCATTAATTTAGGAAATGCCAGAATTAAAGTTCCCTGTGCAACCTCACTTTGGTCCCATTGTGTGTATGCATTGCGATACAGTCTTTGACATAATCACGTACCCTTTTTCTCCCCAGGACTTCTGCCTTATTCATTGTATAGGATGGACCTCTCTGGTTGTGAATTGGGATTGTGTAGTGAAAGAAGTTATTGTCTGTAGGACCCTAGCCTCATTTGCTGCTGAAGCTGGAAGGTTGTGTAATGCACGAGGTAGGAGATTGCAGGAAGGGAAAGGACAGTGCTGT
Source organism: Mesoclemmys tuberculata (assembly GCA_007922155.1). Lineage (NCBI taxonomy): Eukaryota > Metazoa > Chordata > Testudines > Chelidae > Mesoclemmys > Mesoclemmys tuberculata. Next base: position 28,318,009 of record ML675616.1, read on the forward strand.
GATAAAGGCAGGTGAATGTCATTGGAGACTTGGACTCTATCCCTGCCTTTGCCACAGAGTTCTTATGTAATGCTGGGCAAGTCACGTAAACAAGGCTTTTCACAGGTGCTTGAGCTAATGGAATAGGCTGTCATCCTGTGTGTGGACTAGTCACTAGTGGTGATTGAGACACACATTTTGATTACCTATGATGAACCTGTTTCCTAGTGTTTTGCTTACAGCAGAGGAATAGGAAGAGTCAGGAGTCTTGGGTTCCGTTCCATTCCATGTTCTGGAGGGGAGTGTACCGTAGTGGTCACAGACCCTCTGACTCTTTTAGCACCTGACACCGCCCCCCTCCTCCTGTTCTGTACCACTGCTGTCTCTTATGGCTTGCAGTAGACAGGAGCAGCATGGCAGGGAAGATCCTGCTCAGCCCTGGCAGCCTCAGGATGGAATATGTTCAGTCAGTTTGGAGAATTTAACTGTCAAACAAGTTTCTGATGAGCATGAGGTAATATCTTTTATTGGATCAATTTCTGCTGGTGAGAGACAAGAGCTCTTCTTCAGGTCTGGCAAAGGTACTCCCTCATCAGAGCTAAGTGTAAGGTGGCACAGATAGTTTAACGTAAGTAATTAGCACATATTCTAGTGGACCATTCAAGACAGAGTGGCAGTCATAGGACAAAAACAGGGTGTTAGTGGGTAACAGATTGTAGTAATAAGTCATAAATCCAGCTTATCTGTTCAGTCCATGGTTTTTAATATGTAGCAGAGTTACGAATTTAAGGTCCCAGGCTCATCTTTTGAAAGTGGTGTGCAGTTTTCCATTGAGGAGGATGATTGATAGATCAGATAAAGAATGATTGCTTTGTGAAAGTGTTCACACTCAGGTGATATGTTTTTGTCTTTTTATCATCTTCCTGTGTGAGTTTATTCAAGAGCATAGTGATCATCTCATTTCACCCGCATACTTGTTATTGGAGTATTTAGTGCACGAGATGAGGTATACCACCTGTTGTCATAGGCATGTGTAGAATCTATGGATCTTGAAAGGCGCTTTGTGTGTGCAGGCAGGGTTGATCATAGTAGCAGTGGAATATGTCTGAAAGTTTTGGATTTATTCTGGAAGGCTCTGGTGCCATTTTAAGTAGGTGTGTGCTGGGGGTCGTTTGCTTCTGCTGATAATCTTGGAGAGGTTGGGGAGTTGTTTCAAGGCCTGAAGAGAGGATTCAGGCAAGATTTCTTTTAGGGTGGAGTCCTCATCAAACATGGCATGTAGTTTGATGGGTTACAGTGTGGGGTGCTGGTGACAACTAGGGGTGTGCGGTCGAGGTGGGGGATGAGCATTTGGGTGACTCGTTTCATGATGCGATCTACCTCTTTGGTGGAATGTCCTTGTTTGGTGAAGGCGGTTTTAAGTATGTTAAGGTGTATATCCCGGACTTTCTCCTTGGCATATATTCTATGGTATCTGAATGCCTGACTGTAGATAACAGATTTCTTGGTGTGCCTGGGGTGGTTACTGGATCTATGAAGGCAAGTGTGGTGATCAGTGGGTTTCTTGTATATGGTTATCTAGAGGGCTACAACTATAGTGCATACATCTCCTGAGCATGGGCTGTTTGAGATTTTTCCAATTTACAACTTGGCCATGTTTGGGCATTTACCCCCTGCCAAATTTCAAGTTCCTGCTTCAAAGCACAGAAGTACAAAAGATGACAGGGACTTCTTCTGAGGCAGAGAGAGGTAGGGGCTGGGACAGAATGGGCCCTCCAGGGAAAACCCCAGAAAGAGGCAGACTTGTGCAGGGAAGCTTAGGCTGATGTTTAATCTATATATTTTTTATTTTAACTATAAAGGCAAGTCTCAGGAATGGGGTGAACTTGAAGAATATCCAGTGTCTCTACCCTCTGTCCAGAGTAAAATGGAAATACCACCCGCTTACACAAAAATTTTATCTCATTATTTGAAGAACTCTCCTTCCTTATATGTTCTTTAGTTCTTTAATCATATAAAGGACCTGTTACATATAGCAAGGATGGAAAGTCTGAATTATCAATGGAACTAATGCTGTTTGTACCACAAGCAACACTTGCTGCTACTTCTTTACCTTCTCTCTTAGCTTTTCTTGCTCTTTTAATAGTTTCTTCAATATTTATAGGTAAGTGCAGGTTGATACTAGAATCGTTGAGTAGTATCACTGGATTTTGTACGGTTAACGTTGATTTTTTCCCCTCCTGCTTTACCAAATACAGGAGTGTGTAGTCTTAATTGGTTAATATTTGCACAATGCTTTGAAGTTGTTAGGATTATGATGATGATTATTATTAGGTTTCTTTTTATGACATAGGTATGCCTATTAAAACCATAGTGTAGACACTTTTTGATGCACAAGCACTTTTATATTGCTATAAGTGCATCCACACTAGAGGATTTTGCTTGTATAACTATACTAGCAAAACCCATGTAGTGTATACAAAGTTTATGTCAATGGGACAACTTACATAAAGCCAAGCAAGTGCTTACAGATGGGAGCTTAAGTTGTGATTATTGTTGGGTTTTTTGCATGGGTAAACACTACTCAAAATACCTTAATGACTACTGTCTACCTGATATTACACTGATACCATATATTCCCTACCAGGAATATTAAAGAGATGTACAATGCATTCAAAAGGAAATCTAGGATTTTTTCTGGGACTTTTTAATCATATATATACTTTTAAAAACTTCCTCTATACATGCAGAAGACCAAATGTACAAGGAAATGGGCCAAATTAATTCCTGGTGTAACTTCACTGATGTTATACTAATAGTAAATCTGGGCCAATTCTGCTTTAGCATGGTTATTTCATCTCCCTTGAATTTCTTCTCCTTTAATGTGTCTTGTTTGAGAGACTTGAATTTTTACCTTTTTTTTTTTTTTAAAGGATATGTTGGTCTAAATGCGCTAATGGGTGCTAACTCAAATCAATTTTAATCTTCTTGTGTCCAATAATTTACTGCTGTATTTTCATATCATAGCTCTGTTAAGGAGATAATACTTCAGCTGGTCTGTCAGATTTTATATTCTTTACTTTCTGGGAAAATCCTAGCCCCACTAATGTGAATGTGAATTTTGCCATTGATTTCATGTGGCTAGGCTTTTTACCCTCTATTACTTCAAAAGCAATTACAAGCAGGGGGTTTTAAGTGGACAAGGTCTCATGTAATGCTTCTGTTCTCTGACTTGAGAAGTATTCATAAATTCCAGACAATATCATATATTAAAATATATTTGTGACTGGAATATAATTGAATTTAATAATAAAACCTAGTATCCCATTGGGAGTTTATTATAATTTTATTAACAATTCTTTTGCTTATAAACAAGAAAAGATTTGTTTTGTTATAAATAACCAGGAAAAGTATAAAAGTGTTTGCCAAATGTCTTTGTGGACTTATGTATTGACTACAAAGGATTTAGAATAACTTGTTTCATAGGCGAGAGAATGCATGATTTTCCAAGCAGATTAAAAATTATCCAATAACTGTAGCCATGTGTAAGAGCATCCTTCATACTTTAAAGGGAAGCTATCTTTTGAGAAATACTGAGGATTTGTCATCTTCCATTTAACTTTGATAAAAAAGCATAGTTATTTCCTTTAGTTCATATATATAGGACCCAGGTAGAAATGGACATGTGATGAGAAACATTTATTTTGCCTTTAGAAACTTTGGTTGCTTTTGGTCAAAAAATGAAAATAAATGACAGCAAAAACAAACAAATTAAACCTTTTTTTCATAACCAAGCAGCTCAAGTAATTATTAGCCTTCATCTAAATAATGTTTTTTCACTAAAGAGAGCACCTTCCCATTCTTTGTCATTTGTTCCTGTGTAGGTGTTGGATTAAAAATGTTATCATCTGAATATTAGTTTCTTATGTTTGGGAGTTTTGCTTTCCTGTTGCAGTTTTAGCAATTGGATGGTCAAGAGTAATGGTAATAACACCTAGTGCTTATATTGCATCTTTTAAAAATACATCTCCAAGAGCTTTAAAAAAGAGGAAATAAGAACAGCCGTACTGGGCCAGACCAATGGTCCATCTAGCCCAGTATCCTGTCTTCCAACAGTGGCCAATGCCAAGTGCTTCAGAGGGAATGAACAGAACAGGTAATCATCAAGTAATCCATCTTTTCGGCCATTCCCAACCTCTGGCACACAGCAATCCTTGCCTATCCTGGCTAATAGCCATTGATCGACCTATCCTCCATAAACTTATCTAGTTCTTTTTTGACCACCATTATAGTCTTGGCCATCATAACATCCTCTGGCAAGGAGTTCCACAGGTTGACTGTTCCTTGCTTGAAGAAATACTACCTTTTTAAATTTTAAACCTGTTTCCCATTAATTTCATTTGATGACTCCTAGTTCTTGTGTTATGAGAAGGAGTAAATAATCCTTCCTTATTTACTTTTTCCACACCAGTCATGATTTTATAGACCTCTATCGTATCCCCCCTTAGTTGTCTCTTTTCCAACCTGTAAAGTCTCTTATTAATCTCTCTTCATATAGAAGCGTTTCCAGCCACCAAATCATTTTAGTTGCCCTTTTCTGTACCTTTTCAATTCTAATATATCTTTTTGAGAGGGGGTGACAAGATCTGCATGCAGTATTCAAGATGGGGGTGTAGCATGGATTTATAAAGAGGTAATATGAAAACATCCACTCAGTGTGCAGTGGCAGTCAAGAAAGCTAACAGGAAGTTGGAAATCATTAGGAAGGAGATAGGTAATAAGACAGAAAATATCATATTGTCTCTTTATAAGGCTGTTTTAATGAGGCTGCTTACCCACCTTTGAGATCCAGGGGCAGAGGGGGCACCGCCAAACAGCTGAGTGGTAGCCCACGGTAAGCGGGGGGACGCTGAGTGGTGGCCTGTTGGAGGGGTGGGGACCAAAGAGCTGGGTGGCGGCCAGCCCCCACCCCGGATCTCAAAAGTAGGGCAGCAACCTCAAAAGCTATGAGCCGCACACAGCTGCTTGCCTGTCTTTGGGATCTGTGTTCGATCTACCATCTGCAAAAACTGGGCTTTTGTGGCAGTTGGGGGCGTAAACTGCTAGACATAAAGAAGGGGGGTGTCATCAAATAAGTTTGAGAACCACTGCTTTAACTATGCCCAATAAGTTATTAAGCTTCAGAAAGTAAAGTTGCAGGGCCTGATGGATGCTCTGTTAATTGGTATATGAAATTCTCTGATACCATTCCTTTTTGTTTGCACAAAATGTGTAGTTATTGTAAACTAATGAAAACCCTACTGCCTGCTCTTACTGAAACTACAGAAATAGTCATGATCAAAAAAGATTAAAATCTGTAACTGTGTACTTCCCTCCTTTTACTATAGAGAGTAAAGTGTTTCTTAAAGTATTTGCCAACAGATGGGCCTGCTGGTTTCTACCAATTATACAAACATATTGGCCTGGTTTTATACAGCACTGGGCAGTCAGCACCAATGTAAGGAGATGATTGAAAGTTATTCATTTACTACGATGGCACAGCACTATGATCCACTGTTTGGGTCAAGGTAAAGTCAGAAGATATTTGACTGTGTTTTGGGGAAAAGTCTATTTTATTTGTAGCCCTAAAAGCCTTTGATTTAATTCCTAAATATTATGTATGGATTCATCAAAATCATACCGCAACAGTAAGAATGATAATGTACAATTGGAGACCTTCAAATTTTCAGGTGGGACCAGACAAGGCCGAACTTTATCCCCATTACTGTACACATTGGTCATCAATGGTCTTCAGTCATTTTCATCTGTTGCAGCAGATAAGACTGGCAACCCTGAATATAAGATTTATCTCCTTGCTAATGATCTGCTACAATACTAACTTTTTCCCCCAAATTCTGTACCTCAGGTAATAGATCTACTTCTTAATTTTAGAAAGCTGTCTGAATTCAAAATCAATATAAATAAATCTATAGCCAGCACTGACTAGAGTCTTTCCAAAAAATTGCTACCAAAATTTACAGCGAAACTAGGCACCCATCAAGTTTAAATATAATGGAGTAATGGCACAAACCAATTTAATATCTTTAATGAAAACATTCATCCACTGTTTCACAAAATATAGACAGACCTGATAAAATGGTAGGCTCCCCTGCTGTCATTATCAGGCTAGGCTTATTTCATTCAATTAACATACTACCAAGACAATTTTACTTTTTACAAGTCCCCACTGCATATGTTAAACCCATTCATAACAAGCTACTGGATCGAGATTGTGGTGACAAAGGGTTAAAAACTTTTTAGTTCATCTATTTTCCACGCCTTAGACGGGCGGGGGGCTTGGAGGAGAGAGGGAAAAAGTATCTTTCTTATCTTATTTACTTTCACTAATTTATGACTCTGTGGCAGTTTTACAACTTGAAATGGGACTTTCTATTCCTTGCTTAAAACAGTGGATTTTCTAAAGAGATTAATTCTTAAGACACCCACTTGCAAACACACATTTGTACAACTTAGGTTTGACTTATTGAGGAATCCGCACCGTTTCAATTTCAGCTCGTAATACTGACGAGGTGAATGAATCTGATAACGGAATGCTTATTTAGCGGGAGGGGGGAAGGCGAGGCAAACAAACAGATAAAGAAGGAGTCCTTTGAAGTCACAGAAGCTCTACTGAGCAAGGGAGCTACAAAGGCTCATGAGTTAGGAAGGGGAAAGGGTAGCCTTGTGGCTACAGTCACTCCGCCTGTCCGTTGAGTCACTAGGTTCAGACAGGCCCCCCTTGCTATTCACCCAACCAACTTGTGGACGGATGAGGGCAGCTGAAACCTGTCTTAGTCCAAGACTTGGTCAACGGCTCATAAATCTATCATTCATCATTCAGTTATACAATAACACATCTTTTATATTCAATCTATAAATACTATTTATTGGGAATTTTTACCTTACCAATTATCTTCTCTTATTCTTTTACAGATTCTTAACACACAAATAAAACTTTAAAAACAACAGATTACAATAACACAAGTACACAAAACATTTACCCCAAGAGTTACAGCAACAATTACCCCTGGAATACAAATAGAATTATTACTGGTTTTACATTACTACTCACCACATATATGGATGAACTCAGCTGCAGCAAAAAAACAAATATACCATGGCCAGGTTACTATATTTTCATCCAGGTGGAACCTCTAATGTATTCACACCCAGGTTATCATCCGCAGGACAAAGCCCCACGGGTTATCAGCTCTAACACTTTATCCTATTATTTTGAGCGATGAGCTGGAGAGAGGCGAAATGGTTGATCAGACTCATTGCGCGGTGCTATTCTGGTGCACCCCCTTCTTGTTTCATGGCTCTCTGAAAGCCTCGGTCTGGCAACGTTCTTTTATATCTCTTCAGCCAATTCATCCGCTAAGCCAATGGTAGATCCTTCCTTTACCATCTTATCAGCAGCCCCCTCCTTGAAACTTTACTGCTGACTTGCAAAGCTAATTTTGCAGCGACTGCAAAATTTCCATGTCTGGGTCTGGCCCCCGTTATCAGGGGTTCACTTCAAGGTTGTTTTTTCTTTTTTGCTATCTTTGAGTCCCCCACACATGGATTTATAGCTTTTCTCAAAATGGACTCGGGGCACTGTTTTTCTTTTTTTAAAAAACATGTTTTTACCCTGTTACAACAGAGATATCAATTTATGTGGAAAAACAAGAAATCTAGGATTTGCATTAGTAAGCTACAGTTGTCCAAGGAAGCAGGTGGTCTTGCCCTCCCCAACTGTCAGCATACTTTACATGTAATATGGGAAGCCAACATCAAGTATAATGTGATTGAACAGAATATATTTTCACCTATTAAACAGAATTCTTTAGATTTACCTAATATTGCCAAATACAATTTGATTATATACATACCCTAAAAAAGCTGGAAATATCAAAAAGCTTCTAAATATAAAATAATGTCTTTTGACTACCACTGCTTTTGTAGACCTACTCCATTTCATTCTGCAGGCAAATATTATATTTCCCCAAACCTATGTCTATAAAAGGATTGATCAGAACACAGAGGCAAATTAAATACAGATACAGGAATAGATTTTAAAGCAGCAGCTTGCAAATTCATCAACCTTAACCAATGGGAGGAGAGGAGCTGTCCACCCACTCTTTTCCCTCAAATATCAGGCATTGTATTAGGTCCAGTGCTGAATTAAATGGCCTCATGACACATATAATCAAAAAATCAAGGTTGACACTCTTCATCCTAACCCTGGGATGCAGCCCACCTCTGAATCTTCTTGAAACTTGAAGTTCAAACTGAAAAAATCCAGAAGGCAAATAAAAATAACTCCTTTTCTATACATATTGCGATTTTGTTGAATGCTTGAGATTTGCAGTACTGAAATATGGACAAAACTACTATGTAACTATCCAAAATGTTACCTACCTACGGCAAATCCTCTTTATGGCATGGGAGGCTTGCCCCACTATGAATGATTTTCTATCAAGATTAAAATTGTTTTATAGAAATGACCAGATGTCTAAATAATTTTCAGTTCAGCTCTATTTCCAGTTCGGCATCAGTTAACATAATTATGTCAGTGGACATGACATTTGTTATCAATGTGGTTTCATATTTGATCCCTATAAACTTGAACTAATTAATTATTAGGGCTGGTCAGAAATTTTCTGAAAGAAGATTTCCATAAGAAAATGCTGATTAAACAATTGAAACATTTTGTGGGAACATACTGATTTTGTTGAAATGTAATGGGAAATGATTGAAGTGGGTTTTTGAGCTCAAAATGTTTTGATTTGCCTTTATTGTTTTGACTTATGTTAATATTATATTTATATTCAACGTCTGATATAACATAAAAATTAAAATGATTAAGTTAATACTAAACTTTTTAATAAGGTCAAAACAAAATGGTTCAGCATATTTTGTTTCATGAACATTTTTGAGATTTCTAGTTTTCTTCCCCATTCAGGATGAAACAAAATTTTGGTACTTTCCACAGGATGCAAATTCCATTTTTTAACAAGCACTGTTAACTACCTGAAGTTTGATAATCTTGCTTATCGTGTACAAGAACACCACTAAAATTGTATGCCGTATCATTTACTTATATAGACTTATCTCAGCCTCATTCCAGAGATCTAGGTTTGCCAATGTATTAATCAGAGAAAAGAATTACTTGTCAATGCTGGGAAAAGTAGTTCAGTTTTACCATGGACTAAATGTACAGTGTTCCTCCAGATGTGAACATGTGATGGGGAATCTTGTAGGCAATGGTACTATTTGGGTTATGGAACTTAGCCGGACGCAAGCCTGCCCACGGCTAAATGCTCCTCCCCCAGCCTATGGGAACTCAACTAATTATGGGGGACAACAAATAGAAAAACAGAAACAGGCGTGAAGGTTAAAGGCTAAACGGAGGAAACCTGAAGGGGAGACCAAGCAAAGAACACCGGAGAGCACCCACTGCTCCTCAAAAGTAACTAAGGAGTCAGCGGGCATGGCCCAGAGGAACTCTGCCTGGATATGTGATTGGATGGAGGAATGGAAATAGGCCCCACAGTCGCAGAGCACCTCTACAGAAAAGTGATGGAAGGCAAGTATATTATCTCCAGGATAAGCATGTCCCTTTTCCCTTGGTAGCTGAACAGGGGTTACTCCAGGTTAATTAGGACACCTGACCTGGGGCCAATCAAGGGCCTCTCTAGAACCTGTTAAAAGCATCCCTTCCAACCAGATAGGTGTATGCGGTAGGAGCTGTGCGAGTGAAGTAAGCTGCTGAAGAAGAGGACAGTGCAGATACTGACAAGAAACAGGAGGGAATGGTGTAGGTATAAAGGAAAAACCTCCCCACACAGGGCTGAGGAGCTCTTCAGGTCCAGAGGTCTGAGGGAAAAGACCCTGCCAGACAAGGGAGATTGAACTGAGCCCCAGCAAAGAGGCAAGGGCTGAGATGGGACTCGAAGTCAGAAGGGGACAACCAGTTTGGTAAACAGAATTACCCTCACCTTCCACTAGAGGGGGAACTTCTGAGGGACAAAGGAGTATCTCGGCCCACTGCTAGAGGGAAGTGCTGGACCCACTGAGGCAGAGAAGAAGCTCTGTCTCAGTATGCATGCATATCATGGAGGACAGATCCATCAATGGCTATAACTGAGATTGGCAGGGGTACAAAACCATGAACTGAAGTCTCCTTCTGTTTGCCAAAAGCTGGGAATGGACAACGGGGCATGGATCACTGGATGATTTCATGTTCTATACATTTACTCTGAAGCACCTGGCATTGGCCACTGTCAGAAGACAGAATACTGGGCTATATGGATCATTGGTCTGACCCAGTATGGCCATTCTTATGTTTTTGCTTTTGAGATCCCTAGACTTTCCCGGGATATAACTGCCCCTTCCTTGGAAAGGAACGCTGTCATAGTATCTGTCTCATGCTGTATTTTATAATGCAGCTCGCTCATACATCTGTGGAATGTATTTGCTTAAAATATCTAGTATTTTGTGTGTTGCTTTAGTCTATGGAACCTATAAAAAGCAATTAAAGTGTCTGTGTCGTTAGGCTTCAGAACTGACTATTTAAGCCCTTCATTTGCCCTTCTGTGTTCTTTAAAACTGATTCTTGCAGTGTTGAGAAACAAGAAGCTCCCAACTCTCATTTACACTAAGGCCCCTTTATATCACTTGGCAGCGTAAAGTTGTTTTAAAGTGGGCGTATGTTGCACCCATCCTGAATCATCTATATGCTGTCAGAATGGTATAGAGAGGCTTTAGTGTAAACGAGAACAAGGCCCAAAGTGTGAGAGACAGTAAAACATATGCTAAGTGGTCTGTGTATAACATCTCACAGAGTCTGATCAGGTTTGGAATAGTGGAGAGCTGCCTGAGTGGTAAACTGCAGAAGAGTGAAATCTAACCTGAATGGTCAGGAACACACAGAACAGAGCTGGCTGGAAAAAATCATCAAAATTGGAATGTTTTGCAAAGATGGTCTGATTTTGCCTAAGTACCAATGGAACCCTGCATGTTGCAATGCTGGCTACAACAGTGTCATGTGAACACCTGTTCCAACTTTCAGGTGACATTGTAAAGTAGAAGTGGAAAGCATTATCTCCCGTAAGTGTAAACCAACTTGTTTGTCTTATGATTGAACAAGAAGTAGGACTGAGTGGACTTGTAGACCCTGAACTTTTACATTGCTTTGTTTTTCAGTGCAATTCTGTTAAAAAAAAAAATCCACATCTGTAAGTTGTGCTTTCACAATAGAGATTGCACTACATTACTTGTGTGAAATGAATTGAAAAATACTATTTATTTTGTTTATCTTTCTATAGTGCAAATATTTGTAACCAAAATAATAATATAAAGTGAGCACGCTACACTTTCTATTTGAAGAGATAGAAAACATCCAAAAATATTTAAATAAATGATATTCTGTTATTGTTTAACAGTGTGATTTAAAAGTGTGATTAATCATGACTAATTTTCTAATCTTGCAATTAATCAGGATTAATAATTTTAATTGTTTGACAACCCAATAAGAACAATGTTTTAATACATTATCATAATGCTGCAATGTTTGAACTGGAAACACTTAAAGGGAGTGTTTTATTAAGAAACAGAGCCTATCACTGAAATTAAAAAAATAAAAGTAGACTATTTCTGATTATATTCTAAATTTTGGTCATAAAGCAACCGGATGCACGGTTACTTTAATGTTTGCAAAGTGTGTTGAAATAGAATTGCACTACATGCTGGTATTTCCGAGATATTATTATAATAAAATAGAGAGAACAAATCTATTCAGGAGTTCTGCAGTCTACTGAAATTGTACTGCTTACTTTAGTACTGAATTAAGCATTTAGTTGTAGCATTTCTTACTGAACCAAGTGTATTTCAAGGGAGCGTTTTCTGCTAAATTGAATTAATCAGAAAAGCTGGCTTTTCACTAAGGAGCAGTAGATATCTACGTCCCCCATTTAAGGAAGCAGGAACTATTCTAACTGAGAAAAGCATTGAAACTCTATACATGTTCTTCTCATTGGCAATGTAACTTTTAACCTATTAGGTTTATAATAAAGATTTTTTTGGGGGAAAAAAAAATTCTAAATTCTACCAAACTCTAAAGCCCAGTGCATATATGGGGATTCATTGAAAGGAATGGATGTGACATGTACATTTAGCATGAATTATAATTTCGATGAAAAGCTGTAAATTGGTTCAGCAACAGAGGTTTTTTTTAATACTTGGTGGAAGTAAGAAATGGCCTTCCCATTTTAAAGTTTTACCATCAGCATTATTACTTGGATACTGTCCTCGCTGGATTGTTGTAGAAGGAATTCACTGAAATCGCATTATGGTTGCAGCAATTTTTTGATGCGTGAGCATACAGAGAGAAAGATCAGATGTTTTCACTCACAGGTCATGTGTACACTGCAGAATGTATCCACTAGAGACCCAGTAGTTTCAGAAGGGCTGGGAAACTGACTGTCTGAGTTTGCAAATCATTAAGTAAATTAGCAGTGCTATATAGATTTATTTTAACCATAACAATGGCAACATTCTGCATAAACAAAAGAGCAAATTCCCACTTGAATGTACAGACAATGGTGCCTATTCTATTCCCCACGGAATCTGTGTTGCAATTTAAACCAGGGAAACTACAAAAGAAAAACATGAATAGCCTCAATTTCATAAAGCAAAGCATCAGAATCTCTATTTATTATTTGGATTTCTGCAATAGTAATGAGAAGCACCTGTCAAAGGCTCCAGACAAGAACAATAACACTAAAATTACAGCTTAAACCCTGACAGATAGCTGAACTCAACACCCTACAAAACACAATGCACCCCTCTCTCTATGCAAATCAAACCCCGCCTTCTAGAGCAGCTGCACAAATAAATACGCCTTACATCATAGCATAAAGGTCAACAGACTTCAGCTGTTTCAAACCAGGAAAGGGGGAGCTTGTTCTAGAGCTGAGGACTTCCACAGAAAACCCTGTACTGCTGGACCCTTGTCTCTTAAATGGAGTGTGATCTCCTCAAGCCCCTCTCTTGATCAGAACTGTGATAGTGAAGTATGAAAAGAGAGGTGGAAGCTTTCCAGGCCAATTATGGCTTTATAGATCAAAAATGCCCCTTAAATTAAAACCAGAAGCCATTGCAGATCCTGGTACCCAGGGGTAAAAGTTGTCATCACACAGCATCCCTTAATAGGCAGGGTCCTGCATCCTGCACTGGTTTAATTTTCAGATTGTCCAAATGTTGAGTGCACTGACGTAATTCAGTCTTGAGGTGATAAAGACTAGACTAGATATTCACTGCAAAGAGATGTGGTTTTACATCCAGGTAGCTAACTCCAGTTATGTTTTGATGTAAAATCCTAGTGGAGCCAAGGCACAGGTAGTTATTAACCTAAAGGTAGCTAGTTAAGGCCAACACTATATTCTACACCAGAGGTTTGCCTCCACTAGCTACACTGTCTACACTAGGATTTTATATTGAGATAGGCTATATCTTCAGGGCAAAACAAACAAAAAAGATGGCTAAGTTATGGATCATGGAAGCAAGGTCCACCTCTGGAAGAAATACATTCACTCTCCTGGTGAGGTGCACATAGTAAGATCTAATGCTGAACACTCTTTTTCTATATGATCATCTAACAAGTAGGGATCCAACTCCACCTTCAGGTTGCAAATTTGGGGCACAAATGGAGGGAAAGCTTAGTCAATCAAAGGGGGAGGTATCCTTGATCTCCTGAGTCTTACCTAGACTGAGTATCCACCAGCTCATTCTCACCCATGTTCTTGTCTCATTCAGACAGTGAGGCAACAAATCTGTGGTACCATTGGATAATCCTGACCATTAATGTTATTTATAAATCCTTAATTCAAACTTTTCAACTATAATAAAACATTTTCAGTGGTAATAAAAAAGTGCATTCATTTCTCTACATTCTCTGTTGTTTTTTAATATAGGATGCCATATCACACTCCCCCACTTTTTTTTTTTTTTTTGGTATCAATAGCGACCTTACTCTTTATTGCATTCTTTTCAACACTCGGTCTTTTGGTCCCTTGTTAACATAATCCTCTGTTCCCCTATCTGCTAGGAACGTGCTATACTAAAGATTATCTTTTTAAGCAATCTCCCCCACCCTCCTAGAGCTTTGTTCTGTTGATGTGAAGTAATGAGATAATTTATTACTTCACTAGTTTGAAAAAGTACTTTGTTGATTAATTTGAAAGTAAAATGATATTGAACAATAATCAAGTAAAATCCTTCTGGTAATCTCAGAGTTTTAGAAAGGTTTATGCCCAGGAACTGAGATAGGCGATTTGCATGCATTGATCTGCTTGAATCTATATAAAAGATTTTTTTTTTTTAATTTTCAGAACTTTGTTCTTAAAAGGCACTTATTAACTGAGATAGGAGACTTTTTTGTCTTTCATTTTTGCTCTATGTGTTGATTAGGACTATAAAACTTGCACACACTGCAATAAAGAATGACAGATAAATAATTTGCTTTGCGGTTACATAAAAATGGTATTTGGGCACTTATCAGTCAAGATGTCTTCACTTTCTGTTTATCTTAAGTCTTCCAAAATTAGACTTGTAAATTATAAATGCTATATTAATAATAACATTATTTTCAGTGTAGTTGTTGTGGATTTTAACAAATATTGCCACTTAATAAAATTTCTTTCAATAAATATTTCTGGTCTGTGTTTGGGAAAAATATAAATGATATAATCATATCACATAATAAAATACATTCTGTTCTAACAATAACTAAGGAGGATGTTAAACAGTAACTACTAAAGTCAGACATTTTTAAATCAACTGGTCTGGACCACAGGTTGCATCCATATATTTTAAAAGAGTTGGCTGAGAAGCTTTCTGGACCATTAATGATGATTTTTAATAATTCTTAAAAAGCCTATGAAAGATCAGAGAACTGGAAGAAAGCTAATGTTGTGCCAATATTTTAAAACAGTAAATGGAGTGACCTAGGTAATTATATGCCTGTCAGCCTGACATTCATCCTGGGCAAAATAATGGAATGACTAATACAAAACTCAAATAATAAAGAATTAAAAGAGGGTAATATAATTAATGCCAGTTGACATAGGTTTATAGAAAACAGATTGTATTAATCTAACTTGATATGTTTTTTATCAGATTAAAGTTTGGTTGATAAAGGTAATAGTGTTAATATAATATACTTAAACTTCTGGAAGGCGTTTAACTTGGTATTATCTGATATTTTGACTGAGAAATTAGAACAATACAAAAATCAACATGTCACATATTAAATGGATGAAATTCTGGCTGACTGGTAGATCTCAAAGTGTAACTGTAAATTAGGAATATCAATTTAGAGTGCGTGTTTCTAGACGGGTCCCTGCTGTAATATAGTGTCTGGTTCTGGTATCCACAATTCAAGAAGGATGTTGATAAACGAGAGGGTTCATGAGAATGATTAAAGATTGGAAAATATGCTTTTTACTGATCAACTCAAAGAACTCCATCTATTTATTTTATCAGAGAGAAGATTCTGGGGTGACTTGATCAAAATCTATAAATCTGCTGTCGTATACTGTGCTCATTTTCTCCTCTGAGTTTCCATTAGTTTCATTTCTTTCCTTTTTGGATAGTTAGAGATCTATTGAATCATAGAAGATTAGGGTTAGGGGACCTCAAGGGGTCACTTAGTCCAACCTCGTGCTCAAAGCAGGACCAACCCCAACTAAATAATCCCATCCACGGCTTTGTCAAGCCGCACCTTAAAAACCTCTAAGGATGGAAATTCTACCACCTCCTTAGGTAACCCATTCCAGTGCTTCACCACCTTTCTAGTGAAACCGTTTTTCCTAACATCCAACCTAGACCTCCCCCACTGCAAATTGAGACAATTTCTCCTCGTTCTGTCATTTACTGCCACTGAGAGAGCCTAGCTCCATCCTCCCTGGAAGACCCCTTCAGGCAGTTGAAGGCTGCCTTTGATAGGCCACCGACTTAAAACATTAAATTATCAGTTTTCTCTAGCAGTTCTTCTTCTGACCTCTCAATCTATGATAGCACATCATCTTTGTTACCAGACAAGACACATCAGGAGTAGGTATCTTCCCAGTAGGCTTAGTGGTGATGCAAAAAATCATTTAGCATCTCAGTAATGTCCTTATTTTGTTTGTTTGTACATCTTTATCTATTTGTTCTTCAAAGTCTATTTTGGCCCTTCTAAGTTCCCTCTGAGTTAATGCTTGCTTTAATTTATGCTCTTGTTTGTTGGCTTCACTAGGAAAAGATTTCCAAAATTTGAAGGATTTCTGTTTGGCTTGAATAGCCTCCAGAACTTTTCCATTTAGCTATATTGATTTACTCCTTGCCTTGGTTCAGCAGCATGCACGTCTTCTGAGACACTATTATTGGTTGCGTTGTTTTTTTTTAAGTAACATCCACACTACCTCTTAAAGATTTTACTACTTTACTTTTAGCTTCAGGCCTTTTTTGACTAGTCTTATTTTATCGAAATCTTGCTTTCTAAAGTTAAGTGTCAATTTTAGGTACCCTATTTGAGTCTTAGATGTTGCTGAACCAAATTCTATAGTGGTTACTATTACTTAGTTACTCAGCTACTGTCACTTCCTGAATTAGCGCCCGTGTGTTATTTAAGAATAAATCAAAATAGCTTCTTTTCTTGTGTGCTCTAGAATTAGCTATTGGAAGCAACTACTGACTGTGTCAAGAATTTGTTTCTCTAAATTTTGTCCCGTTGTGCCCTTTGACCAATTTATGTGATGATGGGAAGGAAGGGGAGGGGGTAAGTACTGAAAAAATTGTGCCTCTCTGAGGTATATGATTCCTCCCTTGTGTTGCTCTTGGGATGGTACTAAGTACCAAGCTCTTGGGATTGTACCAAGGACAATATAGTGTCTTAATACATAGGGCTTGTGGCAAATTCACAGATTAGTCCTGAGTGAATGTCAGAATGAATATGAATTAATATAATAATTTAAAAATGAATGTGTGTATTTGAATTTAGAGGTGCTTCTTTTCTTCTGGCACTTTGTATTGCTGTTTTGAGAGTAATGGGTATATCCTTTCTTTAAATAATGTGGAAACAACAGACCAGTCAGCCTTACCTCAGTGCCCAGAAAAATCATGGAGCGGGTCCACAAGGAACCCATTTTGAAGCACTTGGAGGAGAGGAAGGTCATCAGGAACAGTCAGCATGGATTCATCAAAGGCAAGTTTTGCCTCACCAACCTGATTGCCTTCTATGATGAGATGATTGGCTCTGTGGATGTGGGGAAAGTGGTGGATGTGATATACCTTGACTTTAGCAAAGATTTTGACACAGTCTCCCACAGTGTTCATGCCAGCAAGTTAAAGAAGTATGGATTAGATGAATGGACTGTAAGGTGGATAGAAAGCTGGCTAGATCATTGGGCTCAACAGGTATGATCAACAGCTTGATGTCTAGTTGGTAGCTGCTTTCAAGCAGAGTACCCTAGTTTTTGTTCCTGGGACTGTTCAACATCTTCATTAATGATCTGGATGATGATCAGCAAGGTCACAGATGACATTAAACTGGGGGAGTGGTATATAAGCTGGAGGGTAGGGATAGGATACAGAGTGACCAAGACACATTGGAGGATTAGGCCAAAAGAAATCTGATGTGGTTCAACAAGAACAAGTGCACTTAGGACAGAAGAATCCTATGCACTGTTACAGAGTGGGGACCAACTGGCAAGGCAGCAGTTCTTCAGAAAAGGACCTAGGGGTTACACTGGAGAAGAAGCTGGATGTGAATCAACAGTGTGCTAACGGTATTTTGGGCTGCATTAGTAGGAGCATTGTCAGCAGATCAAGAGAAGAGATGATTTCCTTTAATCAGCACTGGTGAGGCTGCATCTGAAGCATTGTGTTCAGTTTTGGGCCCCTCATTACAAGAAGGATGTACACAAATTGGAGAGAGTCCAACAGAGGGCAACAAAAATTATTAGGGGGCTAGAGCATGTGACGTATGAGGAGAGGCTGACAGGCTTGTTTACTCTGCAGAAGAGAAGAGTGGGGGGGAATTTGATAGCAGCCTTAGAATCATAGAACATTAGGCTTGGAAGGAACCTCAAGAGGTCATTTAGTCCAACCCCCTGTTCAAAGCAGGACCAACCTCAACTAAATCATCCCAGCAAGGGCTTTGTCAAGCCGGGCCTTACAAACCTCTAAGGATGGAAATTCAACCATATCCCTAAGTAACCTATTCCAGTGCTTCACCAACTTCCAATCTAGAGGAGTTTGTGAGAAGTGGCTGAGTTGCTAACAAAAATTTGTGATTTCTCATTAAAAACAGACACTTCCAAAGGATTGTAGGGTAACAAATATTGTACTTATATTTAAATAAGTCTCATGGGGTGATCTGGGGAATTATTGCCCAGTAAGCCTTATATTTGTTCTTGGGAAATTGGCTGAAACAGTACTTAAAAACAGAATAAAAAAAACACCTGGACGATCATAATACTATAGGGGTCTAATCAACATAGTTTCGGCAAAGGAAACTTATGTCATCTAATATCTTAGAATTCTTCTAACCTGCCAATAAAATAGTGAATAAAGAGGAACTGGTTGGCATGATTTATTAGGCTTCCAAAAGGCCTTTGACAAGGGCCCACACAAGATACTACTATACAAGCCTAAGGGGTGATGGGGAGAGAGGGAAAATACTGTCATGGATCAGAAACTGATGTGGAGACAAAGTAAAGAGTAGGATTAAGTGGTCAGCTTTCATCTTGACAAAAGGTTAACAATGGGTGCCTTAGGATTTCTAATGGGTGCCTAAGTCGCCTGCTGTGTAATCTATTTATTAATGGTCTGGAAAGGGGATGTGTAGTGAGGGAATAAAACCTGAAGACAATACAATTTTTTTAAGTTACTCAGGACCAGAGAGGACTGTGAGGAATTTGAGAGATTTAAACAAGTTTGGTGAATGGGCAACATGATGAGACATAAAATTTGTTTCTGATAAATGCAAAGTAATGCATGTTGATGAGGAAAACCTTGAATTACAGGTACACTTCTCAGGTTTCTAAATTAACTATATGAATGATTTAGCTGGGGTTGGTCCTGCGTTGAGCAGGGGATTGGACTAGATGACCTCTTGAGATCTCTGCCAATCGTAATATTCTATGACTGAGGAAAGAGATTTGGACATCTCTGTAGATAGCTCAATGGATAACTGATCAACAGGCAACTGTGTTCAAAAAAGCAAGCACAATATTAGGTGGCATAAGGAATGGGATGGTGAATAATATGGAAAATATATTTTATAATTAAATTAATCGTGTGGCCTCATGTGGAATACTGTTTACAGTACTGGTTGCCTCATCTCAAAAATAAGTAGAAGTTTTGTTTTCCCTTTGTCATAACACAAAAACAAAGGGAAGTTCCTTAAAATGAAAAGGTTAGGAAATTCAAAATTGATAAAAGATTTTCACATAGTGTGAGTTTAACTACGGAACTCTACCTAAACCCTCAACTACAGAAAGTTGTTGTTGAGGCCAAGAACTTAATAAGTGATTCAAAAAGTGATTGGATATTTATATGGCTAATGTCTGGAATTACCATAATCAATTAAAACTAAAATTTTGTGGTAGGGGTATTAATGCAGAAGACTTAAAGCCAATATCTTACCATGAGTGATTGGAATGAGACCTGGATGGTAGACAGTTTATCCTACACCTGCCTATTGCAGGGTTCTTATACCTTTCTCTGAGGCAACTGGTGCTGGTCACTGTCAGAGATGTGATCCTGGATTAGATTGGTCTCTGATCTGATGCAGTATAGCAATTCCTATGTTCCTTACTCAAGGTGCAAATTACTAGGGACCTCCAACACAGCTGGCCAGGATTTTGTAGCCCAGGCTCCCTTCATTCCTGATCCAACTGCTGGGAAGAATTTAGTAATGGATTCCCCTGTGCCCATTTACTCATACATACTTGGACCCCAGCTCCAGAGAGGTCACAAAAGGGCATAAAGAAGAAGGACGTCTTACTCACATTTCATGTTATTAGTGTACATAATATATTCTATTCTATATTGTAGTTTGTGGTGAATAATCTTAAAATGCATAGAACCCATGCTTATTATCATACTGCAAGGCTGTATAATTCCAGCATTTGGAAATATTTTATTTGTCTGAAATTACATTTATTGGTGGGGCACTAGGATGCTTTAGGGACACGACCCAGCCAACTCTTTTATGACAGTCCTAAGTGTACAGTGATTTGATGCTGCTAACATTACATTGATGTAGATGACATTTCTGATCCATAATCTTTGCCCATATTTGTATTAAGTTACATTTTAGTTAAATATTGTCCATTGTGAAACAACTTTTCAAATTATCCAGTGGTAAAAGTGTACATGGGATGCGCTTAAAAGCATTTCTAGTTTTGCCTTAGATAACTAGATTAAAGGGTACATCTTCACTGATGGTGGCAAATTCACGATCTTCAGATCGATTCTTTGGGATCAATTTAATAAATCCATCCCCAGAAAAAGACTAGGTACAGCAAAATGAAGACACTGCAATAAGTAGAAATTAGGAAGTCGACGGGAGATACACAAGCTTCTCTACACAACTTGCGTAAGTCCAGTCGACTGTTGCCGAATTTCATGGTCAGTGTAGAGCAGGCCAATTATACCTTAATATCTTCAGTATTCCTCATATTCCCTATATTGAGCAAATGCTGAGGAAATGTTATTTAGTTATGGCAGTTATAATCACTATGCTTTCATTTTAAGAGCATTAATAGAAGGCCTATTTTGTGAGTTAAGACTGTGACAAGACAAAAAATTTCTACCCTTTAGATTAAACAGAGAAATTTCCCAAAATTTTCAGTGCAGGCCCTCTTTTATTTCAATGTAAAGGCCTTTTCTGGTCTCTAATATGCAGTTCCTCATATTGTGAATTTCCATAGATGTCAGAATTGTAAAAGACTGCTAGGGTCACTTAGTCCGACCCTGAGTTGTACATACAATTGATTCTCTGTCATTCATGCACAACACAATCCTGTAACATCTGCACAGAAAGAGGGCATTCTTTTCACAAAGCATGAGTACCTCACTGATATTGGGAATGAGGGGAAAGATCTTTCCTGGAAAGAGACTGTGTGAAATGAAGTTGTAACGTGTTTGTTTAAAAGGCTCTTTTGTTAATTGCCATTATGCGAATGGTGGTTTGATTATGAATTGTTTGAAAGCAGGAAGTAGGTAATGGTTCAGCTGAGCAGAACATTAAGAAAACGTAAGCCTGGATGGGAGCAAAATAAAAGGCATTTGGTATTTAATAATCCATGGTAGGATGGTCTGTGCAGACTCAGTAGTCAAAATATTACATTTAATAAACATAACGCTTAAGCTGTAGTGCCCATTAGAGAG
The DNA here is from genome assembly GCA_007922155.1 of Mesoclemmys tuberculata. Classification (NCBI taxonomy): domain Eukaryota; kingdom Metazoa; phylum Chordata; order Testudines; family Chelidae; genus Mesoclemmys; species Mesoclemmys tuberculata. The sequence goes on from ML675616.1 coordinate 28,339,450, forward strand.
TTGGCGTCATTTCATTTGCACTACAGAAGAATTGTTGAAGGATTTGCTGGCAGAAAGTTTGTTCTGTGTATTTATTCATGGCCCTCCTTCCCAGTGTGTGTGTCTTTTAAATGAAACAAGGAGACATGTTTTCTCAGCAGGCTGACACATTTTAAATCATGTTTTCCATGCTATAGGGTAAAGACTCCCTGGCAGTCTGTCTGGTAGAGAATAAGTACTCATGAACTCCCCAAGAGGGTATAGTGGTATAAAACTATTATCTATGTTTCCTTAATCAGGATTTTTCAGTGAATCTTGTTTACATTATGGTCAGTGAACTTAAAAATCTCTGCTAGATACAACTCAGAAATATATAGTACCAACTTTCTGCATGAGTCTCTCCAGTTGAAAATATCTTACATAGGTGGTTAATGACTGGGAGGGAGGCACCCATCTGTCAGCCAGATGTGGCATCCTGGGAGGTATGCTACTTGCAAGAGGCCTATATCCAAGATGTATGGAGGATTGTTGAGGATCATCTAGCCCTCTGACTACTATGTGACTCCATGTGGGTTCTAACGATACAGCAAGGTCTGACCCTGAGCAAATCATAAGTGAGTGTTATGGTTTGGGAGTAAAGGTGAAGGAGTTGGGGGCACAGGTGATCTCTTTGATCCGTCCGGTCAAGGATCAGACCCAAGCAGAGACAGGTGCATTCTGAAGATGAATTCCTGTGACTATGTTGTCACCAGGAGGGCTTTGGCTTCCTTGACCACAGGATGTTGTTCTGGGAAGGAGGACTGTTAAATAGAGTTGGAGTCCACCTATCAAGGAAGGGGGAAAATCATATTTGGATACATACTGGCTAACCTGGTGTGGAGAACTTTAAACTAGGTTCGAAGGGGGCAGGAGACAAAAGCCCACAGGTACATCAAAAACATGGAGACTTGGGAGAAGAATTGGAATCAGGGGGTGGGGGGGAGCGTTAGCCATTATAGCAGGGATAAGGGAGAGACAAGAGAGAACATAGGGGGGAAATAAAATCAGTATCTCAGATGTCTGCATATGAATCCAAGAAGTATGGGGAATAAGCAGGAAGAACTAGAAATGCTAATTAATAAACACCTCTATGACATCATTGGATTCACAGAGACTTGGTGGTATTATACACATGATTGGAATATTGGTATAGAAGGTTGCTCAGAAAGGACAGGCAGGGAAAAAAGGAGGTGTTGAATTATATATAAAAAATATATACACTTGGACTGAGGTTGAGATGGAAATAGGATACAGACTTATTTAAAGTTTAGGTAAGGATAAAAGGGGTAAAATTAAGCATGATATCATGGTAGGTATCTACTATACACCACCATACCGGATGGAGGGGTGGAAGAGGCTTTTTATAAACCACTAAAAAAATCATCCAAAGCACAAGACCTGGTGGTGAAGGGGAACTTCAACTACCCAGACATCTGTTTGGAAATTTACACAACAGGGCACAGATTACCCAACCAATTTTTGAAATCATAGAATCATACAAGATCAGATGAGGAAAGGACATAACGAGGTCATCTAGTCCAGCCCCCTGCTCAAAGCAGGACCGACCTCAACTAAATCATCACAGTCAGGGCTTTCTCAAGCCAGGCCTTAAAAATCTCTAAGACTGGAGATTCTACCGCCTCCCTGGGTAACCTATTCCAGTGTTTCACCACCCTCCTGGTGAAAAAGGTTTTCCTAATATCCAACCTAGACCTCCCCCACTGCAACTTGAGACAATTGTTCCTTGATCTGTCATCTGCCACCACTGAGAATATCCTTGCTCCAACCTCCCTAGAAGCCCTCTTCAAGTAGTTGAAGGCTGCTATCAAATCCGCCCCACACTCTTCTTGTCTGAAGACTAAATAAGCTCAGTTCCCTCAGGCTCTCCTCATAAGTCATGTGCCCTCTAATCATTTTCGTTGCCCTGCACTGGACTTTCTCCAATTTGTCCACATCCTTTCTGTAGTGAGGGGCCCAAAACTGGACACAATATTCCAAATGTACCCTCATCAGTGCCTAGTAGATGAGAATAATCACTTCCCTCCATCTGCTGGCAATGCTCATGCTAATCCAGCCCAATATGCCATTAGTCTTTTTGGCAACAAGGGCACACTGATGACTCACATCCAGCTTCTTGTCCACTATAACCCCTAGGTCCTTTTCTGCAGAATTTCTGCTTAGTCAGTTGATCTCCAGTCTGTAGCAATGCACGGGATTCATCCATTCAGTGTGCAGGACTCTACATATATCCTTGTTGAATCTCATAAAATTTCTTTTGGCTCAGTCCTCCAATTTGTCTAGGTCACTCTGCATCCTATCCTTACCTTCCAGATTATCTAGCACTCCCCCCAGTTTAGCATCATCCGTGAACTTGCTGACCATCATCCAAATCATTAATGAAGATGTTGAAGAAAACCAGCCCCAGAAACGACCCCTGGACCACTCCGCTTGTTACCTGCTGCCAACTAGACATCGAGCCATTGATCATTACCCACTGAGACTAATGATCTAGCCAGTTTTCTATCTACCTTATAGTCCATTCATCCAACCCATATATCTTTAATTTGCTGGCAAGAATACTGTGGGAAACCATACAAAAAGCTTTGCTAAAGTCCGGGTATATCATGTCCACTGCTTTCCACACATTTGAAGAGCCAATCATCTCATCATAGAAGACAAACAGGTTTGTCAGGCATGACTTGCTGATCACCTTCCTTCCTCCAAGTGCTTCAAAATGGATTCCTTGAGGAACTCCTCTGCAATTTTTCTTGGCACTGAGCTGGGGCTGACTCGTCTGTAGTTCCCCGGATCCTCCTCCTTCCCTTTTTTAAAGATGGGCACCATATTTGCCTTTTTCTAAACGTCCGGAACCTCCCCTGATCACAACGAGTTTTCTTAGATAAAGACCAATGGCTCTTCAATCACATCAGCCAACTCCCTCAACAGCCTCTGATGCATTCCAGCTGGCCATATGGATTTTTTGCATGTCAAGCTTTTCTAAATAGTCCTGAACCTGTTCTTGCACCATTGAGGGCTGCTCACCTCCTCCCTGTACTGTGTTGCCCAGTGGTATAGTTTGGGAGCAGACCTTGTCTGTAAAGACAGAGGAAAAAATAAAAGCATTGATTACTTCAGGTTTGTCCACATCATTTGTCGCTAGGTTGCCTCCCCCCACCCAATAAGAGGCCTTCACTTTCCATGACCTTCTTTTTGTTGCTAACATACCTGTAGAAACCCTCCTTGTTACCCTTCATCTCCTGTGCTAGTTGCAGCTCCAATTATGCTTTGGCCTTTCTGATTTCACCCCTGCATGCTCAAGCAATATTTTTACGCCTCCCTAGTCATCTGCCCCAGCTTCCACTTCCTGTAACCTTCCTTTTTATTTTTAAGCTCATTGAAGATTTCTCTGTTAAGCCAAGATGGTCACCTGCCATATCTGCTATTTTTCCTGCACATCAGATGGTTTGTTCCTGCACCCTCAATAAGGTTTCTTTAAAATGCAGCCTACTCTCCTGGATTTCTTTCCCCCTCATATTAACCTTCCAGGGGATACTGCACATCAGTTCCCTGGTGGATTCAACATCTGCTTTTCTGAATTCCAGGGTTCGTATTCTGCTGCTCTCCTTTCTTCCTTCTGCAGGATGCTGACCTCTACCATCTTGTGCTCACTGCTGCTCAGGTTGCCTTCTAGTTGTATTTCCCCTATCAATTCTTTCCTGTTTGTGAGCAGCAGGTCAAAAGGAGCACGTCTCTTTGTTGGTTCCTCCATCAATTGCACCAGGAAGTTGTCCCCAGCACTCTCCAAAAATTTCCTGGATTGTCTGTGCACTGCTGTATTGCTCTCCCAGCAGATATCAGGATGATTGAAGTCCTCCATGAGAACCATGGCCTGTGATCTGGAAACTTCCATTAGTTGTCTGAAGAAAGCCTCATCTATCTCATCCTGTAATTTACTGGAGACATTTTTTTATTTCAGAAAGTGGAGAAAACGACTGGGGGAGAGGCTGTTCTAGAATTGATTTTGACATAGAGAGGAACTGGTTGAGAATTTGAAAGTGGAAAGCAGCTTGGTGAAAATGGTTATGGAATGTTAAGAGTTCATGATTCTAAAGAATGGTAGGAGGGAAAACAGCACAATAAAGATAATTGATTTCAAGAAGGCAGACTGTAGTAAACTCAAGGAATTGGTAAGTAAGATATCCTGGGAAGCAAGTCTAAGGAGAAAAACAGTTAAAGAGAGTTGGTAGTTTTTCAGAGAGACATTATTAAGGGCACAAGAGCAAACTATCCCACTTTGCATAGGAAAGATAGGAAGTATAGCAAGAGACTGCCCTGACTTAACCAGGAGATCTTCAATGATCTGAAACTCAAAAAGAGAGTCGTAGAAAATGTGGAAACTAGGTTAGATTGTGTAGGATGAATATAAACAAATAATACAAGTATGTAGGGACAAAATAGGAAAGGCCAAGGCACAAAATGAGATTAAATTAACTAGAGACATAAAAGGTAACAAGAAAACCTTCTACAAATTATTAGAAGCAAGAGAAAGACCATCATTATTCAGTGAAGGAGGAAAAACAATAACAGAAAATGTGCAAAATGGCAAAAGTGCTAAATGATTTTTTTGTTTCATTTTTCACCAAAATGTTTAGTAGCAATTGGACATCTAACTTAATGAATGGCAGTGAAAATGAGGTGGGATCAGAGGCTAAAATAGGGAGAGAACAAGTTAAAAATTACTTAGACAAGTCAAGTGTCTTCAAGTCAGCAGGACCTGAGCCACGGAAGACAGGAGAATTTCCAGGGGACTGGAAATGAGCAAATATAGAGCACATCTATAAAACGGGAAATAAAGACAACCTGGGAATTACAAATTTGTCAGTTTAACTTCAGTACTTGGAAAGATAATGGGGCAAATAATTAAACAATCAATTTGCAAACTCCTAGAAGATAATAAAGGTGATAAGTAACAGTCAGCATGAATTTGTCAAGAACAAATTGTGTCAAACCAATCTAGTAGCTTTCTTTCCCTTGTGTATAGGTGGAAAGTGGTAGATGTGGTATATCTTGACTTTAGTAAGGCTTTTGATACTGTCTCACATGATCTTCTGATAAACAAATTAGGGAAATACAATTAGATGGAGCTTCTATAAAATGGGTGCATAACAGGTTGTAAAACCATTCCCAGAAAGTAGTCACAGTCAAGCTGGAAGGGCATATCGAGTGGGGTTCTGCAGGAATCAGTTCTAGGTCTGGTTCTGTTCAATATCTTCATCAATGATTAAAATAATGGCATGGAGAGTACTCTTATGAAGTTTGTGGATGATACCAAGCTGGGAGGGGTTGCAAGTGTTTTGGAGGACAGGATTAAAATTAAAAATGATTAGGACAAACTGGAGAAATCTTTTGAAATAAATAAGATGAAATTCAGTAAGTACAAATGCAAAGTACTCCACTCTAGGAAGGAACAGTTGCACGCATACAAAATGGGAAATGACTGTCTAGGAAGGAATACTGCAGAAAATGAATCTGGAGATTATAGTTTTTTACAAGCTATGAGTCAAGAGTGTAACACTGTTGCAAAAAAAAACAAAAACAAATATAATTCTGGGATGTGTTAGCAGGAGTGTTGCAAGCAAGTCACAAGAAGTAATTCTTCTGTTCTACTCCACGCCGATTAGGCCTCAACTGGAGTAGTGTGTCAGTTTTGGGTTCCACATTTCAGGAAAGATGTGGACAAACTGGAAAAAGACCAGAGAAGATTAAAGGTCAAGAACACATGACCTGTGAGAGATTATTGAAAAAATTGGGTTTGTTTAGACTATGGAAGAGAAGACTGAGGGTGGACGTGATAACTGTTTTCAAGTACATAAAAGGTTTTTACAAGGAGGAGGGAGAAAAACTGTTCTCTTTAGCCTGTAAGGATAGTACAAGAAGTGGGCTTCATTGAAGCAAGAGTGGTTTACACTGTACATTAGGAAAAATTTCCTAACTGTGAGGGTAGCAAGCACTGGAATAAATTGCCTAGCAAGTTTGTGGAATCTTTGTTATTGGAGATTAAGAGCAGGTTAGACAAACCATCAGGGATGGTCTACATAATACTTAGTCCTGCCTTGAGTGCAGGGGACTGGCCTAAAAGTCCTTATGAGGTCCCTTCTCATCCTACACTTGTGTGATTGTGTGTGTGTGTGAGTGGGGTTTATTGTGGCTTTTTTGGGTAATGTTGATCGCTAATGTGGCTCCAGAACCACTGAGGTCTGAGTATCACTTGGCTAGAGGAAAAGCCAATATGCTGTGTGTACTCTCTCGAAAATGCCCAAGGCATGCATAAACTAAGACTTTCAGATGTAGCTGCAAAAAATTAAAGGGTGACTGATCTCTGTTATATTAGGCACTCCACACCCTCTGTTCCAATCCCCACTGCTGGTTCACTCATGTTGCCATGTCACAATATACCCTTTTTGCTACTGAGCATATGCATTCCTCTCTGAACATATCTAACGAGCACATGCAGGGAAATTTCAATGAGGACCCTGCCTTTTCCCTGAGTTTCAGTATGTGTGTTTTGCTGTCCCAAGTACACTGAATCAGTGCAGGGATTCTGCAATAATTTGTGAGGTTAGTATTCTTGTAGATGGAATAGTGAAACCTCCAGGAATCTTCTCTCATGCAGGTCCCATTGTGTACACACCATGAAACGAAGACCGTATCTGGTCACATACAAAAAGGAGGAACACAGGAAGGCACATTTTGACTGAGATGGGGAGCTCATCAAAATGTAACCCACCCACCCCCAACTTTTTTCCCACATCTTTGAGAAGGTTACATTTAGATGGGCTCCCCCTATTCCTCATATATTAAATTGCAGAGGTTAAGATGGAAGTCAGGTGCATGTGGATGCATATTTCGACATGATGCTGCCCTTTGTTGCATTGATAATTCTTGTGCTGTTCCTTTTATCCAAAAAGATCTCTCTTCCCTCCCTGACTTTCCCTGTGGTACTGATTATTCTCTAGAATGGTAACTAGACTATAGTGTTTTCCTCACTGTGATTGCCTCCTTCAATCATATGTTTTGCTACCTTTCCAGTGTTTAGCTCAATACGCCTATTTTTTATAGGCATGAGGGGCCCTGCTAGTCTTCCTCCAGACTTGCCTGAACACTGGCATGCTTTCCAAGGGGGATTGCTATGCGTATTTGCACCTCCACTTCTTTGCACATTTTAACTAAGACAACATGTTAGCTACTCTGCTCACATCAGGAATAGAGCTGGTGGGGAAATTTTGGTGACCTCTTCTGTAGGGAAAATCATGATTTGTTGATACAGAGACATATCTGTTTTGACAAAACTTTCGGAAAGGTGGGGAAGGAGGTGAGAGATCCCAGAATAGCTAATAGCAGTAGCAGCAGGTGATTCTGTCTGACGACCTCAGTCAATACCCCACACTTATTACCCTGGCATCTTTCTTCCCCTCCTCGCACCCTCTCATTGTTATATTACTCTTAATTATTCTGTTTTCTTGTCATTTCCTTCTTTTCTCCACTCCTCCACATTTCTGCATCTTTGCTCTGGGTATTGTCTCCACATCCTCCCTCATCTGGTTCTGGTGTTGCTCTCCATCTCCACTTGAATCTGCTGTGCTCAGCTTGTTGGCAGCAAAGTGAAATGTGCTCAGAACCTGATCTTTGAAGTGTTTTTTGCTGGCACATCAGAAATCAGTTTTTTTTAAATAAATTTTACTTTGCTTCCAGCACATTAATTGAATACAACAGAGCGGAACAGCAAGGGACAGAAACAGAAGACAATGAGTCCTGACAAAGACTTTCTCTAGGGGCAAGTGTTCAATTAACTTCCCTTGTTAGACAGTAAAAAGTAACTATCCCCAGACAATAGAACTCTGGATCATTCACACACTGAAAACTATTAGATATCCAGGACTTTGTGTATTCAGTTTAGGGTCAAACTCCTCTCCTGAATGAACTATTATGGGTCAGGTTGCTCATATTAAGCAATTACATGTTTTGGCACGTAGATAAGAACTGCCAAATTGGAAGAGAACAGTAGGGCATATAGTGTATCCACAGAAAACCCTAAAATGTATAGATTGTATCCCAGGCGGTACTGCCAGGTGACAAAGGACTTGAGACTGTCTGAGAGCTGGGCAATGTACTGATTCTTTTCCTTGTTTCCAACTGTTTTATAGGAAGCTGAAAATACATTAACTATATTAGTAATATTACTTTTACATATAAGCCATTGCAGTAATTGCCAAAGGGATGTTTTTTGGATTACAAATGAAAAGAAAGTGGCACAATCACAAATGGGAGTGACTGCAAACTGTAGGTACACAGTTCAGGGCAACTGCACCAGCATTCCCTCTCCAGGGCGCAGCACAGGCACCCATGCTAGGCTCCAGGCTCCTCAACTGTCATTTCTTCTGGGTTGAGATCTGTGATCTTCTCCCTCCTGATTGAGTTTTTCCGAGGCTGCACAGCTCCTTACCTACACTGTGAATTTCCTAGCAAGTCAGACTCCCTAAGTAGGCTTGCTTTGCCTTTCTCTCAGAGGCTATAAACAGAATAATTACCCACAGGTATAAGTTATTACACAGCCCTTTTTAAGCAAGCACATTTTATTCTTAAGGTGAAAGCATTACTGAGTAAACAGTAATAAAACAACCTATACCTCTGCTAATAGGCTTAGCAGAGGTCACCCCAACTTCAAGAAAGAGCTCTGCCAAGTAAACAGTCCTTCAAAAACCACCAAGGGGTTTTCTGTGCTCACAAATTTATAAGAGTTGTTAGTTCAGAAATAATACACCCATAAATCTGTGGGTCATTCCTTTATATAGTTTGAGTCTTTGATCTGCAGGGAGCTTGAATATGTAATCAGACAGATAGTGATCCCTTCCTCAGGGCAAAGCTTCAAAAGGCTGGGTCTTTGCAGAACTAGAAATGGTAATTTGCATTCACTTCCCCCCAGGTATTTTCTTGGAACCCCACTTAACTTTATGTGTCTGGCTCATTGTTTAATAGTTCTCTGAAGCCCGTAACACTTCCCAAGGTTTACATTAGCTGCAATCCCATAAGCTTTTCATTTTTAAGACAATGAACTCCTAAAATGCTTAAATTTAATTCAATAAAGTTTGGCCAGGATATTGCATGAGATGGCCATATTTGTCACAACAGATGAATGGATAATAAGTGTGAAGGTGGGCTGGGTGGGGAAGTAACCCTTCTAACAATCTTTGTATTGGGATGGTGTCCATATTATGAAAATAAATAAGACCCCTGATCCCTTCTAATTTAATATATCAAATACTGGAATATTGAGTAGTCCAATATTGTGCCCCTAAAAAGAGAGAGAAGTGTAACATTGGGCTTTTAGGCCCCATGGAGTTGAATGGAGAAAGGCAAGGTGAACTGTTGTTTGTTTATGCTTCAGAGAGGGCCAGATGTCTTATCTTCATGTGCAATTGGGAAGTTTGTTTCTTTGAGTTTGGGATATAATAAGGAAGCTGTAGTTTGGAGACAAAATGGGAAAGAAAAACAAGTAAAATTAATAGCTTTATAGATTCCAAGGCCAGAACATGCCATTTCAATCATATAGACTGAAGTCCTGTATAGCACAGGCCATAGAACTTCCCAAAATTAATTCCTAGAGTATATCTTTTTAGAAACACATGTAGTTTGGAGTTTAAAAGTGTCAGTGATCGAGAATCCACCATCACCTGTGATAAATTGTTCCAATGGTTAATTGCCCTCACTGTTAAAAATTTACTCCTTATTTCCAGTCTCAATTTGTCTAGCTTCAACTTCCAGCCATTGGGTCATGTTATACCTTTCTCTGCTAGATTAAAGAGTCCATTATCAAACATTTGTTTCCCAAGTGGGTACTTATAAACTGTGATTAATCAAGTCACCCTTTAACCTTCTTTTTATTAAGATAAAAGGATTATCTTTGTCACTGTAAGGTATGTTTTCCAATCCTTTAATCATTCTCATGACTCTTTTCTGAACCCACTCCAATTTATCAGCATCCTTCTTGAATTGTGGACACCACAAGTGGACGCTATATTTCTGCAGAGGTTGCATCAGAGCAAAATAGAGAGAGAATAGAACCTCCCTACATCTTCTGGATACTCCCCTGTTTATGCATCCAAGGATTGCATTAATTCTTTTGGCCACAGTGTTGCACTGGGAGCTCATGTTCAGCTGATTATCCACCATGACTCCCAAATCTTTTTCAGTGTCAGTGCTTCACAAGATAGAGTCCCTCATTCTGTAAGTATAGTCTACATTCATACATGTAAACATTTACATTTAGCCATATTAAAACTCCATATAGTTTTTTTAAGCACCTAGATTACCAAGTGTTCTAGATCATTTCATTTCAGTGACCTGTCTTTTTCTTTATTCACCATTGCCCCAATTTTTGTGTCATAGAATTTAAGGCCAGAAGGAACTACCAGATCATCAAGTGTGTATAAAACAGGTCACCAATACCACCCTACACACGCACCCTAAACTCAACAGCCAAAATTAGACCAAAGAATTACAGTCCACAGGAGACTATTCGGCAGCAGAGAACAGGACGGTGTTAGGGTCCAAACTTTCTGGAAGGATGTTGGAAATTTTCTTCATCCCAGCTTACTCTTGACTGTTCATCAGTGCCTGAGTTCCAGTCATGCTGCAAAGCTGTTTCATTCAGTCAGGATTTTACCTGAACATTATTTTGTCTTAGTTTTCTGTTGGTAGGTATTTTTATTATCATCATCTGCCATTGTGGTTTGCAGGGTGTCTCTAGATTCATTCCTTGCTAAACTGTCAGCACATCTGTATTTAAAGAGCTCTTTGAAGATTCAGCAAAGCACTTAAACAGATGCTTAAGAGATGGATGTAAAGTTAAAAGTATGCTTAAGGGTTTTGCTGAACAGGGTCTCATATCCATAGGGAGACCCTGCAAACACTTCAGGACATGATTTGACTTCTAAGGAATTACTCATAAATAAAATTATTCACATGCTCAAGTCTTTGCAGGAGCAAATCTTTAGATGCTAAGAGGTAAATGCTGTCTGATCCTTTGTGGCTGAGGAGGCTCCCCTGGCATGAGGACTGGTATGCTTCTGCTATCTGGATGGGGAGGACAACGTTTGGGATCTGTACAGGGTGTACGTGTGTGTGTGGAGGAGGTGGGGACAGAAGAGGGGGGGTTGGATTAAAGTCTGTGCCTCTGCACAGATCATGCAGTCCTCCACCTGCATCAGTGCTGCAGGAGCATCTCAGCCAGTAATCAGTCACTCCACAGCCTACTAGAGAGGATTCCTTCCCCCAACTCTTCCATGTATCTGCCCACCTCAGCTCCAGGATCAGGACCTATCTTGTGATGACAGCAAGGACAAAACGATAAAACAGGGATGCTAGACACTGCTACAGTCAATACAGCCCTTTTCTTTGGATTAATTTAAATAGTCTGGCTAATTCTTCATAAATTAGCAGTTTCTAATTTTCTGCCTGGAACAGAATGATTGTCTGCTGGAAATCTAAGGTATCTAAGGCTTCTGCTGTTTCCTTGTTGCCTAGTAAAGTGAATTAATGCTTGAGGCTCATGCGCTATCACAACCAAATTACTTCTCTGAAGACACTCATGACTGTGGCGGCTTATTAAATTTCTGTGATCCATTTTGTGTTCTTTTATCAGCCTCTTAACTGCCTCTGCAGTTTAACCAATAGCATCTGTATTATAAAAGTCTATTACTTTGCGTAAAATTATTTTTTGTTTAATTACTCATTTTTTTGAAGCACAGTAGAACATTATTATGTATATACTATATTTGCATAAGGGAAAAATTATTATATATAATATAATAAGAAATATAATATATACAATATTTTCATAAGGAAAAAATGGGAAAAGGTCAGGTCTTCTGGCTAAGATCAAGAATGGGCATCAGGAGACTTGGAGGTTTTATTCCCAACTCTGCTACAAACTTTCTGTGACCTTGAGCAAGTCAATTAACCTCTATACAAAATGGGAACAATAAAAGTTACCTACCACTCATGGGTGTTGTAAGGCTGTCTAAATACATTACATTTTGCAGAGTGCTCTGAGATTCTTGGCGAGTAGACACTATACGAATGCAAAGTGATCAGGGAGTCATGTCAATGATTTGTAATCTTTTTGTTAGTTCCTATGGTTCATAATTTTTTTTTATTTGTTCTATAAAAAGTTTTTGTTATTTATATTATCCAAAAGGTTTGAGGAGGAATTGGTGGGAAGAGTCTGTAAAATAAAAGAGGGGAGTGGGTAAAGAGAGAATGAAATGGAGAGAGATGGAAGAGGAAAGGAGTGAGACAAAGACAAAGGACAAGGAGAAAGAGGTTGGGTAAGAGAGGGGTGGGAAAATGGTGGAACCATCAGCCATTAGGAATTTATCAAATCACAAAAGAAATATCCAGAAAGTGTGTTTCAGAACTGAGTAAGATCAGCAGGTCTGATGAGCTTAGCAGGTCCCTCTAGGAGCAGCGGGAAGATAGGGTCCTCAAAGGCACTGATGTAGCCCTCCTTTCTGCACCTTTAGCAATTTTGGGAAAGGAAAAATAGAATTGCCTTCGTGTACCTACCCTTTGCAAACTCTTTATGGCTGCTGATCCCGCTTCTGCCATGTAGAGAGGGAGAGGGCAGATTTCAAGACTCAATAAAAGTTGTAGATGCATAGCAATACTTGGCCCATGATTGTTAATCATTATTCATCACTCTTATTATTACTCTATTTACACTTTTTCTAAAGATCAAGGACAAATGACACTGAAGAGCAGCAAATGGAAAACTGATAAAAGAGAAACACTTTTTACACAATTTATAATTAACCTGTGGGACTAATTGCCACAGATTATCATTGAAGCCAAGAGGCTCAGACATATATGTGGATAATGGCAACAGCCACAGTAACTTTACATTGGCTAAGATGTCAGAGTGATATGAACACTTATACTTCAGGGCACAAGCTGAACACTAACTACCTGGAGTTATCAAGAAGCTTTTCCTATGAGTGGGTTATTTCATTTGTATCTATTGCAGGGATTCTTGCACTTTCCTTTAAATCATCTAGTATTGGCGACTCTGAGATAGGGAACTGGACAACCGTACATTGTGCTTACTATTTTGGGTGCCAACACCATGCCTCTCATTGTGATATCCGAATACTCATTTCACATATCACTTACTTCTTGTCTAAGGTCAACGCTGTGATCTAGAATGGCAATCCCTATATACCAGTATTATTTTCATTATTTATTACTGATATTCTTATTTGAGGAAATAGTAAAAGTAGTTTTTCCTCTCTTCTTTTTATATCTGAGTTCCTTCTTCAGACATTGTAAAGACAATTTGTGTAGACTTGTGTATTTCAATCCTACATCTCCTAAGATGGATGTAACTTTTTGTGTTTATTGCTGTTGGACAAGATTTATCTCACTTTTTTTATTCTGTTACAAAAAGCTGATGCATACCATTTGGGAGATTTGCCAGAGATGCAGCAGTGGGTAACTGTCTGAATGAATAACGAACACATGTGAAAAGGAAATATAGAAAAGAGTTCTGTTGTTTTATTGAGAACTATAGATATACTGTTAAGCTAGTTTAGAAGGTTAATTACAAGTAAAAAGCCATTAAATGCACTGAGTTTCAATAATTAGAAGGAAATCACCCATAATAATTTTAAAACACTTGTCTTCAAGCTACCTTAACCTAGAATATACAGTTGAACAATATTCACGTTTTTCTTTAATAACTGGACGACCCATTGAAAACTGCTAAATTTTGCAAATCAGTTAAAAATACTTTACTGGGTAGCTTGGCATACTGTTGGATGTAACCACTGCCTGCCTGGAACAATTCTGAATTCTCTTCTAGAAAGGCCCATGATGTGATATTATCTAAGAACACAATTCTAATGGGTGCTGGATGTGCACAATCTCCATTGACTTCAATGCAGTTGAAGGGGGGCTTACCACTTAGAAGGTACAAAGCAGTTCACAGAATCAGGCCCTTAGGATGAAATTCATCCCTTTGCAGAGGGCAAGCTCAAGGCCTGTGCATCATATGTGCCATTTCAGTCCTCAAAACTGGGCCTGAGTGGGATTTAAGAGGGTCATAAGCTTTCTACTAGTGTTTCGCATGGGGATGAATTTCACCCTCTGTGAATAAATACAATAAAATGCAAAGATACTGCATCAGGAAATGCACTTTATTTATTCTGACAACTGAAATTCAGTTTGAATTATTGATAATGCTTGATATTGTGCTGATAAACATACTGTGAAAATAATGGAGTCTTAGTAATGAGACACCTCACTATAGCGATCTGCAGTAACGGGGGAATTGTGAAGCAAAAGGGGAAACTAAATTAATCCCATACATAAATGCTAAAGCCTGAATCCTGCAAACTCTAACACATGCTCCATGGCATGGTTTCTCAACCTGTGATGCGAGTATCCCTGGGAATATGCGAGACACTGGCAGGGGGTACACGACAAAAGACCCAGTGAAGTGATCTGGGCAGCAGCTGCTAGCTTCTGGTGACCGCCGGGCGGCAGCTGCCCACGTCCCGCCTGGTCCCAGCTCCCAGGTGGGAGCCTGGCAGCAGCCTCCTGCATCTTGCGAGCTGGGCTCACATCTGGGTGGCTGCCACCCATGCCCTAGCTCTGAACCAAGGGGCAACCTCCCACACCCTGGCTTGAAGATGGGCAGCAGCTGCCTGCCGCCTGCCCACATCCCCGGGTCCCAGCCTGTGCAGAAGCCTCCTCCGCCCCAGCTTGGATTGGGTGGCAGCTGCCCACCTCCTGGGCTGACAGCCAGGTGACAGCCGCCTGTAACTTGCCCAGGTGGCAGCTCTCCTCCCTGGCCCTGGGCCCGGTGCCCAGAAAGCCAGGCGGAGAGCCCAGCGACTTGCCCAGTCCTGGAGCTGGGCTCTACCCCCAGGCTTACTTGTCAAATTCACTGCTTTAGCTGAAGGGTCCACACAGTGTGATTTGCCACAGGGACTGCTACTTGCTACTTAAAAGGTTGAGAAACATTGTTCCATGGGGCTATTTGAGTTCCTAAAGTTAAGTATGTTTGTAAGTGTTTTCAGAATCAGGGCCTAAATGGTCCTGCTAACCATATGTTGAAATATGTTTCAACAAACATTTTTTTGTTTTTCTTTCCATTATGTGAAATATTTTTGTTCCAATTTGTTCCAATTTGCTGCAGATGTCATAGAATATGACATCACTAATACCCAGCCCTCCAATCCACAGTATGTGTGATGTCACAGATTGATGCATTCTGAGATCTCACCAAAGAACGCAAAGAATGATTAATAGATGGGGTGAACAAATTTTTAAAAATAAGCTAAACACTTGTTTCCTCGTAGCCCTTGACAGCCTGGTGAATGGAGACAATTTAGCTTCTATTTCTGGGTGTAATTTAGTGTTCAGTTTTGTAGAAATGGTTTAGACAGTCGTTTTTGTGCATGAAATCTAAAGTGTATGGAGGCATATTAGTGAGGTTTACCTGTCATCATTTATGGAGTCGTTTCCACACCGGAGTACAACTGGGCACCCACATTTTGTTTGTATTTAGTTTTGTCGCAGTCAGTTTGTCATCTCCTGCACACATGCCACGATTATTTATTCTAGCATCTGTGACTAATATGGTAGGTAGCCCTTTCCTATTTTATGATCCAATCCTACAAGCTGCTGAGTGACTCCACAGGTGCTGCGTGCCAGCAACTCCCATTGAAGCTAAAGCAGTTGAGGGTTTTCAGTATTTCTGTCGAGAATGTTCAGCATTATTACAGGGTCAATCCCTTTATATTGAACTCTTATAGAAGTCACTGATGTGCCACCGCTGTCCACATTCTGCCCAGTTATATGCTTTCTAATTCTCAGTGGACCTTGGGTTCTCCCCAAACATAGACTTTTATGTTCATGAGATCCAGCACCCATTGTGCTAGATGTTGTAAAAACATAGAATAACCAAAATTTCTGTCCCAAACAGCTTACTCTTTAAATAGTTATGCAAAATATTTAGTAACCACTCATCTAAAGCTCTAATGAGCTATATTGCCAAATGAATACCCCGAATTCTAATGTAGGGCCTGGGGAGAAAGAAGTGTTGTTTATAATTAAACCTTTCTATGAATTTCAAATTGAGCTTCTCTAGAAACAACTCAGTGTATGTTACATCATTAGATCTTGCTAACGATTGAACTGGGATTGAGAATGTGGGTGCTACATCATAATAAAAGTAATGATTTTGTTAAAAGACTTCTAAATTTAGATTTTAGTCCCTCTTATGGTCTCACTTCCCCATACCTATCTAATTTCATTTCCAGTAGTCCTCTTTGTTGTCTTAGTGCTCGTTGAGTTCCTCAGTTTATCCAGTGAGGAGCTACTGTATAACTGTAAGAGTGCTGTATCGCACACTGGAGGATATGGTCCCTGCCCCAGAGCTTTAACTGTCTGGTTTGTTCTTCTCTGGAATCTAGTATGCTGCTCTATAGCACTTAAGGGGTGAAAAGAGCTTTCTTTGGGGCCCAAGGCTGTGGAATAAACTCTCACAGAAACAAAGGACTATCACAATCCTCAGCACTTTCTGCTCTAAGTACATGAAGGCACGTTTCTTTGGCCTTGCCTTCTCTGACAGAAATATTTAGCAATGGTTGTGTATATATTATTTTTTAAAATAATTGCAAAACAAAACACTGCACCGCACACACTTCTCCCTTCAGTGACAGAAGAAACACACGACAGATGTTAGTTGCGTCACGGAAAACATTACTGGAAGGTACTCAGATACTACTGTGATGAATGAAGTGTAAGAAGCTGTATTGTATTGAATAGAATAGAGTGCAGAGAGACTGACTCCTCTTTCCTCCCTGGCATGGAGAAGCAGCACTCCCCTGAACCACCCGCTCCTCATTGTCTAGTGCAGTGAGAGCGCCTCCTCTCCTTTCAAAGCCATGTGGCCTTGCAGAGAGGAACCAGCCAAAGACTCCAGCCAGTAAGAGCAGCTGCAGAAGTAGCCATAGCAGGTACCTTAGGACATTCAGCAAAGCTTTCTATAATTTTGACTGGATTTTCTCTGCCGTACGCTGATTGGCTGTTCCAGTCCTCTCCATCCTCATTTCTCACAGTCTCTTCTTCACCTCAGCTTCACTCACTACCAGACCCTGACACCTTCTTCTCCCCTGCCCTATTCCCTTCACCTTGTTCCCTTCAATGTTCCCTCTCCATTCCCCTTTCTTTCCATTTAGCAAATCCCGCTGAAATGTGGAAGTAATGTAACATTTGCCATCATTATGTTGTTCACTCTGCTTGTGTGTTTTATCCCTGCCTCCACCCTGAATCTGTTTTGTCTGTCTTTGTTGTAAGCTCTTTGGGAAAGGGACTGCTTGCTATTCTTTGTACAGCGCCTGGCACAATGGTGCATCCATGATTCTTGACTGGTCCTTAGGTACTACTATCATAAACATCATTATTATTATTATTTTATTATTTTGTTTATTATTATTACAAGGACAAAGTACGTGAGGTAATATCTTTTATTGGACCAACCTCTGTTAGTGAAAGAGACGAGCTTTCAAATTTATGCCAAGCTCTGAAAAATAATTGTGTAAGCTTGAAAGCTTGTCTCTTTTGCCAAGAGAAATGAATACTAAAAAGTAATACTTCACTCACCTTGTCTCTCTAATATCCTGGGACCAACATTGCTATAACAACACTGCAAACAACATTATTATTAATATTTTTAACCATTGCTCTTCCCATTATATTATATGGACTTCAGGAATTCATATAATTGAAAACTTACCTCTGCCCATTCTTTTTTCTTTCGTTAAACCACTACTCTCTTTTGTTTAACGGTTATAATTTAAATTCTATTTTATTATATAATTGGTTGGCACAGTAAATAATTTTGTAAATTGCCTGGGACTGTCTGTGGCATAACCTGTGGTTGCATTATCCGATGATGAAAATGGGCACCTACTGAGTGAGAGTTCAGAGGGAAGTTAAAAACCACCTGTCAACTGCTTTTGTTTTTTTTCTCTTCCACAGCACGAATTATCAAAACAAAACAGTGGTGTGAAATGCTTCCATGTTTAGAAGGAGAAGTCTGTGATTTGCTAATCAATAAATCAGGCTGGACCTGTACACAACCGGGTGGGCGGATAAAGACAACCACGGTAAGCTACTTCTCTTCCTTATGTCCCTTTTGTTCCCCCTCATCTTTAACTTCTTGGGTGAGACTTCAAATTTAGATGCAGGATAGGTTTTTAAAGTTAGATGTGAATTAGTAATCCATGCTCAGAACAACTCATTGAGTTGCTCGCATGTCCTTTCACACCTGTGCTTACAGACGGGGAAAGTGAGGCAGATTACTAAAAGGAGGTAAAATGTCAAACTGTGACTTGAAAGGGTCCATAAATTCAGCCAGTAAAGATTGTCTCTTCACCGTTATTTCACTCTGGTGCATACTCCGTACTGTGGGTAGAGCAAGGGTAAAATTCTTCACCTCATTGACCTAATAGAGGAAAAACTAATGTTTTTTTTGTTTTTTGTTTTTTTAAATAAACATAGTTTGGGCTTTTTTTCTGTAATAAAAAGGCAGTTTTCAAAGACAAATCTCGATCTTCCCAGGGGAATATTTATGTGAGGCCTAAAGAAAATAAAACAATAAAACCCTCCTTTTAGGGTCATCAGAGCTTGAACTCTAATTTATCCATACTGTACTTTTCAGCTCCTTGGTGTTGTTACCTGTAGTGTTTTGGATTTGTTTGAAGAAAATATATTGAGGCTGAACATGAATACAGAAATGACAGCTGCTGGGTCTTGTAGTACATCCAGCATCTATCATTGGGGTATACTACAAACCAACTGAAGACTCTGGTGCTTCAAAAATGTAAAAGGTCCCAGGAGACTGACATTTCAGGAATGTTTCATTGTAAAGATTTACTTCAAAAGCTGCCTTATAAATTAACTTGGTGTATTTCAAATTAGTGAGATTTAGCAGGGCCAGGCCTCAGGCCTATCAGGCAGGATCCCCTGCATAGATTCTCTGTAGATAAAGGTGAGGAGACACCAGTGCAAATTGTTTAGTGTTTTTTTTTTAGTGTTCGTATTTTGCCACAAAATCAACATGATCTTCACTTTTTAAAAAAACATTTTCACCAGTCTTTGAGAATAACATTTATTGTCAAGTGATATTTACAAACACAACCTATGCATTTTGTACTGTTCTAATGTGAGCTCTCCTGTTGTTCTGACATCCCTGTAATTTCTACACATAGCAGTGCACGTTACGGACAGTGTTGTAATCTTACCTCTCAATCTCCAAGTCAGAACTTTAATCTTATTCTCCTTTAGGTTATTTGAGTGTAATTTATGTAATGGGGATATAAAAATATAATCGTGGGTGAAAATATCAGCTCCCAGGAGCAGGCAGACCTGCCAAGTTATCTTTGGAACTCTCACAATATTATTCAAAATCTCATTAATTCAGTGATATTCTCTGTACCTCAGGTAAAGCAAATTACCTGTGTACCATGAGACATTTGCATCTATCATTATTGTTTGTTTTATCGGGATGCAGCACTGATGTGCTTGGCGCTACGGAAGATGAAAAGGAGGTGCAATGCCTACCCCGAGGAATTCTTATTAGATATCTATCGGATTGGTTCAGTGGATCTTTTAGATTTGGCCTGATTCTCACACCTGTTTTACAACTCTACTGACCTAAACAGAATTACTCCTGTTTTCAACCACCATAAATGAGATCAGAATCAGGCCACATCCTAGGGAAATTCTGGCAGTGATGAGCGAAGTCTTATTAAGAAGACTTTCTTCTGCACTAAGATATGCTCAATGCAAGAAAGAAAGGGACTTCTGTCCAAAACTGCCCCATCCCTTACCTAATTTAGAACAGTCTACAGCAGCTGACTCAAATCCCTAAGAGACCTCACAGCAATGGAGAATTGCCACAGGGGAGTAGAATTCCACTCCAGCCCTTCTGCATCCCTCCCACTACATCTCCTCCTCCTGCCTCCATGACCTCTATGCTGAGGTGTAATGGCTGGGTGTGCCACATCCATTAATTGTCTATTAATCCAAACTGACAGTTCAGGGTGTTCCAAGGTCCAGCAGAAATGACTTACAAATAAAAATGTCCAGTTGCTTATAGGACACTTGGTTTAGTGGGTAAGGAAGGAGTCAGAAAAACAGCAAAAGAGCTGGGGACTTGGTTCAGATGGGGTTCATAATGTCTGCAATATACACTTCTAAGAAAAGAGGGTTTATAATGGAAACACCAACACTCTTCCCTGTAGCAGTATTCTCCTCTACTGCTTGATGGAATAAAGTAACTAATATTTCTGCTCATCATCAGCCTACCTTACCTGCTAGAACCATACTGCTCCTCGTTGAAAAATATGCAAAGTGCAACCTGATAATCAGGGGTGATCAGGAATATTGTGGAATTGACCTCCAAATATACAGTGCAGGTACAACCCATTAAGAGTCTAATCCTCTTGTGGCAATAAATGGGTATTCTGCCATATACTCTAATGGGAACAGGTTTGGGTCCTAAATTAGTTAACCTTTAATAATTTGTGCTGGTATTTACAAGTAATTTTAGGTTATATATGAAAGGGAAAGAGGTACTGTACCTTTCACTACCATAGCAGGGATTCATTTCTATACTGCAGGATATCATATTTTTGGGGAAGATGTACAAATCAGTAATTATATGCTGCTCTACATGTACTAAAACTGGTCAGTAGGAATAATATTGAGCACTTGAGGACTTAGACTACTGCTTGCATTTGTATTGACTCTTGTACTGATGCCAGTTAGTGTGTGTAAATTATAGGCATTTGTGTAAAATAATATGTCAGGGCTTGGGCATCAAAGAAGTGTGTGAAAGGTGAAGCTAAGGGGAGGTAGACAATAAGTTCCCTCTCATGTGAGAATGTATACCTCAGGATCCACCTTTTTTTCCATGAAAATAAGGCAGAAATAGAACTCTTGCCTGGATGAGTTTTACTAATGCGAACAGCATCACATCATGCAATAGTGCTTAATATTTTATGTACACAGTGTCCAGGAAATTGCAAGCTTATCTAGTAAATACACATTGCACCCAAATGTTTTAGTGAATCGTATTTCCAGAAAGTGGTGCTGCTGGTTTTTACATTTTGTGTCAAAAATAGTTTAACCTAAATATTCAAGGCCTGATTCTTCATTGCCATACACTTTGTGTAAGCATTATACTTGTGCAAAGTAATGCAATCAAATCAGAATTCTCTACTCATGCTGGTGGCAGTCTTTTATGCCCATTTTGCATTAACTTTGCACAGCTGTAAATGACTACAAACACCACGTAAAGGAAGGGAGAATCAGACCCAATGTATATTCTAAATGGATCTGGATGTCACTTATGGCCTGTCATCCTTTCTACAAGGTGTGAATGAACCAAGGATTTTTCATCCAGTAAGAGGCTTTTAGAATTGAAGATTGACTGGGCCAGCTGCCAATCTGTATACTAAGCATCTGATTGTCAATACCAGGAAACAATAAGGCGTCTTGCTAGAGGAGATGCTGTATCAACAGAATGCTTCTCAGTTGTTAACACTCTTAACACAGTGATTCATGCTAAGTACTTTTATTTTAAAAATGCCCCTACGAGTATCTTCAAATCACCTGCGTGCAGAAATGCTCTGCTTTTGATATTTTCATTAATCTCCCAAATCTGATTTTTAAAATGAATTTATTGGACTCTGTGACGAGAGAGAGTGTATAATCTCAACAATGCCAGAGGATATGTCATTATTTCACCAGATACTGCTGAGAAACCTGGCCCTTTTATATTTCAAGCATGAAACTTGCCAGTGTATAAATGAGGAGATAGACAATCTATTGCCTTTACAGGAGAGATTAATTTTAGCACCAAAGTGTATATATGTTGTCAATGATCCATCACTGCTTAATTGTTACTTAATTAATTCCTTCTTTTACATGATGTGATTTCAATGCATGGAGTTTAACAGAACATTCATGCGCCAGTAGCTAACCTTTTAAAACCTCTGTGATTTTACTGCTAAATTAGCTGAAGTGGGAAATTAAGGAGTATGAAGAAGCTAAAAGAGAGCTCACAGTGGATAAAAGGTGTAATTACTCTGACATGGAGATCACTGCTTAGCTAGTAAAATTTACTAAGGATCTAGCTTCGCCAAGGGACGTGACTTTCTTAATAGAGTTTTCTTACACACAGAGCAACTTAGCATTCCTCACCATTAATATAAATGACATGCTGGCTGGGTTGGAAAGGTAATTTGTTCCTTACTCTATGAAATACTATAGTTGTTTGTATTGGCTAGAATTTAAATGAAGATTTTTCTGTAAACATTTATTATATACAAATGTGTGATTAAGGTAAATTGGTTAGGATGTACTGGCTTGTTTTCGTCATTGATTTACAGCAGCGTGGTATTATACTATTACATTCATTTTCAAACTAAAAATATAAATACATATTGCATATTGGATTTGAGAATTTACTTTTTTTTAGACTGAAGACCAGCTGGAAATGTCCTGAGGGCATGGTCTAGTGGTCTGAGCATGGGACTGGGAGCCAGAAACTCCTGAGCTCTAATCCCAGCTCTGACAGTGACTTCCTCTGTGGCCTTGGGTAAGTCACTGAACCTCTCTGCCTCATTTTCCCTACTGTAAAATAGGAGTAATAATACTTACCTCTCCACCACAAAGGTGGATTGTGAGGTTTCATTAGTTAATGCTTGTAAGTGATTAGGAAATTCAAGGTGCTGTACAAGTCAAAAGATTATTTTTATTTATTAGTGTTGTTGTTAAGTTCTAGAATTATGCTAATTTCTCTGGCATTCCTATAGTTAAACTAGATCAGCTTCCAGTTCTGAGTATTGCTAAACATACCTTTCACATTCGCACAGGCAGCTGATATATATTTTTATCACTCTCCCAGCTCCTCTGCATGTTGTCTCACATGTGATTCTAGGATGTAATGCCAGGCTAGATGAAGGCAATTACAGGCTATAGGCACAGCATAGTTCAGGGGGTTCCCTGTGACACTGTCTGAACTCCATGGCCTGGCCCCACTCTCCCTTCTGGAAGTGGGGGTGTTAAGGGGACCTCCCAGAGAGACTGAGCAGCGGCATTAAGCTCTCATCTCCCCATAGGAGTTGCAGCAGGGTCGTCCTCCTTAGGAGCTGCTTGGGTGGCAATAAGAAGCCCTGTCCCAAACCCTGGAGAGGCAGAGGTGCTACCAGAGGGACCTCCAGTACTTATTCCAACAGCCAGGGGTATTAGTTTTGAATGGATGGGCTGGGACCATTGTAATCTCCTCTGTGCTGCTACATATACATTCTTCTGCTGGGGTGCTGTTGACAGGGTCTCCCAGAGCTGTGGGTCATGGAGTTAACACCCCATTGAGATGTGTGAAGCAGGTTATGCCTGTCAGAGCTATTGTTTCAGATAGTCTACAGACTCATGCAGATATTTGCTTCATTAGAAGCTTATTTAAGTTTGTATTGAAATCTGAGATTCTGATGTAAGTGCCCAAGAACTGGGCCAGTGGACTAAACATGCCCTTACATCAAGAAAAATAAGGCACAGATATAAATCCTGATTGTTTCTGCCTTTTTTTTTTGAAGCACTAAAATTAAAAAAAGAAGTTTCACTTGACACTGGTTTTCTGTATCTGTTGGTGTTTGTGTGTTAAGGGGAAAAAGTTGTCTCTTGATGGATAGCCTGTGTTTCAGTTTTCTATACTTTATAGAGTCATGCTGTTGGTACCTGGGAAATCAAGTTGCTATTCCTTTCCAAGGTCTCATGAGATTCACCTGCTCCCAACAGAGTTCCCATTGTTCACTCTGAACATTTTACAGCATGAATTTGTTGTATCTGGATTTCTCTGTCCTGAGAATCTTCCTTTCTGTTGATTTTCTAACAATTTTATGTACGTGGTTGGTGGCTGCCACTAATGTATAATTGGGTCAAATATCATGAGTCCAATACACTATTATAGCTGAGCATCACAGAGCTCAGAAGGGGATTGAAGAGATGGCCTTTGCTCTCCCTGTATCCTGAGTTAGCCGTGCACTGATCTGGTCCCCAGTTGTACCTTAAAGCACTTCTAATGGTCACGCTAATTTATACTGGACACTAATGGTCCTGAGGATTCAAACCAGTATCCATATATCTGGGGGGCATACAGCATCTGCAGACTTGCCTATTTTCTCCTGAATACTGTTCTACACTGGCACAGGCTAGGATCTGCTGTGCCACCTGTTTGCCACTGGAGGACTCCCTACACTGAGGTGATCCATCTAGGGCTGGATGCATAGCTTTATGGCTTCTTTAAGCCACCACTGCAGTGCAAACCAGCCACACTGCATTTGGAATAGGATCTGGGCCCATAATAGTGACCAAAAAAACCCAACTCAGATCTCCTTATCTGTGTTATAAATAACACCTCTGAAACATAAAGGGATTAGAATCTACTCATTACCATTTATTCTAATGTTTCCTTTTTACATCACCTTCAGGTTGGGCTGAGTCCATTTCACTTTTAGTATTCAATACACTAAGAGCAACACCTGAGACTTCAGACACTGCAGAATGTTTGTTTTTGATAACTTGGCCAAATGCTGGATTTCTTATCTGTACAAAACTCCCACTGGTGTCTCACCCATTCAAGCTAATAAGAGTTTTGCTTAAGTAAAAGTTGAAGGATTTACTCCAGGCTTCCATAACAACTAATATAATATGTATTGTAAAAGCTTATTTTCCAAAACCTACAATTGCAGCTAAATTTCACTCAACAATTACCCTGTAAATTATTACTGGAGCTCAGTATTTTAAGAAAATGAAGATTTCTAGTCCCCAAATCCACAACACTAGCAAAGATGGTGAGTTTTTCTGAGTCCCCAAGGGCTCCTCATTGAAGAGGTGTGAGAGCGAGGAGTTTTCTGTTGAGAAAATTAAAATTGCTTGAGGAGTATGTGAAAGGAATTAGCCCTTCCCCCCGAGTACCAAATCCAGGTTCCATTTACATTGATGGCAAAACTCCAATTGTTTTAAATGACTGCAGGTTTTGTCCCTGAGCGTACATCACTTGGAGTGAAGGGTCTGACTTTTAAAGTGTGGGTTGTCAGCATTTCAAACACTTTCTTGCAAGAATATAGGAAAACCTAGCATCATTCTCCACTTTCAGAGGAGATATGTTCAGATATTAATGGAGAACCATGTTAGCCACATACTCATGTCTCATAACCAACGTCAAAGAAAATGAAAAAATGATGTTCATTTCTGCATGTAATATTGTAAAGATCATTACAATTTCTATTAGAATAAAATCAGTTTTCAGGGTATAGGATTTCAAAAGATGTCTTTTCTCTCTGAATTCTTACTTGTAACGCTATTATGACAGATGCTACATCCTTAAATAGCATGGTCCTGAATCTGATCTCGCGACAATGGTATATGTGACAATAGAAATAGGCTTACACTTCTAAAACCTACGTAGCAAATGGCTTTTGTAATTTGCTTATCTATTGGTTCTTACAGATTAATGATTTACTTAAGTGTTATGGGTTGATTTACTTATGAAACCAGTTAGCTTAATATTAAATAAATAAATATAAAACATATATCTGATCTGTTTCAGGTCTGCACTCTCCTTTTGAATAAGGTAAATAAAAAAACAGATCCTACCCTAGGCACTAGTGGTTGGATTCCCAGCTAGTCATCTATTTCATGTTTGTTTAGAATAGACTTTCTTCTGCTAAGGAGAAATTACATGAATAGTTGTTTTGTTTTTCTTTTTATACTTTGAAAGCAGAATTCTGAATTGTACATAAAAACAGGCCTGTAACTTTGGCTAGTCATTGACACGAAAGTAATGTGGCATTGTATAAATCCAACCAATAAGTTGTGGATGTCTGAAATTGTTCGAGTGCATGAACAACCTTAATAACTGGTCTTGTGGGAGTGCCTAAATTGTTAAATTGGCCCTGATGAAAATTATTTCAGTTTGAAGTTCTTTCCAGGTTTCTTGATTCTGTAAAAAAAAAAAAAAAAAAAAAAAAAAAAAAAAAGCACAAATTAAAAAGTATATATAATCATGTGGAGGTGAGTTTCAAATCCATTCCCAAAACCAGAGGGAAACATTTTTTAAGAATGGGCCTGGATATGGATGGTTCATATCAGTAATGGGTGATTTTGACCCATGAATTTTTAGGAAAATATAGACCCATCAAGAGGATGAGACTAAGTTTTATCTTTATTATTAATGATTTCCTTATGCTATGTATATATGTATTAGGATCACTACAAATACTCAGATAGAGTAGTTCCTGCTCCAAAGAGTTCATAATCAAAAGACAGCTCTACACAGGTCAGTAGGGATTAGTGGAAGGGGAAAAACAAGAGGCAATTTATGTTAATAATAATATGTTTTATTCTAGCATAGGCCTGCTGATGGGAGAAAAGAAAAGGGAGCAAAGAGGGCAATTACCTAGGGGCCTGGCAATTTTAAAAGAGGCCAGGGCCATAGGCAGCAAGGTGAAAGCTTCTCCTCAGGGAGACTAGCTCCCCGTCCCTCCCCTCTTCCACCTATGGACCCCGCCCATAGGCCACCCCTGCTCTGCCCCAGGCTCCGTCCCTGAGCAGTTGCCACCATATCTTCCCCATCAGCCCACATCTCTTCTTGGGCCCCTTCCTTTCCCCTCTTGGCCTCTCCACAGCCATGTCCCCCTTCCCCATTCAACCTCCCCACACCATAGTTTGCTGCATGCGTACCTCTGCTGCCTGCTCTCCCCTTGCCACATCCCTCCTTCTCCCCGCCATTGTCCCTTGTGTGCATCCCTCCTCTCCCCACTGCTGCTTGCTGCATCCCTACTCCCGCCTCCCCTGCTCCCTCCTCAGCTCCCCCCCCCCAGCTGTCATTCATCACCTGGAGGAAAAGGGAGCGCAGAAGAGAGGAGGGGGACTGAGTGATGGAGGGGGCTGGACCTGGGGTGAAGCAAGGCGGGGCCTGGTGTGGACTGGGGACGGAATAGGCAGGATGGGACTGTTCTGTACTGGGGTCCAGAATTCCTGTCGACTGGCCTGCTCTAACACCTACAAGCTCAACCTCTCAGGAACCATAGGTCTAAACCCTGGACCACAGGGCTGTTAGGAGCTTGTAAGTTCTAACTTGCCACCCAGTGACCTGCTAACACTTGCCAGAACTGGAAGCTGATCTCCAGAGGAGTTGGTGTAACTCTAGGTGCCCTGATTGGGTCACTGCTTGTGTTTAAACTGAGCAGAGGAACAAGAAGTTGTCCATGCAACTGGGTTTCCTCTGCTTCCCATGTACTATGTGCACCTACTGCCAGACTCTGATCTCCTAATCACTTGATCCTGCCTGCCTCCTGACACCTGACTCTAAGTTTGCCCTCTGATACAGCTCAGACTCTGATCTCCTGATATCTGACCCAGCCTGGCTTCCTCGTAGACCAGTGAGTGAGGCTATCCAGACCCAGGTTGTGACACTAGCTGATATCAGGGCCCTGTTGTGTTTGTACAGTGCTAACACATAATGAGAGACAATGCATAAGTAGACAAGACAGATACAGAGTCAGAGAGGAAACAGCCACAGAGGGGTAAAAATACTTGCCCAAGGTCTTGATTCACTGTAAGTAGCACGGTAATACTATGTCTTAAAGAGGGGCTTAACATAGTACAAGATATAGTTTTTATAGATGAGCTCAGAGTATGCATTATGCTTACTACTTAGTGCATGTGGAATAGAGCATGGAGGTGATTGTGCAAGAAAGTCACAAAAGAATGAACAAAGTTGGGAAAACTTGGTGAAACAGAGGAGATAGTACCATCACAAAACTTGACAAAAGAAGATTTGTGTCCTCATTTGGTTTTCTAGCATTGTGGGCAATAGATGTGGCCAAGTTCTTGATCCACCAGTCTCTCATTGAATATTTATGAGCTCTTATGGTTGGAGCAGCTAACTTCCAGCTGAAGTTTAAGATCAAACACACTTTCTGGAATTCAGATCTGTGACAGTAGGACAAATGGATCATATATTCTTTCTTTCTTTCTTTCATTCTTAATGGCCCATATAGAATCAAGTTTTCATGTCTGATCTTGACCTTTAGAATAAGAAACAAAGCAAGTGAAGCTCTAAGAAAGGAATTAACCCTCTGGGACTTTGTTTTTGACCCCCAGTACATCACAGTGGAGCATGTAGCTTAATTTTTGTTGTTGTTGGTTTTCATTTAGTAATAGAAAAGTATAAAGTTTGGAAATTTGTATGTCATATTAATTTCAAGAGTTTAAGATGTATGCTAAAAATATTACATGCTCATTTCAAAGAGAGGAGGTCTTCATGGTAAAAATGTTATGACACATACATATCTGGTTTGAACCATTTTTCTATTTTCAGAATCCAACATAAAACAAAAGTTCTATTAAATCGTGTGAGGCAACCTGGAACATGTCTTGGACTGAATGACAAAGCGAATGCCAAGAGGAAATGCAGTAGGTGTCATAGGATAGGGATTTTAGCATGGTATTAGACACAGTGTCTGTCCAAAGATTACTTGAAAAATTCATTCAGATTGGCTTGTTATGTGGAGCACTGTCATTTCAACTTGAAGGCTGAGGAATCATAAACAGTAATTAACGGAATGTATTGAACTAGGGCAAGATGGGCTAGGGAGCAATAGATATGGGTGTAAGGCCCAGTTTTATTTCATTAGGGATATTTTCAAAACAGCAAAGGTCAGTAAGATCCTAACTTCCATATTCCTAGATTACAAAGCCAGAAGGGATTACTGTGATCATCCAGTCTGACTTGTAAAACATAAAACTTCCCAAAATGAATTCCTAGAGCATATCTTTTAGAAAATCATCCAATCTTGATTTCAAATTTGTCAGTGATGGTGATTCCACCATGACTCTTTGTAAATTGTTCCATAGATTAAAACTCTCACTGTTAAAAAGTTGCACCTTATTTCCAGTCTGAATTTGTCTAGCTTCACCTTGCAATCATTGGATCATATTATACCTGTCTTTGCTGGATTGAACAGCCCATTCGTAAATGTTGTTCCTCATATAGTTATTTGAACACTGTAGTCAAATTACCCCTCAATCTTTCCTTTCTTAAATAGATTTGGGTCCTTGAGTTTAGCACTATATGTTTTTTAATCCTTTAATTGTTTTGGGGGATCTTC
This sequence comes from Mesoclemmys tuberculata, assembly GCA_007922155.1. Taxonomy (NCBI): domain Eukaryota; kingdom Metazoa; phylum Chordata; order Testudines; family Chelidae; genus Mesoclemmys; species Mesoclemmys tuberculata. The sequence continues at coordinate 28,368,774 of ML675616.1, forward strand.
TCTAAACCCTCTCCAATTTATCAACATCCTTCTTGAACTGTGGACATCAGAACTGGACACAGTATTCCAGCAGCAGTCACACCAGTGCCACAACACAGGTAAAATACCTCTGTGCTCCTACTGGATATTCCTCTTTTTATGCATTCAAGGATTTATGCTTTTGGCCACAGCATCGTTCTGAGAGCTCAAATTCAGCTGATTATCCATCATGCCCCCCCCCCCCGAATCTTATTCAGAGTCACTGCTTCCCAGGATAGAGTCCCCAATCCTGTAAGTATAGCCTACAGTCTTTGTTTCTAGATATATTCATTGACATTTAACTATTTTAAAATGCATATTTGCTTGTACCCCACTTATCAAGAGATCCAGATCACTGTGTATCAGTGACTTCTCTACTTCATTATCATTCCCCCAATTTTTGTGTCAACTTGAGCAAACTTGAGTGATGATTTTTTGGGTTTTTTTCCAGGTAGTCTCCCTTTTTCCAGGTAGTCTCCCTTTAAACCAATTCCTTAGTCATCTTTCAATTCTCGTATTAATCTCCATCTTCTCCTGTTTAACAAATAATTTCTCTTGGGGAACTGTATCAAATGCTGCACTGAAATCGAGGTAGATTAGATCTACTGCATTTCCTTTGTCTGGAAACTTAGTTATCTTCTTAAAGAAAGAAATCAGATTAGTCTGGCATGATCTACATTTTCTTAAACCATGTTGTATTTTATCCCAATTACTATTTACCTCTATGTCCTTAACTATATTTTCTTTCAAAATTTGTTCCAAGATCTTACATGCAATTGAAGTCAGTCTAATAGGCCTGTGGTTTCCTGGATCACATTTTTCCCTTTCTTAAAATTAGGTACTGTATTAGCATTAAAAATCCTTGCTGTTGGGCTTGCAATTGCATGTGCCAATTCCTTTAACATTCATGGATCCAGATTATCTGGGCCCCTGATTTGGTCCTATTTCACTATTTGAGTGCGACTTCCAACTCAGAGGAGGGTTATTTCTACTTCTATATCCTCGTTTCCATTAGCTACCCTGCCTACACATTCTGACTTCTAAAAGGTAGGTTTCTTTGCTGATTTATCCCATCTTCCATTCCCTGTAGGCTTTCTTCTTTCTCTTAATAACCTATTTGAGATGCTTGTTCATTGAATTTGCTCTGCAACCCTTTCACTCTGTTTTTTTCCCCTTGCTTGGGATGCAGGCTTCAGATAGCTTCTGCAACTTTGACTTAAGTATTCCATGTTTCCTCCATATTTAGATTCTTGAGTTCTTCAGTCCAATCCACTTCCCTGACTAATTCCCTAATTTTTTTAAGTTTGCCTTTTGAATCAAGAACCTATTTTTGTTTATCCTTTCATTTAGTTTACACTGAATTAATTCATGATCATTTGAACTTCTATGAGGTCTTCGCTACTCACCAATACTAACTCTAAAATAGCATCACCTCTTGTTGGTTTGGTGACTATTTGGTGAAGAAATCTGTCAGTTATCACAGTCAAAAATATCAGGACCCTACAGTGGTTATTAGCACTTGTCCTCCAATCTATATATGGGAAATTAAATTCTCCCATAATCATAAAATTCTCAGTAGTATCTATTTCATTAAAAATATGAGAGGTATCTATCCATATTCTGACTGAATCCTGGGGGTCTGTAGCATACCCCAAGCACTATCTCAGTGGTCTTGGTAACTATCTTTTACCTTCTTCCCCAAAATCATTTTTTACCTAAACAGATTCTGTTTTATATGTTCCATCACTTCTAATTTATTTAATCTACCTTGTCAATATACAATGCTACTCTATCACTTTTACCTTTATTTCTGGCTTTTCCTGAACAACACATATCGCTCAGTACCTGTACTCCAGTCATGAGAAGTATTCCATCATGTTTCTATTATTGCAATAATATCTGATTTCAGTTTTTGCAGCAGTAGTTCTGGTTCCTCCATTTTGTTACCCAGGCTCCTTGCATTGGTATACAGACATCTTAGTTGTTTCTGCTTGGCGTCACCCAGATTCCTTGCTTGATTAGGTACAGTAATTCTACAGCAATTATCGCCTACCAGACTGTTAGTGTCATTCCTACTGCTATCTTTCCTCTTTTTGTCCCTTCTACTTCCCTCTATTGTTCCTTTCTCCATTGCTCTGTCGTCTCTTACTTGATTTTCTGTCTGCTCAATATTAGAATCAGGCAAGGAGATTACATGAGCATCTCTCAACTGTCTCCACCATATCATCCTCCTGAGATACTAGTGGAATGGAAAACATAGTATCATATCATATGAGTGTTATCATATGATATGACTATATCATCTATTTCCCCCCCAAATCCAGAACAGAAATATTTATTGAACACTTCTTCTTTTTCTGCATTATTATTGATAGTTCTACCATTTCTATCTAATAATGGACCAACACATTGTTGTTTTTGTTTTTCCTATTTTTAAAAAACTCCTTCTAATTGTCCTGTAACGCTGCAGGTCATAGTCTCTTTGTCTTTCTTTGCTTCCCTTATCAATTTTCTACAATTCCTAATTTCTGATTTATATTAATTACTTCCCCTTTTTTCCCCTTGTTAATATTATTTTTCTAGCCACCTTCACTTCCCCTCTAAACTAGGTCATTTTTTAACCATTATGGCCTCCTTCCCTGGCTGTAGAATTGTAGCTTCTGAGGAATCCAGTAAAGTTTTCTTAAACAATTCCCAATTATCATTTACATTTTTCTGATTAAATTCTTCTTCCCAGCTGATCAGGTTCATAATTGTTTTCAACTTTGAAATTGGTCCTTTCAAAGCACCAAGTGTATGTGTGTGTATCCAGTCACAATTACTTGTACCTGAGTTACCATTAATTTTTAGTTCTGTGATCAGTTCCCCGTTATTTGAAAAGATAAGGTCTACTATAGAATTCTCCCATGTTGGATGCAATATTTTTTGAGTTCGGAAATTGTCACCTATAATATTTACAAACTCTAAGGATGTTTTAGTACTGGCAGCTTGAGACCGTCAGCATGTGTTACTTAAATTGAAGTCCCCCATGATCATACAACCTTTCCCCCTACACATTATAGAGAAGTGCATAAGGAGATTGTCATCCCATTCCCTAGTGTGATTTGGTGATCTGTAGCAAACACCAGCTAATGCCCTATGTGATGCTTATCTGTTAGGACATTGATCCATAAACATTCAAGATCACTTTCTTGCTAGCTGTCAGTGAGTCAGAAAGAGGCAATGCCAATTTTGACAGAGTGCCACTCCCCCTCTCCTTTTGCTTATTCCATCTTTCTAAATAGGTTATAACTATTGATTTTAACATGCCAGTCATGGGAACCATCCCACCAGGTTTAATTAATACCAATTAGATCAAATTTATGCTCATAAATGAGCAGTTACAATTTCTTATGTGTGCTATCCAGGCTTTTAGCACTGGTGTATAGGCATTTGAATGATTTCTTCTTTTTGTGTCCTTTCGTTTCCTGATTAATTCTGTTCTTAACATCTCCATTTTTGTGCTGAGTGCTCATATCTTCCTTCTTTTAACCCTTTCCTTTGGTTATTAGTTTATTGTCCTCGTGACTATTCCAGCCAGTCTTCCCAAGAAGATTGGTCCCCTTTCTACTGAGATGGTGTCTATTCAAATCATATAACCCTCTCTCCCCACAGAAGGTGGATCAATGCTCTACAAAACCCAAACGCTCCAGCCTTCACCACTTCAACCAGCAGTTGTTCACTTTCAGAATTATATGTCCTCTCTCTTGTCTTGCTCCTGGTGAAGAAAGAGTCTCAATGAAGCTATCTTGGATAATCTTTTTCAGCATGCTTCCAAGATCCCTGAAGTCCTGATGCAGTATTATTAGTGCCAATCTGGACTGTCCCCAATAGATCTGCTGCCCTCCACTTCAAAGCCCATCTAATTTAAGAATGATATCTTGTGTCTTGGTTCCAGAAACACAGTACACCATCCTGTTGTCTGCCTGTCCTTTGCAGAATGGTCTTTCAATTCTTCTGTGTATTGACTCCCCAGCAAGGATCATCTGTCTTCCTTGGACTATCGGAAAACTCTTTGTGGACAAGTTTGATTTTTTTACCGGTTGGGCCAAGCTGCCATACACAAGTATATATATCTTGTATATACCCTCTATATTTCTCTGTTTCCTTGGACCAACTATATCTTAAAAGGGATCTTCCACAGTCTGTACACTGAGGACCTCAGTATCGATTAGGAACTTCTAGCTGTGTGGAATTCCTCCCCTGCCTCTTCTCTCTGGTGGCCACAACTTGCTCATTCTCATCTATCTCCAGCTGAGTAGAATGCCATTGTGACCTCCTTCCTCTGGTGCTTATGAAATGCCAGGCCTCCTCTTTGATGTCCTCTCTCTCCGACTCCTTGCTGGCCAGCTCCTTTCTTCCTTGAATATGGAGTACTTGTGTTTCCTGAATCTGGCTATCTAGGGACTCATCAGTTTCTCTGATTCTCACTATCATTTTACTTGCCCCTCCAATCTGAGAATCTTCTCCTCCAGCACAGCCTCTAGTTTCTGTACTTCAGACACATGAAATCCCTTTTGGCTTCAGGATGAAAAGAGAACATAGCACTTCCACTGCAAGTCATCTCTCCTGTTCCATCCCTGGCTGTCTTGAGATTCCAAGTAGAACTGAACCTGGAAGGAAAGCTTCTCTAAACTCCCTCTTTTATTCTGCCCCATCTGTTCAATGTGCACATGAATCCACTAAAACAGGTAGCAAGACAGTTGGGCTTGCAGCATCACCAATATGTTGATGAATTTCAGGTCTGTACCTCTTTCATGAGATACAGGTGGGCAGTCCTATTTCATGGCTGAGCTTGGAGCTTAGAAAAGAGCCAGCTAGTTTGAGGTTCATTCTAAGCAACACCAAGGTGATGATGGTGGGACAGGGTAATCAGCTGGAGGGAATAACAAGGATAGAATCTGTCCCTCCAACTGAAGAGACATTTTCCCCTTTGCTTATGTGGCACTCCTAGTTTGTGGAGCCTTGGCCTTGGCCTGCTGCTAGATGTCCATATAGTTGTTGCAGCCAAGAGTTCTTTTCCCCCCATGTGCACTTACCATGTAGGTTGCAAACTTTCCTATTATATTGTAACAGAGTGGGGGGGGGAACAGATGTACTCCACCCTCGTGGGTCTTGTGCTCTTCCGGCCCGGCCGGTGGGGCAGCTGGGGGCAGGTTTAGGGAGGGGATGGGGCCCGCTCTGCCCCTGAGTACTGCTACCTTCCCTTGGGGTAGTCTGTGGACCACTTCCTGCTACCCCAGCTGGTGGCCTGCCTCCAGTGCTGTGGCAGGAACTGTGGCAGCTCCCAAGCTTCTGCAGGCTGCCAGGCTACAGCCTCCTAGCTCCAGGCTGCCAGCACCAAGCTGCAGGCTTTTAAACTGCAAACTCCAAACTCTCAACTCCAAAACTATAACCTGTAAACTCCTAACTCTCAACTCCACAACCCACACTGCCTACCTGCCCCTGCAGGCTTTTAAGTGTTTGGGGCGGGGCTCCTTAATTGGCCCCAGGTGGTCTAATTAGTTAAGCAGCCCCAAGTGGCCTAATTGCCTAATCAGCCCCAGCTGAATTACCCAGGGAATAGGGCTTTTTTGAGCCTGGGGCTAATATACATGCCTTCTAGTACTTTTTCATAGCCGTCCGGCCTGACCCCGTCACAGTATTTAGACTTTATAGCCATTATTCATGACTTTGCCACTGCCATATTGAAATACTTCAGTGTATCCTACCCAGGGGACTCAAAAGCCCAGGTCTTAGGCTATGGGAGGCTATGCTACTGAGGAGCACCCAGTGCAGTTCTGGAGCAGGGGGCCACTGTGCCCCTAATCTTGGTCATGTTGTGTGCTGGGCCCATCCCTCAGCTAAGTTAGAGCAGCCTAAGTGTTGCTTATGAATATGTAGCTTATAAAGAATATAACTTATAATTTTGTATCACACTTGAGAACCTTTATGTAATTCCTGTGTGAATAACTTGTACTCTTGGGATTGTCAACAGATTGATCTGAAAGGTGGCCTAGCTAAATGTGTACAGACTTGTATTTCCATTGATGGTTATTGGATGCCATTAGAGAGAGAACAGGGATATTTGGATATCACATACAGCACAAAGAAACTGTTGGAAAGAAGGCCATGATACAAAATCTCCCAAAGAGAGAGATTGGTATGCTGAAGAACAGACAGCATGCTGCTATGGTGAGAGACTTCCTTGGAAAAATATCCTTGAGACCTGGCTGGGATTCTCACCTTGAGCTGAACATCTTAGAGATAATTTGGCTAAGGACACCCAGATACAGCTTTTGAGCAATGAGTCACACAGAAAAATTTAGCCTTAAAGGGAAATGGAAGCAGGAATGATGAAACAGTCTGAAAATCCTGTCAACAACAGTAAACTTAATTATTTCCTCCTCAAAAGGAAGCTGAACTCAGTCAGCATGGGTATTGAGTCAGCTGCCACAGCTGAGGGGTCTCAGCATTACAAGGAGATAGACCTCATATTGAGAAAACTCATGCTAAATGTAACAATCTGCAAACACCAGAGAGGACAGAAAAATAATACAAAAATCCCTGAAGAGATTAAATCCTTAGTGCATATCGCTCCTGTAAATGTCTGGGTAAGGTCGGTAGCTCTGGGCTCCCCAATTCCAGAACTTGAAGGAAAGTCAGAAAAGAGAAACAAAATAAATGTAAATTACAAGAACCAAATATGTTTAACTTAACTAAGTGGTGATGAGCAGGAGATAAATCCAGTAACAGCAAATTGTGAGAAACTGAAATCCATAAACAACATGGACGAAGTGTAATGGTTTAACGTGTCCATGGAGATAGAAACTAGGAGTAAAGAGATGACACTGAGCAATGGAAATAATAGGCTGAACATCAGGAAAAATAAATGCTAACATTTTGGTCTATTAAGCCATGGAATAGTTTCTATAGGATGTATTAGAAGTTCCATTGATTGTTTTATTAAAAGCAAAAATGGACAAAGACCTAGAAAGTATACTGTGAGGATCAATCCTGTACTGGCAGGGACATACAGACTACGTGAACTAGTAAGTCTTTACCAACTCTAACATCTTTGATTTTTTTTTAAGCAATTTAAAAAAAAAAAAAACGTAACAAGGCTGTGCATGCCACATATGGGGTGAAGTGATGATGCACCCAGCTGACCTCTTAGTTTCCACACACATTTTTTATCATCTTCCACATGGAGTTTAAACAGGCTAATAAGTCAGACTTCTCCCTTAGAAGCTGACACTGGGTGAATCATGCCCTACAGTAATACTTCAGCTTCTAAGGGAGTTATTGTATTGGATTGTTTTAATGACTGAGGACATTGGAAAGTGAGGATATGGTTCCTTTGGGAGTTGTATTAGTCGTTTCCATTTTATGGCCAGAATTAGGTATTCAGAGGGTTAATTCTGAGATCACAAAGAGTTAGAATTTGTAGCAGTCAAAAATGTGTAGTGTTGAGCCTTCAGTAACTACCATTAAAAAGAAAAATTGAGGCTGTCTCCAGCAAATTAGCAAGAACAGACAGAGTGAGTAGTCCAGAGGGGCATGATGCATTTCCCTCCCCCAGAAATCATTAAAGGTAACAGTGCCTCTAATTGATCATTTTGAGAATAAAGTGAAAATTACTTAAAGCTCCATATAGAGTCATCATCACTGGGATTTTGTGAATGTGCCTTCTTTCGCGAGGAGAAGTGTTGGTTTTGTTTTGGCCATACCTTTGTTCTTCCCGTTTTTCCTCCTCCTGCTGTCAGGAGAATTCGTAAAAAGAGACCTTCATTGCTGGTTGCCTCTGGAAATCAAAAGCAGTCTTACAACTGTTCAGACGAGAAAGGAATTGGAAGTTTTAAGGGATGCATAAAACTGTTTTTCAGGTTATACACCAGTTCTGCCAAAATAAGATTAAAGGGCTCTTTGGGATTATTCTGATTGGTTGCTGAATTTCTGTTGCACATGTTTTTGATGTAGTGGGTTGTGGAGTGCTAAATTATGTGATCTGTTTACAAAGGTCAAAGATCAATTTATTTCACTTAGCCATTAATGTGACTAATATTGTGTTGCTTGTCCAGTAATCACTGAAGGACTCTCTTTGGTTAGGCTTTTGGACTACTTTTAGAATTCCCATAGTAGGGCACTATCTCTGGGTTGCCTAGAAGGGCTTGAATCCTATAGGGGGAATGGACATTTACTTCCCACCCTGTATGCTCTCAAAGACATCCCTTTCCCAGACTGCCATTAACACTTTGTTTACAATTCCATTACTTTTTAAAGTCACTATCATCCTCAGGTGCTCACATTCCAGGAGCAATTTGGCCTCTGGCAGGACAGCCTCGGTTCTGCCTTAATTCAGGTGGTTGTTTGATGCTAGTAGTGTTTGTGTACCTGCACTTTTAAGGTGTGGGAGTGTTACATTACACATAATTGCCTTCATTTCTGTTTTGTTCCTTCCTGAAGCACTCCGCTTCTCTTCCCTGATTAACTCCCACGCTTCCTATGCATATCTGATCTTCTCCATATTTGCGTGTCTTTAAAACTGCATCCCACTCCTCTTACTTATCCTGCCTCTCTAGCCCCAGTGATGACAAGTATATTAAAGACAGGATTAATGCTATCCACTTTTCCTTTCCCTGCTCCCTCCCCTGCCTTCCACTCTGTCCTCCTTTTCCAGATTCAAGGTGAGCCCCAAACCACACAGACTGCACCCCTGACCCTTTCCATTCCAGTCTCCATATATTCCTTGTTTCCTGTCTCATCTTGTCCCTTTTTGTTAACTGCTTTCTCCCTCCCTTCCCCCCCCCCCACCTGCTTCCCTGCTGCCTTCAGGAACATTCTTCTTCCTCCTATGCTCAAGGAATTATTCCTCAAACCTACTTGTTTCTCCAACTATTCCCCATCTTTCTTCTCCCAGTTATCTTCAGCATCTTCAGGCATGCTTTATACTCCCTCTGCATCTGATTTTTCTTCTTCTGCTATACTTCAGTCTTTGCCTCTTTGCTTCACTAAGAGTGCCCTCCCCACAGTCACTGGTGACTTTTTCCACATCCAGCTATGTTACAGAAAAATGGTTTTGGCCCTGTCACTGCTGTACATTGTATTGTGGTTTCATGACGTATTTTTAGTTGTAGTGTGCATGGGCTCCAACTGTCCAGTCATAAATCTGCAGCTGTCTCTCCAGCATTTTCTTCTGGGTGTCCCAATTCTATCCCAAATGTATTATGTCACAATCCTTCTCTTCCCCTCTTTTCCCTATCATAGTCAGTAATGGCACTTTCCTCCCACCACCTTCACTCGCAACCTTGGTGTCCTCTTCTGTTTCTCTGTTGTTCACTTACTACAGCCCATCACTATGCTTTTATAAAAGCTATAAAATCTATCCTTTCCTTGCTGTCCTGACTACAGTAGCCTCCTCTCCAGCCTCTCAACTTTTATTTTCCCATCTAATCAAACCATCATAGCAAAAATCATCTTCATTGCTGCTTCCCCATCCATGTCACCCCCACCATTTGAATTCCTTTCCTGGCTGCTGCTTATCCTCTTTGTCATATGTAAGCTCTTCATTCACACTTTCAAGGCTGTAAACAATTCTACCACTGCCTGCAACCCACCACATAATTATTCTTCTCCAGCCTCCCTTCTTGAACCCCACCATCTGCCCCATCCTCTCATTTTCAATTTATGGTAAAATTCATCCCAGCCAGGTTTATTTGAATAGAGTTACATCAGGGAAGAATTGGCCCCTGTTACCTTTTTCATATACTGCCACTTAGGCTGAGAACAGCCTCCTTCCTATGTCCCAGGTGAACTGCCTCTTCTTCTTTATCTGTCTTCTCTTTTTTTGCTTAGTCTCTTGTCACTGGTATCCTGATGTGCAACTGTTGCTCCCAGTCACACACCTCTTATTTTGTGCTGTATTAATTTAAAATAGACTGGATTAGTATTGTTTGTAGTTCACCATTGTCACCGGCCGTCCTCTCCGGCCGGTTGGCTGCGGCCCTCCCTTGGGTCCCAACTCCGGGGGGATGCCGCAGCACCTTCTTATACAGGGGAACTAGCAGTTAGTCTGGCGCGGGATCTTGCCCGCACCGAGTCTTACGCCCGGCCCTCAGGCAGGGCCGGCGGCCAAGCAGTCTTATGCTCTTGTCTCTTCGGAGAAGGAGTCGAGACAAGACGACTTCCAGCCATCCGGCTGGGGGGTGGAGGACTCTTCCTCCGGGACAGCTAGGGAGAGGGACGCAGGCCCACCCATCTCCACTGTGTCCCAGCCCAGGGCCCTATCAGTGGCACAGCTGTCGCCACTGATTCAGCAGGGCTCCTGCCGCAAAACGCCGTTGGGGCTAACTCAGCCACTGTGTCTGGCTGTCCCTGGGCTACTTCCTACCCGAGTTCCCATGCACCCGCTCCCGGTAGGCCATAGGGATACTTGGCCCACGGCTGGCTTACCAGTCCCTCCTCGTCGATGGGCGGTAAGGCGGGGAGGTCCTTTGCGAGGGGCAGCTCCTCCAGGTCACAGGATTCGCGGGGGCTTTCGGCATCCGGTAGCTCCTCCAGGTCCGGTCTGGCTTCTGGAGGGTCAGCAGCGGGCAGTTCGTCCAAGTCCAGCCCGGCCTCCGGAGGGGCCTCCCGTCGGGGTTGTTCAGGTTCCTCAGGCCAGGCTTGGGGTTCAGAGAGCGCAGACCAGTCTCTGGGGCCTGTGGGCCAGTCCCAAGCACCTGGCCCCGGGGGCCCTACCCACTCCCGGTATCGGGGGAGGTCAGGAAGCCGGCGGGATTCCTGTCTGGAGCGGTGGGTGTCCCTTGCCTCTGCGGGGCAGCACCTCTGCCTCCCTCAGTTGTCTTTCTCTCACTGGGGCCTGGCTTTTATACCGCCCCTTCCTATAGGGGCTCCGCCTCTCAGCCTCTGGTTGGTCGGGCAGGCTGGCCCTATCACAGTCTGTCCTGGTGGTTGCCGGGCAGACTGGCGGGTTGGCCCTATCACAGCCTGACCACCCTGTTGCTGGGCAGACTTGTCTGGCAGGCCATACCTCCGGCCGGTTGGCTGCGGCCCTCCCTCGGGTCCCAACTCCGGGGGATGCCGCAGCGCCTTCTTACAACCATGCACACTTTATATACTATACTTAACATGAATTCATAACATTTATTCCAATATGCTAAATTTACCTTATTAATGAACCTTAATTCTGGCATTTTCTATCTCTTGTTTGACACACGCTTCTCTCCCTCTGTGGGTGGGATATATATATATATAATATATATATATATATGCTCAATCACATCCCTGGTATAACTCCACTGACGTCAACAGAGTGACATCAGGGATGAATTTGGCCGAATGTGTAATGCCAGCTATTAGAACCTCTAAGTATGATGCATGTGTTTTGCTGAACTGTTATGTCTTTGTCCCCCCACTCATCTCCATCATTAATCTCTTCATCCTCCTTTAAAGAAAAAAAGGTGAATATGAGCTTCCTGGCAGATGTTTAAAATTAGTACTAGCGAGGCAAGCTAAAAGAATGTTGGTGGCACACTGTCCAGGTGTTGTATTCAAAGAGCTATGAAAATATCCTTACCTCTCACATTCAGATGGTCATGCTGTTCTAATATGTTGCTATCAATCGGTGGGATTGATATAGCAGCTAAGTAATGCAGAAAACTATTGCCTGATTTCCTGTATCCAGGTAATATTTTAATTTCATTTTAGGGAAACCAGAACACAGTTGGACCCAAGTTTCCTCCTTTTTTATTTCTTGTGCCTTACAAGTTTTGATTGGGTTGTCTACAAATAAATTAATATACAACTTTAAGGAATGAGCAGATGTGTTATCTCCTAATTTTTAATTGCATCAATAAGTGGAAAGAAGGAAAATGGAGAGTAAAATTGCATTCCCTTTATTTTAGTGCTTTTAAAGGCACAGAAGTCTATGCAGGCTAGTAATATAATGTAGGGTTTTGGGGGTTGTTTTGATCAAATAATTAGCTTTATAATCAAGACGCATGTTCCTTTTAATTCACAGTTTTCTATAAAATTGTGGTAATAATCACTGAAATGTCAATGTGCACTTGAGTTTAATCACTCTCTCAAGATATGGTACTGAAGACACAGTTAGTTCTTAGCAAATAATAATGAACCATAAAGTATGTACATGGGGAGTTTGTGTAATAACATGCTTTGTTCACAAAACAAAACAAACAGACATATTCATGGACTGCTAGAGACAGGGCTGTATTCATAACACTGAAGAATTCTGCCATGATACTAAGTACTGCATGGAACCTGGCACCATCTCTATAGAGAATTACACTTAGGAGTTCTGAAAAATGAAATACCTGCAAATTAGGGTTTATAGGGTTCTGAAAGATTGAGGACTTTAAGTAAATCTGCATTATGTTGCTGTATGATTTTAACCTTCTTAGTGAGATATTCCAGAACTCTCAAAATCCAACAGAAACTGCACTTCTTTGCAGTCACCACCTGTAAAATAAATTGGTCATGCTGTATTAGTTTAATGAATAATTGATTTAACAACCTGATAATGTAAATTAGTTTCGTTTGTGTCATCATAAACATTTTTCAGAAGTTGTAATTGATCAGACTGATTTACAGATTCAAGTAATACACATTTTGAAATACCAAGTTATCATGGCTAGGTCAAAAAAGGCTCCAATAATTTATTTTAAGATGTATAATAGGGCTCAAAGGATCATTATAAAAATATTCTTACATTTGAGTCATTTTGCACTCAGACAACTCACAGATAACATGTGGGTGGTGAGATTTTTTTGCCAGCATCAACATGACTGAAGACATACTATGCTTTACTGACTACCATGCCAAATATGAATGTTCAGGACATATTTCTAAATTGTTGGCATCCTACATTAATAGAATTGCAGTGAGTTCTGTATAAATTAGTCTAAGAACAGCCTCAAATCTGTGTTCAGAACAAGATTGTTCCTAACCTCTCCCACAAGATATGCTTTCCTTTCTAACCTTTATTTAGCGCTTACCCAAAATAAAGATATAGGAACATCCCATTATTTTACCAGGAACAAAGACCTCTAGCTGGCTTATGACCTCACATTCTGTCCAGTTCAAGAAAAATCTAGGAATGTCACCTGCTGGTGGTATTTCTGCACCAGTAACCAGTCTCCAGTGAGAATTTTTGGTACTGTCTCATGGTCTCTTCTTTACATGTCTTCTTTTATGCTTCTGATGTGACTTTCAGATGTGTTTTTTTCTTTCTGCATATATATCACATGTACACTTTTAATGGTTCAAAAACACAGCGTAAGAACTTGAACCTTTTCAATAAATGAAAAATGCTCATAAAAATAAAATGAAGTGCTATAAGACTATACTATAATAAAGAGACACCACCACTCACATATTCTTTCCAGGTAGGTTATTCTGACATTGTTTAATACTGGTGCAGAAAGATAACTAGTGGGTTATCTTTCTTAGAATCATAGAATCATCTAGTCCAACCCCCTACTCAAAGCAGGAGTAACCTCAGCTAAATCATCACAGCCAGTGTTTTGTCAAGCCACAGCTTAAAAACTTCTAAAGATGGAGATTCCACCACCTCCCCAGGTAGCCAATTCCAGTGCTTCACCACCCTCCGAGTGAAAAACATTTTCCTAATGTCCAACCTAGACCTCCCCCACTGCAACTTGAGACAATTGCTTCTTGTTCTGTCCTCTGCCACCACTGAGAACAGCCTAGCTCCATCCTCCCTGGAACCCCCTTTCAGGTAGTTAAAGGCTGCTATTAAATCGTCCCTCATTCTTCTCTTTTGCAGACTAAACAAACCAAGTTCCCTCAGCTTCTCCTTATAAGTCTTGTGCTCCAACCCCCTAATCATTTTTGTTGCCCTCCATTGATCTCTCTCCAACTTTTCCACATCCTTTTTGTAGTGGGGGGCCCAAAACTGAACACTACTTCAAATGTGGCCTCACCAATGCCGAATCGAAGGGAATAATCACTACCCATGATCTGCTGGCAATGCTCTTACTAATGCAGCCCAATATGCCATTAGCCTTCTTGGCAACCAGGGCACACTGCTGACTCATATCCACCTTCTTATCCACTGTAACCCCCAGGTCCTTTTCTGCAGAACTGCTGCCTAACTCGTAGGTCCCCAGTCTGTAGCTGTGTATGGGATTCTTCCATCCTAAGTGCAGGACTCTGCACTTGTCCTTGCTGAACCTCATTAGATTTCTTTTGGCCCAGTCCTCCAATTTGTTTAAGTCTCTCTGTATTCTATCCCTACCTTCCAGGGTATCTACCACTCCCCCCAGCTTAGTGTCATCTGCAAACTTGCTGAGGGTGCAATCTACCCCATCCTCCAGATCATTAATGAAGATGTTCAACAAAACCAGCCCCAGGACTGACCCCTGGGGCACTCTGCTTGTTACCAGCTGCCAGCTAGACATTATCCTCCATTACACCATCTCTGTTTGACTGTGATCTTTCTAGCAATCATGGGTTTGTCCTGGGATCAGTATTGTTCTACATCTTCAGGATCTGAAGGATGGAGTGCATCAGCAAGTCTGCAGATGACACTAAGCTGGGGGAGTGGTAGATATGTTGGAGGGTAGGGATAGGATACAGTGTGGCCTAGACAAATTGGAGGATTGGGCCAAAAGAAATCTGATGAGGTTTAACAAGGACAAGTGCAGAGTCCTCCACTTAGGATGGAAGAATCCTATGCACCGCTAAAGTCTGGGGACTGACTGGCTAGGCAGCAGTTCTGCAGAAAAATACCTGGGGGCTGAAAGTGGGGAAGAAGCTGGATATAAGTCAATAGTGTGCCTTTGTTGCCAAGAAGGCTAACGGCATATTGAGCTGCATTAATAGGAGCATTGCCAGGAGATCAAGGGAAGTGATTATTCCCCTCTATTCAGCACTTGTGAGGCCACATTTGGAGTATTGTGTCCATTTTTCGGCCCCCCAATACAGGAAGGAGTGGACAAATTGGACAAAGTCCAATGGAGGGCAACAAAAATGATTAGGTGACTAGAATATATGACTTATGGGTAGTGATTGAGGGAACTGGGCTTGTTTAGTCTGCTAAAGAGAAGAGTGAGGGATGATTTGATAGTGGCCTTCATCTACTCGAAGGGCATTCCAGGGAGGATGGAGTGAAGCTGTTCTCAGTGGTGGCAGATGACAGGACAAGGAACAAAGGTTTCAAGTTCCAGTAGGTCTAGGCTGGATATTAGGAAAAATATTTTCACTAAGAGCGTGGTGAAGCACTGGAATGGGTCACCTAGGGAGGTGGTGGGATCTCCACCCTTAGAGGTTTTCAAAGTCCGGCTTGACAAAGCCCTGGCTGGGATAATTTGGTTGGGGTTGGTTATGCTTTGATAAGGGGGTTGGACTAGATCACCTCGTAAGGCCCTTTCCCTTCCCTAATCTTCTGTGATTCAAGGGATCTGTGTATGCTGGGGGCATAAGAACCCTTTTTTCATTTTGCAAGGTACCAAGCTCCACCTCACAAAGGAATGAATTGAAGAAAATGCCACATGGAGAACTTTCCTCCTAGAATGACACTACTTTGGTTTTTTCCCCATATAAAGACAACTAGGCTGATTTCATTTTTATTTCTTATTAATTGTTATCTTTATAGCACCAACAGTGTGCTCGACATAGCCAAAGTCCCTGCCCAAAGAGCTTTGTCTATGTAGACAACTTTTGTATATAGTCTTTTGAAAAAAGCACATAGGGAAAATCAAATATCTGCCCTACACTCAGAGGCTTCTTCATCCCAGGAAGTCTCCACAGCCCTTGTGTGTACTTTTATTCCCAGAGGTCATGGCAAGTTCAGCTGTCTGTAGGCCCTATGAATGTATGTTTTAATCGTCTTGGACAAATAGTGTATTTTGAGACTAAAGGCCGAACTCTGGGCCTTTCATATAGAAAGAACTTTAGTTCTGACTGCCAAAATTCTGCAGTTCTCTCTAGGCAGAAGTTTAGAAGCCAACAGACATCAAGTTGGTGTCATTTTCTTTCCAAATCAAACTGGGGAATGGGATAGAAAACAGAAATCCAGAAACATTGATTTGTTCCCTTTAGAAACCAAGCTGGCACAAGAGAGCTTAGGTAAAGACAATGTCCCTGGAGAAAGAGGCTCTTGCTTAGTCGGGGAGGTGAACTGGTCTGTTCACTGGTCTATCTGAATCAAGTCTGCATTTTCAGTTGTTCAGTTATTGCAATCATGCATGACATCTTTTCTCATCTTCCTGAGAACAGTGTAACAATGGTATCAAGGGAAAGATAACAGACAAAGTCACATGTCTAATGACTCTGAATACAGTGTCTAATATGCAGGGAGCTGATGACTGATTTCAAATGTAAGAAGTTCTGCGTTTGGCTTCTGCCACATGCTTATCAGCATGGTGAATACAGTGAATGTTCCCTAGACAGTATCCATCATCTGCCTGGTGAAGATGTGAATTATCAGATTGGGTGCAAGTTCAAACATTTCTTGGCTCACAAGAAGACACTTAGTGTTCCCGTCAGTAGGAGACTCACTATGGATCTCCTTTGCTGCTTCGTTGTTGACTGCACCTCCAAATGGATTAATTTCATTAGCACTCCATGCCCTTCTGGAGAGTGTGCACACTTGAAAAGGGCTAATCAAGAAGACTGAATGCTCAGTGTGTGCATGTGGGGATATGATTTAGATTTCATAAGAAGGTGCTAAGAAAGGAGCAGTGATCCTGATGAGGTACCCAGGCTGAGCTCCTGGTGTCTTTTTGTTAGCATTTTTGCTCTGGTTCTCCTACATCTCCATGCCCATTGGCGTTCTGTACTGACTGTTGTAGAGAGTTGTTCATCTTTCTGGGGGTGCTGATCTATCTTCGTAAATTCCCTGGAAACTGAGCACTGTTACAGTAGAAGGAATTTAAGAACTGCAGGAGCGGCAAGGAACAGATTCCAGACAAGAAACCAAAAGGCCAAAGAGACTCAAATATCTCTTAAAGGAAAGAAACTCTTCTGTTTATGTTTGCTATCTTTGAACATGCATACTTTCCCTTGGGTTATACTGAAGTGCATTGAAGCCATCATTATCTTGCCTATGGTGAGAGACTTGTCTAAGTTGTTGATCACATCTCAATTACTGAAATATGCTTTGGACAGCTTGGACAGCTACAAATGCTGCTGGATATGAAAAGCCCAATCAGTCATACATATGAGTGATCTATCACCACCATCATCTTGATAAAAATCCTTGGTGAGGTAGGAACCCAGGAGTGTTGTTGGTGACATTCTGTGATGAGCATAGTTAAACAACAATCTTGGACATCTACCAGTGTTGGGAACTCACATGGATTTATCTAAGTGAAGAATGACAATCCATTTTGAAATACCATATACAATTCCTCTATGTCCCTGAAAAAAACGGATGAGACATTTGAGACATTATTTGAAACTTTGCCTTCTAGAAAAGGAATTTCTTGGTTGTCAAGGATTAGCTGTCATGGAGAATTTCTTTTTGGCCTTTTCTTGAAGACAATTGTCCAGAATAAGAAGAGCTGAGTAATGAGTTTTGCTTTCAGAGAGATCTGAGGACCAGACCGTTAGCCTGTGGGTCACTGTGATTTATAGTCCCAACCATTTCCTTTTCTAGGGTCCTAAAATAATGAGACTGAAAATCCTCAATCTTTTCAGGACCAGAGAAATCTTTGCTACCCCAGTAGATAGCAATATTTTGCTGAAAGCTGATTAAGTTTATAATGGCAAACAGAATGGAAGGGTAAAAATGCTGCCCTTGGAGGGTCTGTGAGAGTAAGAACTGCTGATTCTATAGAGACCACATTTAGAGCAACTGCTGTGGTAGTGCCACAGTAATGGAGGACATATTAGCTATGGCCTGAAAAAGAGCTATCACACTAAAAACCTTGTGTCAACCTACAGGCAGTTTATGCAGGATTACAGAGACAAACACCTAAGCAGAACTCTCTCCGCCACTGAAAAGACTGTCTGACAGACTGGCTGTTAGCAGCAACCTGAGTGGGTGTGATGTGGAGTGGAATGTCTACCTGATTTTCTTGTTTTCCCAAAACTGGTTTACTAAACCAGATGGTAGCTGAAGTTCCTAGCTACTCCACTGCACACCCCTTCAAGTTGACAAAGCTGTTGTCACAGTTGAAGTCCCACTGTGATTGGAAAATCTTCAAATGCCCTTGTTTCTTATTTAGCTTGGGGCGTGTGTGGGGGCAGGGAGGTCTCTTTTCTTTTCCTGAATGCCAACAGGAACTATATGTAGCTATCTTTATTGAGAAGCGTAAAAACACCTTGGTAAAGGACATTATTAAGAGAGGAGACTACATGAAGGAGCAAAACCATTCTTAATTGATGATAGGTTACTGCCACAGCATGTCTATGAAGAGAGAGAACTTCAACTTCGACTTGACTTAGAGAGGGTGTCAAGAATTATGTGCCTATAAAATTGTTCAAAGTAATAAGACTTTAATAGTTTGGCATTTTGTTGACTTCAGCTTCTGCAAACCTAAAATGGGGCTTAGTTGTCTGCTGCAAAGGCCTTCAGATAGATATACTCTTGTTCTCTAATTCAAATGATATCTAAAACCACAAATCTGCTGTTGTTAAATTCTGTGTGTCCTCCACTCCCGGTAAGCCAAATCATTAGGTCCTCATTCAGACTGAATAAGGACCTCAGTTTTTGGCTTATTCATTTTAATGAGAGTTGAGGCCATTCAACATATCACACATATAGAGTGAAATTCTGGTTCCATTGAAATCAATGGCAAAACTCCCAATGTCTTCAGCTGAAGCCAGGATTTCCCTCTTAGCTCCAATGACCTAAAATGGATGTGCATGCATCTTATTCTTTATTCTTATTCATGTTACAAGCGAAGTTATAAATGTAATTATAATAGAATTATATTTTACCTTATTAGTTAGCACATTTAAAATTCAAAACTGCTGTATATTGATTTTAAGTCTTAATACTTCTGGAAGTTTATGATTTTTTGATTTAACTCCACAATCATTTTTTGCATAAAACAAACAAAAACTCTATAGTGTGTCATAGTAGATTTGGATTTAACATTAGAAACTGATGCACAAGCAGTGATAGCTAGTTTGCATAACTTTTTGAGTTCCATTTTCCATAGCTTTGTGCTTTTTCCAGCTTTGCTATATTGTTCTATATTTGGATTTCTACAGTGTGGGTTTGAATGATGGAAATCAGGTGGTGTGAAAAATCCCAAGGGAGAAGATTCTGTATCCCTAGATATTTATCTTGGAGCTTCCCAGACCACAGAACTACTGTCTGAGGGAAGTAATTTGTTATTATGGGCACTACGTGAAGAGAAGACTAACTTTTCAATTTCATATTCCCCAGCTTTTCTCCTTTTAATGTTTTGTATAGCACATTGTAATGACATTCAGTGAATGGTTATTGAATGTGAAATAAAAGAAAACCCACTGTTTTGTTTATTGTACCAAGGAAAAAAACAAACATGGTGTTTTTCATTTTAACAGTGTGAAAAATGCTTTTTAATCACTGCAGATGTTAGAAGATTTATCCCATGTAAATTACATATGTTAATGATATTCCAAAATGTTGTAATAAGTGCTTATTATGTCATATTTTATTTATGTTTGTGTTTCAAGATGTATGAAAGAGATACAGAAAACTACAAAATCATAATAAACCAGCCAGATTTAAATGTGGTTCTCAAACTATTGAGATATGCATTTTAATTAAAACACTTGATAAACTTAAATTACAACTTCTCTAATGGGTCCTGGATATTTGTTTAGCAGACAAGCAGGTTTTAATAAAGTTTCATTGTACAATTACACTAGAAGCCCTTTCAACCATATATTATACAGAGTGCTAATACAAGAAATGTGTGAAATTGTTGTATGCATGAACAACAGAATTTTAAAAAAATTTGAGAACCAATATACAAGATTTAAGGTTTTAACTTGAGCTCTTGGAACAAAGTATCTAAGGCCTTTCAACACTGGAAACATTTTTCTTTGTTTGTTTTTTCTGTATAACCAAAGGAGTGAATTTAAACCTATAACGTTACACTGGTATAACCTGCAGCGTGACCACTGTTATAGCTATTGCATATTAGTGCCTTTTTTGTGGGGATTATGGTGTTTGGGTAATGATTTAAATTGGTCAGGTCACTGTAGTCTCCCTGTCTAGGGTATCAGAGTCTCTCAGGACCTACTGTCCCAGGCAGTCTTCTCATTTACTGTCCCTGAACAGTGCAAATTTCCCAGGGGCTGGTAGGGAACCCAGGCCCACCCTCCACAGTTCCAGCCCAGGGACTGTACAACAAGCAGCCAAGATCTGCACAGCCCGCAACCTTACTTACGTCCATGGGCTACGTTCTACCTTCCCTTATCTCACCCTGAGAGCAACTGCAAATTCTCTCTCTGCAGCCTTTAGTTACTCTCAGCTACTGGGCTTTATACAGGCTCTTCCTGAGCCTTGTCTCTAATTAGTCCTTGCTCCATGACTCCTCCTCCAGGGCAGACTAGGCAGTTAATTGGCCCATCTGGACACCTTAACCTCTTCAGGCCTCAGAGTGGAAAGTTAGAGGGACTTCCCTGCCTTTGGATGATATGCTTATGTTAATATGTTGTGTGTGGATTTGCTTTCTTCCTTTTCCTTTTTTAAGTTATTCATTGTTATCACATTAATGGTTTCATTCAAAAATTACTTTTTCCCACTGCATATAGGTTATATGAACAAGTAGACGTTGAACAAAAATAAGTATATCTTACCTTGTCATTTGATGCATACAGTTCATGATGGGGATGGGCTGTGCATAGCCTTTCTCTGAAAGGTTTTAGAGAAAATAAGGCAAAGAGAGAGACAGGAGAAAAATGAGTTAGTTACTGTACATTGACTGGTGAAAGCAAAACTTGTATCTCTTCTTAAAGTTTGATGCCGAACTTAAAGCTGTGTTTGGATACTTACTGTATGAATGCTACGGGCACTTGCTCAGCAGACAACTCATGCAGATAGTGACCTTGACAGCATTTCAGGGATAATATTTGTACAAGGATGAACTGTTCTTGAACAATTTCTTCAATGAATTAGGCACAAACAAGCTTTCTGTCAGCATCAGGCATGTAAGTCTTCTTGTTTCTACTGTTTTTTCTGGAACAAAGGTGTTTTTGTGCCCAAAAAGAAAAATCCCATGCTCTACTCACATTAGTTCTCTCTGTCCTTCTCTACTTCTCATGTTTACCAGTTCCCCAAGTCCTGCTTCCACTGTTCAAAGAAGAAGTATGTGTTTTTTAATTATTTGTTTGTCATTTTTAACAACACCATAAAATTATCAATCAATCAGTCAAGAACATGAAACTACAAGCATTTCTTCTTACAGGATCTTGCAGGATGGAGCAGGACACTTCATAATATGTGGGAATTATTTTAAAGCAAATAATTTTGAGGCTGCGTGTATATATGAAAACTATGATGCTGGTAGAGTAAAGGCTACTCACCTTTCCAGTTCCATCCCCTATATTTCAAGATATTGTTCTGTAATCACATCATTTTTGTAGGATTCTCTGTCAGTACTCCAGACCCTAAAAGAGACAAAAGTAGTATCTAGAGAGCTGCCTTGTTATTCTTGACCTTTTTGGAATAAGATTGATTTTCCTTACCTTGGCATCGCACTCTGCAGGGAGTAGTCTTTTGCCAGTGTGTCCAAACCTGGTTACTCATCCAATCTGGTGAGAAGCACACAGATTTTAAAGTATATACAATTATGTACACTTCTCTAATTATTATTATTTATTCTTTCACACCTCTGAGTGCTTCTGGAATATAGTCAGTATCAGGGCTTCATAGGCATTGGTACAATACCCAGCCAAATCAAAACAGTCTCTGTCCTACAAAATTTGCAATTTAAAGGGACAAAAGGATAAAAAGGGAATGGAATGCAACAAAGAAGCAGAAAGAAGAGTTCTTCCACATTGTGGGCCTGATGTCATACACATGCTTAACTTTACTAACATATGTAATTTAACTGATTTCATGATAATAAAATTAAGTATGCGTTTGCAGAATCAGAACCCAAGTTAGGAAGCCAATCTTTGCATTCTGCTATGCTCCATCTCCGTACAGGAATATATTGTACTGTAAAGTGCAATATATAGATTTCTTAAGTTACCTTTACTAACCAATAGCAGAAGAATCTTCTCCCTCATGTTTACTTGGTAACTTGGTCAGTTTATCTTCTTCCCTGCCCTATAGCCAGTACAGCATCTGGGCACAGATTTCGTAAATATTTGCAGCTGGAGAAGTGAGCTGGCCAGTAGAGCAGGGTATATGTAGATTACTACTCAGATGGCCAGCTCTCGTCTCCTGTTGCAAAGATAAATCAAATAAGCAACAAACTGAAGCTCCCATAAATAAATTACAGCACTGTAGTTGAGAACTGGAACCGTATTTAGCAACCCTCAATTTCAGCAAATGATCATAAATTTTTTTTTCATTGCCATGTTGCAGAATTTGTACATTAAGTGTAAAAAAATTTCATTTTCTAATATATTCAGGTTCCAGTTTACCTTTCTTTCTCTGTGTCAAGCTGGAGTTGCACTATTGACTCAGAGCTGAGTTTCTGCTTCAGCAGGGTATTGCAATGGAAAAGACAATATCAGTGGCTAGTGTATTGTAATTGTATTACTGCAGAGAACAATATAGGGGGATCTGATCATTTTTCATCGCTTCCCCTTGTGAATTAGCTGTTGGCAGGTCACCTTGCTGCGTACAGAGACTGACTGATCTCTCAGCACATGGAAGTGGCAGGTGCTTGTTAAATGCCCAGTGGGGCATTTCCCAGGTGCTTTCCCATTTAAGAGCCTCGTCGTACAGTATTTTTAAAGACTGTCTTTTGGTCTTGATCTTTAGCCAGCAAAAGAAACGATATCGCTGAAATATTCCCAGCGTTCTGTGTTTTAATTTATGCTGCTTTACTATGCTGTTGTGTGACCTCATGGTCTCGTTCTTCTCTTTCTTGTGCGTTAGCACAGCAGGCAAAGTCCCTGGCATGAAGACACTGGCACTGGCTCAATAATAACAGAACGTGTATTTATTCCTAGAAGAGGGTTCAGAGGCAGCACCCCTCCTGCTCTGGTGGTGCTTCTGATTCCATCTCCCTAGGCAGGCAGTAACCCCTTTGCTGCATTTCCTCCCAGAGTTACTCCCTGGGTCACAAGGGTCCTTCCCCTTGAGGGCTGCTTGACCTTGTGGTTGTGAAACACACTGAGGCTCAGCCAACACAGTAACCCTGTTACAATCAGATTACAAACACGCAATGTTGGAAAGTGAACAGCAATGCTTGCCTGGGGATAGGTTGTTTTTTGTTGTCTTCATTAGACTGTCTGCCAACCCCGATTACATTGCATAGTATTCAAAATCAACCCTAAAAAGACAGTAGTTCAACTTAAAATCTTACCAAACCTCTTAGATGAAAGCTCAAAAATACTGCTTTTCAAGAGGATGAAATTAACGTTTGTGCTACTATATTTATTTAACCAATGTTAGGCATTCATGGATAGAAAGGATACGTTTTCCGCTAAACAGAAAAGATATCTTCAGTCAAAGTTTCTTTTGCAAAAATGGTTTTAAATCATAAATCTGTATATTAGCCAAAGGTTTCATGCTTCAGAGGTTTCTGGCACAGGATATTTATGAACATTAGGTTACTGAGGGTCCTGTCTTTTACTCTGTTTTTCCTACATCATTCTTATAATTAACTCATTCTTCTGTAACAGCAGAAATGCTAATTAATTGATAACGTTTTTTTCTTAAATAAGCACAGCTTGGAAGCTACTACTAGTCTGTGTCTAGTTTAGGCAGTGTTGTTATAGCCATGTCGGTCCCAGGATGTTAGAGAGACACTTTGTTACCCACCTTGTTACCATTCTCTAGTTTAGAATGACTTTCTTATCATCAGAGACATTGCCTTTTATTTTCTTAAAGACAGTCCAAATTCTATGAAGCAAGTGTTAGCATATACTATGGATTTTTCTCTTCTGATTCTCTGGTTTAAGATATGGCCTTATAGAAGCACAGTGCAATGAAGCCTAATCCTTTGTTACATTACAAACCTTGTGCCTTCTGCTTTTTCAGAGGCCTAAGGAGGAAGTTCTTTTCCTATATAAAAGTAAAAAACACTAATTTCAGGTGTATAAGAAGTTTGAGAGAATGAGATTCAGATACCAGCTGCTGCTAATTAGATTTTTCTCCATTTCTCTCTTGCTTTTCTCTTTGCTGAAATATATGCAGTACGGTGCCATTTATCTGAATGGCCTGGGAGACATCTGAAAGTTTTGGATAACTGGGCATTGGGATAAACAGAAGTGCTATTAAATAACATAGGGTTACATGGGGAACAAACAAGGATTTTTGGATAAAGGGAATTCAGATAACTCGTGTGTGTGTGTTTGTGTGTGTGTGTGTTCATATTGTTTCTCATAATTGTGGAGTGATGTCTGAAAATAGATATTCTGAAAATATTCCTGAATTATTGGGGCTATTTATTTATTTATTTTAACTTTATTAATTGATGTATAGACTCCTGTGGTAAAGTCTAATGAATCAGTTAAGATTTACTACTAAAGTATGTCCTGACTGCAAGATAATTTTCCAGGGTAGCAGACTATTTACATGGGTGAGAGTAGAACAGTACATGAAGAGACTGTCCCCATGAAAGTTGTGCAGGAGGTCAGATGAGATGATTGGGATGACCTTACAGTCTATGAGTTGAATCATCTACTTGCTTAAGTCTTTCCAGGATCAGGCTCAAGTGCAGCATAGACCAGACCCAGGGATGAACCTATGTGGCAAGTATCTCCATGAGGCAGAAGGGACGGAATCCTCCCCCACAGGCAGTGGAGCAGTGTGGAATGGCCCCACGAAGGGCTACTTCAGCACAAGAGAGAGATGTCTGGAGAAAATTAATCCATTTTTGTGGTTTTAACAATCTGTGAAAACACTTGATTTTTCTGAATAGAGTTCCTTTTATTATGAAAATGTTCACAAGCCTTGGCCACTATGTGATGCTATAGGAAGACAGTAACAATGACAACATAATCCATCTACTCACAGACCAGATCCTAGGAGGTACTCGATGTGCAGTTAAGTTAATGGAATTGGAGAGTGCTCAGCATCTCAAGCCTACCTTGTGTAATGATGTAGAAACACCGGGGATTCTTTCCTGACCCTGCTGACTATTTATAGACCAAAGTATGACATTTACTTTGTGTTTACCTATCTAGATTCTGATTTTGTTGCCAATCATTAGAGCATCTAAGCACCTCTCCAGCACAAAACCATTACAGTGGCTAGCAGGCGTATTCATCTACCCTATTTTTAAATAGCGTTACCGTGTTTGATTCCTGTCTCTTGAAATCATGAAAGTGAGAGGAATTCATTCCTCTGTTCCTGGGCTTGAATACAAAAACTCACCAACATAGTTAGCCACTGTTTATATAGGATTTGGGTTGGGTTTGCTCTGGTTACTGCACGAATCCTGTTCCCACTGCTGTAGTGACATTATTGATACTGATATGCAATACAGGAAGTGAAAGAGAGGGAAGCTGGACAGAACTTCAGTTTAACGTGGGGGTTGGGGGAAGGAATCTGTCCTTTGCCAAGTAGAAAAGAGTAAAGTCATTGGTGGTTAATATTAATGTATAGCTTCTAAAATATATGGAAAAAACCAAAAATAATCATTTAAAAAACTGGGCAAAGTATTTGGCAGTTTTCTTTGTAGAAGAAGCTGCCCAATGAAACAAGTACAGTGAGCAAGAGAATTAGCATTCTGCTAAGTCATTGTAGAGTACCCTACTCCAAAGAGACTTAGCTGTTCAGATAGACAGAGAGAAAGACATTCCTCTGACAAAAGCTGATTTCTATTCTAAATTATTCTAAGTCAAATCCCAATGTGTTTTACTTAGTTTAACCCATGCTGTTGAAATCCATGAGAACTGGCCGGCATAAGGACTGAGGGATGTCTTCGCTGATGGTGGCAAATTCACCACTGTCAGATTGATCTATCTGGATCGATAGATCGGTCAGTGAAGAATCGATCTGGAAGTCGATGCATTAAAACCACCTCTCAAGTGGTGTAGTGCTTTGTCGATGGGGCCACATTTCCTGTCAGCGCAGCACAGTGAAGACTCTGTGTAAAAGAGGAGTTATTAAGTCAACAGGAGTTACGCAAGCTACTCTGTGTAGCTTGTGTAAACTGCCGTCAACTGCCGCCAAATTTCAAGGTAAGAGTAGACCTGGCCTAACTAAAAACGGTAAATTCCTCAGGATTTGGCCCTCAATAAATGAATTAAATTAAATGAATGAGCCTATGCTATCTTCATTATGGTTTGAAGTCATTTTGTCCAGATATTTATGCATGGTCCTTGCTGGAAATCTGATTTCCCTCCTCTGCCCCCAACTTGCTGACTTCTATATTTCAGAGCGTTGAGGACTATAAAAACATGCAGTTACCTTTTAGCCTGAAATAAAAAGTAAAAATTGTACTGACCACATGCACATTCTTTCTGACAGTAACCTGGTATGATGCACTCATATGAAACATGGCCATTACCTTCCGAAGGGTTATTTACAGTAATTGTAGAGTATTAGTCTCAATTTTTCTTAAGGCGGTATTTCATAGAATCATTTTAAATATATAAATGGCAAATAATTGAAATAAATGAAGACTTATATAACTGTTCATTCACCAACAGACTTTTTAAATACATGCTATTTTATTTTATGCTACACAAAGCAATGCCCATGAAGTGCTTCGCTCAGTAAATAAAGAGGGATGATCTTTTACAAGAAAGTATATTTGCCTGAAGGTATAATCTGTACTACACTATTAGTGCAGATCCAGTTTATGTACAACAATATAGGAATCAGTCCGGCTCATTGATGCCTTCAGATTCAAGACTATTTTCAGTGGTGAAAATGTGCTGGATTTAATCATTTTAACTGTCTAATTCTTAACTCTGCCACAGAAATGATAGATAACGTTCATGTTTTAACAAAATGTGCTGGCTGTCAGACAGTAAGCATAGTTAACATGCTGCACAATATGAAGTGCCATTAGGATACATCTGTTGCTGGAGAACACACACATTATATATTGGATCCTATAATGAGAGTATATTGTGAGTTCATTTGAGGCTGCAGCATTTTACGCTGGTGCAAAATTCGAGTGTAAAACCACATAAATGTTATCCTTTTGGCATTCCATCAGAGAACATTAGTGGTGTTATTAATTTTAAAGATGAAAAACACCACTAAGTGCTTTTATTGTCAAATATCTGAAGCTGGGAGTGCTTCAGTAGTTAGATGCTAGGGATCTGATTATAATCTCACATGTGTCTGTGTTAATCCAGAGTAGCATCATTGAAGCGACACCATTTTAAACATTATGTGAAAGAATGTTTTCAGGATCAGGCCTTTTGATGTTTGATGTTTAACTCTTCATAAAATATTTCTCACCTATTTTAACACTATTAGCATTACAGTATATATAAAGAGGCCATGGTAGAGCCTAAAATGTATGTTTCTTACTGTGCACAGTAGTTACCATTAAAAGGTCAACATTTGCCAACATTTTGAAACACAGTAGTACACCATAATTATTTCATATGCAATGTACAGAATTGGGTCATAACTATTGGCAAATGCAGACTCTTTAACAGTGACCGCTTTTAAGTAAGAGTCTTTCAATTATTTGCAGTAGGAAAAAAAGCTGCTGATATCCTATTCCTGCAATCCAGGTATAAAAGAACATTTTGAAGTGCCACATGAAATGAGAGAGTGATGAATAATAAGCTAGAAAATATGCTTAAGGAATCACTTTACTGTCACTACAGCGTACAAATTATATGGGAAGAGCTGAGGGCTGACATCTGTATTTTGGCTCACTTCTGTGCACTGCACGCTTAGTATTGTTGTTCGCCTGCAGCTATTTTTGCACTTATTAAGAATAAGTCAATCATGCAGCTCCTAAACAAAAGGAAATTATTTGGCTGCTAAGCATACTTAGATAAGGCTGGAAAGGTTCAAATTATGATTTTCGTATACAAGATGGAGAAAATCAAACTGCCCATATTTCTAGTAATTACATGTATTGAAATGCCCAGTCTGACTGCATACCAATAATGCCCACTTTTAGCTTGAGAAACTGACTCATGAAAAGAGCAGGTCAGCTGTTGGGAAACCAGAGACATTTCTTAGAAGGAACTACCTAATGTTGTCCCAAGTGTTGTTTTGTCAGTATTTCTGCAAAGTTATTTTCTCTGCGCTGGTGCTGGCATGAGACATTTCTTCATAGACTTTATTTTAGTTTCATGAGAATTTTTATTCTTGTGTGACTTTCTTTCCTTCCTACAGCAGACTTAAGAGCCTTGAAGGTGCTGTCATTGTTCAGCTGTTTTCGTTGGGATAGTATTCATCTGGCAGTGCTAATGTGTGTTTTTGAGGCAGAGAATTACAGGCTAGTTGCCCTGCTTGAGAAGAACAGTGAACCATAAGAATTTCCCAGGGAGAAATTTCCACATGTGCAGTAAAGAACTGTGTGGGGAATTCAGTTACACCAGCAAGTGTCTTGTGTGAGCACAGTGCATAGTGTGCAAAATTTCTTATTTCCCCTAATTACACTAATTACTGTCTTCATACAGACACTTCTAAAAAGCATTGGAATTGGACCCAGACCATGAATTCAGGTCCAAAACTTGAGCTTCATAATCTGCATTGTAATTAGCATGTCTATAGTGTATTCGCCACGATTTTTATCTTTCTGTTGAGGAAATCCTAAAAATAGTTCCCATGGTACATCTGCAAAATAGGGTGCTTTGAGCTCTGGGGCAAAACACAGGGGTAAGAAAGTAGGTCCTGAATATTAATGATTCTGAGCCTCTAAGGGTGTGTCTATGCAGCATTTTGGAGACACACTGTCTGCCCGGGTTGACAGAGGTGGACTAGTAGGGCTCATGCTAGAGTTGTATAAATATCTGTATAGATACGGCTTTGGAGCTGCAGCTCAGAGTGGAGCTTGGGCTCTAAAACCAATTCCCCATCCTCCTTAGGCTTCAGAACCCAAGCTCCAGCTGGAGCCACAACTTCAAAGTGCTGTGCATACAGTTATTTTTAGAGCACTAGTGCGAGCCCGCTACCCTGAATCTGTCAACCTGAGTTTGTAAGCTTGCTCCAAAATGTTTTGTAGACGTACTCTGACACTTTGGGTTCAACCCTGACCAGTAAGGGGTTGGGTCACCTGCCCTGCAACTCTGGGTGCCTTCAATGCTATGTTGCTCTGGCTCAGGGCCCTGAAACCAGCAAGCATACAAGAATGCAGGTCACATCGAGGCTTCCCCCATCCAGTTATTTTTTTGCAGAATGACCCCAACTCCCTCCCAGTTCCGAATTTCCCCAAAATCATCTGTGACAATGTGACAATCTGCTGTGGTTCCCAAAATTGTGTTATATGTTACTTTTCTTAGCACCAGCAAGTGAGAGTTTTGCTACTGCTAAACTGCATGAAAACTTTCTGGCACACCTGCTTGTCTACCTTGCCCACAAACTCTTCAGGACTCTGCCAGTCCAAACCTTGCTTTGAAGGTAATAAATAGAGAACCCCAACTCCGGAGTTCCCTGGAGACGGCTCCCTGTAGCCTCCAGCCTCTCCTGGAACACTCACAGAAATTGTTACATTTGTTGCTTCTTTGAAGAGACAATACACTGCAGCTCATTAATTTCACTGTGATTTGTTCTTATTTCAACCATGGCACTGAACTGGTTTATAGTAATGGTAAAAATAAATGTATTAAAAATCATATGTTTAAATGATACCAAGTATAAGAAATAAAGATAGAAAGGGTTACAAACAAAGTACAAATATGCATGCTAAACTTAACTTTAGCAAGTTGCAACCTTTGTCTAACCAGTTTACTCACCTGCATTCAGATCCCAGAGACTTCAACCCTCTTGGTTGAAGGATCCAGCAGTCTCCTATTTTCAAGAGCTCTGACCCCTTGAATCCTCCAAGAGATGGATAACTCAGATGTCTTTTTGCTCCCCTCACCTCAAAGTTCATTGTCTCTGTTTCAAAAGCCAGGAAGGCTTCTTGCTGTTTTTCCTTTCCTGTGGAATTCCCACCCCCCTGCAGATTCGCATGTAGATGGAGCTTCTATTGTTTTGATTCTACATTGCTTAATTTGCATTGGAAGCAGATAAATAGCTGCCTTCCCTCCTGCCTGAGAGAAAACCTGTTCCTCCCTGTGTTTTATCACAGACTTTAAAGCATAATATCAGTCAGTATCCATAATTCCTGATAATGCATACATTTTCAGAAAGGTATTAATCACCAGCGTGTCACAGGTTTTTATAAAAGACCTTATTCAGTGCACTTTTACAATATAGTAATACTGTATACAGTGAGTTGATTCAAAAAATCATACAGCAGGTCCTCAAGGAATCCTTTTTAAGGCATTTGGAAGAGAGGAAGGTGATCAGGAACATGGATTCATGTTGACATGGATTCACCAAGGGCAAGTCATGCCTGACCAACCTGACTGCCTTCTATGAAAAGATGACTGGTTCTGTAGATGTGGGGAAAGCGGTGGACATAATATACTTGCATTAGCAAAGCATTTGATACAGTATCCCACGGTATTCTTATCAGCAAGTTAAAGATGTATAGGTTGGATGAATGGACTATAAAATGGATAGAGAGATGGCTAGATCATCGAGCTTAATGAGTAGTGAGCAATGGCTCCATGTCTAGCTGGCAGCCAGTCACAAACAGAGTGCCCCAAAGGTCGGTCTTGGGGCCTCTTTTGTTCAACATCTTCATTAATGATCTGGAGTTTCAGCGAGTTTGCGGATGACACTAAGGTGAGGGGAATGGTAGATATGCTGGAGGGTAGGGATAGGATACAGAGTGATCTAGACAAATTGGAGGATTGAGCCAAAAAAATCTGATGAGGTTCAACAAGGACAAGTGCAGAGTCCTGCACTTAGGACGGAAGTATCCCACGCAGTATTACAGACTGGGGAACGACTTGCTAGGCAGCAGTTCTGCAGAAAAGGACCTGGGGGCTATAGAGGAAAAGAAGCTGGATATGAGTCAACACTGTGCCCTGATTGCCAGCAAGTTTAATGCCTTATTGGGCTGCCTTAGTAGGAACATTGCCAGCAGATCAAGGGAGGTAATTATTCCCCTCTGTTTGGCCCTGGTGATGCTGCATTTAGAGTATTGTGTCCAGTTTTAGGCATCCCACTACAAAAAGGATGTGGATATGTTGGAGAGAGACCAGCGGAGGGCAACAAAAATGATTAGGGAGTTGGAGCACAAGACTTATAAGGAGAGGCTGAGGGAATTTGGTTTGTTTAGTCTGCAAAAGAGAAGAATGAGGGACGATTTAATAGCAGCCTTTAACTACCTGAAAGGGGGTTCCAGAGAGGATGGAGCTAGGCTGTTCTCAGTGGTGGCAGATGACAGAACAAGGAGCCATGGTCTCAAGTTGCAGTGGGGGAGGTCTAGGTTAGATATTAGGAAAAAGCTTTTCTTTAGGAGGGTGCTAAAGAACTGGAATGGGTTACCTAGGGAGGTGGTGGAAGCTCCATCTTTAAAGGTTTTTAAGATGTGTCTTGACAAAGCCCTAGATGGGATTATTTATCTGAGATTAGTCCTGCTTTGAGTAGAGGGTTAGACTAGATAGGAGTGGTGTTGTCGCAAAAAGCAGACATGGAGGAACAGCCGGTCTTATACCTTTAGCCACAAATATACCTTATAGCCACAAGTTGTACCCTTGAGAAGTGTGCGACTCCACAATAGAATGGGAAACCCTTGCCATCAAGTGCGCAGTTGACGCCCTTAGGTATTACCAGTTAGGCAATCTCTTTCACCTGGTAACTGACCTGTGCCTCTCCGATAGATTAACAACATGAAAGACACCAACACCTGAATCATGTTTTGGGACCTCTCCCTCCAGCCTTATGCCTTTGACTTGCTACACCAGCCAGAAAGGGTCCATCCAAACACGGACCCCCAGACACCGTCCTAAATGGGAGGGTGTGTGGTGGGGTGTACAAGCCCCGCACTGGTCAGGCCAGGGTTAATCCCACTCTGTGGGCTGAGGAGGCATGCTCCACCTGCAGCCTCAGTACAAAAGAGAGCAGCCCAGATCATTTGGGGCAGACGTCTGAGGAGAGAGGATGCACTGCACATGCTCCGGCCCTGGAGTGGCCAGAGCCCCAGACAGCAGACTAAGAGCAACGCAACCCAGGTGGCAGCCGCACTGCCTGAAGAAAGTCCAGAGGCAACAGAGTTGCTGGGAGCTGCAGCAGCCAACGACCCCAAAGACCTGGGAGACCTACAGACTTGACACTGGGAAAGGAGTAGGAAGTAGCCCAGGTTACTTAAACTTTGCATCAGTGATGGAATCAGGGAACCAGTCGGGATGATCCCCGCTGACTCTGTGGTGAGCACTTTCACCATTGTCAGAGCTCTGGGCTGGGGCTCGTGGGAACAGGGAGGGCCTGCGCCCCCCTACCCTGGGCTCCAAATGTCCCTAGATGGTGCCCCACTCCTCCACAGTATCACTAGATCACAGTACCTCACAAAGAAGGATAACCTTACTGACTCCAGCCATTAGGCCCTGCTGTCCTGACCGAAACGGCCGCTGTAGTGACTCCGATCATTAGGCAACACAGCCCAGGTTGCAAGGGCAGCCAAACTGATTCGGGCCATTAGGCCAGGCTATCTTGAAACACAAGAGGGGAAGTTAGACTCAACCACGAAGTGTACAAGCCCTGTGACAGTCCCTTGCACTTATGGCAGGACCAAACATATTTAGACCATCCCTGACAGGTGTTTTTCTAACCCTCTCTTAAAAATCTCCAATGATGAAGATTCCACAGCCTACCTAGGCAATTTATTCCAGCACGTAACTACCCTGACAGTTAGGAAGTTTTTCCTAATGTCCAGCCTAAATCTGCCTGCTGGAATTTAAGGCCATTCTTCTTGTCCTATCCTCAGAGGTTAAGGAGATGTACCTTCATTGTCTCAGCCAGTGATGAGACAGACAATACATGATCATTTGTATAAGGTAGACTGTGCTTATGCGTTGCTTGCCAAACACATTTGAAGAACTAGATGCTAGCACATATTTATAATTCTTCTTACATACCCCATACATACATCAAACAAAAACATTAAATATCAGAGTTATTATTTTTCCAGTGATATATTACTTGCCACCTTTTGGATATATATCATGGTAACAGTATGTTAGGTGCTGTATGTCGGGCCTAACAAGTGACTGACAGAGTATATGTACCACCAGTGGACCTTTGTGTCACACATACCTTAGGTGACTCTGATCTTGATGAGCTCAAAGATGAAGTAACAGATTCTACCATGTAAAAAATCAGTGTTAAATAGCCCCATACTTTAAAAGAATCTTACAATTACTTCAATATCGCAAAGTGTAATTTGCAAAAATCTATTGTATTGTGTATTTAAAAGAAACCGGACTCTATTTTTCAGTTCTCACTCAGAATTCACTCAGTGAGTTCTCACTCACTCACTACCATTGAAACCAGAGGGAGATTTTCCTGAATGAGAATTTAGCCCAAGATCATAGTATGTAAAAACACATCTAGTAAAGTCCAAAAAAGCAATTAAAAGTGTGTATGGTATGACACCTTCCCCTTGATGTCTCCTGCCAGTTTTTCGTTTTACAATCATGGTTTTATATTTTATAATGTTTCCCTTCTTGCCATATAAAATTCTCACACTAACAAAACTGGGAAGTGACTGACTGACTATACAGAGAAGCAATTATACTAATTGTACAGCAAGTATTCTCAAATATAGAAAATAAACACCGAAAATCTATAATAAAATATCTATAATCAAGTCTCATTCAGTTTCATAATCTTAAGTGTTCCTTGTAACAACAGGTAAAATATGTTTAGTCAGAAATGCGATTTTCTTTAAAGAGTTGTCCCTTTCAATGATTATACCAAGCAGAAGGTGAGGAATGAAAACTAATCTGACTTCTTTAATGCAGATTTTTTTTACAGCTTTTGCATTTTTCAGTGGCAGCTTTGATTATTTGAGGGAAATTTCACTGCAAATAAATGATTCTGAGAGACTGCTGTAGAAAAGCTGTGCTAGGCAGAGAAAGAACAACCTTAAAAAAAAAAAACCCTGTAGGATTGCAGCTACAAGGAGAGGCATCTGAAAAACGTCTTGTTCATGACTCTTTAATATATACTGCAAGCAAAGAAAGTGTGATGTAGGGAGAGAGTTGCTATTTTCAAGCAGGGATTTACAGTGCTAGCATCTACTGACTATATCATTTTGTCTGTGTCTGCTGGTTTGAATGGGTGCAGGACGGCCTGCCTCAGCATGCAACATGGCAGTCATGCCCCAGGATATTGATCAGCAGTAAAAGTGTGAACATAAATCGGATGTTTTCTCTAAAGGGGGTCATAACACTCAATTTTGATCTCAGTAGAAATGTGTGCTGTACCATACTCTCTCATCAAAGGATTGTTGCAGTAGTAAATGTCAGGAGCCTTTCTCTTGTGTGGGAAATACAATTTTTATTATTTGCAAAAATACAGAAAGTGAATAGATAACTTAAAAATTAAAAATTTCAGTGCTGAATATATGTAAATTTGTTATGCAATTGCACTAGTGTATTGCTTGCTGTCAGGCTTATAACCAAAGTCTTATTGGGATTCTGACCCTGCGAAGAATGTGAGAAGCTGCTTTTATGAAAAGGTTGTTTAATGTAAAGATTATGGGTAACATTTTCAAAAGTGCTTCAGTGACTTGAAATCAATGGGAAACTAGGTATATCTTTAGGTGCCTGAATACCTATACAAATCTGGCCACAAATGCCCAAGTCACTTTTTAAAATGGGACTTTGGCCCCCATGTCACTTAGGCTAGGTCTATACTGACGGTGGCAAATTCGCCGCCGCCAGATCGATTTATCTGGATCGACTGAGCAGTCAGTAAAGATCCACTCAGTCGATCCAGAAATCAACCTACGAAAACCACCTCTGAAAGTGGTGCAGCGCAGTATGGTTGCCTCGCAGAATGGAAGCAGCGGAGTTGACGTGAGTTATGCAAGTTTTTTACGTCACTTGTGTATCTCCCATCGACTGCCGCCGAATCTCGGAGGTAAGTATAGACCAGCCCTTAGGAGCTTCTGAGTCTTTTACACAAGATGTTGCTGTGCATATGGGAGTATAGACATATGCTAATAGCAATAAAATTGTTGTGGGTACAGTAATCTTTTCATATATTGTAGATCCAAAGATGATATATTCTCCTGTACATTCTTCTAGTTAATTTTTCCATTACAGATGGAATTATTTTTAATTTTGAATTTGTATCCATTTATTTTCTCAACTTGATTCCAAAAAAGCAGATTAAAGGTCCCATACAAGTTCTATGATACAGCTTGGCTTTTTATCACATTGTCTTTTTGTAGTGCAGCTGGCATTTGTTTCAGTAACGGGGCATAAAAGATGTATCTGTATTAGTTAAGTGGAAAAGAACTATATAGAAAAAATAAGTTTAGAACTATGACCAGTTCTTGCATTCACTACTCATTGAAGTACTCATTATTCATGTGAGAAGTCCTAGATTTTTCATGTAAAGAAATACTTGCCTGATTAAGGGTTTTTAGGACCGTGACCTATAATTTTAGGTCTAATTATAGAGCCCTTACTTATGCGAGAGGTTAGTTTCATTGGGCCAAATATTGAGGTTCTCACTCATTTTTACATGGATATGCACCGTACAAGCGTACATTAGCTTTAATGGGAACTCTCTGGGCAATGACAGGAAAACAGATGTTTTAGTGGCAAATGATATGCCTCAGCCTTCACCTGTAGGCAGATCATGTGCCACTGAAAACCAGGAATTTCACTGTTTTCGTGGCTGTCTGTGTGCTCATAGTTCTAAACTCTGCTTAACTTAGTTAGAGTGGAGACAGTGCAATAGGTTTAGCTGAGGAGTTTGCTCCAAAGTATCTCCAACTATCAGAGATAGGTTCTGCTCTTCCTTTGTTAAAAGGCCCTGGTGAGAGGGAAGATTTTGGAACTGAACCCATAACTCCAATTTGTGCCTTTGAAAATCTTCCCTCAGTCAAGATTTGGTTTTGTCCACCCTCTGAATAGTCATTTGTGAGCGTTTTTATTGTAGTTATTATATAAGAACAATAATTTCTCCCTCCAAAGATACTGTCAGGCTATAAATAATTCTTTTTAAAAGTTCATTGTTTGACATTTAAAAATAATACAATTAACTTAATTAATTTTAGATTTTGTAAACCCTTTTCTCTTACGCAACCTAAATAACCACCTGTTGGAAAAGATTAGTCATATTTCTGGTGCTACCAAAGAAAAATCTTCTGTTTCTCTCTCGAAACATATTTAATCTATTGTCTGAAACAACTTGCCAACAATCATGGTGGATCCTTCATCACTGACAATTTCTAAAACAAGATTGGATGTTTTTCTAAAATATATGCTCTAGGAATTATTTTGGGGAAGTTTTCAGAGCTGCATTATACAGTAAGGAGGTCAGACTAAATTACACAATGATCCTTTCTGACCTCGGAATTTATGAATCTATGTGTATCAGGTACTGTATATGTAGTAGACTGTACTTCCCAGTGTTCACAAATATGCAAGGTGCGTCCTGTTCAGATATGCCTCTATTAATTTTTATTAAAAAACAGACTGCAACAGAAGAACAACTAGAGTGAGACAGCAGCAGTGAAGCTGTTAAAAAAGTTGTCACTCTATTGATCCAGAATTACTCTGTGAAGTTTGCATACAGCCACAAAAAGGCATGTTCTCTTAG
Source organism: Mesoclemmys tuberculata (assembly GCA_007922155.1). NCBI lineage: Eukaryota > Metazoa > Chordata > Testudines > Chelidae > Mesoclemmys > Mesoclemmys tuberculata. Next base: position 28,405,732 of record ML675616.1, read on the forward strand.
TTTAATCAAGCACCAAGGGAGAAAATGTCTGTTGTAAGCAGAAAACATGCCATCAGAAATGAAAGTGCACCCTTTGCCCACATACAAACCTACACATTTTCTGTGCACAAACTAGATTTGCACGTACACATATGGGAATTGCAAGTACATAATTACCCTGTTTTACATGTGTTGGAAGGACACAAAGCAGGGCTATGCAGCAGTGGAATTCCAGAGGAATTCTGTCCAATTCATCCACTGCATGTGAACCCTTTTAAAAGGGTGTCAGAGCTCAAGGAGGGCCCGTGGTGAAGAAGGAGTTTGGCGACACCTTGAAAGAGTTTGATGTGCATTCATCCTTGAAGCAGGCCAGCTGTGCTGATGTTGCTAACCTGGAGTTTCCACTGCCCTCTTCATTGTGATTGTTGCTGTCTCCTGCATTAGATTTTTGGGAGGAGAGTTGACTTATGCCTTTTCAGTCATTTTGCGCCCTTATGCCATGTGCATGAAATTTTGTTTACATTGGAACAAATTAATCCCTGGTGTAATACCAATGACTTCCTGAGTTTGGCCCAGGCTATCTCGTAAACATAATAAGGGAGTAACATTTAAAAACAAACAGGCACTGTTTCTGGAGGGTTTAGACATAATCTCTGTTTTATGCTCTGCTGGTGCACACACCAAGCAGAGGGAACTCATTTTAACTAACCAAACCAGTTCCAGTATTGCACTGACATAAAGAGCAATATGCAAAAGAGTAAATGGAAAAGTGACGTTAATGTCAAGCATCATTAGAAATGAAAGCCAACCAAAAAAATAATGCATGTTTGCCAAATGGAAAATAAAATGTATTTTAAAACATCTAAGAGTTTATTGCAGGCAATGAAGAGTAGAAAAAAATTAAAACTATTAAAATACAATTCACTGTGTAATTTAAATGTAGAGTGTTGCAATCTACAAATACCAAATTGAGCAATTTAACTAAAGAAGCACATAAGTGTTACATTATTGTGATTTTTTTTGTTGTGGTTTGCTAAGACTAATAAAGACAGATATTTCTATCCATTAGCCTGATGTAAATCTGGAGTAACTGAAGTCAGTGAAGTTAGACTGGTGTGAAACACAGGTAAAAGACAGCAGAATCAGCCCCATAATGAGGATATTCTCCTATATATCTATATCTATATATATATAATTTGCATTTTATTTTTCTCCAAAGTCCAATTTCTTTGACTTCACCCTCATCATAAAAGGTTGACAATAGCTTATGCTTGTGTCATCATCCTACTTGCCTTTCCAATTTTCATGTGCCTTTATAATGATAAAGGTAGATGAATAAATAAAATTATACATTTTCTGTATGCATCTTAATCAGATGCCTTAAGTGCACCCTATGTCAGCTGGAATCCAGATATGGTTACAGGAATTTCTATTACCATTTTTAAAACCATTTGTTCGTTATGAGCCTGAGTAGGAAAAAAAGAAAGTGTTACTTTCTTCCCCCCCTTAGGCGAGAACTATCTTTGAACCGTTCTTATTCAAAGAACAAGTTTGTGCTTTTGGCATTGTTCCCAGAGCATGGCATACTTGGTGATGTTTCAGGCCATTGCCCCTTGGGAAAGAGGGGGACTGAATCACAGCATTTAATTCTTAATGATTGTTCTGCATGGTCAAGAGGACACAGAGGCAGCCAATGCTCTTTATTTATTACTTACTGTTATAGCTATTGGCAGCCAGCCTTTTTAATTTAGTCGTCAATACTCAATGTCTTTAATCTATTACTTAAATCCAGTGCAAAATTAAGTACTAGCAAAAGAGCATCTGCTAAACAGAAACAGTGAAGGGTGAATGTTTGAAAAAACACAGTTAAAGGCCTATAAGATTAAGAATGGACTTCTGAGTAAGCATTGCAAGGTAAATGCTCTCTTTACCAGGTTCGCTACTTTATTAGAATGGCATTTCTCAGAGCTTCTGACAAAATGTCTAGTCTAATGTTTGTGTAGACCCACAGGAGTTTGAGATAGATGAGTCCTTTTAGATAATCCCATCCTTCTCTCTGTCAATGCAGGGTAGTTCTCTAAAGTATATATTCTAGGTCTTTGTCCAGTCTGGATTTTAGAGTCACATGCAATGGGGTTTCCAGCACTCCTCAGGAGGTTGTTTCAGGCTTGATGCCTCTCACTGTTTCTCCTGATTATTTTTGTTTTATTTTCAGTCAGTGGCTGCTAATTATACCCTGCACTCAATAATTCTTCTCCCTTCTTGATGGTGTTCAAATATTTGCAGACTGTTATCACGTCCTCCTTAGTTAGCCAAGCTATGTCTCTTCAGCTCTTTCAGTCATGCCTCACACACGTCAGTCATTCCAGTTTGTCCATATATTTCTGGAAATGTGCTCACAACTGAATGCAATATTCCAAGTGCAGGGTCACCAGAGCTTTACAGACAGGGACTATTATCTCCCTGCTCATAGATTCATAGATTATAAGGTCAGAAGGGACCATTATGATCATCTAATCTGATCTCCTGCACAACGCAGGCCACCCACCCACTCCTATAATTGACTCCTAACGTAAAACTGAGTTATTAAAGTTCTCAAATAACGATTTAAAGACTTCAAGGTACAGAGAACCGATCAGCAAGTGACCTGTGCCCCATGCTACAGAGGAAGTCGAAAAACCACTAGGGCCTATGCCAATCTGCCCTGGGGTAAATTCCTTCCTGACCCCAAATATGGTGATCAGCTAAGCCTGATCATGTGGGCAAGACTCACCAGCCAGACACCCAAGAAAGAATTCTCCGTAGTAACTCAGAACCCACCCCATCTAATATCCCATCAAAGGCCATTGGGTATACTTACCACTAGTAGTCAAAGATCAGTCAATTGCCAAATTAGGCTGTCCCATCATACCATTCCTTCCATAAATGTATCAAGCTCAGTCTTGAATCCAGCTAGGTTTCTTGCCCCCACTGATCCCCTTTGAAGTGTTCCAGAACTTCACTCCCCTGGTGGTTAGAAACCTTCATCTAATTTAAAGTCTAAACTTCCTGATGGCCAGTTTATATCCATCTGTTCTTGCGTCCACATTGGTGCTGAACTTAAATAACTCCTCTCCCTCCCTTGTATTTATCCCTCTGATGTATTTATAGAGAGCAGTCATATCTGCCCTTAGCCAACCTTTGGTTAAGCTAAACAAGCTAAGTTCTTTGAGTCTTCTCTCATGCTCTATGATGTGATATCTAGCAGACTCCAACTACTTTCTTTAGAAGATCACTATGTTGACAGAAATAATTTTGCTTTTTAGAATTCCATTTACTAGGGGCAAGACTGTGTCCAGCCCCTTCATAGATGTGCAAAGAAGAAAGAGTGCACTTTCAGGGGAAAAGTACAGTGGCAGTCTTTGCACTCACAATGCTATTGTCAGTCCTATTTTTTCCAATGGTGGCAGGCCTCTAGGCCCAAGTCCTCCTACCCGCCCGCAGCAGCCAGAAGAGCTGCTTGTCCAGCACAGAGGGATCATATTCTGTACGCTCTCCTAGGGAGGCACGACAGCTGTATTTGACCTTTGTTATTCAGAGATCTTGATGGGGCTGGGCCCCTCACCACTGCCCTCCAAATGAAGCAGGGGTTAGGGTTAGGGTTAGGGTCCAGAGCTAGATTTTATACTATTTATGCCTGCAGAAATTAGTTAGTCTTTAAAGTGCTACAGGACTTTTGTTGTTTTAGCTCTTGTATAGCATTTTTCATCCATAGATCTCAAAGGTACAGATGAAATGAGTACTGTTATCCCTATTTCACAGCCAGGGATATGTATTCCAAATAACTGCATAACTACATTTTTGCTGGTATTTCAGCCAACGATATCTCATAAAAATAGAGCCCAACTATTCGCTGTTTAAAGCAAAGTTATTACAACTCGATATGGTCATCTCTCTATGGATGGGAGCAAAGTGTGTTGCAACCAGGTTAAAAACAATGTGCTTGATGCTAATTATTGATGACAAAGGTCAGTATAGTTTCTGGCTTTGAAGTCAGTAGGTTGAGAGCATAACAACAGCTAACATATTTCCCCACCTGCGTTAGAATATGTTGTAGACACAGACTGAAGCAAGCTTGTTCTAATTCTTTATCTGTTTGAGTAAACGTGTATGTAATGTATTGTGTCACTTTTCCTTTGCCACAACACACATTAAAATGTGACCACCTCTGCCTGACATTTAGCACACCTACCAGTTTTTTTTTGTTTTTGTTCTTTTTACAGATTATATTATAAAAGTGAAGTGGGATCAAATACAACAGCTGTGCATGTGTAACAGTGTTATCTCTTGGAATCTGGAACACAATTTCTATCACTTTGTCCTCTCTTTGCTCTTGTCAAAATATTGTCTTCACATTGAATGAGCTTCTCTATTAGACAAGAGCTTCACTTCTTGCAGTACTACAAATAGCATTATTGCAAATCCTTTTTCTCTCTAATCTCCATATTTATTTTGAATGGGTTCTCTTTTGTATGCAAATATAGTATTATAAAGTCTTTCGCATGATTGTAATGAAGCCATTGTTTCCCTGATATCCCTTCTTGTTGTAGTGAGTTCAGATGTCTCAGTTTGGAGCTCTTAAGGAAATTATAGAAGCTTCATTCAAAATGTATTATGCTTAGTAAAAGCAGTTTTGACCACAATAGGAGAGATTTAGCATTTCTCATAAAAATCAAAATTCAAAAGGTTTAATAAATAATATGTGCTTTTTAAAAGCTTCAGAATATATCTTTAATTCCTCCCGGAGCTGTTTGCTTTCAGATTGAGGAAGAGATCCCTGCATCAGTTTACACGTGGCTAACATTTGGAAAGTTGTCTCCAAAACTCAAGGATTAGAAATGTTTTTTTAATGAAAGTTAATGTTCCACAGAAGCTGATAGGTCTGATATGGGAATGTTTTCCAGTCTCCCTGGTTGGATAGAATTTTCAAGTCATGTTATCAACATTTCTCTTTTCTTTGATTTGCCTGGAAAAATTCAGAACATTAAAGGTTTGCAAGATACTGTATGTCCATCTCTCATTTAGAATTGTTCCCCTTGCCATGACTCAGAGGAAGTGCACCAGAATGTGGTTAGGCCTGCTGTCCAATCCAGTTGAAAACCTTGAGTTCTGTTTACTCACTTCATGTCAGTGTTCTCAGCTTCCAGTGATCCAGAATTTCTGGAAGGTCTCCTGCCATGATTTTTACCTTATTGTCCAATTTCACGTACTTGAGCATCTCCACAATGCAGGTATTTTGCATGCCCAGCTTACTAAATTGCTGATCAATGCCCTTATTCAGGAAAGTACTTGCTTAAAATTCATTCCTGGTTAGTCCAGCACTTAAGTACATGCTTAAAGCTTTAAGTGCTTAAACTTCCTTAACACATATCCTTAAATGTTGCTTAAATGGATTTCAACTGCATTTCTAAGTGCTGTCTTGAATAGGGATGCTTCCCTGAATCAGGTTCCAAGATATGACTTTCATTTTGCATTCCAGAACTGTTACTTTATGGCAGTGGGAAATGGAGGGGTTTGTAGTAATTTACTCTTGCTGGAAGCATACCCACTTTTCCATTTCACTCACACTTTGTCCTGTCTTCTACACTTCTCTTCTTACAGAACTACATCCTTTTTATAAATGTCACCAACATCAGATGTGACCTACAGCAAAACTTCTGTTAGGGAGTATCATTTGCTGTTACTTCCCATCAGCAGGGGACTAGTTAACTGGGTCCATGCATGTCACAGGATGACCCTTTGTCCATCTTCTTCAAGAAGCCTACACTACTTCCTTTTGTTCTCAATGTGTTTCTCAAATAGTTTGCTATCTTTCCATTACTTACCTGATTTGGAATGTTCATAAATGGTTTATTTAGCAGCTTTTCCAGGGCTGTTAAACTTTCCAGAAGCAGCAACACTGATAAGCTAATGCTATACACCGGGTTTTATTTATTTAGCAGTTTACACTATTTTTGTTACCTTTATTGGAGGATGAAAATGTATAACCAGGCTACAATAGTACCACATTTGTTCATCTATCCCAATAGTAATTTCTTTATAATTTATGTCTATGTACATTTACCTGGCCCTCTATAAAGAAAAGAAAAAAAAAAGGATGGCAATGCTAAAGAAAAGTTGAGTGAAACTGAAGATATTTCTTAGAAAATTAAACAATTTCAGACTTCTTAAAAGGATCAATTAAATGGAAAGAATGTTGATCACTATAAAACGTAGTGGGGTTGTGAGCTGTCAGTTTGAATCTCTGTCTCCTTGATTACCCTGAATGAAAGAACTTAGTGTACATACTATGGCAACCAGAGATATCTTGGGAATCTCAGGGCTACCAAAGAGAGTGCTCGTAAATAACAGCCCCAGAGGTTGACATTTATAACAAACAAAAATCAGTAGGCTAGGCTGCAGCCAGGCAGATAGTTCCATGTAGTCTCACCACAACATTTAGGGTCAGCTTTCTTCCCAGTTGAGTTCCTGCCCCATGAAGTCTCCTAAATACAGCTTGACAAAATCATGATCAGGCTGCTTACAAACCATCATTACTTTTCCCCTAAACCACTGTCTTCTCCTCTTTGACATTTTATCCTGTCACAATTTCTAATGCAAATTGCCTGTATTTTAAATTTTCCAATGTACTTTTAAGTGCACCTTGACTTTGCAAATCAGGCTGTAAATATACACAGTATCACCAAAAAAGAACCCTCTTTAAAATTTGGGCTATATTTATCTAGAATATTATGATTCTTTGTAACAAAATCACCGTAGGGTTAAGGATATAGTATTTTGTATTCCACTTTTATTGTGTTCTTTCCCCCTATTCACTTTAAAAAAATGAAGGAAACCTCTCATGGCATTTTGCTGTCTAACACTACAACTGTAGCCAATTACATTAAGTTCCCTGAGTACCTACCGGCTCCCAGTAGATGCTGTTTCACAAAATACATTGGTTTAAATGAGTCTGATTCCAATAGATTTTAAGAATGTACCAAATTTGCAAGAAAACAAGTGTCTTGGCTCATATGCAAGTATTTTCTGTTTAGTATGTTTGCAATGTTTTCCCTATTGCATCTATAAAACTGTGGTTAAATGCACAGAGTAAATACATAATTCCATTTGTCTGCCATAAAATCCCAGTAGAAGGAAAATGCTTACGTGAGTTCTGCTAATGGCTTTGAAGTCCTAAATTATTAAGAACTTGACTGGTAATTAAAACATACAGTACATAGTCTGCTATAAACATTTGAAAACTATTGTAGAAGCTACTTGAATCCATCTGTACATGCATGAGAAACACATTTCTCCAAATATCCTCAATATTATTAGATGCGAACACCTATGTTTGTGTAACTGGGTCTGAGGCTCTCGTGCAGTTAATAGTTATGTAGCACAGAGATGTGAGTATGAAACAGTGCTAAGCTAAACAGAAATTATAATGAAATCAGAGATGCCAATGACAATTAGTTGTGTTATGAATATTCATTTCATATTCACTCTCTACAATGAAGTATTGGTATATGATTGAATAGTGTTGCAAGCAATGGAGAGAGAGCTAACAGTCAAGTGGTAATTAATGCAATCTTTCCTGAGTACTACAGCACTCGTCAAGCAGCATGCAGGCAAGAGCAGTGACTGGAAAGTTAACGTTCAAAGACAACTAGTCATACTGTGTTTGGCAGCAGGCCTCCATTATTAAGGTTTACAGGAATGCTATTTTTTTAAAAGGAGAAAAAATCAAAGCTTCATACAAGTGGGTTTTTTTACCATGTGCAGTAATAATTCTAGAAAAGTTGAGCTCCCAATTTGTAAAATAGTCTCTCATGCAAAGGCAGGTTCAGGCCACGTTGCAGCCACCATGATGTACCACGTGTAATTCAAGCAAGTCAAGGTATATTATGAACCCAGTGAGCGGGGGGAGAAAAATGTGTTCACATTGAAATAACTCCCCAATGCACAGATGTTTCTATGAGTCTGTGATTTCCAACTAACTTTGGACAAATGCACTGTTTCAAGAAAAGCATGTATGTTCAGGATAGCACTTAAACAATGGAACTGAAGCATAGGCAGCCAGTTTAAAACAAACAAAAGGAAGTACTTTTTCACAGAGTGCACTGTCAATCTGTGGAACTTGTTGCATGGGGATGTTGTGAAGGCCAAAATTATAATGGAGTTCAAAAAAGAATTAGATAAATTCATGGAGGATAGGTCCCTCCGTGGCTATTAGCCAAGATGGTCAGGGATGCAACCCCATGCTCTTGGTGTCCCTAAGCCTGACTGCCAGGTGCTGGGCTGGACAACAGAGGATGGATCACTTGGTGATTGCCCTGTTCCATTTTTAGCCCTTTTAAGCATCTGACATTGGCCACTGTCAGATGACAGGATACTGGATTAGATGGACCATAGGTCTGACAATCATGGCCATTCTTATGATCTTATGGTTCAGGGCTGTAGACTGGAGAGGCATGCATGATCATGAAGGTATGCAGTGCTCTTTGCAAGATGTACGCTTTAATTAAGTATCTTTATTCTATTTTGGAGTTTCTCTATGATTGATTATATTCTGTCAACATTCCCCAGCAACTTTATAAGTGCCATCCAAAAAGTTTAACCTTCAGTCATTGTTACTATCTTGACAACCCTCTGCCAGTAGGCATTCATATTAATAAGCACATCCTAAGTATATAATTTGCTGCTCATATATGGACCCAAAAAACCCCTCGACAGTATAGTAATGTTGTCTTCCCTGGGTGTGTGTGTGTAATGACCATGATTTTAAAAGAAGCACCACAGACTTAACATTGAAGCTTCATATGGAAATCTATTCAGATGACATGACAATACAGAAAAATATGGAGAAATCTGGATGTTATTTCTAGAGGCAGTACATTTATAACACATAATATATTAAAACAGATGAGGGAAATGTATTCCAGCTAGCCCTCCTTCCTGTCCCTCACTAATACATGTCTAATACCACTCTTCACCGGTACTGAGTCAACCACTATGTGAAGGAATTAAAATAACAGTGACTTTAATATACCAGGTTTCATGGAAAGAGAATACTATATTGTAATTATGTTTTGATTGTAATAAAACAATTTTTTTCTACTAAAGGAACGTCTGTAATTATGTGTCAAAATTTCACTGTCTGTATTAATTAAACCCAAGTTTATTCTTTATAATTTGTGCATACTCTGTTCTGGAAATTGATTAAAATCATAATCAATCAATGAAAAAAAAAAGTGCTGGTGTAGTGTGAGGCTGCATGTTAGGTCAGGGCTGAGCAGACTGCTCACAGTACAGTGTTATTGTGTACCCAGTTTGGGACCAGTCAAAAAGGTGTTAGAATTTGGCCCTTTATTTTGTCACCTTTTCCTTGTACAACATTACAAGACTAATATTGGAATGAAAAGAGAGGAGTGCTAGGAGAGAGATGGAAATGGGTGGGGATAAGAAATATTAAAGTACATCTCTGATAGATTCTTGCAGGGAGCCCTCCACTTCTTCCTTTCCCCCTGCCTGTGTTGTTTCCTTTTATTGTACTTAGCTCACAATCAGTACAGGAAAAGGCGTGAGTTTTTAAAAAACAGTTTTACTAGTAAGTGAACTATTAATTTCATTCGTGCAGAGGGAAAAGGTGAAAGGAAAGTTAACTGCATGCATGGTAATTTAGACTGTGAACACTTTGGGACAGGGACTCTATCTTAATTTGTTTGATAACATGCCATCTCTGTGTCATGATATAAGAAGCTATTAGAGAGGAACCAGCTTGTGTACATTATAGAGAGAATTAAGAAAGTTAATTATCACATAGGAAACCAGGGCTCAGGAAAAATCATCAATTTGTCATTGATCTGCTGATATATGTGGGGGCTCTATTCTGGTTTTTGCAGCCAGAGTCTGTGTTTGGAGCGGGAGGTGGGGCTTGTGGACTGCAGCACCTGGAAACATTATGACTGAGCTAGAATGTATCTGAGAGCACTGAGATTACACAAGGTGCAATTTGCAGTCCCCTGGGTCAGTCTTGCTCTGCTGACCATTATAGAAGACCACGGTCCAGCTCCCTTTTTGGTGCTGAGAGCGTCTGCAAATACTAAACATTCATATCTGTGTACACTCAAGAGTTCAAGTGAACCAAGATTGCATCTGCTTCCTGCTCAAGGGAGGAAGCAGGGCATTCTGAACCTTTTTCATCAACCTTTTGCAAGCCCATGCAATGTCAGCCACAACCTAGCCCTTGATTTATCATCTGTCCTTCAAGTATCAGGGTGCAGTATAAAGTACGTATATCAAATGTAGCCATGTGTACAGCAGCAACTGAGAAATAACCGGAAAACAGAAATGTTTTAAGTTTAACCTTAAAATTCTGAGAGAATCACTTGAGTGCCTATCAATTGGAAGGGCATTCAACCCTTGGAGACAAGTGGGAAAATAATATCCTGTACTGTGTATGGAAATTGCATGAGATACAGATGGAATAAGAAGCAAACTGTCTGACCCAGAGTGCAAAGCCTGAATGGGAACATAATCCTGCATCAAAATGCTTACAATACAGCCTGACAAAGCCATGCAACTTACAAAGAATGTGTGGAGATGAGGAGTTTACATTAGCGCCCAGGAGTGCTGCATGTGAAAAATGAGTGCAAAGCAATGTTTGACTACAGGATAACTGCACACCCAATAAATTGCAGTCAAACCAGTGCATTTAGAGAGGTTTGAAATAATAGCTATGGGCATGATTCAGAACCTTAGATGGGGTCACAGTTGTAGGAGAGGGCTTAAAGAGCCTTCCCTCAACTTGTGCGTCCCCGATTAACAGCAAATTGCAAGCTTTGTACTCTTTGAATTTAGGGACTTCTCCCTTCTTATTCCACTGTGGCACTGGACACCCCAAAGGGGATGGACATGAGGTGTGGCCAGGGCCCTTTTCCCCATGCACCAGTAAGCATCGCTAGCATCACAACAGTTGTCAGAAAGGCAGCACACCAACTCAGCATGATGAAAAACAATCAGGAAAACAGCGAGGGTAGATGCAGTGAAACAGCACTTCAATTACTGCATGTCCAACCATGGCCAGTGCTGAAGTTCACCATCTGACAGTAGGTGACAAAGACCATGTCAGGTATCTCATCTGCAGAGGCACTGAGGTAGCTGACCAAACAAAGAAGCATTAGGGTACAGTGTGCAACAATGCATGGCCAGTAGCTCAGCAGGTTACCATGGAGCAGTGTAAGAAGAAAGAGACAGTGGCATTATCAAAATCTCACCTCAGCATACGTACACCTCTGCCCCCAACAGCTAGCATCAGCAAAGTGGCTAGCCAAAAGTTGGCAGAAAATCATAAATGACCATTGTGGAAATCTAATAATTGTACACTCTGCATCAGAGACAACCCTAACATTGCCCAACACGTTGTGCCACCATCATAGCCAAGGCATGATATGAGATTTCAGAAATCACTACGCTCTTTTACTAACTGCCACATTTACAGACATTCCCCACATTTCCTTTAAAGAACTGCAGTTTCTGTCATCTTTGTCAGCCTGCCTTGAATAGACTGCCTGTGTCATAAATCTTATTAGCTAGTTATAGCCCCAATTTTGAATTACCACTACTACCCAGTGCTGTTACACTTGCAGTTTACTTGCACCATGATGCCTGATTGACACTGCTTCTTTACACCACTTGTATGTGAGATTAACAGGTTTTGTACTGCTACTTTGGAGGTGCAAGTCTAGTTCAGAATAAATGATAGTCCAGTCAGAAATGCTTGTGCTGTATTAGGAGAGGATTGCAAAAGAAACTGAGGATCTGATATAAAGAAAATGTATGGTTAAAAACTTCCAGTTCACTTAACACCTTTTCTATGTATGATTTGCATCATACATCAAAATGTTTGATTTTTTGCAAACTTTGGGGAAACTATTAACAAATAAGAATGCACTAAACAACTTGTATTCTTCTAGTTGGAAAAATACCTTGAAAAACCACAAGGGAAAAAAGCAATGCAAAATGAGCACCATCAGCAGCAATGAAAACAATTAGAAAGTAAAGGTGCGTTTCAGAGAATGGTGATGGTTAAGATATACTGCGTCAGGATATCTTATAAGCAGAAAAAAATAACTCCAACGTAGTATGAAAGTCAGGCATTTCTTTGATATAAGTTTTGACAACTTTTCCTGAGCTTACATAGTGCACTAAAATAATGGTCAAAGAAAATAAAATATAAAAAATGAAGACTTGCAAACAAAAGATATAGGGTTAGTGGCATTTGTAACAATGGATAAGCCTCTGTTTAAATTCTGAGCATGACACTCTTAGCACAGCTGGAGAGAATTCGGAAAGTACAAATGAGGTTGTCAGTTGTCTTTTCTCAGTGTAGCGTCAAAGGGCCTCAGCAAATTGGAACACCACAGCTTTCAAGCTCAAGGTCTTGAGCATGAAAGTAAAGGAGCCCATTCTCTCTTCTGCTTTCATGGTCAGGGAAGACAGAGGTGCAGAATGTATAGAGCCAGCCCTGTATTATGCTACTGAGCCACATGTGTAAGATGTAGTTCTGCAGTTGGTTAGAGGGTGAAGCAAATCCATCCTCCACTGAACAAAGTGGTATAAGTTATTCAACGTATTGTAGTCTCCCTTTCTCATTATGGAATACCCCTGTAGGAAACTTTGGGGCTCAAAAGAGAGGTGTGGAGCCCTTGTTCATGGAAGGCATGTATCACATGTCATAGGAGCCAAACTATCAAAGGGAAATAATGATACTTCTTCAAGTAGTGTGGGTGCCCCACTATTGGTGTGTCCCAACTGTAGGTGTGCGCTGCTGTTCAGAGAATGTTGGAAGCAGTGTCCATTCACACGCACATGCGCTGCTTCTCTCCTCCACAAGGCTAGTCAGCATGTGCAGGCAAACCCTCCTCAATTCCTTCTCAATCACCTGTGGCTAGCAATAGCTGCCCATTTGCAGAATGTTAACTCTTTTAGAATTTTTAATTTTAGCTTCCCTTGAAGATTTTTTTCTTTGTTACTTCGTTTATATTTTATTTGGCCATGCCTAAAAAAAAAAGAAGAAGAAAGGGCTTGTCTCCCACCACCTCTGATGGGGGGGCCCCTGGGCTTCAAAAAGTGCCTCAGTTGCAAGGAATCTATCCCAGTGACTGATGGACACTTGCAGGAAGCTCATTGTCTGGGAGAGAAGCTACCGGGTTTACCCAGCACCCTGAACTCACTGATGTCTTCTTCTCGAGCACCGCCTTTCTCATCATTGGAATCAGTAAGGGAGTGAGAGGACATGGGTTCCTCCCACTCTTTTCACCTGCCATATGGGACTTCTTTTCCCTATGGGCATCTGGTGTATCATCCACGTGATCCACAGCCTCTCTGGTCTGGTCAACCATGGTACCAACCAATGGCCAGACTGTGACCCTTGGCAAGCTCAGAAACAGCAAGCCTCCCATGCCTCTAGTGTGGCATATCAGTATACAAGAAGACACCCTCCTTCAGCCATGGCTTTCAGGACTTCTGAACCCCCTGAACAGTCAGGGGAGAAGGTAGAGGCTGAGGTGGAGGAGGAAGTCACTCCTCAAGCCACTTCTCATCAATGAGACAGTGATACCCACTCTGCCATCGATAGCTGATGATTTCAGAGTATTCCAAGACCTCGGACAGAGGGTAGCAGAGGCCCTGCAAATACAGTTGCAGGAGATGACCGAGTCTCACCACAGGCTGGTGGACATTTTACATTCCTCCACCTCCTCCAGAGTTGTCATCCCAATTACTGAGGCATTCCTGGACCCATCCAAATTCATATATCAGACCTGCACATCTATTCCATCAGCATGCAAGCACGTGGACAAAAAATATTATGTACCAGCAATGGACATGGAATTTCTTTTTTCCCACCCTCCTCCCAACTCTATCATTATGGACACAGTTAACTCTAAGGGCCATCAACACCAGTTCAAATCCACCCCTTATGACCGGGATTGGAGAAGTTTGGGTATGTTCAGCAGGGAGGAATATTCATCAGCCACCCTCCAGAGCCGTGTAGTGAACTACCAAACCTTGCTGGCAAAATATGACTATTAAACTACAGAAAACTCAGTTCCTTTATTGATCAACTTCCTGACTTTCACAAGGACCAATTCAAGGCCATAGTCAATAAGGGCTAAAGCATCCTTCCAGTCTGCACTAGATACAGCCGACACTGTGGCACATTTGATTTCCACGGCCACTGCGTTAAGATGGGCTTCATGGCTTCATTTATCTGGCTTCCCTAAGGAGGTCCAAACTACAGTGGAGGACCTTACTTTTGAAGGGACAAAGTTATTTGCCGAGAAAACCGATGTATGCCTTCAGACTTTGTAGGATTCTAGGACAATCCTTTCATCCCTTCAGATCTATACTCTGGCCTAAAAGAGAAAGTACAGACCTCAGCCACCATTCAAGCCCACTCATCACAGTACCCTCAATATTCATCCCAGTACTCATCTCAGAGATCTTACAAGTCACAGAGGAAGAAGCCTAGGTTCCCCAGATGAAAGCAGTTGGGATTTCAACCAACTTCCTCCCAACCCTCAACTTTGAAGAGGCAGTTTTGACTGGTGGGTTGAGGTGCCTGTACAACATTCTTCTCATCATCTCATGCTGGAAAACCCAACCCATCCCCACCCACCCATTCAGAGACCATCGTACCCCGTTCCACAGCAGCTGGGAATAGATAACCTCTGATAAATGGGTGCTGGAGATCATCTAGAATGGATGGTTCATCCATTTCTCCTCCCTTTTCCCTCCCAAACACACTTCCTGTCCTTCAGGGATCCTTCTCACGAGAGTCTGCTAGTCAGGAAATAGACCAACTCCTCAGCATAGGAGCCATAGAGCCTGTGCCCACACATCTAAGAAGAAAAGGCTTCTACTCTCACTACTTCCTAATATCAAAGAAAAAGAGAGGTTGGAGACCCATACTAGACCTCAGAGCTCTCAATAGATATATCAAGGTGCGAACATTCAAGATGGTCACTCTATCAACAATTATTCTAGCATAAGAGAGGGCAGATTAGTTCTTGACCCTTGACCTACAAGATGCATACTTTCACATTTCCATCATACTAAGTCACAGATGATACTTTTAGGTTCATGCTAGGCCAATACCACTTTTGGCCTCTCTTCAGCCCGCAGGGTTTTCTCCAAGGTCCTTTTGGTAGTGGCGGCCCACTTACACTCTCAGGATATCATGATTTATCCCTGCCTGGACAACTGCCTTCTGAGCGCTTGTTCCTTCATTGAAGCCCAGTGAGTTACCCAGACTTCACTGAAACTGTTGCAGAAACTGGGCCTTCAAATCAATGCACAAAAATGAACACCATGCCAAAGACTAGAATTCATAGGAGCTAAACTCAACTCCATTCAGGCGAGGGCGCTTCTTTCACATCACAGGTTTCTTAGCTTGCCTACGCTGGCAGAGACAGTAAGATCCAGCTCCCAAATTTCAGCCAGACACTGCCTACATCTCCTGGTTTGTATGGCGATGAGCACATTGGTTATAGCTCAGGCCAGACTACTCATGAGATGCCTCTGGGCCTGGTTCAGTTCAGTTTACAAGCTGAACAGAGACAGCATAAACCAACTACTCCTGATACCCACCAAGGTCAAGCAATCCTTGGATTGGTGGAAAGACTCAATAAATGTATGTACAGGAATCCCATTTATTCAGCCATCCCCATTGTTACTTCTGACCACCAGTTGATCCTTCAGAGGATGGGGTGCACATCTCAGTGATCTCATCATGCTGGGCAAATGATAACCATCCAAGACGTGCCTTTTATTAATCTCCTCAAACTCAAGGTGATCAAAAATGCGTGTGCTCACTTGCACCCACTGATCAAAGACATCCACACACAAGTCATGATGGACAATGTGGCCTGCAGATATTACATAAACCATCAGGGAGGAGCCAGATTACACACTCTTGTATAGAAGCACTAAAACTATGGGATTGGTGCATTTTCTACAATGTCATGATTTCAGTGGCACGCCAGGAGTGCACAACACGACAACTTCAGCTACAAAGTCCCACTTGACCAAAAATAGGAAATAAATTTGGTGGTCGTAGAAGACATATTCCAGCAATAGGAGACACCAACAGTAGACCTGTTCACTATATATCAGAACAAGAGATGTCCTCAGTACTGCTCCAGGGCAGAGATCGGACGACATTTCATGGGGGATGGTTTCCTCCTCCCATGGGACAAAGGTCTTCTTTATGCCTTTCCCCCATTCCCTCTAAATCTAAAAGTTCTGTTGAAAGTGAAAAAAGAGAAAGCAAACATTGTATTGATTGCTCTCATCTGGCCCAGGCAGACGTGGTACCCTTTACCTGTCAGAGCTATTACTATGTCCACCAATCACTCCATACCTGCTATCACAAATACCTGCAGATCCTGAGGCTCAAAGCCTGGTTTTTTCATGGTTCCAGCACATAGCAACATTGTGCTCTGAGAAGGTGCAGGAGATGTTATTACACAGTAGGAAAGGAGCTACTACAAAAATGGAAAAGATTTCTAATCTGATGCCAGCCCAAAGGTATCACTCTGAATGCAGCCACCTTACTGGTAGTTCTAGACTATCTCTTGACTCTCAAAAAATCAAGTCTCTCTATCAGCTCAATAACAGTTCACTAGCAGCACCACCAGCAGGTAGAAGGATGTTCCATCTTCTCCCATTTTACTGTGAGGAGGTTTCTCAAAGGCATAACAAACCTATTTTCCCAAACTAGACTTCCCACTTTTCAATGGGATCTCAATCCAGTGTTAAAAGGACTGACTAGACCGCCATTTGAGCCCATGGCAACTTGTTCACCAACTCACCTCTCAATTAAGACAGCATTCCTGATTGCCATTACCTCAGCAAGAAGTATAGGTGAGAGAGTGGCTCTGATTGCACATCACCCCATTACTGTGTTCTTCCCTGACAAAGTCACTCTTAGACCACGTCTGATGTTCACTCAGTCACAAGGTGACTTTTGCTTTTCATATAAATCAGTTTATTCAACTTCCAAACTTTTATCCTAAATCTTTTCAAGATAATAGGGAAGCCATCCTCCATATGCTTGGCACAAGGAGAGCCTTAACCTTCTATCTGGACAGACAAGAACTTTCAGAAAATCTCCATGACTCTTTCTCTTCACTGCAGATAGATGGAAGCGTACCGCGATTTCTGCTCAGAGACTCTCTAAATGGGTCTCGAACTGTGTCAAGCTCAGTTACCAGGTGTATAATGTAGCACCCCCGTCTTCAACATGCATGCACTCAATAAGAGAGATTTCCTCTTCCGTTGCTTTCTCCAAGGGTATCTATATCTACAAGGGAAATCTGCAGAGCAGCTACCTGGACATCTGCACATACCTTTGCAGAACATTATGCCATGCTCAGGGACTCAGCTGCAGATGCCAGATTTGGTGCCACAATGCTATCATGTCTGACAGACTCAGTTCCTTAGCCCCAATCTCTAGCACTGCTTGGGAATCACTGATAGGGGAGCACGCATAGGGACACTACTGGAATAAGAAGACAAAGTTACTCGCCTTGTGCAGCAACAATGGTTCTTCGATATGTCTGTCCCTCTGGATGCTCCACGACCTACTGTCCTCCCCTCTACTTCAGAGTTCTTGTCATTGACTCTTCAGTAGAGAAGAAACTGAGGAGGATTCACCCGTGCTGTCTGACTAATTTCATGGCAGGTGAGGAGCAGCGCATGTGTGGGCTGAATGGACACTGCTACCAAAGTTCTCCAATCAGCAATGCAGGGACGCAGACACACCTATAGTGGAGCACCCATAGGGATACACATCTCAAAAAACCATCATTAGAGCACAAGGTGAGTAACTTGTCGTCCAGCCTGGGGAATTCCATCTTCCTATTCTTCCTTTAGCATTTGTGATTACAACTAAAAGAAGTAAATAAATTGAATTTAAAAAAATAACAAAAATATTAGTACAGAGATCCAGATAGGGGCATTTTGTAATAATGTTTAAAAGAGCTACAAGAAGCCCTGAAAGAAGCTTCACAGGTAACTGCAATGGGCACTTTGCCCAGCTCTGCCCAGGAGGCAGCAGCTCCTGAGGCAGAATAAGCTCAGAGAGGAAATAGAAATTGCTTCTCTTGCCAGGAATAGGGATCTTTGAAAGGAGACCCTACCCAGTCTTGATACCTGGAAAAAATAGACCTAGGACCCTTGCTTGTTGAAAAGAAACAAGCATTTTTCTGTTTGAATGACTTTGTTCTGTTGAGTTCTTGCATCTGACACTCTCTAACATCAACAGCACGGGGAAGGTTGTTCTGTGTCAAATAGGGGAGATTTGGGACACGTATTTTTAACTATCTTAAAGCTGATTTGAAATTATACTCTTTATTAGACACAGATCTGTATGGCCTAAGGGAGGGTTTCCTTTAATCAATGGGCTTGCCAGCAGTGGCACAAAAGTGTAAAATTTCTGTGCAAATATTAAGTACATTTGAAATGGTAAAAACTGGATACATAACATAAGTCCTGTAATCATACCCTTTTAATATTGCCGTAACCTTAGATCCCCATATAGGGGACAAGTGTAGAATGTATGATGTAGAGGAGAAATGTAACGCTGTGAACCTTTAAGGCCATTATATTATTATAACCTGAGATTACCAGCTTGTGATTCAGTGAAGTGCCAGAAGGCAGTAGTGTAATGCATGAAATAATGAAAGGAAATAGTGTGTAGAGAAGGGTTCTAGAACCCCTGTTAATAAAATATTAAATCTCTTTCTGTGAATATGCTTGGACACATCTTAACAAAAAGTAATACAAGACACATTTAAAAACATTTATTGTATATTGAACAAACTTCAAGCACCCATGTTACCATGTCGTTGAGTTGAAATGCCATATGTGTCCATTTTAAACACTAGCACCCAAGAGCACTTATTGCGAAGCCTCCCATGACCATGTTACATGTGTCTTTCAGGTTTTTTTGGCAGCTCCTTCTGTTTAAGGGGTGATTTGGAAAGAGATTGATTTGGGAAAAGGACAATGACAAATTGCTCCAGTGATGGTTTTGAAAGTGGGAAGGAAAAAAAACCAACCCTGCAGAAATATGAGAACAAATACAATGACTGGTTTTGTGTCAGTCAGTTTAAAGCCACATGAAGTGTGTTCTGAAGTTTTGGCTGCTGAGAGCACAGAGGCTGGTCAGAGTTGTCTCACTCTGGAGCCAGACATCTGGCACAGAAAGGAAAATGCCAGGATTTTGAAGCCTTGTTAGGTCAGCAAGATTTGACTGCTCAAACTGGCAACATCAACACGATTGCCCTTCAGGTGTTTTGTTGGAGTTTTGACAAATCATACAAGTGGAAGATGTGTACCATTGAAGAAAATCATATTCTTCCCTGCATTAGAGATAGGATTTCAAAAGTTATAAGGCCTGAAGCAACTATCCAATTGAAATCAATGCCTTTGTCAGATAACACTGTTTTGTTTCAGATTGGTGGCACATAGCTGAGAATGGCTGAAAGCAATTGCTTTCAAAATTTAAAAAAAGTGACTAATTAGCAATTCAACTCAATGAATCAGCTGGGTGTGTTGTGAGGTGTTTTTGCTGGCTCTGTTGAAGACTTGCTCTTTAGTAAGGCTGTTCCAGAATGTACTATAGGACAATGCTTACTTAAGATGCTTCAGGAAGCAGTCAAAGATTATCACACTGTATTGATGTGTTGCATTGTGTTCTGCACAGATAGTGCCAGTGTGATGACAGGTGAGAACAGTGGCCTGGTTACATAGTTCCAAACCATCAAACTTAGTGCTTTATGGTGTTTATGTTTAACACTCTCAGTCTCTTGCTGCTAAAAAAATCAAGGAAGACCTGCACCAAGTCCTTCAAAATACTATTAAACTAATAATAATGTTAATATTTGGCTCTTTAATAGTAAACTTCACTGAAGGCTGTACAATGTAGTCATTGCTTTTGCATTGCTTTGTGATTAAATGAATTCTTTTCAACAGTAATTACTCTTATACATTGACTGGTGAAGTGATAACTAGACTCTGAATTTAGAGCAGTTTTCCTCAATGATCAGCAGTCTTGTCTTGCTAATGCAATCAGTTTTGAGTGGCAGGCTTAGCCTGACTTCCTGACAACTTTGGATGCGTAAGTAACCTGAATTCTTCTCTCCAGGATGGAAAATATGTGTTCTGTCCATGACTCTGAAAAAGATTTGGGGGGCGTGGTGAATACTCAGCTGAAAATTACCTGAAAGCGAAAAGAGATAATATGGTCCTGGGATGCATAAATAGGAGAATCTTACGTATAAGTAGAAAAGTTATTTTACCTCTGTGTTTGGCACTGATGTGAGCAGTGCTAGAATATCATGTCCAGTTCTGAAGTTCATAATTAAAAAAGATGTTGATAAATTAGAGGGGGTTCAGAGAAGAGCCACAAGACTGATTAAAGGATTATAAAACATGCTTTATTGTGATAGATTCAAAGAGCTCAATCCATTTAATTTAACAAACAATCCATTTAGCTTAATTACAGTTTATAAGTATCTGTATGGGGAACAAATACTTAACATTTGGCTCTTCAATCTAGCAGAGAAAGGTATAACATGATCCAATAGCTGGAAGTGGAAGTTAGACAAATTCAGACTGGAAATAAGGCATACATTTTTAGCCATGAGAATAATTAACCATGGAACAATATAGCAAGGGACTTGGTGGATTCTCCATCACTGACAAATTTTTAATTGATTGGCAGTTTTTCATAGATATATGCTCTAGAAAAGACTGCTGCCAAATTCAGGACCAGGAATAATCTAATCAGCACATTAGCCGGTTCAATATGGGGTTTAGGCGCGCAGACACTTCACATGTCTGCTCTTGCATTGTGCTATTCCTCAGCAGAATACTGTGCCACTGTGTGGTGTCATTCGCCTCACACTAAAGTGGCTGACATCAAATTGAACTCGACCATTTGCATCATCAAAGGCACTCCTATTCCATGGCTACCAGTTCTGAGCAACAGAGCTCCTCCACACATTCATCACAGAGAGTGTAGAGCCAGACTGGTGGAAAAACTGCGTGCCAATCCAGGGTTCCCTCTGTACACTGATATCTTCAGTCAACCCAGAGCAGGACTTATGTTAAAGCATCCATTGTGGTCTAAACTAGCAGAGCAGAATCTGTCAGCAGCAGCCCTATGATGCAACAAGTGGTCAGCTAATGACATTTGGAATGGTTTCCTTGTCAGTGATCTGACAGTTTGACCTCCAGGATTTTACCTGCAGTGCGCCTTTGGGCTCTGCGGAACAGGTTTTGAACTGGCCAAGGAATATGCACAGCCAACCTCTACACGATGCGCGATGACCCAGTTTGTCAGTGTGGTCTCCAACAGCCAATGGTGCATGTTGTTGACTAACCAGACTTCATGGTAGCCCTACGGCCCTTCATTCTGCTGAAGAAACTGCTGTCAGGTGGCTCAGCAACTACTGCAAATGCTAGAAGGAGAACTAGATCACAATTGTCCCTTCTGGCCTTGGAGTGTAGGAACAGCAGAGTAGAAACATCCATCAGAAAACTTGGAATCAGTCTACCTGAGTGCAGAGGAAATGTTCTCCTGCTTCAGACATCTTCAAGGAAACTGAGAAGTAACTCAAGAACCATAGAACTCATTAATCAGAATTAGAGAGAACTTCAGACCTGTCTGTGGATCTGTTTTCCTAGTGATCCACATAGCGGAAAGAGGTGACTCACTAATCCTTTCATCCCAGATGTTATTGACTCTGCAGCACTGGTGGAGCTATTATAGGAAGAGCTGACAGACCTGTCCTCTGATAAGACCACACACCCAACTTTCTCTAAATAGGAACTCTGTGAATCTAGTCTCTTTCAATGGAAGCATTGTAAGGCTTGTTGAATGAAAAGGATTTGAGACTCTTTTTCCCAGCACCCACTCCCCTCTTCCTCCTATTCAATCTTATTTAGTTTCATCAACCTCTTTCATCAGCAAATCAAGCTCATCCCATCAACCAGAAATATGGGAGTATGTTGTACCTTTTTTAATTATTTTTTCCTTTTTGAAACTTCATAATTAGATGTTACTTACTGTGATGTTTTGGAGGCTATATCTGTACAGCTTATGAATTCTGATTGATATTCTGAAGTTATATTATGAAAATTGCTGTATTATTATTGCCTATATGTATGTGAGTCCACCATTTTTGACAGGACCTGTAGCATGTACACTTTAGTCAAATATAAAAGGAAGTACTTAAGGTTAGCAACTGTACTTAAACCTCACAAAGATTATTCAAACAAGTGGTTGCATCCTTATGAAAAAAAGCTGATTCCTCTGAAGGCAGGGGGAAGGTAGGAGCAGTGTAAAGTTACAAGGTGGAGAACAAAAGAGGTCAAGTGACTAAGAATGCACAGGAACAGGGGCCAGCCAGGAAGAGGAAGTGTGGGGCAAGAGAGAGCAAGGTCACAGAAGCAGGATAAGGGTCTACTGGAGAAGTCACCCAGCATATAGTAGCTTCATGGGGCAGGAGGGCCCTGCCTGCTTTTCTGAGCCCATATACCACAAGGGACTTGGACCCCATCCTAAAGAATGCCTCAAAGAGGTGAGGAAGCAGAGGCAGAAACATGCATTTGGTGTTTATTGTTTTATATGATCTGAACTCTCCTGTGCCATATGTGATTAAATATAAAAGAGTGTAAATGTGCTAGATTTTGAGTCAAGTATGTCTCTGTATGTTAACTGCTTCACAACTGTTGTGTGCCCCTGAGACAATTAAACTGTAACCTGAAGCTTCACATGTTTGGGTGTAGTTCTGGGGGAAGGATGTGTTTAAATGCCATGATCTGACAGGTCAGTGCTGCTCCAAGAGGGATAGGGTAGCTGGTCGGTGGGTTCCAACACACGGAGGAGGGTGCTAGATAGAACATCTGTGCCCTGAGAGTGCGTCTAAGAATGCTGAGATTGGGGCAGTGGCTGGGACTCTTACCAGGCTCCAGAAGTTTGAAACGCTAGAGAGATCCAGAGCAGCAGAGGCTTGGCTTCCCCTCACAGCACTCCTAGTGAATGGCTCCTCACGTGACTCCTAGTGGGTGCTAGTTAGGCTATTTATTTGTGTTGTGATAGCATCTATGGACTCTAGCCCAAGAGCAGCAAGAGTACACTGATACAGTGAGTGTCTGTAGCACTGAATGTCCCTGGCCACATGGCATGGCTTTATTCCAGGCGTCTGAGAGCTCTGCAGGGTTATTACTGATCTGGTGCAGCCAGGTTAATTGCAGACAATCACATGGCCACCACCAGTCCATGCGGAAGCAACATCCCCTCCTGACTTCAAGTTTGATATGCCGGGACTTTATCTCAGAGATTTATTATCAAAAGTGCCAACCGGCAAAGGCCAATGAGGACTTCAGTCCTCTCAAGGCCAGTTTTCAATAATACCTCTCTATTACTCATTAAATCAAATCAACTTATGCCCAATAGTCACTGCTCGCAATGCCTATGAAATGCCTCCAGCCTACTGATGTCTTGTTTAGACAATGTCCATGTTTCACATCTGTATAAGAAGATCAGAAGTACACAAGTTTGATAAATCCATACTTTTATATATAATTTCACCTTCTTTAGGCTCCAGTCTCTATGCATGTTCTTTGTAACTGAGGCTACTAAATTGATTCTCCTTAGGATGTCTGGCTCCCTGTGCCCATTTAAGGACAATTTTGCTGCTTAGATAGGCATTAGATCCACCACTTTCACACTTTGTCCGGCAGCACAGTTGTCTTTATCACAACTTTTGCGCCAACACTGTGGATTTTTGTCTTTGCCCAAGAAACTCTTGGTCCAAGGGCAGGAAGCTCTCTAATGTGTCTTTTGTGTCTAGATTGTTTGGGTTATGACCAAAGAGGACATTATCATCCCCATAATCCAGGTCAATAAAAGGAATTAAACTGACAGTTATACCGGTATTTGCAGAGATATGTTCATGGACCTAATCCATTGCACAGCAGAAATGGGCAGAGACCAGGACACATTCCTGCTTCACCGAGATCTAGTGTAAAACTTATATTAGTGTAAAACCTATGGGTCCCCATCACACCTGTGCCCTAGAGTCATTATATACAGCTTGAATTAACTTCAAGAGGATGTCGGAATGCCAGTATCTCATAGAGCTTTCCACAGGGCAGCTCTATCGACAGAATAGAATGCTGCCCTTAGGTCTACATATCCTGCTGTCAAAGGATGATTGAATTCACATCAGATAAAAGATTAAGAGAAAGTATAGTGTCCACTGTAGAATGGCCAGCAGGGATGGCATTTCACAAGGAGAGGCTGGAGCTATGTGAGTAGGATGTGTGTGAAAACTTTTCTGGGAACAGAAAACAGAATTATTGGCCTATAGCTGCTGCACTGAGTATGTGGGCCTTTCCCTTTATGAAGCAAGATGATGATCCCTTCCTTCTACTCAACTGGTACCTTTCCAATAGTGGAAACTCAGAGAAAAAATTGGTGTAATCCTACACTTATGGGCTGTATGGGATTTCTAGAACTATGCCATTGGATCCAGCAGCATGCCAGCATCAGTTTCCTTATGTCAGAGTGAACTTTTTCCAAAGTAGGTACATCTACACAGTTTTCAGGGTCAGGGATTCCATCTGTTACTAACACATCTAAATTTGGGCATGGAGTTGCTTCAGGATGGTAAAGTACTGTCTCATAATATTCTTTCCATTTTTGCAGAACTTCTCGGGTTGAGTATGTTTTACCATCAACCATATTTACCAACATAAACCCCTCATGAAGTCCAGCTTTGGATCAAAGTGATTGAATAGTTTTGGATGCAGGTCATAATTTATTAGATCTTATACTCTTTTGTGCCTCTTTTGCCAAGTTCTTAAAGCAAACTTCACACAGTCCACTTTTGCTTTCACCCAAAACATACTTGTAAAAGTTTACATTCAATGGCATCATGCACTGTCTGGCCTCAGATTTCTTCTGTGGAATTCGATATGTCTCATCAAATAACCAAGGGTGTCATTTGTAGCATTTTGATTTTGGATTACTGTCCTTATGGCCGTCCAAGTTATTTCTATGTTATTGGGGATAGCGTCAAGTGTGTTGATTTTGTTATGCACCATGACAGAATACTTGTCAGCAATGCTAAATTTTCATATATACATTGTGCTTTATGTGTCATGCACTTTTGTATAGAAATCAGGGGGTAATTTCCATTTTGGCAACAAGGAGATGATGATCAGTATTTGCCGGGAAATCTGTACCTCTATAGACCCAATATAACCTTGCTAAACTGCGATTCTAGACCAATGTATGATGCGACTCCTTCCTTGTCTGGTCATCGTTGGATAGCCAGATTTCCTGATTGATATCTAAGTGCCTGAACCAGTTACCAGCAAGATAATATTATGAGAAGTGTAAAAGTTGAGAAATTTCAGAGTTGTCATTTATTGTTTCAGAACAGACAATAGTCTCAAAGCCATTTCTGGGACACCTTGGTGTGGCATTCATATCTCCAAGTTTAATAAAATTTGTTGTGTGACAGAACAGATTGTGTCACTGCTGCTAGAATTCATCTTTATTAGCATCTGTAACTCCCTCAGTGGGAGTGTAGGCTACAGTGATGGACAGCTGCCCATGACGATGCATTAACCTGGCATATGGCAGTTGATCAGAAACAGGGTGTCACATTGTGAGTGATTTATTAAAGAGTGGATGGAGGATAAGTGCCGCCCTGTTTATGTGGCTGGTTCCTCCAGAGTACAGTGAACTTGCATTCTCCAGAGGTTGAACATTTTTCATGAGTGTTGCCTCAGTTATCCCAGCAACTGCCAAGTTGTATCTTTTCAGCTCTCAATCTAATGTAACCTGGTACCCGACCTCATTTATGGTTTGGGCATTTCAGGTGGAAATCTGGATTTTCTCAAATCAATCATGGACACCATAAGCCTCATGGAATTCAGTCTAAAGTATGGATCATATGGCCCAATATTAGAGCCTGATTATGCTAATCACTATCCATATACGTAACAAGATGGCTCCTGCTCCAAAGAGCATACAATCCAAATATATGACAAGTAGGACCAGGTGGATAAGAAAAAGAGACAGAAGGAGCACTAGGTAACAACGAGATAATAATGAACAGCTTTGTTATGGTTATAGTTCCAAAATTCCAGCTGCATATCATTAGGTTTAGAGATCCTTAGACTTGGTCTTCATCTGGAAGTGACTCACTGGCTCCAAAAGCTTGGAAAACCTAAGCAAGTAATTCTTACAATAGGAGATGACTGGTGATAAAGACTCTTAAATCTTGTAACCTTTTGATTAAATTTATAGTTTAAAGAAAAGCCAATTCCAAAATGTAATTCCTATGGTTATAGAGAAGTGCTCTAAGGCTTGGTCTGCACTGCCAGAGGATTTCGGCAGCAATCAATGGGAGATACGCAAGTGACGTAGAGCTTCTTAACTTCTACTTACCACGGCATCCCCACTGTGCTGCGCCGATGAGAAATGCCCTCCGGTCAACACAGCATTACTCTTCTTCCAGGGGTGGATTAATGACGTTGACTTCTGGGGTTGATTGAGCAGGTCTCCAGTACTGCTCAATTGATTCCGCAGAATCGATCCTGCACTGCCAGCAATGCTGGTGGTAGTGTAGACTACCATAAGTCCCAATCCTGCAACCTATATGTGTTTAATTCTGTTGAAAGCTATGGAAAATTTACTTGTGTAAAGACTGTGGGACTAAGCCCACAATTATTAGGCCATAAGCAGGTATTTTGAGCAGTAATTTTTGCTAGTATCTTGTTAGCTGATTCTGCCATCTTATTTTTCCATTTCATAAATGGTATATTTGATGGAAAGGGTTCAGGCTTATGCTGGCTCCACTGTTTATCCCAAACATTTTGATCTTTTTGACACACTCTTTCCTTTTCCTAAAGAAGAGATGGTAAACTGGTATGTCTTGAACCTACAGAACAGTGATCACAATATCATTCCATTTAGTATATATGCTTATGTGTGACATCAAGCTGGATGTAATACTGGAGAGCCTGTTCAGTCCATAAGTATGATGGAGTATTCCATGTTCGTATCTGTAAATGAAATCCCAAGCACATCCTGCATCGGTCACCTTACAGGGTACATATTATATTAGAGGTTCACATACAAATCATATTATTTGTGCACTACTGTTAACATTTGGCCTGTGTAACAAAGAGCAGTGTTTCCCCCATGCTGCTGCCAGTTTGTCTCATAAATGTGCTGTAGATTTCATTCTGTACATATCACAAGTGCCCCTGAGTTTGTACTCTAAATCAGATATAAAATTTGCTGGCTTTCTGCCAGGCAAGAAAAAGACACCTCATTTACGTTCATATAAACCACTTTATGGTGAATCAGGCTCATGATGACTTTGATTATCTGAAAACCGTGGGTTCCAACCTGGAAATGCCAGCCAGCTGTTCACAAGGAGACAAAAATATACTCTGCTTTCTTCCACATACTTTAAAAGGTTTTGTGGTTAGGAGCCACTAAAATTTGACAGTTGTCATTGCATTGGTAATAGTATTAAAACAAACTGCTATCCTGGTGTGCTACTGTATCAGGGAATGTGACATTCTAATAATCTAAGTAGTCATTGGTATCAGAGTTTCCTATGTATTTGTGCATGAAATTATTTTGCTTTGATAGGTCACTAAAGACTGTATGTTCACTGGAAGTGTACTGAACCTTTTTCCTTCAGGTCAATAGTTTAAACCGGCACAGTAGTATCTATGTAGTTGTTACTGTTCAACTGCATTTTAGTGGCCTCTGTGAAAATGTTCGTGATCTCACTCTCATTTGCTGGAGAGTAATGTCCATAACAAAAAGTGATTGTTATAATTTACACAAATTAACAGATTTTTTTAACAGTTACACAAATTAACAGTTTCTGCAGAGGGGCCAAGCAGCGAGCAAACAGGGAGACTGAACTTGTTGCATATCTAGAAGTGGTTACTCCAGAAGAGTCACATTAGGAAGGCAGTGTGTGGAAGTTTGCACTCACAATTCTCATTTTGACCCTGTTACGAGTCAGGGCCAAATCCCGTCCTAAATTACACCTGTGTCAACACAGTTGATGTCATTGTACTACACCTGGGTATTTGACAGGGAAATTTGGCCCATACTCTCCAGTGCTATCCATCAGACAACTTTAAAAACTTTAAAAAGTATTAAGTAGACTTTTAATGGATTTTAAATCCCCTATTATACATAGTATTCAATTAGAAGCAAGA
Source organism: Mesoclemmys tuberculata (assembly GCA_007922155.1). Lineage (NCBI taxonomy): Eukaryota > Metazoa > Chordata > Testudines > Chelidae > Mesoclemmys > Mesoclemmys tuberculata. The sequence goes on from ML675616.1 coordinate 28,434,067, forward strand.
GGACCAGTTGGCTACCCCAATTTCATGTCTCTGCAGCCTTTTCAAAGGGCCACATTACATTTTATACTAGGTGCTGGCTATCTGATTTTACTGATCCTGGTGCAGTTGTATATCTTTTGTTTTATTCAAAGTTTGGGGGTTTGGGTATGAATTGTGAGTGAAGTGTGAAGCCTTAATTTTGGATTTCTTAGCAATTTTGTCACAAGTTCAATATTCTTTCAAGAGACATTTGTGTGTGTATGTGTCTTTGTTTCTGCAACAGACAACACCAAGGCAGATTTCTGATTTAATCATCTTTTCTTCTAAAAATGGTGGCAACATTTGGGAATATATTAAAGGAGGGAAAAGGTTAGGAATAGCAAATGTTGAAAAATCTATTAAAATCTATCCCCTTGAGGAGTTATAATATTAATTTGCATGATTAATTTCCAGCATCTCAGAAATTCACCAAAGCCCATCTTGAACTTTTTTATTTGATTTATTTCATTTTGTTGCCGTGTGATTTATGCAATAAAGCAAAGAAATGAGTGGTTGATTTATCTCACTGTTCCACTTGTGCAACAAAGCATACAACTGAAGGGATGGTGAGAGATGGAGGCAACTGATGTAAAGTGATTTATTGATTGTATGCTAATGACATTTAGATCTACAAAGATACTCATTTTAGATTTTTGATCATTTTTAACATTTTATGAATATAGAAAATACAATGAGCCCAATTAAGGGCAGTCCTTCCAAACTTAAACTTGTATAAGTATATAGTCTGATTGTATTAGAGGGTTTCTTTTAAAGTGAATTAAGTATTTGTGAAAGGTGTCAGACTGCCTTGGAGACTGAAGTCCTCTGTTTAGCTACAGAGTAAGTACATCATAGGCAGATGAATTGCAGACTTCCCAGTATTGTCCCTCCAAAGTGCTTCAACCAGTTCTGGTGACACTATTGGTAGGAGCAAGAGGATCATTAAGGCTCTGTACCTGTTCTGTCCTTACGCTCTCTGCTGAGACTCCCAGCAAGAGTGAGAATTTGTGCCAGTGGCAATGCTGCTTGTCTGAGATAGGGGAAAATATGAGACTAGCTCTATGCAGGCAAAAGATATTTCTGGTCTTGTAGAAGGAGAATACCCAGGGTTGTGCACAATGGGGCCAAGCTGGGCTGTGCCTCCTACCCCAATAATTGTCAGGGACACAGAACTCCTCCAGCCCTGGGGTGGTGGGGAGAGCAAGCTGCTGCCAGGGCTGGGCCAGGCAGGGTGAGGAAGGGAAGAGTGAGCTGCTGCTGGAGCTAGGATGGGTGGGATGGTGGGGAAGAGAAGGCTCCTGCTGGGCCGAGGCAAAGAACATACCCTTCCAAACGTGGTCCAAGTTAAATTTTTGAGCATGCCCTTAAGAACACCTAGAAGATGTTAGCGAGACTCTGTGGGACTATATAAGATTTTCTGTTGGCGAGAGAGGCAGGCTTTCAAGCTACATAGAGCTCTTCCTCAGGTCTGGGAATGGTCACCAGTGTCACAGCTCAGTGCATGATCAAATAGATGGTGTCCTGTAAGTAGTTAGCACATATTCTAAGAGACCATTCAAGGTAAAGTGGCCAATTAGAATATGTGCTAACTACTTACACTAAACTATCTGTTTGGTCTTGAATTGAGCTGTGACACTCTGAGTACCTTTCCTAGACCTGAAGAGCAGCTCTGTGGAGCTTGAAAGCTCTGCTCTCACACCAACAGAAGTTGTTCCAATACAAGGTATTGTCCCCCTCCCCCCCCATTGTCTTTTTAATATCCTGGGACGAACACGGCTAGCACAACACTGCATTCCTAACAGATGTGGTAGTTTAGTGTCTGCTTGTCCTTTAACAGTGAGTTTCACAATTTTAGGGAAGAGGCACTTCTTAATCCCCATCTTCTCTTGAGTTTTCAGTTAGCTTCATGCCTAGAAGCACCTTTATCTTGTGTGCTTGGCTGACAGCTGCAGTTATTTTCCCCAATGCAGAAATCAGCATAGTTTACTACAGACCATTCTTTTGTGAACTCCAAATCACATGTAAGTGGAAATCATTGAAGATCACCGAGGCTCCAATCCTACAATGTATAGTATATAGGCGGACTGTTCTGCCTGCACAGACCCCATTGAAGTCACATAGCCACAGCAGTCTGTCCACACGCTACGCACTGCAGGATTATGCACTGCACCTTAGAAGTGACAGCAAGTCCAGAATAGCAATAGTCACTGTATTGTTAACCAAAGTTCTCAGGTTGTTAACCATCATCTCATTTGCTTCTGCCTTAAATTGGAGGTTGAGTATTGTTTTGTGAACTATATGTGGTTTGGATCCTAGCTATCAGAAATATTTCTCCTCTCCCCATGTCCTGTGATTGTGATTTTGATCATCTGGGATGCTTTTTCTATTCCCCCAAATATATGCACATCTGGGCACTGCAGTCTGAAGAGAAACCTCTCTTAGCAGAAATAGATGCTGTTTGTGGGGTTGGTTTTAGGCAAAGCATAGTTTCATATTAAGCTATTGTCTACAGTTTGCTGTTTTGATTAGGAGAGGGGAGTTATGCTACTTTCTCTACATTAGCCTAAATTATTTCCTAATAAGCAACATTAAATAATATTACTATTATTTGTAATAATCTTTAATGATCCAGTTTTTATATACGACTAATATCTAGCAGGGTACAGGACCATAATGTCACCTAAGGTTTCTAGTGGGTTTTTTTATCCCCTCACTGAAAGGCCTTTATATCTTTTATGAAACACAGAAGAATCTGTCATTGTTTCCCCACTGATTTATTCCACTTCCCTTTGAGACAGCATGTGGCACTCATCATCCATCTGTCTGAGGAGGACAAGGGGTTCCCTTGAGAACCAATCAGCATGCTTCTTAATTGGGTATAAGGGTTTCTACTGGCCAATGCCAGACATGTCCGTGCCCCCAGGAAATCCTGTCAAGTCCTGCCTTATTTGTGAATGGGAGGCTTAGTTAGAGCAGAAAATGAACCTGTCTCCCACACGGCAGCACGGAGCATTTACCACTGGATCACTGTAGTTGGTTTTAAAAAAATAATAATAATAAGTAATTCCTGTAATAATAATGAGTAAGTACTAATAAGTAATTCCCCACCATTGCTGCCATTAGTATGATCACAGCTCTCACTCAAACTTGAAACCTGCAGCTGGGATGCTTTTACTTTTCATCTTTTATTAAATAAGACACACAAGGAAAAGAAAATGCCACCTGACTTGGGATTTTTTTTTTACAGCAAGAAAGTGAAAAGTAGCATTGCCGTGGATGAGGTGCTGTTGAAAGCCACAGGGAAATTGGTGCCATTGCTATGCTTGGTATCTCCTCACCCAAGTCTGAACTGTTTGAAATGCCACTTTTTTCCAGGAGGAAACTAAACTGATAGATCATCATCTGACATCATCTGCACTAGGGAAGAGGGAAGAGATTTATTTTTTTTAAGATCCGATCTTTCTCTTCCTGCCACTTTAAAGGATATCAGCCCAAGGAAGAATATACACAGCACTGGCCGGAGGCTGACACTGCTGCTCCCTGAGTTGGGCATCTCTCTGTGCAGTCAGGGCTGTGCTGCAGAATATCATCAGTTACTCTTTTCTGCCTAAGGCCCTGATTCAAGAGATCAACGGAGCAGGTGCTTAAGTCCCCATTCAGAACAGTACTTCAGGATATGCATAACTTTAAGCGGGTACTTAAATCTCAATGACTTCCCCAAGACTAAAGCCTAGGCTTGGAGAGAAGTGCAGGGCTGGGTTGAGTAAGAATGCTTTCCTGGCTCAGAGACTACAGGCTCAGCTGGCATCTCTGCATAGTCCTCCCATCCGCTACCAGCCCAGTGCTCGAAAGCCTTTCATTCTCTGCAACTACACGGCCAGGCTGGCTGGGCTCCCAAATTAGCTTTCAGTAGAAAGAGGTAAGACACAGCCCTCAATGTTAGCTGCATCACCACCAGGAGGAGCCCTAGGCAGCATTGAGCTGCAGACAACACTCTCATGTCCCTCTGGTGCAATAGGTGGAGGGAGTAATTTACTACAGCCCTTTACATGGCAAAGCACACTTGCTTCCTTGTGTACAGTGAGCTGACTTGTTGCATAATGGGGAGAGAGAGGCGCAGGCAGAGCCCTCACTCCACCACTCCCCATTCATTTTTTATGGGGATAATATTTCATGCATAGCCCCTTCCTGTACCTTCCAGGTACTCTTCCAGGGCCACATAAATGTGAGAGCGCTTTATTTTGGGTCATGTACATACAACCTGGACTAAATATAGCCGTTTGGAGCATCACTACTGTGAAAGCCATGTTGTAAGCCACACGGGCCCAAGAAATTGTCCAATTTTGCACCGGAAAAAAAGAAAATAAATGTGAGTTTAAAAATTTAAAAATGTAATTAGTTTAAAAGTCAGAACCAAATTACTGTAAAAAGGTTACTAGCTCCTTTCTTACCAGTTCTTTCTCATGTTTTTATAACTTAATTATTTTTCATAACTGCAGGGAATATTCAGTAAAGCCCACAAAATATGGTGTTCTTAAATCAGAGAAAAATCCATATTATACCAGCAATAAAACTGTGAAGGGATGTGCTTTAGTGGGTGCATTCCTCAGGGTATGGAGGAAAACTACTGTGCCTTTTACCTTCTGCAGTCCTGTATATTCCACTGAAATTTTAAGCATGTGTCACATCTGATTACTCCGTTCGACTATATCGTAGAATTAATTATTGTACTTGTTAAATATCATTCTTGATATCAGTCATTTTTTGGGTTAAATATGTGCAATAAACACATCAAGCTGATAAGTTACAAAAATAAGAACTCAGACTCATAGACTCTAAGGTCAGATGGGACCAATAAGATCCTCTAGTCTGACCTCCTGCAGAATGCAGCCACAGAACTTCACCCAGCCGCTCCTGTAATAAACCTCTAACGTATGACTGAGTTATTAAAGTCCTCAAATCATGATTTAAAGACTTTAAGATACAGAGAATCCACCAGCAAGTGAGCCATGGCCCATGCTATAGAGGAAGGCAGAAAACCCCAGAGCCTTTGCCAATCTGCCCTTGGGGAAAATTCGTTCCTGACCCCAAATATGGCAGTCAGTTAAACCCTCAGCATGTGGGCAAGACTCACCAGCCAGACACCCAAAACAGAATTCTCTGTAATAACTCAGAACCCACCTCATCAAACATCCCTTCACAGGCCATTGGCATATCTACCACCAGTAGTCAAAGATCAGACAATCTTGCCAAACTAGGCTGTCATATCATTAAATCCCCTCCATAAATTTAACAAGCTCAGTTTTGAAGACATATAGGTTTTTTGCACCCACTGCTCCCCTTGGAAGGCTATTCCAGAACGTCACTCCTCTGATGGTTAGAATGCAAAGTAAGAGGACAGAACCCCTGAAAATATTATAGGCATGTTTTTAAAAAATATAACACCCAGATTATCCACCTGGAAGATGGATGTTATTTGCAGAATTCATTAATTCTTTCATCGCATAACTTATATACATATTTCAAATATGTTTTGATATTTTCAATGATCTTTCTTCATTTCTCTGGAACTGAATCTGAGTTCGTGGAATAAGGCAAGAATTTCCTGTAATCCTAGGAAATGTATGGTGGCAGTTGGCTAAAGTTGAGCCTGTCTCTTTTGTAAATCTTCCTTTTCAAGACCTTGTAACACAACTATAAAACTTTACTTGAGGCAACTTCTTGGACCAAAAATTGCAGAAGCAAAAAAAGATAATAATATAAATAGTATAATATTTAATATTATTATATTATTAAGTATTATATAATTATTATATTATTAATATATAATATAAAATCAAATAAAAGATATTTGAAATCTGAATAAGTTATGTGAAGTATTTTAACCTTTAATAAATAGCGATACTATATTTTCCTGGAGAATAATCCGTGCCATATTTTCTGACGGACAGCATATGAAATTGTAACAGTTTCAGCAGTTTCAACATTGGCACCTGCAGTGAACTTGCTTGCCTTTAGAGAGCCCCAGCTTTTAAATGCGATGTTTAGTTTCATTATTTTAAATGATGAGAAGTGCTTGGTCACTAATGTGCTTCTTTCCACATTGGCCTTTTGTTCAGAAATGTGTCCTTCTACTGACACAGTTTGTTGTTATACGAATGGTAAAAATGGAATGAATTTCATAGAACCTTAAAAGTCAGCAGTGTAGCCTTTCTACCACTTTTACAATCTCAGACTCATGATGGGCCAGTTCCTTGGATCCAGTTCCAGATTCTCAAGTTAAGTAACCCAAAATCAGTAGTCACTTTTGAAAATTTAGACCCCGTTGACTTCAGATGAACTTCTTTGCTACAAACCAAAGACCTAACACCCAACACAACCAGCTCAAGTGAAACAATTAATGTGACTGTTATAAATTGTTGCCTCAAATTTGCATGTAAGGGCATTTTGACTGCTGTAACCTGATCACAATGACTGATGCCTTTTTGGTGACCTCTGATGTAAAACTCATATTTCTTTATTTAGTGGCTTGTATTACATGAATCAACCAAATGGCATTAATCTAGCTCAGCAGGAACATGGAAGTTTACTGGCTATTAATCAGTGAATGACCTCTTATGAGTCTTTATATTAATTATTGAAGGTGTTTTTGGAAGATTTAATCTGCTTTCTCTCACGTCACTCTTCTGCTTTGTTCCCCTGTTTTCTTGGTGGAATTGTGAAGTGAGAGAGGTTTCCAGAGCCACATTAGAGAGGGAGGGCCTCATAAGACCTGAGTCCAATCTAGCCTAAGGAGTGCACCCAGCCCTCAGTGCTTAATGTGGTTTTGTTATGAAAAGCTTCTGTAAAAATGGCATTGTAGGGAGTCTGTGTTTATTGAGTCTCACTAATTCCATATCAAATTAGGTCAACTCACAAAGAAAAGAAACATTTTCCAACTTAAAAACCAGCTGTTTGTATAGAACTCATTGAGACAAAACATGGACCACGATGATGTCATCCTTACCATTCCTTTCAGAGCAGACCGGCATTGTAAGGCACCTGAGTAATATAAACATAGTAATTTCTCTCTCATGGGTACAATTTTCTAAAGGCCCGAAATGACCAAACACTTCAGTCCCATCTTCAAAAGTGATGTAGGCACTTAGGGCTAGATTCACAGATAGATTTAGGCACCTAACTGCCACTTTAGGTGTCTATGTCCACAATTTAGATCAGTGATACTCAGAGTGCGGCTCGCAAGCCACAAGTGGCTCTTTAATGTGTCTCCTGTAGCTCTTTGCAGCACATGATATTAAAACACTGTGATTTAATTATTAACCAATCTAAGTTATTAAACAATCAGGATGCTTTTATTGTGTTATTAACCAACTCATTTAGCTTATTTGCTGTGAGAATAATATATATCAGGAGTGGCAAAACTTACTGACACCCTGAGGTCCCCCTGCCTGCAGAGCAGAATCCTCTAGTCTCACCACTCTGCCACAGGGCAGAAGCTCCGAGCTCCCCACCCCAGTCTGATAGGTGGAGAGGGTGGGGGCATCCTAAGGGGCTCCATGAGCCACACTTTATCTGTAAAAGAGCTGCATGCAGCTCACGAGCCACAGCACTATAGTAAATGAAACAATGCATTCACACTATTGTGACTCTTTGGCATAATATTGATCATTAATTTGGCTCCTGAACCACTGAGGTCTGAATATCACTGATTTAGATGATCAGAACCCATGTACAACCCTGTAGGAGTCTAAAGTCACTAGTTTCTGCTAGTGAAGTCCCCTGAGTTTCTGCTGGTGGACATGTGCAAAGCTGACTGAGTCCTGACACCACTGAGATGCTTGGCACATGACCCACATCTATGCCGCAGTGGAATTGCTCAAAGTAGGCATTCCCCTGCCTGGCTTGCCTGGGAGGTCCAACCCAGTACGTGTGCTTTGAAAACACCTAGAACCACATCTACCAGATCAGGGCCCACACAAAATGCTGCTGGTGGTGCTTCCCTTTTTGCTTATAGGCCAGTGGTTGGACTACAAATCCAGGTTCAAATCCCCAGAGTAAAGACTTGAACCCAGGTCTCCCATCGTAATGCCCTAACCTCCGGGTTGTGGGGTATTCTGAGTTGTGCTTTCTCAGTTTCTCCTTTTGTAGCTGTCCAACTTTGTATGACGTTTAAATATCCTTCGGAGAGGAGATATGAATCTGATTTTACCACATCCCAGTAAAGCACCCTAACCATTGGGCTATAGAGTTAATCTTGCATGCTCTCCTGCTGGCTTAGGAAGATCCCCACTCAGCTTGCTGGCTTTTGTGAATCCCATTCTCAGCTGTCTAACTTTCCCCTGACTCTATAGGAAGCCTGGGCATCTAACTCTCCCCTGCATTGTATAACGGGAATAGGCACTTAATTCCTGGTGGAGACTCCACCAGTGGCAGCACACCTAGAGTTAGGTGCTGCAGTGCTGAGCCTTAGACCCGTTTATGGACGTTGCCTTTAAGAGTTTAAATCTCACTGAAAGTCAGTGAGATTTATGCTCCCTTTTCTGGATGCTCAGGGTGCCTAGGTGTCCTGATTTTATGGGGACAGTCCCGATATTTGGATCTTTGTCTTATATAGGCGCTTATTACGCCCTACCCCGGTTCTGATTTTCCACACTTTCTATCTGGTCACCCTGTTTGGATGCCAGGGATCTTCAGACAATTTGGCACCTGGTTTGCATTGAGCTTTATAAATTCTGTATGGCAGATCAAACACACATTCTTTCAAAAGACCTTTTAATATATTTGATGTGGGGTTAAAACATGATAGAGCAGATGGGAACAGAATCTTGGAAGGAGCCACGCAGGTAAAGAGGTAGGCCTGAAACCTTGGACACAGAGCTGTGTTTTGCTGGAGTCCTGTAGAGGACTCCATTTGTGTACACATTGCTACTGTGCTAGTCCATTTGGTTCACTGTAATAACAGGAACTAAGGCCCTGTCTACACTTACCTCCGAGATTCGGCAGCAGTCGACAGGAGTTATGCAAGCTATGCAAAAAACTTGCGTAACTCCCGTCGACTTCCCTGCTTCTGTTCTGTGCACCATCTTCACTGCACTGCATTGACGGGAAACACGTTCCCGTCAACACAGCGCTACACCACTTGAGAAGGGGGTCTTAATATTTCAATTTCTGGATCAACTGAGCAGGTCTTTTCTGACCACTCAGTCGATTCAGAGAAATAGATCTGACGGCAGTGAATTTGCCACCGTCATTGTAGCCATAGCCTATGTGTATAATCTAGATAAAAATAAACTGGAGTCTCTGTTTGTTTATTTCCCTCTAACCAAGAATTTAACCCACTCCAGACATTCAAACATTTTGGACCACCCAGTCTCAGGACACCACCAATAAATTTACCTTTGGTCATCTTACGGCAGCTATAGACTGTATTTTAAGGCTCAGTGTGCCTGATTTGGCCCTTTGCCTATACTTTGGATGCCACTTAGCCATACTCCAGTACATCGTTAATTGTGAGAGCTAGAGCTGTACTTTATACAGATGAATAATCATGGGTTATGACACAGAAAAAATACATTAAGTGGTGGAAACGTCAATCAACAATAGATAACTTAATTTCAAAATGGCAAAAGACTCAAAGAACATTAAATCTCAATTATCCCTGTAGTACTGTCCTTAGGAGTTTGGTTGGAAGTATAATTTGAGATAGCAGTCCATTTTCCCCAACTCATCATCCTGCCAGGCCACTGACCCTTTCTGTACGTTTACTTTTTATGATATTCCATGTGTACGTGTGTGTATTAAAAAAAAGTTTCACGATGAGGATTGCTAACAAGGAGATGTCTGGGAAATAAGCCAGTTTTATCTGTTTCAGGAGAATTTTCAGAATTACAGAGTGGCATAGGAATTTGCTGATATTAAAATACACAAATGTCTCAAATTAGCACAGCAAATGGCAATTGACAGCTTCTGATGCATCTTGGCACTGATCTCAGATCAAACTACAAAAGAGGCTTTAAATCAAAATATCTGTATCTCTTTATTGACATTAATATCAATCTAAAGCTTTAGCATTACGTTTATTTATAATCCAAAGACGAGCCATCTTAATTTTTTCACATTCAAATGTTTTTGCTGCTTTTGGCTTGCTAGACTACAGTATACATATGTGAATATGACATTGCCATCTCTAGGAATGATAGGATCATTTTCAGGATACTGTCTTCCTGAATTTGGATTGCAAACTGCTCAAGTGCAGTCTGTGTCTTTGACCATGGTCACCCGGCCCATCCTAGAGAAAGATGACCTCTGGCAAAATATAGGGATTATATTTTCCCATCTGGAGCCAGGCCAGGAAGTTCCAGATGTCAGAGATCTGGCTCATCAAAGTGCCAGTTTTTGAACAAAGGTTCCCAAGAGCAGAGTGGGTTTTATTGGTGGAATATGTACCTCGCCCTGCTGTTTAGGAGAGAGTGCCAGTCTAATATTATTTCATCAAACACTCACCTTAAAATGGAAATTTTTTGGAAACATTTTACGCTAACCATTGATGTGACTGTTCTGCCTTTTGGCATTTGTGTGTGAAAAGCATGAGGAATGCAGTCACTTTGTAGGGTATAGTTTATCTCCTCCCAGTGGTTCAGTCTCACCAGCCGTAAAATGGCGATAATGATGGTTACCTCCCTCTGTAAAGCTCTTTGAGCTATACTGATGAAAAGCACTGTATAAGAGCGATGTAATGTTATATTTGCATAGTGGTTGGCTGTCACATAAGTGGACATGCTGTACTAATACGAAAACTGTTTTTGGGTCGGATTGTGTCTGGCCCTGGCAGTTGCACAAGGTGGGAGAGAATCTACAAGGAGCCTCCCAAACGCCCTTTGCAGATGCTAGAATCAGCCAAGATGCATAAGGACAGCTTGAAACCAGCACCAACAGCAGCCCTATCATCCCTGCAAGGTCAGTAGACCAGGCCTACATGAGGAGGGGAGAATTCATGCAGGACCCTGTACGTAGGCGTAACAGGGGCCTCAAGCATAATGTTTTCAGGTGCTCCCACTCAGCAGCATTCTTCCCCATACCTTAAGGCACAACTTCTTGAATCTAGCCTCTTGAATTGTTTTCTGTACACAGAGTGCTACTTGTAAGAATCCTGAGATCAAACCCACATTGTCTTCCACTCTCAAGACACGTGCATCATTTTCCCCTTTCTTTACACCTCTCCTCTGCCTAAATGAGGCTCCTTTCTGTACCTTTCTCACTAATCAGCCACACAGGTCAGTGCTAAGCAACACAAGACACTCCCTCGCCGTCAACCTTGATAATAGGATACATTCATAGTAATCCCACCTTGTGCTAATGTTTTGGACTAAAAGCCTGGGAATGAGAATCAAATACAGATCTGAGGCACTAGGTATCTGATCATGTGTTTTCTCACAAGGCAGAAAATGTATAATTGCAGAATGATTGGAATGGTGGAATGCTGGATTTTCCCCAGTCGTGTCATCTGGGCTATTATAAAATCTTCAGGCTCTATCTCTTTATTTTAGCTGCACTCTCTTGCCATTGTGAAGACACTGTGCTAGCTGTCTCTCCCTTCTACCCTGAGATCCTTCTACTATTTTGCTACAGTCCCAACATGTCCAAGTAGTCAATATATTTGAAATTGTCACTGGGGTCTTTCAAATCCTTTTTATTTTTTCCTGTAATTTAACAAGAACAGTGAGGGGGGGAAATCCATGCAATGCTAAGCAGCAAAGCTCCCATTGAAAAGAAAAGTATAAAGTTCTATAGTAGAGAATGAGTTTCATGCTAAATGGGTTCTTGGGGTTTAGTGTTTGCACTTGATTAGGAGCTCAGAAAAGCACTGTGATAAATACCAGAGAGTGTACTACACCAGATTTGACTAATGAGATTGTCACTACAATATCTTGGTTCCTGTCTTCGCGTGAAGCTCATTTGCTTCTCAGGTTCATTACATTTCACCTGTGTTGCTGTTTTATGATGCAGTAAGGTCAGTTTCATATCTACCATTAGGACAAGCAAAGTGCAGTATAGACCACTCTGATTTAACACCACTGCATTTTTGAATATCTCACTAATTTTTACTTTGTTCTTCAGTTTTTGCTGATATCTTTCAATTTCTTAGTATGAAAACAAGGGCTGAGTAGTTGTTTCAAAAAATCAAATTGGCCGTACCTGCTGTTTATAACACAAAAGTAATGAAACTCTATTTATCATGTAATGCTTACCTGTGATCTGGGCTTATTGACTTCTGGGATTTGGTTGTCACAGAAATAGCAGTGGAATTTCCTCCTTGATGAGGGACCCACAGAAACCGTTGCCTGTTCCGTTAGGTAGCCCCACATGGCAGAATAGTGGTAGTGTGCTGTTTTGGTCAGAGGAACAGGAGGGCACCAGTCACAAAAATTGTTTCTCACCCTTTTCTCGCACTTATTCCGGTGCTGCTTATTCCTAAGATAATGCTCAGCCAGGGAAACACTGACAATGATGCATATGGAGTGACGGTGGGAATTAGTATGCAGCTGATGTTAGCGGGAGACTTGCTGTGTCCCAGTGAGGAGAGGTGCAGTTAATTGGACTTGATGCAGCAGGGGGATGGAGGTCACTTTTCTTCTCCCTTCCCCTCCAAAGTTGTACTGTGTGTGCTTTCTTACCATCTTTTCCTTCGTATCTGTAGTGTACTTGTAAAATTTGTTATAAATTATAGAGTTATTTTCTTGCAGTTTACCAGTTTGTTTTATTTATTTATTTTTTACTGTTTTTCTATTTGTTTCCATTCTACTGCAGAAATCTGATCACCACAGAACTCCTTGCCAAAATTCCACAGAAACAAGGGGGTATTGGGGATCTTGCCAAAGAATTTAGCTCCAATATGCTGCACAATACACAGGGCTCTGCCTCTGATAGACAGCGACACACTGGTTGGTTTTTGAACTACTGTACTGTGTGCGTCCCAAATTTGTGTTTAGGTTTAAATGTAATTAAATGTTAAACAGGTCTTGACATGGGCTGTAATCCTTCCATTGCTTTGCTGTTGGGAGACTCAAAATGTTTTCACTGGCTAATTTTTGGGGAATGAATGTATACCTTCTGCTATCCTCTCCCCTGCATGTCTTTCCCCCATCCTATTCCATTCCTCTTACACAGACACAAGTCAGAACTCTCTGACATGACTATACATAGATGTAACAAAACAGGAAGCGTATATATGATTATAGGAATATAACACAAAGGAATGCAAAGATATTTTCTGTTTGAAGCAGATCAAATATAAGAGCCAAGTACTCCCTGTAGATGCACATGTATCTATGCCATTGTTTTGAAGAGGAGTTGAACATACATGTCTGAGGGCAGAATTTGACCCCCTGTGTTGATGTATACTCTAGTTTTGAGAAATATAATATTGCTAGAGATAGATCAGCAGCAGGCAGGCTTCTAGGATGGTAGGAGAGTGCTTCCTTGATGGTAGGAGAGTGCATTTGTATCTGTTCACATCATTATGAACTTCATTAAAGACCACTGTCCATATTTTCTGCATACGCTTTGGATGGCTGTATATCCCTGCTTCATGTAAATGCAGATGCTCTTTCTCTTGCCTGCAAACAGAGCTATAAAAATGCATTAAAAGAAGAAATGTATTACTTTCCTCTTTATCTAATATATATGCCTTCTTCTTCCCCTGCCCCTATAACATCTGAAACCCCATCCTCAAAGCATAGACAAAAAATCGACATTGAATTATGAATGCCGATGATTCTTTCCTATATCAGGCATACCAGTAAAGTTGATTTCAAGTCACCTACTGTACCACACTGGGTTTTTTTGGAATGAGGCCAACCAAGACTTTTTTCCCTAAAGAAATTGCCATGTGAAATACATAAACTAGACATAATATCTCACTGGCAAACACTGATTACTCAATTCTTTAACTGGCAGGGAAAGCGTCCTATATAATGCTCAGGTATTATGAGTCTGAATTTTCTCTTTTAATGGGTGAAATAGCCTAAATATCCCCTCTAAAAGAACACTACTGTTTTCCTGATGTATTATTCATTAAAATTTAACTGTTTTCACAATCAATCTCAGGACATCGCTGTTCCCATTTTTACTGCAAGTGTGAGTCCAACCTTGCTCCAGACCAGCTGTTTGTCAATCCGATGTCACTCCATGAATGCCCCTGAACAATTGTCTTCTCTAATTAGAGGAGGAATAGTAGCTGTTTAAGACTGTCTGTGGAGTTAGCTGATGCCAGGTCTGCGTGTGTTTTCTTGAGAAGCACAGCGTACATTATAATATTTGAGATTGTTTTTAAACCTTACTATTAAATCTCATATCACCCTCCATGCAATGCTGTCTTTTAGAATGATAAAGTGTTGTAGCAATGGAAGCTTTACTTTACCTCCATGAAAGATCAATATCTTTAATAAATACTTAACTGTTAACACTCACAATTCCTCCAAGATATTTGTAAAGAGTATTTGATACAACTGAGGGTTATATCTGTGGTAGATCTTGTCAAAAGATAAGCAACAGTCCTTTCAATGTATAGATATGGATGTTAGATGCCTGTGTGTACATAGATATTAAACCAACTATATTAAAAGTGACTCTTAGACCCATTGATAACTTGTTCTTGCCTTCTTCTCAGAAAAAAAAAAAGTAATCACAAGAATTATAATCCCTGATTATTTTTTTAATACCCAGAGGAAAGCCTCTGGCTGCTTTTGTATATTTTAAATCACATTAATATTAGAATTGCTTGTATCTGAGCAGTAAGAAAAGCAGAGTAGTCATTTTTCATACTTCAAATCACATACCAGTGACAAATCTTCCTTATTTTCACTTTCCATACCGCTTCATGCCTATGACAGTTGTAAGGAACAAGGGGAAATTAGATACAATCCAATTATTTACTATAGGCCTTTAGGGATAGGTTATTTTTAATGTATTTGATTCTTACCAAGATCATTAGAGTGGCCTCTAGGAGAAATGTAACGACACCATTTCCCATTTTTGCTCCATTTTAGATTACAAATGACTTTTATTTATCCCTGCTGTTTGATGCTGGTGTCTCAATGTGGTGCAAGTGCTGATTTCCCCCGCCCCCCTCTGATAACTAAATTTCACCCTTCTATTTGTGGATGTTCCTAATGTTAGTGATCTTCTCTAGGCTTCAGATAGAACAAAATATATTTGTATCCTACAGGTCATCAAAGCCTTTCTAAGATATAGTTGTTTTGCCCCCAAGAGCTTGATTTGGTCTCTAAACCTAGATCTTTTCTGAGATGTCCACATTGTCTTTTCAGCCCCAGAATCCCTAAGGAAAGATACTTATTACTAATGTGCTTTTTTAGCAAAGCAGTAAAATACAGAACCTGTTTTATCAGGTGCCTGCTAAGGAGCCCTTTGATTTTTAGGATGATTTGATAAGTTCTTTGCAAAGTAGAGCTTCAGGTGAGAAAGTCAGTTTATAATAATACAAGAACTTGTGCCAAGTTTCCAGACAAGCAGCTCAACTTGTGCCGAGTTTCCAGACAGGCAGCTCAACGTGCTTTACAATGCAACATCCTTTTGAGGTAGTTAAGTAGTAGTATCTCTATTTTACATATGGAGAATAAGAGGCACAGAGGGATTAAGTGACTGAACAAAGTCTTACAGGAAGTCTGTGGCAAAGCCAGGCGTCCAGAACAAATGTCTCTCAACTTCCATTTCTGTGTCTCAGGCATGGTGTACGCTTACCTCTGCGATTCGGCGCCAGTCGGTAGGAGTTACGCACCGTGTGCAAAGAACTCACGTAATTCCCATCGCCTGCCGTGCTTCCTTCTGCACGCTGTCTTCACGGCACTGTGCCATCAGGAACTGTGTTTCCGTTGACGCAGCGCTACGCCACTTGGGGGGGTGGATTAATAATGTCGACTTCTGGATTGACTGAGCGGGTCTTCACTGACCGCTTAGTCGATCCAGACAAGTCGGTGTAGACACAGTCCCATTTATTTCAAAGGATAAGGTCCAATACAGCCTGAGTAAGGGTATCGGAATCTGACGCTCAGTGCATTTAAAGTTTTCATAAAGTACAAGTCCCAAAAAGGTGAAGAAAAATATAACCATAATTTTTATACAAAAGGAAGAAAATAAACTTGGTCTGGAAAATGGGAGTGATGTTTATGAAAAATTTTGGGTTCATCTATTATTTGAATTCTGGACAAATTATTGATATTAGAACAATGGTTGTGGGGGAAAATATATGTACTAAGAGCCATAGAAGCCACAGCCAATTGTTATTAATACATTAGCTTCCTATTCCCACAGGCAAATCATTTTTCCTTTCTGTCACTGATCTGAACAGGGGATGTAAAATACGCAAACAAGCCATGCTTAAGAAAAAGTCATGTTTTCTTGGAAGATTACTAATAGACGCATGCTGGTATAGACACCTCAGGAATTCTAACTTAGGAAAAAGCAATATATATGGATGGAAAGCATGGCTGGGTATGGACTACATAATGTGTGAGGTTGATCATCCACAAACATATTCAGTAGGTATGACCTACCTTATTACACTTCAAATTCAGTGGAAGCGAAAAGCCGTTAACTTTTTAAAATGGCCTGCCTTGTGGCTAGTTCAGTGACATATAATAAATGTACATCTTTTCCAAATAAACCACTTCATGCTGGTTTTTTTCCCCAAATAGCCACAGTCACTTTAAAGTTAGATTAACTTGTCCTTTCGTGAACATTGAAAAATCAATTTGCATATATGAACAGCGTGGAAGAAAGTAGAGGGAAACAGCAATACTGAATAAATTGTCACCAGAGACTCTGGCAGATCACATAAATGCAACAGGCTCATATTGCTGCTGGGATCCTCACAAGAAATTTACATTTTTATTCCTATGAGGACTGAGGTGCCTTACAAGGCAGTGTCACGTTTTTCTTGGGTGTTTTAATGGTTTCTATCTCTGCTGTAGTATTATTCACGCATGGTTATTCAGAGTTCTAGAGCAGACAGCTGCAGCAACAGAGGGCAAAGACATGCCTATTTGTCTGTCTTGCAGTCAATTGCTACAAAGCATTGGAACTGTTTCTATTATAAATAAGTTTTCTAAGGTAAAGACTGACCACATTCCTGTGTTCATCTTTGTAAATTATATCTTTTTAGGCCTTTTTTTTTTAAGACTGTAGTCCAAGCAAGAAACAAAAGGAGACAGTGCTTAGATACTACAGTGATGAGTGCTGTATAAAAACCTAAAATGAGTAGATGGAACAAGGCTGTTTTTAAAGGTAATTGAAAGTGAAACATGTGGACAGAACAAGCATTTTAGCTGTTACCCAACATATGCTCCTCAGTGATCACTTATAACTGTCTGGACTCTGGAGAAGGTGCAAAAAGCAGTTTTGGACAAATAGTAGACAGTTTAGGAATACAAGACAATGGGGGAGGTGGACCAATCCTTACTTACGCTAGCCATTCAATTGATCTCATGTAAATTAGGCACTTGGCTGTAGAAAACTACAGCTTTGCTTCACACTCCCTGACTTTCTCTCTGAAATCTGAAAATGCAACTCATGTGAAACTGCCAAACTCTTGCCAAGATTTGGATGCAATTTTTGGCATGTATATTGATTCCATGTGAAATAAAAGCTCAGTCCCCACATGCTTGAAGACCTCCCAACTTCATTTGCTGGTTTGTAATCAGAGTCCTGGGCATGTTGTCATTGGATACTATGCCTAAATACTATGGTTTGAGACTTTTGGTGGAAAGCTTATCTGATTGCTTTAAGTAAGAAATGCACCATACCTTTCCAACCTCTGTAGATAACTCATTTTCCTTGAATATTTATCTTTACCAACAGGAATGAATCATTAACTTTTCTTAGTTTAATACTTCATTTAGTGATGAATTTCCTCCAACTATTTCCTCCTCCCCAGGAAACTATGTAAGAAGAATCAAGTGCAGTGTATTAGAATTGCTTTAATAAAACAGAAATGGTTAACACTTACTGAAACCATCTAAGAATTATAATAACACTTCTATTTCTATGTGAAAGGTTTGGTTTGATTTTTCTGGTGCTGTAGATAATGTTTTAATAGACAGTCAGCAAAATGGCTGCTATGCTAGTCCTTACTTTCCCTGTGACATTATGGGACATGCTGTAGATGAGGGTTGTCACAGGTCAGGACAACTGCACCTGTATTTCCTCTGAGTGGTACAAGGGCACTGACTCTCAGCTTCCAGCTCCCCAGCTGTTGTCTGTCTGGGTGGAGACATGCATTTCTCTCTCTTTTGACTGGGGTATGCTCATGCTGGACAGTTGCCTTTCCTTCGCTATGTCATTCCCAGCACAGACAGGTTGCCTTAGGACACCTGCTTGCTTTCTCTTTAGAGATGTATAGCAGATATGCATTACCACACAACTCTTTCTAAGCAAGTCTACAAGGATTATGGAGAAAACATATTAACAACTATAAAAGAACCTGCACGCACGCTAATACACTTACCAGAGTTTATCCCAGCACTCACATGGGCTCTGGCAAATTAAGTCTTTTAATTCTCCACCTTACCGGTATCCTTGTGGTTGCAAGTTCATCAGAGCTTCAGCTCAGAACAAGTACACAGTCTTATGAAGCCCCAGTAAACCAAGTGCTTCCAACTGTCCCATAAGGATTGGGGCCCTCTGTGGAGCAGGGGTCCTTTCAGTTTTCTGGAACAGGAAGATGGCCCTGGGGTAGGTTAACCCCAGGCTTTTATCCAAAAGTTGTCTGTTGGTCTCTGGAGAATCCAATTTTAACTCATATGTTTATTTCCCCTAGAGAGCGCTGACTTTAAAGGGTTGATAATGGAGGAAGTATATTAGCATTCCTCCTCCTTACTAGAGAAGGTACAGACAATGCCACAGCAACACATACACAATTGCATTTTTAATACAGTATACCCTACTAATTCAGTTGGATTTAAAAGGCAACACTAATTCAGTATGGTTTAGGTTAACTCACTAAAGCTGATTTAAATTCCATAAAGTTGGCTCACTATATTACAAAATATTGTCAGTCTGCAACCACAGAGCTTATATATACCCTGTTTCCCTGAAAATAAGACCTACCCTGAAAATAAGCTCTAGCATGATTTTTCAGGATTTTTGGAGTATGCTTGAAATATAAGCCCTACTCCAAAAATAAGCCCTAGTTACAGTTTACAAGCGGTTCACAAGTAAAGATCCCCATACACTTTACACTCATGGAAAAAAATAAGACATCCCCTGAAAAAAAGCCCTAACCCATCTTTCAGAGCAAAAAATAATATAAGACCCTGTCTTATTTTCGGAAAAACACGGTAGTACTGTGGTGATTAGGTTCAATTAAAAATTATAGTCATCTGTCAACTATATACATTATAGTTCAATGTATCTAAATTGTGATCCTCTTACTGTAAATAGTATAAAGACAACTGTGCTGGACCATTTTTTTCAATAGCCTCTAATTTTGCACCCACTGAGGTGTCAGTTAATTGCAAGTGTAGATGATAGTATGGTGCCTGATCCAAAACCCAATAAATCTGTCTAAAAACACGCTTTAACTTCAGTGGGCTTTGGATCAGGCTGTAGGTATCTAAATACTATTAGATAATCATCCCCTCAGTTGACTTCAGAAGCAAAGTCAGGGACTGGGATGAGGCCCTTTTAAAAAGTTGGTCCTTTTATCTGTTACAGAGTTTACATACATACACATACATGTACACATAAATGCATAGTTATGTAAGACAATAAAAAGCAGTTGTGAAGCACACTGCTTCAATAATCTGTGGAGGGATATCTTTTTGGGACAACTTGCTCATATCAGTTAACCTGCTAAAACCCAAATGTAAGGCAGGGTGGAGTAATATTGCAGGAAGCAGACAATTATGTGCATGTAACTGCTGTAGCCTACCTTGCATTGAAAATTTCTTGATCTGGCATTGATTTGATAAATCACAATGCTAACAGAGGTATAAGATCCGGCTGTGTATTGGATGGGAAAGGGTGATTCTCTGGTGGTGTGGAAAAATTGAGACAACTCTTGACAAATCCATTCCCCTATTTGCATTTTGCAACTTGAATCAAGGATGGTGAGTGCTCTGATGGAGATAAGAGGAGCCTCTTTTCTGCAGACAGGAGGAAGGCTTGTCAGAGAAGGGGTAAAGAAAAGAGACAACCTTCCCATTTCCCCGTCACTGTACGCTCTACATACTGATGGGGAGTGGGATCATTGTGTCTAGTGGGCTGCTGGGTGATGGTTTATCAAGGGTTGGTTGGGAAGTATGCCGCTAAGGGATATTATAATCATCTTACCAATACCCTAAAATTGGGTGCCAATATTTCCAGTGTGCTAGTCAGAAAATGTGGTCTTTGCAGCAACACAGAAAAACTATATTAGGGAAAGGAGCCACGGAAAGGTGGGTTATCTCTGCCAGCATGCACTCGTAGAAGTGTATCAAGCAAAGCAGAACTGGCCTTTTTAGAAGGACTGAAAACCTACTTCATGAAAACTTGGTGTGAGTTCTTGTTCTATTGAAGTCCATGTGAAAACTCCCACTGACTTCACGAGGGTCAGGATTTCATCTTTGATTCCTAAATTGGATCTGCGAACACATAAGCAGATCCAGGGTTGAAAGTCGGGCAAGGGAATTGGAGCCCAGGATTTTATTACTTCAGCTGCCAGGTTTCAGTTAGAAAACCAAAAGCATTGTCTAGTACTCAGAACTTTTACGTTCCTCAGTTACTTAGTTTACAACTTGCATTGCAATCCATGTCAAACTAATTAGTAACCATATGAGGTCAGTGGACATTCCAAACAGCTTTAGAGTGTCTCTTTCTTCTTTTAAACTCATCTTCCAACACCATGTAGCTGTTAGCAGGTTTTTGATACCAGGGTATATGGTATAAGATTTCCATTTATTCTGGTCATTCAGGGTCCTACACTTATTCTCTTTATTAATCCATATAGGATGAGTTGATTATTTGGCTGGGTCTGTACTGACGGTGGCAAATTCGCTACTGTCAGATCAATGTCTCTGGATCGACTGAGCGGTCTGTTTAGACCTGCTCAGTTGATCCAGAAATCGACGGTGGAAAACCACTCCCATAAGTGGCACAGCGCGGTATGGACGGCACGCGGAACAGATGCAGCAAAGTTGACGGAAGATACGCAAGTGTTTTATGTCACTTGTGTATCTCCAGTAGACTGCCGCTGAATCCGGAAGGTAAGTGAAGAATGAAGAGAAGGGAGGATGGCATGGAGATGAGAAGGCAAGACTGCAATCTGTCTTGTCCTCATACTCTCTCCATCATTTTAATCTTCTGTCTCCACCCTTCCCCAGCATTTTAAAATGTAGAATTCTTCCCTCTCTTCTCATTTTATTTTGTAAAGCATTGATACCATATTCACACAGTAAATCTGAATGTTCACAGTGGAGGCAGGGATAGCAAGGAAGGAGATTTTTAAATTCATGAAATGACAAAGCAGTAGGTATATGCAAATGAGCGTGGTTAGATCTGAATCTCACGCCATACTGGGACCCACAGTATGGAAGCTCATTATGAAAAACTGAACATGCCAGTCTATCATCAGTTTATGCTTTTGCTTTTAGCTTTTGGTCATTCCAGCATAATTCAGAAAAGCCTGAGCTAGATCAGCCTAATTCTTCAGAGAATAATAGTTCACTTTCACCCTGATAAATCAGAGAACTCTAGATTCATGTGCCATCCTTCATAAAAAAATTAATCCAAGACTGCAGAACTTTGTACTGATACTAAACTTTTGCAATAGGAGGAAGAATATTAGGAGACTAAAAGGAAGGAATGTAAATGGGAAACAAAACATTTAACTGAAGCAAAACTTGAACATTATTTCTTCTTGCTGAATGTATATATAAAACAAGAGAATATACCACAATAATCATCCAGGTTTTTTGCCTTCAGCCTGTCTGAGGCCATGTGGTTTGGAGATCTGATCACTAGTCCGAAAAGGAAAGGCTGTTTGCAAGATTTCTGGGATGTTTTTTCCAGGAAAAGGTGAGAGGATAAAAGCAGAAATCTGTGAAATACACTTTATGCCTTATAGGGCAAATATATACATAGACAGAGAGAGAAATGTTTCAAGCTGTTGCTACACTGATTTGGACACAAGTATTTCTTTCATTTACCTCTCCAAGGGGTAGGTTAAAAAGAATCTAAATTTCGTACACGACTTGAGCCAAGAGAATTGGATTTTCTTATTTATTTTGCTCTTTCGCATACAATGTTAGTATTTTCTGGAGTTATACATAGTATTTCTATCAATAATGAGAATTTTAACTATTGAGAAACATCAGGAAACAAAGAAGGTAGTATTTGAACATTCAAACAGCATTTTGTAGTAATCATGTTTCCTTAATACACCTCAAAACATTTTTCTCTGAACAATGCTTGTGTAGTTTAGAAACAATTTATAAACTGATTTTTTGGTGAGTGTGTCCAGCAGGCTTCTTGTCATACAAATACTTCATTTCTTTACCCTTTGTGTTTATATTATCTTTCATTGTTCTTATTTTCTCTTTGACGTGCACTTTTTTAGTTCTGTTGTTTTTGTTTCAAGCCAGTCTTTTTTCTTTCCTTTCATTTGATAATGGTTTCTCTCTTGAGGTTCACCAGGCAATGATTTTTGCAATTTCATTCTTTTTTGTTTTTAAATCTCTTTAATGAAAACAAATTTCTAACTACAGTGATCATAAATATACTTTTAAAAATAATTTGTACTCGTAATGGCATCACTAGAGGGCAGTATCGAATAAATTAGTGTGCTGAACAATGCTATTAGAAACTAAAAGCAGGAAAGTCCCCAGTAAAAACATACTTGCATTTTTATTAAATATAAATACTTTTGGATTTCAGTTTTTATCATAGCTTATTTGTACAGAAGAAAATAAATTATAACTTTCATAATAAAGCATTTATTGGATCATTTTTATATGTAACTTAATACAAACGGAAGAGTTTTCAATGTTATTAGAAAAATGGGCTAGGAAGGGACTTAGTAGACAGTAACAGTAAAGCAGTTGTAAACTATTAATTCATAAAATTGTCATAGAATTTTAATCTTTAATTAGCCACCATGGTGAAAATTTCTTACAACAAATAGAGTATACAGATTACCTCAGTATTGTTTCCCAGAGAATGTTTGCGGTAACAAATACATACTTTCCAATTAATTAACTTGTTCCTTGGAATCTCAGCATGGTATATATTAAAATGATGGCCAGCAAAAATAGCCAGACTTATAGAATAAGATCTTAACTCATTTGTTCTTATTGATTTGCAGGTCTCCTGACAAATGCAGCAGCAAAGAATCCTCGTATGAGTGGTCTAGGTTCTGTGTGAGCTACTTACCTTAGTCAAGTTTCACTGCTGTGGATCATCATCCATTATATGTCATCAACTCAACTGTCTGTTTCTCTATATCTCATAAAAGACAGCATAATTCCTCTACATTATGAGCTAAAAGTCTGTTCTACCATACTAAGGAGCACTGGACTAAGGAATATAGATATAAGAGATACGCTTGGGCATTAGCAATACAAAAAGTTCATGGTTAACGTTTCATCTGCGTTATACACCACTGCTGGGCTTGATGTTACCTACATGTTTTAATCTGAAGAGTCTACTACACTGAAGAGTATTCATCCCAATCAGCCTTAGAGAAGACTGTTTTGTCTATGGGAGGACACTGAGGTGCAAAAGAGAATCTCTTCTTGTGCCCTGGACTATCTGAATTGCTTTTATTTTCTTATACTTTCAGTATATACAATAGACCAAAGAGCAAAATCTATTTTAAAGTGGACACAATCTTACTGTTAACAGAGTTATCTGGGTTAAATTGTAGGGTGGTCTCCACAAAGACATGATTCAGCTTTCACAAAGCTGAGATGTAGCTGTCCAGCAGAAGTCTTTATGGAACACTGCAATAAAAACTAAACCAGAAAACTACTCTTGAAAAACCACATTATAAATGACAAAACGGAGCATGGAGAGAAAACAGCATATGTTTGAAAAACTTTGATGAAACAAATACAAACTGTCTACATGGCACCTTTATTCCTCTGTACTTAGATTGACTTTCTCATACTAAAATCATTTTCAGTTTTAACCAGTTAAACATGCCTCTTCTACAGTCCCATTTTTGATAGTTAAAGTTGGATAAAAAGTATTTGCAAAGAGCATGTTTGGTCATCTGTGACCTATGTCTCATCTGATACACCATTTAGCACCAGAAAGCAAATTAAAGAGAAAAAAAAAGTAACACTTGTTTGAAAGAGATCATTAAATGTATTTTGAAAAGCCTAAAGTTATATATTTAACAGTTTTTATATGTTGTATATTTGTAGAAAATCCTATTTAACAATTAACGTGGTAACTCTGACAGTCATGACAAATGGTTCAGAGTTAAGTTGTGTTTTATTACTTCAGTTGTCTCTGAAGTGACAGGTGTCATTTGCTTTCTTCCGTTGGGACATTCTGGATGTAAAGCATGACCAGAGAGGACTCTGTAGAAAAAGCAAAGAATAATGTTGTTTATATTACATAAATGCATTCAACCATTGCACTGTTGGAAGGCATTTTTTTTTGTCTTTATGTACTGGTAAAAATAGAGTGTAAAATATTTTAATCATGGCTTTCCATACCGAGTTATTTTTCTCTCTCTCTTTCTCCCCACCCTCCTCTACATAATACAGTATAAAGGTCAATTTGCAGCCTGTTCCTTGACCCAGATTCAATATTTTACCTCATCGTTAGAAAGCCCACCTTTTCGGCATTATCAGGTAGTGAAAAGTTAATGCAAAGACAGCATAGACAAGAGGGGAAATGAAGATAAAAAGATAATCCCTCACTCCCTGTTATTGTACCTTTCTGTATACGGCTGGTACATATTGATATGATGAAATCAACAAACGAGCTTAACTTCTTCCTGGCAAATGTATTCCAGTTTTAACTCTTTCTCCAAGTTTCCATTGTAGTATACTACCTAATACTCCAATTAACTTTTAGTACTATGCTAGTTCTATGCTACTAAAGAAAACTATATAGAGACTGTTCAAGCAGCCGTAGATGAAAAATACAAAAACAAAAAGTTATTTTTTTTGTAAGGCCTGTTCCGCTATTCAGGCTTATTTAATACACAGGTTGCTGAAACTATGAATTATAGGTGACTGTGTCTTTTGAGTAAAAATAAATATATAAGAATTTCTTATTTAATCTTAAAGTTTTTGACTAGTGTCAAAGTAGCAATTCAAGGCCAGCCACTTGAAAAGTGTTTTGGATTGATTGAACTATAAATGGCCAATGTCTGGTTTAAAATGTCATGCAATAAATGATGGTAAATACATTTACTGTACTACTAGAAATCAAGAGCCAGATCCCTCACTCCACCAACTTTCTGTTTTGTTTCAGTTTATTTTTAAAGGGAGTGTAGTAGCCTTATTTAGTAAACACAGAAGAACTAAAGATGTTACATTTTTGTTGCTTTACAGTATTCAGTTTTGTGTTGGTTCAGCTAAATTATGGAAATAAAGAAAATCCTTTTGTAAGTGAGACTTTTGTTCCCTGATCGTGACGTCACACAGAGAATTTCAGTAGAGGGCGCTTGTGGGTGGGAACGGGAAAGTAGATTCTCACAAAGCAGGGGATTGAGAAAATGTTCAGCATTGGAAATTGAAATAATACCCTACATCTGCAAAATTGTTATCAATTTTGGTGACTGACATTTTTGGGTGTCCAATCTGAGACAAATTCAGTGCTGAGGGCCCATTCCCTGGAAATTAGGCCCTTTTAACATATCTTAGATTGGACACTGAAAGTCACTAGTCACTTTTGAAAATTTAAGATAATATCTTTGTTTTCCCATTACTTTGAATGCTCAACAAAAGAGAAACGTCCTTATTTTGAAGATCTTCTTGAAAGAAGAAATAACAAAGATTATTGGTCAGAGACAACTGCCATTCTAGCTAGTGATGGGGTTGAGCCTCGTTTGTGTGACAGCAGTCTCCAGCCACTTCAGAAAAAAACATTTATAAACAGTCTTTCCAGAATGTACATTTTCAAATGAACAAAATATATGACTTTTTTTGTAAATGTAAATTAGTGTCCTCAGTGCTATGCTGAAACCTTTATCTTTCAGTAACATTACACGTTTACAGTATTCTGGGCTTCAAACCTTATGGAACTTAATTTCATAAAGAATTTTTAATTGTTTATGTGGGTATTTTCTGTGCCTCTTCCACAGAGCCATTCAAAGCATAAGAGAGGACTGTCTGACCTGAATGCTGTTAAATATCCTCCTTTTCTCAGTTTGCAAATGGGTAACTGTTGCTGGTATAGTTTTCTGTCAACCTGTGCAGGGACAGATCTAACTGATGCTTCAAACAACTCAGATTTCACAAGACCATTGCAAAAGTAAATATTAAACTGTAGCAATCCACATAAAGATCCATCTTTCTCTGATTTCATAATTACGTTTTTAACTTACTCTTTTATTGTGAACAAACCTTTTTCTTTTTATTACTTTACAGTTTTTATGCACACAAAGTTCTTGGTCAGCTGCTTGTTTATTGAAACTGTACCCACATGATTTTAGATAAATCTTTAACCCACACACTTTAATATGTAACATGGCCTACTAATCACTGTCTTGCGTATTAATTAGAGGTGCCATCTGAAAATAAAGAATGCAGCACCAT
Organism: Mesoclemmys tuberculata; assembly: GCA_007922155.1. Lineage (NCBI taxonomy): Eukaryota > Metazoa > Chordata > Testudines > Chelidae > Mesoclemmys > Mesoclemmys tuberculata. Next base: position 28,460,850 of record ML675616.1, read on the forward strand.
GGCTGAAGAATTGTATTGGCAGCATTAGATATGTCTGAAGCAAAATTGAATAAATGGGTTGGCTTAAAGTATAAACACAGCTATGAGAGTCTAAAATAATGAACAGGTGGAAAGAACAAGCGCAAAGCAAAATTGGATCCCAGTACCTAGGAAGAGAAGAGATCAGCATCTGCAAATAAAATTCAAGGAAGTAAAATAGCACTGTATTTCACAGTGGACATCTAGCATTGTAATGCATGAGGACAGGAACATAACTGCTTCCTCCAAGTATCAGAAATAATATAAAAAGAGTATTTCGGGATTGCTGAAAGGGTATTCTTCAATGTTGGTATGTCACAAATGTAAAGAAAAATCCATTAAAAAGCGGGCAGAGCTAGACTTGGAAGTAAGAGCGCAGACATCCCCACATACCATTTAGGGGATGAATTGAAATTTGGCAGGGAAATGGAAGTCATTGACTTTTGCGATAAAGCACCGTTTCAAGGGAAAGGCTGAATCAGTAAGTTGGACAATAGCTTTTTCCATTAGAAGAGGTTTAGAATGGACTTTAGGAAAATTAGATAGAATTACATGGAAATTGCAAAAAATAGCTCCAATTCTTGCCTTGCAGTGCGATCTGAAACACAACAGGTCCAGCTAGGAAATGATTCTTGTAGCACAGGGAAATCCTCAGGTGTTGCAGAGTTCCTGTAACATCATCCTTGCTCCTAAACCCTGGTACTGGATACATGGAAAGTAACTTATTCCAGCTAATACTTAAAGGGCCATTGGCAACCAATTGAAAATTAGAGCAGTCTTCAGGCTGCTCTGATTTATGCCATGGACCAGTCTGGCACCCAGATGGCCTCAGGATTTGAGTGAGTGCAAAGGAAAATTATAACCACCTTTTCTCCCTGCCCTCCAGCCTTATGCTGAAACGTACTTGACTATACTGAGGAATAGTAGTAAATAATGGTAGTAGCAATTCACAAAGAGATTGCTGATTGGAAATAACTACAGCTGAAGATGATAGTAAAAATCATAGAGGTTAGTGAAAAGTACTACATGCATGCGATGATAGATATAACTCGGGCACTAATTTTGTTGGTATGTTACATGAATGCGTCTTTACATAACACCTCATTTTTAGAGGACTGACCAGTGGAACACAGGAATCGCCACATCGGGGCAGATGAGTGGTCCATCTATTCCGCAGATAAAAAGGTGCTAGCATCTCCTAATGACCAAGTATGGAGTAACCTATTCATAATGATGTTTCTTCTGAACTTCAGTCAGTTAGCGCTTGAGGTATGCCTGAAGCATCAGGGAGGGGGGTATCCCTCATTCTTCCACATTTTATTCTACCTGATGTAATTGTTGATGTTATGATTATCCATACAATCATCTAATCCATTTTTGTTTTTAATCCTGCTAAGGTCTCAGCCTCAATGATATACTGTGGCAATGAGTTCCACAGGTTAAATCTGATTTGTGTAAAAAGGTGGTGTGCCTCCTCAAGATTCATGACAATCCAGACCACGTCATAGGCACACAAAGTGGGACAATTCTGATTGTTGAGGAGGAAACATTACAGGATTGGTGATGGGAATGTGAGTGTAAATCTAAACCGAAAACACCTTAGGGATTCTCTTCACTGTGTTGTTAGCATGAGCCATAACTCAAGTGTTATCTCTAACTTGACTCCTGTTCACATACACACACGTCTCTGGATTGAGTTAAGTAGTACTTTCAGCTTCAACTAGCTGGCCTGCCAGAGGGGCAGGTTGAAGCACTAATATGACCAATGCTCAAGCTAGTAATGCAGTGGAGATGCAGCAGCCTAAGTTACAACAACTTCTCAGCTGCTAATCCAATCAGTCTATGTTGCTCTAGCCAATCTTTCTGTGTAGCTCCGCTGTTGTTTTGCAACGTCACACTCACGAAAGCTAGGCTATTTCAGGAGCAGTAACGCAGGTGTACTAACTCAAGCTTCACCGAGCAGTGAAGCCAAGCCCTTATTCCAATTAGCTTTCCCATTGGAATTATTAAAAGAAGAACAAAAGAGTCAGAGATCAAAAATGAGCTGAGTTGAAATGGAAAGTCCCTGCTATAATTTTCCTAAGTACTAGGGGAGCCAAAAAGAGTAAAAACGCAAGAGGAAAATAGAAAGTGAAAAGGATGCTATTTCATTTGCATGCTGTATTGCCGCTAATAGGGTGTATTTTTCTCTAGATTCATGTGTATAAGTCCCAACATGGATTAAAACTTGGTTAACTATAGAAAATACATAGATATAAATGGCCAATAATCACCATGGACAGAGATTAATGATGGACTGCTTCAGACATGGAGTCCATTGCTGTTGAATATGTTTATTAACAGAGCCACACAGTCCATTGCTGTTCAAAATGTTTCTTAACATTGTGGATGAGAGGGTGACCACTGAGATTGTCTGGTTTGCTGGCACTTCTAAATTACATAGGTTAGTCAAGCCTAGGTGAGTGTGAGGAACTGCAGAGAGGAAATGGAGCAACACAATGGCCAAGTGAAATTAAATATAAATAAGTGCAGGATGCTGGAGCTCAAGGAACTATGCAAACTACCTGTTTATTTGGATAGGTTCTCAATTACTTTTAACCTCAAGGTATCACTGTGAACGGCTCAATGAATATGTTTGCCCACTGTCTTGTATTAGTCAACAAGCTGTTTGGATGTTTTCAGAAGAGAATAGTGAATAATGTAATAGGTATTAGCATGACATTATATAAATCAAAGCCTTCTCCTTAATGGGCAGCTCGTGTACCGTCATATGGAGCACAAATAATAAATGTTTGATCTTTTCCAGAATAGCCCTTCCTAGGGTCCTACTATAAAGGGACTTGGGCCTTGTGCATGAAGGGTAGAAAGTGGCTGTATTATTTGTTCAGTTCTGCTCTTGGGAATGTGGTGCACCTTTATCTCTCTGTTGTGAAGCTGTCTGTTGCACAGGTACAGTCGCTGCACAGGGGCACTTACAGTGAAGCATTTGTGCACAGGTGCCTATGCATGCACAAGGAGTCTCCAGCTGGTCTCAGGAAGGCCAGAGGGAGGAGCAATAAGAGCCAACATCTTGTGCAACTGGCATGGAGGGCCTGCAGCTACTAGTACATAAACTTGGAAAAGTAGATGTCAGAGAGAAGCGTGGAGGGAAGATTATAGAGGCCTGCACAAACCCGTGTCCTGGCCCTGGCTGAGGGCTGGATTTCATTTCCCCAGTCCCTCGGAATTCTGCCTGCATAGGGCCTGATTACTTTGGCTCTATGCAGGTGGCTCTGATTTCACCCATAGTAAAACACAGCCCTATGTTAAAAGATAGCACTGAGTCAAAAGGAGCCATATGTTTGAACAAGGAAATGCAAAGTGTAATCAAATGGAATCAAAGGCAGATAAGAAATATAAAAAGGACAGGTTCAAAGACAGACACATGCCAACGAGATAAGAAAAACAAAAGGAGAAGGTGAAATGGTGTAAAATAAATAAAGGCAAAGACTAAGAAATGTATTAAATTTAAGACATCTGGAAGGAATCTTCTGAACTGCTGTGGGACACTGTGCTATCAGGAGCTTAATGCTAGAAGAATATTTTATTTTTGGTTTCATGTCAGTTTTGGTCATTTGAGAGTAACGCTTGATCTGTGAATATGCTCAGAAATTACTGATAGTGGCAGTTTAAGGCTCTAGTTTAAGAATGGATTTAAGCTATGCCCTCCAAAAATGGCATTTAAACTCTGAGTCTAAATGATAAACTGCAAAAAATATAAATTACCTGCCTTGGTGTTCAAGTCAACACCAGAGATTTGAACACATTTCACCAGAGAAGGGGAGAAACTAGTATAGTGACTTGGAATTCAGTCACACTTCTTTTTCGTGTAGTGACCCTTATGGATGCTCCACGGTGGGTGTGCTTGTGTCCCTGAGCTACTGATCGGCACACTTTGGTAGCAATGTCCATTCAGCCTGCACATGGGCTGCTCCTCCCCTGTCACAAGACTAGTAGCATACATGGGCGAACCCTCCTCAGTTCTTCCTCAACTATCCCTGGCTAGAGGTGGCTGTTTGCAGCTCAGAAACTCTTTCAGAACTGTTAATTCTAGCTTCTCTTGAAGCTCTTGTTCTTTGTTACGTCATTTGTATTTTATTTGGCCATGCCTAAAAAAAAAAAAAAGAGAAAAAGAAGAAAGAAAACATGTCTTGTCTCCCACCAACCCTAATGGAGGGGACCCCCCAGGTAATGGTATGCCTAGCTCCCTCGGCTTCAAAAAGTGCTTCAGTTGCAAGGAATATATACCAGTGACCGATGGATACACGCAGTGCTTTGGGTGTCTGGGAGAGAAACACATTATACAAAAGTGTGGATCGAGTCACTGACTGAGGCCCAGATTCAAGAAAGACCGAGAGTTGAGTCTCACACTCCTACTCATGGTCTCGGCCCTTCAACCCCTAGAGTCCCAGCAAGAACTCTCACCAAACTCCTCTACTTCGAAGAGAGGTGAGCCCACTCACACAAAGCCTCTAAGAAAAGGTCTGTGTCCCCATAGTGAGCCCCAATGGTATTGAAGCCATTTCAGTTGGGTACCCAGGGCACCTAGCCGATGGAACAACTCAGCCTGCCCAAAGACCCAATGGGCCCGGGCATAGAAGATCCATCCTAGGAAGGCTCCGTCAGTATGGACATTGGCACTAGTACTGACTTCAGTGTGCCCAGCACCAGTGAACTCTGCTGCCAGGTCTGCATCTCCGATCCCATTAGTGCGAGCTGCTCAGTACCGACAACCACCTCCGGTACCAACGCCATCTGCACTGCCGGATTTCTAGTGTGCAATGGCTCTTATGGTGTCCAACACACTGGACTTGCTCCACTCAGTACCAGGACACCAGTACCAAATTCACCCAGAGCCCCGGATATGCTGACGTCTTCCTGCTGAACACTGCCGTTCTCATTATTGGAGTTAGAAAGTGAACAAAAATATGTGAGTTCCCGCTGCTCTTCTCACCAGCAGTATGGGCCTTGATTTCACTATGGACATCAGGAGTATTGTCCATCTGATCCACAGCCTCCCTGGTTTGGTCAACCATGGTACCAACCACCAGGCCCTACCCATCACAGTGGCCATACTGAGACCCTTGACAATCACAGAGACAGCAAGGCTCCCATGCCTCTACTGTGGCATATCATCAAAGAAGGACAAACCCTTCTTCAGTTACAGCTTTGAGGACTTCTGAACTCCCTGAACAGACAGGGAAGGAAGTGGAGACTGAGGTGGAGGAGGAGTCACTCCTCAAGCCCCCTTCTCATCATCATCACTAGAAGAAATGGTAGTGCCCCTCCGCTATCAATGGCTGATAATTTCAGACTATTCCAGGACCTAGCATAGAGGATGGCAGATGCTCTGCAAATACCATTACAGGTGATGACCAAGTCTCACCACAGGCTGATGAACATTTTATGTTCTTCCACCTCCCAATTAATGAGGCTCTTCTGGACTTAGCCAAAGTTATATGGCAGACCCCCCACATCTGTCCAGCCAACATGTAAGTGGGCAGACAAAAAGTATTATGTGTCACCAAAGAACACAGAATTCCTCTTTAGCCAACTGGTAGCTAAAACATCCCTCCAGTCTGCACTAGATGTGGTTGGCATGGCAGCAGGCTCAATTTCTACAGCCGTTGTGATGAGATGGGCTTCCCTAAAGAGATCCAAACTATAGTGGAGGACCTTCCATTTGTAGGGTTTTGTTTGTATTTGCCGAGGAGACCGATACATCCCTTCACATGCTGAAGATTCTAGGGCAACTTTTTCAGTCCCTTGGGATCTATACTTCAGCCTATAAAAGAAAGTACAGCCTCAGCCACCATTCAAGCCACATTCATTACAATACCATCAATATTCATCCCAGTACTCATGGCAGAGATTTTATGAGCCACAGAGGAAAAATCCTAAGGGTTCCTCACGAGAAAGCAGTTGGGCTCTCAATCAACTTTCTCCCAGCCCTCAGCTTGAAGAAGCAGTTTTGTCAGGTTGGTCAAGGTGCTCATAGTACATGTCCGTCATCAGCTCAAGCTGGAAAACCCCACCCATCCTTTCAGAGACTGCCTAACCATGTTCCGCAGCACCTGAGAATGAATAACTTCCTTAGGGACTTATCTGAAGATACCAGATTCAGATTCAGTGCACTGAATCTATAATAGACTTGACTCCAAAATCCCAGCCTCCAGTGGTGTGAACTGCTTGGTAGTTACCTAGATTAGAACACCCATAGGGACATCACTCGAATAAGAAGACAAAGTTACTTACCTTGTCAAGCAATGATGGTTCTTCAAGATGTGTGTCCTTTGGGGACTCCACAACCCACCCTCCTTCCCTCTACTTCAGAGTTCTTGTCATTGACATTGCAGTAGAGAAGGAACTGAGGAGGGCTTGCCCACACATGCAGACAAGCTTGTGGAAGGAGAAGAGCAGAGCATGCTCAGGCTGAACGGATTAAGCATCTAGCAAAGTTCTCCGATCAGCAAAGCAGGGACACAGACACACTTACAGTGGAGCACCCATAGGGACACACATCTCGAAGAACCATCATTACTATACAAGATGAGTAACTTTGTTTTCCTAAACAAACCAGTTAATTTTGGCTTGCAAATTGCAAAGGACTGCCAGAACTCCGAAGAAGGAGTGATAGTGTATGCAGATTCATAGATGCTAAGGCCAGAGGGGATTGCTGTAATCATCTAATCTGACCTCCTATATAACACTCCTGACATAGAACTTCCCCAAAATAATTCTTAAAGCATATCTTTTAGAAAAAGAAAATCTTATTTAAAAATTGCCAGTGATGGAGACATTTGATAAATTGTTCCAATAGTTAATTACCCTCGATGTTAAAACTGATACCTTATTTCCAATCTTAATTTGTCTATCTTCAACTTCCAGGAGTCTGTTGTCTTTGTCTGCTAGATTGAAGAGCCCATTATCAAATATTTGTTCCCTGAGAAAACGTTTGTGCCAGTGTGTCTGGGAGGACACTGGAGAAGGGAGAGCATTGTGGTAATATGTCTCTGAAGTAAAAATTCTGTAGAGGTCAGAGGGGACTTGACCACCCTCCTGCCCTGACCCCTGCTGCCACAGGCAGTGGGTGCTGCTACGACTAAATCTGTCCTTCCTGGAGAATGCCAAGACTTCTTTAAAGGGCCACTCCCCTTGAAAAATGACATTCTTCAAATTTTATTGTATTGTAGTGTTGCCCCTATGCCCAGGGTTAGCACGTGTCTAGGGCCTTGCAAGTCAGCTTCTCAGTGGAGAAGAATCAGTGGTATGGAGTCTAAATATACTCTAAGTGAAATTTGTTTCATCTATGCATGTTTGTGCCAATGCCGAGCTACAGGTAGTCATACAGGCTGCAGGACTATCACTTCTTTCAGGAAGGTCCACCCAACACCAGTGCCTGCTTCACAGAGGCAAGTCTGTCTCAAGAGCTGACTCTAAGCAGAGATCACAGCAGAAGACAAAATTCTCCTTCCTTCACCCCCAGAACCTTTTATGACACTGATAAAAGTACAGTTGTCGCGAGACTAAATATTTGCTCACATGCGCATAATAGAACCTGGAAGGCTGTGTGTAATAGCGGTGCCTGGTGACACCTGCAATAATGGTATATAGTTTAATGCGTTTGTTTTACAATCAAAATTTTAAAATTATAACACAATAAATAGAAAAGTCCATTCACTGTTTCACCAGGTTTCTTTTCCTAGCAAGAAATTACTGGGGCCATTTAAGAAAACCAGTACTGATATATTACAGTCTTATAAGATTTTATATATGTATAGCTTTCCTAATGTTAACAGGTGCAATATTTACACCTTAAAGGCCGACACTGCATTCCTCATACCTTTAAAACTTCTTTAATACCAGGGGAAATTTCAGGTATGTCAGGAACAGATCAGTGCCTTAGTGGGTGAATTGAGAATATATTGCACACAAAGCCATCCCTCATCTTTAGAACATATTGGAGTTCAAGCGAATATTGAGTTAGTTGCACTGACTATTTTCCAGATTTTACAAGCTAACATTTCAGCCCTTTGGATGATTTCTGACAATGATTATGTCTGTATTGCAGTAATTAAAACAAAGTTTGTGAGTTGACGGAATAAAAAAACAAAACACTAGTGCCTCAATGATTAATTAATAGAGACGCTAAAAGAATACACTCTCACAATGACAGATGATATTTAGTCTCTATGACTTTGTAACCCATATGATAAAATGGGGTTACACTTTTTGAATTAAATTGATAACATGACCAAATAGATTTCATTAGTGTATCTGTCATATTTGCTGTTAATGATGGCTAACAGTGGAATAGAAACTGACAACAATCCCTGAAAAACTGTGCAGAACAAAATTATATTATACTGGCATTCATGAATTTTAATACCCTTTTTTATCATGAGGGTTTTTTTTTTTTTAGCTCCTTTTTTAAATTCTAAGCTCACAAGAAGAGAATTAAACTTTCTGCACCTGTCTCCGCTGCTATTATTTCTATTGTTACAAGTTAATAGGCCTGAGAATGGAAGACATTTTCACTAACTAAAACAAAAAAAGGCCTTGCTGAGAATCTCTTGTGAGTGCTTATGGGAGAACGGCTGAATCTGTGCTGCTCAATTGTTGACATCAGAGTAATTTCTCTTGAATGACTTGAGAGCATCAGGACACCCAAGTTGCTGTTTAGAAGACTGTTTATGGAAGATGCCAGTTGTAGTAATAGACTGGGGGGAACATTTTCCTCTTGATGCTTGTGTGTAACTCCCTTTAATGCTAATGAAGGTTCTGCAAGATTCAAAAGGAGCATATATCTATTTGCCTGTCGTGAATCATCATAGGGCTATAACCCCTTTAGAAGATCTTAAGTGCATGTGAATTAGAAGTGTATAAGTAATGAACTGCTCAGTTTATAGCTACAATTGAGAACACCAAAATACCCTTATGTAATGAAATAACTTGACCTGTTTGGCACTTGAAAATGTGGTAAGATTTTATATACATATCATACTGAACTGTGAAGCCATTATCCTCTCCTACTTCAAATCTCTCATTAAGACCCACTTCTTTGGTAACACCTACAGGAAACTGGCTGATTAATAATGGAGAGAATGAGGGGCAATCTGGTTCAGGTAAAGTGTGTGTATATATAACTGAGAAGACTAGAAGAAAGAAATGTTGTACCAATGTTTAAAAGTGCAAACAGGATGACCTGGGTAATATAGGACATCAGTTTGCCATTGATCCTAGGAAAAATAATGGAATTAAAGGAGGGTAATAAAATTAATGCCTGTCAACATGAGTTTATGTAAAATAGGCCCTGTGAAACTAATTTGGTGTCTTTTTTGGTGGGATTACAAGTTTGGTTGATAAAAGTAACAGCGTTGATGTTATATACTTAAACTCCTGTAAGACATTTGACTTAGTGTCACATAGCATTTTGATTAAGTAACTAAAATCATACAAAATCAACTTGGCACACATTAAATGGATTAAAATTGGCTTAGTGGCAGGTCACAAAAAGTAATTGTAAATAGGTAATCATCATTGAGCTGTTGTGTTTCTTTGGGATCTTGCAGGGTACAATTCTTGGCCTTATGTTGTTTAACATTTTTATTAATGACCTGGAAGAAACTATAAAATCATGACTGACAAAGTCTGCAGATGACACAAAGATTGGGGCAATGGCAAATAAAAAGGATAGGTCACCGATACAAAGCAATCTGCATAATTTAGAAAAATGAGTGCAAGCAAGCAACATGCATTTCCATACGGCCAAATGTAAGGCCAGACATCTAGGCACAAAGAATAGAAGCCTTACTTAAACAATGTGGGGGCTTTATCTTGGGAAGCAGTGACTCTGAAAAGGACATGAGGGTTATGGCAGATAATCCGATGAACATGCGCTCCAGTGCAATGTTGTGGCCAAAATGGCTAATGCAAGCTTTGGACGGACATATAAACAGGGATTACAGGAGTAGGGAGGTTATATTACTCCTGAATATGGCATTTATCAGCTACTCCTGGAATATTCTTTCCAGTTTTTTGTTTCCATCCATCCAAGAAGGATGTTAATAAATTGAGGGGATTCAGAGAAGAGTGGTGAGAATGATTTAATATTAGTTTACCCAAGTGAAGATTCAGGGCTGATTGCATCACAGTTTTTAAGTACCTGCATGGGGGACAAATCTTTGATAATGTTCTCTTCAAACTAGTTGGCAAAGATATAATAAGATCCGATAGGTGGAAGTTCAAACTAAATATACAGTGCAATTTTTTAATAGTGATGGTTATTAATCATTGCAAAAACTTACCAAGGGCTGTGATGGACTTTCCATCACTGGCAATTTTAAGTCTAGATTGGATGCTTTTCTAAAAGCTGTGCTTTAATTTAAACAGAAATTTTATTCAGGAAAGCTCTATGGCCTGTGGTATTCAGGCTCTGTGGCCTGTGGTACGGCTTGGAGGTCAGGCTAGATAATCACAATGGCCCGTCTGGTCTTATCATTTATTAATCTATATTTAAAATTGTATATATACATATATAAAGTGGTTCCTGTTTTGGTTGTATCCGTCTTGCTTCCCTTCCCTACATTTTTTGTCTTAGACTGCAAATTGTTCAGGCCAAGGACCCTGTCTTCCAAGAGGTGTGGATAATGCCTAGTATATTGTGGGCGGCAATGAATACAAATAATAACACTCACATTTTAAACGGCTTACCCTACGCGTTGTTTCAGTGGGATTCAGCACCGCAAGTGACAGCATGAAGTAGGGAAGAAACATAAGGGAAAGTAATAAAAGGGCAAGAGTGGGAAGAAAATAAGGTTTAAGAGAGCAGCAGTGGTACACATATCCAGCTGTGCATGTCTAGCAGGGAAGTTATTTGATTTTGTAATTTTCAGAAAATGTGGCTTTGTACCCCAAGTGGGCATGGTGGACAATATCACCCATGAAGTTTTAAAAAGCAGAAACTATTCTACCCACTAGGAATAACATAGAAGATTTTTTTCCCATTAAGTCCTATAAAAATAATGAAATTGTGTTAGGTTTTAAATATTTGCAATTCTTTCCTCTCTTGCTTTTTGCACCATTCTCTTTTAGGATTGTAAATCTTAGTCTCAAACGCACTCCCAAAGTAGGCTATTGCATAGGTTGAGATTGATTAAATTAAACAGCCTAAAAAGAAATATATAGAGAATGCTAGTGACATGCTTAGTTATTTGGTTGGTACCAGCTTGGTAGATGTTGCGGTAATTAAGATAAACTGGTGGCCATGGAATAACAAAAGAGTGTAACTCATGGAGTATAAGTAATCATCATTAGTTCATGGACACAGACAACATTGATTTGCAGCATAGGCATTAAAATGTAGCGTTGTTCTCCAATGCATTCCACTTGCCTTGCTTTCTTAGAAGACATGCTAGATTTCTGTCCTCTTGAATTCTCTGAGGGGTTTTAAGCAAAAGAAGTGATATACTGGCAACATTAAAGAACTTCACAGCATGATTACAAATATATATGTAACATAAACTTCAAGAACTCTGTGCAACTAGCATTTAGAAATATACACAATTTATTGTTAAATCCACCATTCAACTTACAGTTATGATAAGATACAGAAGCTGTGTTTACTCTCTAAATCTAATCAAAGAGTATTCAGGAATGAGAAGCAAATCAATGTCTAATATTTATCCAGTTGTTTTCCTCATCACTGCTAATATGTCAGAGAAAATGCCAATATATTGAACTCATACATGTGCTTTCTTGCATTTACAATGATAGCGACAAGGTCAGTTGTGTCAGAATATTCTGCAAATCACCAAAAAGTTCTTCAATTAATAGCTGGGTTTTCAAACAGTTTAATCAAAGTCTTCAGGCTATCTGTGAATAGCAAATGATAACTGCAGATCTCTGATAAATACGTCTTTGATTTTAACCATAGAACCATCACCTGATTATCTGTAAGAGCCTTGACAGTTCACAGGTTAAATACTTATTGGATATTTTTTTTTGTGGTGAAAGAGCCATCTACAAACTGTCACTTTTATAAATAATGTTGTTAGTGTGATTTTTGCAATAAATCAAGGGAGTTTCTGGTAGTAATCTTCTCTCCATAAACTAGGCAATTGACTGAAAATATAAAGATGCAATTTTTGTTGTCAGAAATCTTGGTGTGAAGAAGCTTGAAAAAGATTTTCCCGGCATGCCTTTCAACTCTTCTCACACTAGATGCAAGTTTTTCCTCCATCCCACACAAATCTGATATTATTACAGTAGATTATTAGCACTGAGAAACAGTGACTCATGGAGCGAAGATTACAAAGAGTGTTATTTTACATTACATTCTCACGCTGGGTCTCTAGCTCATATTGTCTATCTTTAGACTTTGTCAAGTGGAGAGATATGTTTCTCAATTTTAGGTTATTAATTCTGAATTATTATTAATTAGATTTTTTAGCATCCTTAGAATTAGAAAAAGGATTATCCAGAACATCAATGAATCCTTGACAAGCAGCACATTATTAAAAGAAATATTACCCTGTTTGCCTTTTTAGCCTGGACTTTAATTATTTAAATGCATATTAAGTGTTGCTAGACATCTATAGAAGATGATTACAGCATAATGTTAAAGATGAAAATGGATAGGTCTTATCTTAAAGGTATTTATGCATCAAAAGGTGCAGAGATGTGTCAGTGACATTTTCAAAAGTGCTCCCACTTATTTTTAAAGGTATTTAGGGATTTAAATCCCATGGCAGAAGAAGATACTCTGGGGATGATTCACCACTGGGCTTGGACCAGTTTTATGTCATCTTAATTATATTGATTTCAGTGGAATTACACTGGCATGAAACTGAAGAAACACAGCGTTTCGTATCACTCACAGAGTGGAAAGGTGCAGTTACATGCGAGACAGTATTCAAGATTATTGGTGGAGGAAGGGCGAACATAAGAATGAGCAATAAACAGTATGTTTTGACTATTGTAACTACAGATAATCTCAGTATGAATGTATTTGAGATAATTCAAACCACTGACATTTTAAAAGTCATGAAAGCAAAACAGGCCAGGCCTGGGGAGGTTTTGGGATTTCTCCGAGACCTTTTCCACTTCACCTATCCAGAACACCTTGGTCAGTTCTGGGACAACACTTCATCCAGTTCTCTGCGATCCAGAAACTCAGTTTGACTCCAGCTCACCACTCTGGTTACTTTATTTGCCAGCTCTATGCCCACACTGGCCAGGCCCAGACACAGGGGGGGTTAGATACAGGGTGATGCCACAATTCTAAATCACATCACACATGCATAGTTTATATACATATTTTCCTAGCTATTAACAGCTATGGGTCTTGAATCTAATTGCTTTGGACAGCATACAACTTTTGTAAGGATCAATTGCTTATACCCTCACCTTATCTGTGTTTCAGGTTTATCCGTTCAGGTTACTCCCTCTTATCTAACTAGCCTGAAAACACCGTCTCCATCACACAGCCTCTCACACCCTTGTTTGCAGTTTAACCTTGCACTCAGATAAAGCTATATGTCCAGCGAGATCTATGCCTACATTAATGAGGTCAACATCTGAACTAATGGGTATGGTATGATGGTGGGGTTAAGGGAAAAAAGAATAAATGAACTCTCTCATCTAAAGCTGCAGAGCTATGTGTGGATGAAAAGGAAGGGTTTATTGTATTTCAGTATTTATTTGTCATCTTTCATTTTCAGTAATTTTCAGCTCTTATTTTTCTGTTCATTATAGCCAGAAATACTTTCTTTCTGTTTCCAGTTATTTTATCCTTCATTATTACTTATATTTGAGCGTTTCAAGGTGGATGTGCACATAAAAGTAAGACAATTCTCTTTTGCTTTAATCTACAGTCTCTCAATTCCTGTAGGTTTATCCATTGTGTCACAAGCTAAATTATGATTTTATATTTTGTTTTCTTGAGGGACCACCCCTCCACTGGCAAATGGATGGAATATTTCCTGTAAAATATGGAACACAATTTGTTAATTTCTATATTTAAGAAAAAAAATCTATGAGATAAAATATACTTTTCCATTCATCAAATTAACAAGGCATCTAAAGAGATGGGTTTCCTCACTGCTCATTTTATCAATCAAGCAAATAAGCTGATGGAGAAATCTGGAGTGGATCTCTACAACTCTTTACAGTGAACCTTCACCTACACTCTTTCTATTTCATTAGCATTCAAGTGCGTCAGAGACACTCCTCTGTTTATTCAGTTATTGTGGGCCATCCATTTGGGCCAGATTCTCAGATGGTATGATTTGATATAGCTCCACTGACATCATTGTATGAGAAGAGAAAGTGACTAAATTCTAAACAGTTCCATTTTTTTAATTAAATGGGCCTTCATTGGTCTCCTGCTCCTGCATGCTTAACTACTCGTTCACATTGTCTAGTACAAAACACCATTATCTGAATGGCCACTCATTGGTTCATGAGCCTGTTATTACACCACAACCTGGGGTAAATGTGTATGCAAACTTTCAGTTATACATAAGCTAGCCATAAGCAGGTATGTTTATTTAATGGTCATGAACCAGCTCCAAACTTGCTTGACATACCATAGTATAGCATGCTGACATACCATGGTATACAAGCTGACATACCATAGTATGCCATGGTCTTCTTAGTGAGACCTTTCAGCATAGCATGCATGCATTTTGCCCTGACACATGCTGTATTTTTCACACTCTCTTTTGACAACTTTTCTCAGTGTGCTTTATAAAATCTTCCTAGTGGTCTTGCTTTCGCTTCTGCAGCTACTCTTTTGTACTGATACCTCTACTGTGCTGTGGCCCAAGCACCTCTTTGTGCCAATTGGCAGCGGGCACAGGCATGCATCGCAGGTATCCTCTAGGGCTGCTCACTACATAATAGTTCATCAAAGGGTGTCATATGAGGTCTCTATTGAAAGCCTACTGATCATCATAATCATTATAAAATGTATGGATGGATAATATGAAAGACAGTATGTATATAAATTGAAAATTATGCTCTTCAGATTTGTGATTTGGGGCTGGTCACCAAAAAGTGAAAAACACGTTTCTTTCAGGAAATCTATGTTTATCTATCTGTCTAACAATATATAAATTGAGTATTCTACAGTTCACATTGGATGCCATTTACAGTCTGAACCAAATGTTAATGAAGGGAGAGTAGAATTTTCCCAAAAGAGAATGGACCAGAATAACTAAACTTGCAGGTGGGAGTCTTGTTTATAATTCAAGACCATGTATTTTTGGACTATAATTGTACGTACAGGAATTCACTCTGCATCCTTCACCGAGGAAGTAAGCTGACTGTATTTGTTTGATTGAAAAGGGGCTCACAGCCAAGCTTGGCTGAAAAACACTGCAATGACTCTGGGGAGAGCTAAACTTTGTTACGCCGGGGGGTGTCTATCTATGTAAGCCTAGGTTCTAGAGTGTGTGTTATGGCATTATTTTATATGTAACCTTATGTTTACCATATTTCTACTTGCTATCATGTGACTCTCTCGTCTTTGTTAAATACACTCCTTGGTTTTACAATAAACATATCTAAGTGCCGTGTGTTAATTGGAGCTGTGATCTAAGGTGTCAGTGGGAGCTGCTCCTTTCAGAGCAGAGGATCTGGGAATTCTGTGCTGGTCCAGTGGGTTCAGGGCTGGGCACTCAGGAGGGACTCTCAGAGAATTTAGGAGTTGCAATGCGCCTAGAATGAACTGTAAAGAGATAGTGGAGCTTGTGGAAAGCAGTGCTTGTGTTGCCAGAGGCTGGTGGAGTTGGGGAACTCCGGGCCCACCCAGGAAGGTTGGTTGGAAGCAATACTTAGGTGCTCAACAGATCTCATATAGCAAAAATTCTTTGTAAGAGATGAAAGCAGGTGAGGAAATCCAGTCAAACAACCCTCTCTTTCAGAAAGTCACAGATGAATTAAAGAGGATTAGTTCAGAAAACTGTGGATCATAGTGTATACAGGACCTCCACCTGCTTACACACCATAGTAAAGTTTGCACATCTCCACTGTAGAGTAATTTACAAATGTAAGTGCAAGCATATCATGATGAGCAGGTCAGAGACCTTTGGGGGACCCCACCATGCTTTAACAAAAGTGTTGTTGTGCAGCCGCCAAGTTATTTTTAATCAAGAAGTCCTGAGAAGAAAATAGATAGCCAGGTATCTCATTATTATAATGTGAATTACATTTAAATCCATTGCATTTTTGTCCCTGCCTGTGCCCCATCTCTTTATTACCCTCCACACTTATGATAAGAGAATGGGAGTGCAACAGATTAATGCCTCACAGTGGGAAGGGTAAAACCTTGTAGCCTTATTTACAGGTGGAAGCCTTGGGAACCCTACTCTGCGACAGCCTGCCGGGTGAGCTGTGAAAAAGTGGAAGAGTCTGGGAGTTTAGGAGCTTGGGAAATGGAGCTTCCAGGCTCTTAGCTCTCCATCAACATGCAGGTGTCCTGTTGAAGTGTTGGACAGGTGAACTGGCAGGAAACTAAGCAGGTTTCCAAGGAAAACCTGCCTCAGTTCCAGTGCAACTTTGCCAAAATTGAACCAATTTCATAAAGCAACTCAATTTTGATAAACCAGCATTCCCCAATAGAAAAAATATTCCCTCGGAGAATTTCCAACCATGCCAAATAGCAACAAAACTTCAGTGAGAAGTTTTAAGGCACGTTGTTTTGATGTTAGGATCATTCTGAACATTTCTTTCTTTCTTTCTTTTTGGGTAACATTATTGTGTTATACCTCCTCAATTGGTGGGAAAAGAAATGATCCAAAGTTGTGGCTAAATGAATCATTCCGATTCACTGGAAATGCAAGCCAACCATCCCTGTGTGGAAACATGAATTAATGTTTTCCCAGACATTGCTAAATTTGAGGAGGTTTCTTTTATGGCAGGATAAGATGGATTGCTACAATCTCAACTGTAGTTGGTTTCTGTAAGTAATTAACTTCTTGATGGCCCATATCACTACACATAACAGGCCTGATTCTGCTCTCAGTTACACCAGAGTAATCCCATTGAAGACAGAATAATGTGATGGAGTAAGGTCAGGTTTTGGGGATGATAAAAATGCCCACTAATTGTATACTTATGTTGATGATTGAGCATCTATCCTCCCTATGCCTCTTTTCTTATTTGTTTTATCATTTGGAATTTGTTGGGCTTATCTATTATAGCTTTGAAGCACCAGTTTTATAACTCACTACTGGTGGTGGAAAAGTATTAAATGACTTCATATTATGCTCTTGTTCATTTATATAGGTTTTGTTTAGTAGAACTATTTGAAAATTTCAATTTCCTTTCAATTATTATTTTGTTGGAAAAAAATTTGTTTCATTGGTAAAATATTTTACAAATTATTGACCCATGATAGCGCTAGTGCTTATATAATATGGCTACAATATATATGCCTTTTCCGTGCATATGTCATAACAGGACAATACCCAAGTTGCTAACTTCATGTGCTTTAATGAATCTCTCACAGCTCTCAGTGCACTTAAGAAGGATTTTTGTAATTGTTTGGGATTTTCAGTCCTCCTATCCCCCTTTTTTTTGAGGGGGGGCAGCATAATATGCTAGATCGGATGAGAAGACTATGAACTGAGCAAAACAACAGCAACAAAGATAACCTAATGGTAAAAGAACACTAAGAGATATCTCCCTGACTCACAGCTAGGAGCAAGAGTCTCGCAACACCTCACAGCCTGATCAAGGTGTAAGACTGAGAAAAGGAAAGCGGGTAGACTTGAAACAGTCATCATTTTAAGGATTACAGGTGGTTCACTGTCTTCTGCATTCACCAAAGATTATGAAAGGAACTGGGCAGGACAGAGGCACTCCCACTTTGATCCCATAATTGTACCTCCT
This sequence comes from Mesoclemmys tuberculata, assembly GCA_007922155.1. Taxonomy (NCBI): domain Eukaryota; kingdom Metazoa; phylum Chordata; order Testudines; family Chelidae; genus Mesoclemmys; species Mesoclemmys tuberculata. The sequence continues at coordinate 28,478,802 of ML675616.1, forward strand.
TGCCCTGGTAAGAAGCCTGACTAGTGTACGTTCATTAATGGCTCGTCACTCTCTCAGTCTGGAATGGACACACACACCTTTGTAACCTGAGGTAAGATTTCCCAAGCACTTCAACCAAAAACACACTGTTTTAGGTAAAATAAAAAAAGATGTATTAGCTACAGAAATATAGATTTTAAGTTATTATAAGTAGCAGGAATAGAGATCAAAGTTGGCTACTTAAGAAACAAAATTAAATTTGCAGTCTACATTCTACAAACTAAGTAGGATTTGAATCAAGCAGTGTCTCACCCTGATACATGGTACAAATAGGTTACAGAGCCTCAATACACAGACTGGACTCCCTGTTCCAACCTTGGACCAGCCTTCCTCAGTTCAAAGTCTTTGTCTTCCAGATGTCCATCCAGGGATTGAGATAGCCAGGGGGAAAGAGCCCAAGTGACGACATTACTTCTCCTCTTTTATACTTTCTTCTATCTTCCTGGAAAGATTCTTGCTGTACATGGGGTTTAGCCAGCTCCCATTAGGCAGGCAGTCTCTAGGATGGCTGTTGGAGAGTGGATTCCCTTTAATGGCTATCACCACTCTCTGTCTGGTCCTTTATTGCAATCGAAAGGTTAGCTGTGGGCCTCTCCCAATCTCACAACATATTTAAGTAACACATATAGCAATGCTTCTTAACTTTACATATAATGATAGCACATACAATCCAACAAGATACTATTGTTCGATAGATCACGACTTACAGAGTGATACCTCGCAAGGCATACTTTGTACAAAACATAGCATAATAGTATCAGAGTGGGGAATATAGGAATTTCAGGATGCAACTTTGCAGTACATAGTGTCACACACTGAACGAAGCTCCCAGAAGGATCTGTTTCTAAGAGACATTGGCCAATTTATTGCAACTACAAAATTACAAGCGTGGGAGAGGTGAACATCTCTCCCTTTTGTCTTTGTTTTAGAGCTAGATTCAGATCTCTAGATTCCAATCATAGTATTTTCCTGTGCACACATTATTATTAGTTGAGCTGATCAATTTTTTTTTGTCAAATCACAAAATATTTAGAAAATCTCATCTCTAGTTACTAGCACCTAGAGGTCTGGGGCAGCCACAAGTTAATTCTCTCTGGAGTAAAGGGGAACAGAATTCTAACTCTCATAGTCGCAAGTTGCTCTTGATCTCCTGCTTGCTCAGTGCACTGCATGCTGATTCTAGTTTAGGTTTTATGGTAAAGCCACAATTCAGCCCACTGTGAGTGTCATAATCTAGCTCCTGGGGTCTACAATACAGATCTTTGCCTTAATCATGAAAACCATGCCATTGTCCTCCGTGGACCTATTCACTTGAATGGGGATTGAAACCCCATCCACCAAAACATATAAGCATGTGCTTAGTTTAAAGCATATGAGAAGTTCCACTCACAAGAAAGGGATCTCTTGGGCCCTTAAAATTAAGCAGCTGCTGAAGTGATTTGCTGGAGCAGAGCCTCAGTTCTACAACTGGCTATCAAATTGGGGGGGGGGCGGGGGGGAGAAAAATTTTAAAACGGAATTTTCATGAACTTCTTCCCTTTTCCAACAGCCTCTGTTCATCCTGTCATGTATGCAGCTGATGGCCAAAGAACTTTTACTAGTGAATTTTAACCAGCATTTAGTATGATCAAGTCAACTTGCAGTATGTTCGACACATCTTTGGACCTCATCCTGAAAGCCTTCCATGGATAAAATCTTGACCCCATTGAAGTCAGTGGCAAAGTTCCCATTAACTTCAATAGGACCAGTATTTCACTCTGTATAAGGAAATCTCATTGGCTTCATTTAGAGATCAGTGTGCAGATGCACTGTAGGATTGGGCCCAGAAACTGGGATGTAAACAAACTGTAGCTAATGTAATCATCCCCTCCCGCACTGCATAACAATATAAATCAGGGTCTTCTGAGTCAAATCAGTCATATAGTCTCTTTACACACTCAGATAGATGAAGATGAAGTCTAATAGTGCACTGAGGTCTTGCAGTTTAACATAATTTACGGCATAGAAGGAGATCCAGTCATACTATGTTAATTATAAAATCCTTAAACCCCAAAATGCTTAAATCAAAATCATTTCAAAGTGGTGTGAAAGATATTAAACACCTCTGAGAAGGAAAAATGCTGTAGGCAGTTTTCTTAATAAGTCTAGTTTGGTTAATTATTGCCGGAAGCATTTTTGAACTAATTATTTACTCCCAAAGGGGACTCCCCTTTTTTGGCATAAAAATCCCAAATATTGATTTTCTGTAACTGACAGGCTGTGGTTCTACACAGACCACACAGAGCTGAAGGTTAAGCCATTTAGAGAAAGCGACAGCCAGGCCCTACAGAGTATCACACAATGTGTCAATGTAAAGAGAGACCCAGACCCAGACCCTGAAACTCTGCACTTTCAGGGAAAAGCATTATTTGTCTCTGTCATCTGACATTTATGGTTCATGTAATGTCTTAAATAGCCTGTGAAAATTAACTGTGTTTAATAGTGGCACATTTCCCATGTCAAGGACCACTTTCCTGTTCAACTGAGGACTGGGAGTATTTGAAGTACTTTTTAAATAGCATCTATATTATATAGAGAGTAATACAAATTGTACAACTTTGTCATTATGTTTGAAGTGTTGATATTCTTACAACCTGTTATAAATGGACTCTTTAATTTTCTACACAACTTGCTGCTCTGTTTTTTAAAAAACATTTTCAGTATATGCACATATGCTGTGTGTGTGTGTGTCACCATTTCTGGTATGTGCATATCTATGTGAATAAATGTATTCATACACACACAAACACATAGGGTTCCTGTCTATATGCATGACATATACACATACGAACAATCCCATACACATATATACAAAAGGTGAAATTCTGGTCTCAGTGAGGTCAATGGCAAGACAGCACCCCAAAGTGATTAAAGAGAATTCTTAACTGCATTGAATAATATGAAGGTTTTTAATGGTATTAGTTTGGAATGGCTGTATTAATTACTAGTGACAAGGCCCCAAAGATATGCATCTTGAACTTTGTATTACGTCATACCATATATAGTTGTGTATATGGATGCCTGCCAGGTTAAGGCCTTTGGTGCTAGTACAATATAAGAGATAAACAATAATGTAGGCCCCTTTAATTGATTAGTCTCGCTGTTACTGCTAGCCCAGCTCATTTAAACTTTAAAAAACCTTCCTGGTTCTGAGTCCTACATTATTTCCTGCTCTTTACTTCTATCCTGTTTGCCCTCCTGTTGCGTAGTCTGTTCTTATGGGGTGTATGTCACAGCAGGGCAGGGTTGCTGCTATTCAATCTCATCCATTTTAATCACTTTAAACTCTGCTTGTTCCTCTATTATTTCTCTCCACATTTTATTCCTCCTTCTTTATCCGCACTTTCCTTTTCTCCCTCCTTTACATTTATTCATTTATTCAGTCTATCTCAAACTGATTTGTCCCTTCTCTCTCCCCATAGCACACCATCCCACATTCCCACTCACTTTGTATATGTTTGCACTCTCTCCCTTGCCTGGACACTGTCTCTTGTCATCTTACTTATTCATTCATTCTCTAGGTCACCCACATTTTGTCAGTCCAGGTAACCACCCATGCAGCCAGCTACTCACACACTCAATCACCAAGTCATACAAATTGGACAGGTTGGGCTGGCTTCAAATGAGGAAGAAAATTGTGTGTCATTCCCCATCAGCTGAGTTATATAATGCTCCTTTTTCATAAGAGAAAACAAATGTTGAATATATGTTACATATAATAAATATTATAAATATATCAAATATAGATATATATAATAAAACATATACTATAAATAAATATAAACATATTTTAAATATAGCACTTAGATATAGAATGAGGAGCATGATAAAAATGTCCACACATAAACAAACCAAAGTAAATAAATAATCCATCATATATTTTCACTACTAAGTATGTTTAATCTGAAATGTCACATTGTGACAAATTTCAGAGGATATCTTTTTTAAAAGAATAATTACTCCATTAATTATTATTCTCTTTTCTTCTGCTTTGTGAAGTTGTTCAATTAGTTGTTTTTCGCTTCATGTAAGAGTGAAATCTATTAAGGCAATTCATATCTCAAGTTATTAAGTACACTAATCGCATATTTTCCCCCAGAAATTTCTGACTTTCATTGTAGTCTCTACAGTACAGTAGAACCTCAGAGTTATGAACACCTCGGGAATGGAGGTTGTTTGTAACTCTGAAATGTTCATAACTCTGAACAAAATATTACGTATGTTCTTTCAACAGTTTATAGCTGAATATTGACTTAATACAGACTTAATGCTGTTTTAACCATCTTAATTTAGATGAAACAAGCACAGAAACAGTTTCCTTACCTTTTCAAAGCTTGTTTTTAAACATTCCCTTTATGTTTTTAGTAGCTTTGTTTAACACGGTACTGTACTGTTTTATCTTCTTTTTTTTGGTCTCTGCTGCTGCCTGATTTCCTACTTCCTATTCCAAATGAGGTGTGTGGTTGACTGATCAGTTTGTAACTCTGGTGTTCAAAATTCTGAGGTTCTACTGTAATTGAATCACTAGCTTTCTTTGATTTGGAAAGGCCAGTTGAATTTTAGAAGCTCCTGAATCAGAACATCAATTCTGAGCTTCTTCCTACCCCTCCAAAACTGGGGACATTCATATCCAGTCCCAAAGTTTAAGTTTTGGGCACATCTCAGCCTTGCAAAATAGTGATGAAAACATGGCAGCTCAATCACAAATTCTTACATAGCGTAGTAAGCAGTGGTAATGAAAGAACTAATTATATTTTACTCACCATTCCTTGTCTGCGTGTTCAAGTGTAATTTTATGTGGCTCTCTTATCTATAAAATGGGCTGAACTTGAACAGCAAATCTGAAGGTCCACTTTGGGGAACTTTGGATTTGGATCTAATTCCAAGTCTGAACTTTGCAACCTGAGTCCATCTTTACCTACATTCCTGTACACAAAGACTACAGTGTCTTAGAAAATGTTGCAAAATCAAAAGTTGAGCCTCTTTAGTGATACACACTAGTGTCTTTCGAATTTGCTTCACTGCTTTTTGAAGACTAAATTAAAAACAATAAAATGGCTGTTAAGCATCTCTTACACGTTTACTGGCTTGTGGAGAATCTACAGTGTTTTTAGAGGACCATTGGTGCCATGACAAAATAAACCTTCAAGTCTCTGATTTGCTCTCTAAATAGTATGAATTTCCTTTTAAGCTGTTTTAATTCAATGAAAGTTCGGGTTTTTAAAAGCTATTCAAGCCTGTTGATTGCCATTCTTTTTCAATAAGGTGCCCACTGTATTCACTTACAATACCAGGATTAAGGATTCGACACACTCTATTATTAAGTGGTCATATAATTGCAAAGAGATTATTCTCATACAAAGGATTATTCGTATAGCACTGGAGTAAAGGTGTTTTATACGGGTCTCAGTTAATAAAAACACTTCAAGTAGCCTTTGACCCTGAGCAAAAAATTGACCCATCAAGATCTCATGTTGAGTTGTATCTATTTTATAAATACTTCTTTTTAAAGTTACCCATTACAGCATTTGCTTTATAACCCAGCTGTCAAGAGTTTTGGTAAAGTATTCAAGTTATCAGATGTTTGTATTTTCTACCACAGTAAATTCAAAGAGGATTATTTGGATGTTTAGCAACGGTTCAATGATCTTACTACATATATATTCACACTAAAAGTCTAGTTATTCCATTTTATATAGTATAAAATGAAGGAAGCAAGTGTTGCTTCCTGAGCTCTGGCTGCTCATTTTGGGAAATCCACTGAAGGAAAACCAAACAATTGTTTGTTAGAAATTCAGCAGTACATGAAGAGCGACTGGAAGAGAGCTAATCCGTGTGCAAATAGGCAATTTACCAATGAAGTCAGCCACATAGTTTGTCTCTGTTGGATTGCAATAAACACTGATATTTGGAATTGTAAAAGGAAGTTAAAAAAGAAAAAGTTAACTGATGTGTGATAGAAATTGCCATTGAAAGAAAGTGTTTAGAAACATTGCATAATGTGCAAAGGGTTTTGTTCTTTAATCTGACCTTGATTTGTGGAGTGGTCAAGCAAAACAGCTTTAATTTAGACTCAAGAGTGACAAAATTGTCATGAACAACAACAAACAAAGCATTAGTAGCAACCATTATTCAGCAAATAATTTTGCAATAACAAATTAAATTGAGGAAATCATGAGCTGGCCATGGACAATTTGCAAGCAGAAAAAGATGCGAAGTTTGTTGAATAAATTATCTATCACAATTAATCACAAAGCTCGAGATGAGAGTATATGAGGGCATAATTTTTTTACAACAGTCTTATTTTCCCTATTTCACTATCTCCAGCGGCCCCCAAACAGTCTTGACCTCTAATATGGATGTTTTCTCCCTGTTTACAAATTAAAAAATATGAAAGTCTCCTCAGAGGCCATTCCCCCATGCCCCCCTCCCCATTGGTTAAAAAGTTTCTTCTCTTCCAAGTATTCCAAATGGTTAGATTCATTAAAAAAGGATGAATTGTTTGAAAATGTCATGTATTCTCGAAGTTGCATTTCTTTGGGATAAGCAATGTGCTGGAGCGTCACTATAAGACTTCAAGTCAAAGCCACATGAAAGCCAAACCAATTATTCAATTATTCAATTTAGTCGATTTAGTTATTCAAACAAATAATCTAAAGAACTCCTGGCTGTGTTTCTTCACTCTTTCTGGTTCAGACTTTATTTTATTAGATCCTTCAGTTTTGCCACTGTTCTTAGAACAATAATATCCTTTTAAGGAAGTAAATAGATTATCTTTTATTTGATGATACTTTCAAGAACGACTGTAAACTTCTGACTCTCATAAGACCCACTTTTTTTTAAAGCCAGGAATTTGTTTTCTGAAGTGTCCAATACAAACAAAACTTTGAGACTAATGATGTCTTCTTCCAATAAAGGGTGGGGGAAGTAGTGGTACATCAACTCTATAAGTCAATTTTCTTAAGTCATGCATTTTCCAATCTCTTTTTCAATCTTATCTTGGGGCACAAAAGTAGTTTCTAATCATGTACTAAGCCAAGAAGCACGGAGTTTCTCGCTCTTGATTTGCCTGCATGATGCAAGATGGAAGGTGCTTGCTATGGGCCAGCTCTGTCACTTTTATTCACATTCATCAGTCCTCTGCTCAGTCCCATTTAAACAACTGAGGCTACTTGCAGAGGAAGACATTATTCGGTTAGTGAGTGTGTGGTCATATTTCCTCCAATAGCTTTGCCCTTTAAACCTGTTTCCTCAAAATCTGCATGGTATAGCAAAATTCTTCCAAACAGAGCTAACTTTAGTGTAAAGTGGTTCTAAAATGATAACCTTTGTTAAATAAAATCAGTTTGAAATTCTAGATACTATCAGGATACTAGAATTATGTTTAACCAGTACCTATCAGTCAGAAGGTTAACAGTGAAAGAGCCAAGCCTAAAGTCCAGAGAAAACTCTACGCATTCCTTTCCACTGAATTAGGACTATGCCTCTGCTTATGTAAGGATTAGACCCTTTACTGAGCCCATACAAAGATCTTTGAGGCAGGGTCTTTTATTGGGAGGATCACAGAGAAATCTTTGTTTTTACTCAAGTAGTCATGCCATTAGGGCCTTTTATTGACTAGTTCTTTATTCAGCTTTAATCCTGAACCAAAAGCTTATGTCTGAACACCCCCAACAATCAGCCCCTATCCTTATTGGGGCTGAGTGAACACCCCAGAGTTGACTACATCCAAACTTTGGGGAAATTCAGATCCTATTGTATTATGTGTAGTTCTGATATGGCCCAAATCACTGTAGTATGTGAGTGCTTTACAGTAGTACATTGGGTGATGAATTATATCTGTCATGAGTTTCTTGCTCTTTCACCCTCTCCCCATTGGAAGAATTATGTGCAGGGTGTGTGTGTTTTGTTTTGGTATTATATTATATTATATTAATAACACATGTTGCTATGTGCTTGTGTTAGAAAGATTGCACTTTGCAGTTGGAATGGAAGGTGGTGAAGTTTCTGATGATCCTTCATCCCTGGAGAGTCCATTCCACAGTCTTGGACCAGTCCCCCAGAAAAACTCTGTCTTCAGCACAGATGAATTTACTGAACATTGACAATAAGAACCAAGACCCTGAACTTGATTCAGTATTCCATGGGAAGCCAGCATAGGGTGTGAGGACAACTTTGGTGGTTTCAGTGTAGTCCATGTGGCTCAGGAGACGAGCTGCAGTGTTCTATACTAGGTGGCATTCCTGAGTGCTGAAGACTTCATGTCCGAGTATATCACATTATTGTAATCCAGCTAAAAAGTGATGAAGGCATAAATAACTGAGACCAGGTCATCCTCTGTCAGAATGGAACAGAGTCTCCTAGAAAGCCAGAGATTGTAGAAAATGTTCTATGTGGATGCTGCCATGTGAAAACTCAGCATAAATGAGGAATCCAAGATTACTCTTAACTACAGACTTAATTGCCCAGTTCTGGGTTTTTACTTTTTGCAAAAGGACACTGCACTAAGTTTGCATTCCTCTGTACACTAATATTACCTTTGTCTTGTCTGGGATCAGCTTCAACAAACTGTTCTTAATCGAAGTGGTGAATGATAAGCAGAGCTGTGTACCATCTGCATATTACTGGCACTTGGGTATGACCAGTTCACACAGCAGGTGCAGGTAAATGTTGAAAAGGACCAGGGAGGGAATTGATCACTGTGGGACTCCACAAGTGAGGGGTTCGCGGCAGAGATGCAGGAACATATCTGAAACTCTCTTTTGCTATCAGGTCCCCTTTCTACAGTTATTAGCGTTATTTTTTACAGAACATAGAGAAAGACACAGTCCTTGCCCCAAAGAATTTATGTTTTAAATTCGACACACTGTACCATTCAGGAGCTTACACCAGATGACAACATGAGGTCATTGTGAAAGCAGCTGAATGCCCTCTGTTTCTCAGACCTGCTTGCTTTCAAATGGCATCAAACATTCCATAAAGCTGGTCCTTGAACTCTTGCTGCCCAGACTGTAAGTGCTATTATTTTGGAATCACCACAGATGGTTTCAGTCATGCAGATGGCAGGACATTTTCCAAAGGAAAATTCAGGATGCTCCTCATCCTGCTGATTCTTTGAACTAATTCTCTAAACTCTAAAATACTTTCTCTTTCCTCTGTAACAATATAATCCCCATTAATTACTACCAGGAGTTTACAAATTTGTGATTTATTCCTCCTGTCTGAGTTATTTCTACTTTGACTGAGTTTGTTTTGTTCCTGTTTCTCCACTGTGTTGCTGCTGAAAGTTAGGCTAACATTTCCACTCTCTAAGCAGTGGTTTCCCACTGATAGACATCCTTAGCCATCCTCACATCTTTGGGAAGATGAAAGGAGTAACATTCCCACTCCTAAAGGGACCTGATCCTGAATTCCCACAGCTACCTTTAGTCAAGTTTTGACTTGACAAGGGATAGTTTTGGGTGCACAAAGAATTGCAGGATTTGGGGATCATGAAAACCAGGCTCCAGAAAGGAAACCTTTGGAAATCAGGTTCTATTGAAAAAGCATTTGAAAGAAAAAATATTTATGTATGTTATTTGAAATATAACAAAAGAAAAAGGGGACAAGTACAATTGAGCTATGCATTCATAATCATGTGCAAACACATGCACAGACCAGAATATTTGCTAACAAACAGTCCTTTGCATTGTGTACTCACTGGCAAAGGGTATATATGTGTAATCCGCTTTATAAAGCAGGACAGGGACAAATTCTCAAATTCAAATTCTAAGCTATGCCTGCAACCCATTGCAAAACCAGATAATTGAATGTTCAAAAATGCTTTCTTGCATACACATAAAGCTGGATTGCCAGGTGCTCCAGCACAATGCGTAGTGCACCTGAGGAAGGGGAGTTGCTCAGGGTGGTTTTACATCAATGTTTCATGGCTCCATCCTGAGAGCTAAAGTGGCCCAAACTGACACCTGGCACAAGTTAGAGCTGCTTCAGAGATGCTCTAATGTACAAAGACAAACAGTGATTCCCAACTAGCTGCTCCAGCAGCCATGGTCACTGGATGGCAGTGCAATCTACCCTTTTTCAAGCTCCCTATAAGAGGTAAGTCTTTGGTAGTGCCTTAAGTCCATTTTCACAGTGATAGCAATGAAAAAAATACTTCCCAGGGACTGAGGAACTGGTTGCATATGGCCAACTGAACAGCCAAAAGGGTCTGGAACATATAATCTTTGGGAATGTCACCCAGACACAATTTTGTAATGACCCAAACCATTAGCACTGCCTCAAACCTTTCACTAAGCCTGATAAAATCTTAATTATTATTAAGACAACCTGACTGATTTAAAGTTATACAGACATTACAGCATAGATATCAAACTGAGGCCCGCGGGCCAAATCTGGCCCGCAGTGTAATTATATTTGGCCCGCGAGAAAATACCAAATGTCTACTAGAGCTGGCCCACCGGTAGACAGCGCATGCACCGCTAATACTACAAATCTCAGAATGCTCTGCTGGTGAGTTGGCGCTTCAATCAGGACCCACAAGTGCCCCCTCCTCTGTTGACATTCATTAGCGACCTCATGCTACCAGTCACATCAGGCCACCCCTCCCAAAAATGGCCAAACGAAAGATGGAAAACAGAAGCTTTCTAGAAAAGTGGGAAGCAGAATATCTGTTCACAAATGTAAAGGACAGACCTGTTTGTCTTGTGTGCAGAGCCAACGTAGCTGTAACCAAAGAATATAACATAAGAAGGCACTATGAAACGAAACACCACGACAAGTACAAGGACCTGGACATAGCCCAAAAGCACCAGAAAGTAGAGGAGATGAAAAGTTTGGTTTCACGACAGACTATGTTCACAAAAGCCATATCACAAAGTGAGGCTGCTGGAAAGGCTAGTTTTATTGTGGCAGCAGACATTGCAAAATCAGCCCGGCCCTTTAATGAGGGAGAGTTTGTCAAAAAGTGCGTGATCAAAGTTTGCGACGTCGTGTGCCCAGATAAAAGGCAAGCATTTTTAAATGTGAGCCTTGGCAGAAACACAGTAGCTGATCATGTATGTGATCTTGCGACAAATCTACATGAACAGCTGATGGAAAAGGGAAAAGATTTCATTGCATTCTCCCTTGCTGTGGATGAGAGCAGCGACACATCTGATACTGCCAGCTGTCAGTCTTCATCTGTGGAGTGGACTCAAATCTGTGCGTTACAGAGGAACTTTTGGGATTAAAATCAATGCATGGCACAACCACAGCAAAAGAAATCTTTGAAGAGGTTTCCAAATGTGTAACTCAAATGAGGCTACCTTGGGATAAACTTGTGGGACTAACGACAGATGGTGTGCCCGCGATGTGCGGTCAAAAGAGTGGATTGGTGGCCAGGATTTGGGAGAAAATGCGGGGGGAGAACTGTGCAGGTGAGCTAACTGTTTATCACTGCATCATACATCAGGAATCGTTGTGTGGCAAAGCCCTGAAGATGGAACATGTTATGAGCACCATAACACGAGTAGTTAACTTTATAAGAGCTAAAGGTTTGAATCACCGCCAGTTCAAGTCTTTTCTGGCGGAGTGTTGTTCGGAATACGCAGACATGCCATATCACACAGAGGTGAGATGGTTAAGCAGAGGAAAAGTACTGAATAGATGTTTCGAGGTGCGTGAGGAAATTTGTCAGTTTCTAGAAAGCAAAGGGAAAGACACAGCAGAGCTCCGGGATAAAGAGTTTCTGTCTGAGCTGGCATTTCTCTGTGACATCACGAGCCATCTCGATATGCTGAACCTGCAATTTCAGGGGCGGGGCCGTGTCATCAAAGACATGTATGCTGTTGTGAGGGCTTTTAAAATGAAATTGTACCTGTGGAAGACTCAGATGCTGCAAGGAAACCTGGGCCATTTTCCTTGCTGCCAAACCATAAAAATGCAGATTTCTACCGCCGTGTTCCCAAGTGCACAGTTTGCTGAAAAACTCAGTGTACTCAGCGCCGAGTTTACCCGGCGATTTGCTGACTTTGATGCCCAGAAATGTAGGTTTGAACTGCTTAGTAATCCGTTTGCAGTTGACATGGAAAGCGCACCAACTAACCTCCAAATGGAGCTGATTGAACTCCAGTGTAGTGACACGCTGAAATCAAAGTATGACGTTGTGGGCGCTGCACAGTTTCCACGTTACATCCCTGACACAATGCCCCAGCTCCGTACCCAAGCTGCTCAAATGCTCTCTATGTTCGGCAGCACATATCTGTGTGAGCAACTATTCTCCTTGATGAAGATGAACAAAACATCACACAGGAGTCGTCTCACTGATGAACACCTTCACTCAATCCTGAGGATTTCCTCAGCTCAAAGCCTGACCCCAAACATTGATGAACTAGCATCCAAGAAGAGATGCCAGGTATCTGGCTTGGACCAGTGTGCATCAGAGTAGATCAGAGTGTAGCAAACTGAGCTTGAATGAATGTTTTCTTTATGCACTTTTCCTTGCTACTCCAAGGCATGGACTTGAATGGTTGGATTTTCATTGAAGGAAATTATTATTATTATTGTTAGCCTGTGAAAAAAAGGTTACCATTGAAATTTAACTCAGAAGGCTACAAATAGAGAAAGAGGCATAAGATTTTTTTTAAATTTTATTTAAGAAATGAATGCCACAGATGTGTCTTTTATTTGACATTTGATTTCACATGTGTTAACATGTCACATGTATTAAGCTTTGCTTGTTCCAGATTCAATGTTTAAGCAAAACTTAAGTTTGTTTCCATACGAAAAGGTTCATCGTTATATTTGATGAGAAGGAAAAACTTCCTCAACTGTAGACATTTTTTCAATAAATATCAAGCTTGGCCCGCGACTTTGTCCAAGTTTTTAATTTTGGCCCACTGTGTATTTGAGTTTGACATCCCTGCATTACAGTATACACATTCTGTAGTATATGATTACCATAAAAGTGTACTTTATACATAATAAAACTTCTTTATTAGAATTATGCGAGAAGCATATAACTAATGTCCTCTGCAAATAATTAAAATATATGTGCCAAACAATATATTAATGATTCATTATCTTATCCCAGAATAATTTGAGCATAGATTTTTAAATGTTTTCCCCCTAGATTAACTTTGTGTAGGACATGTGAAGTATTTCACAACACAGCCACATTTTATACAGTACACTATTCATACTGATTTGTTTACAAATATATAATCACGAACTCTTGATGGATATGAATCATGGCAAGATCTATAAACATAATATGAAGATACAGGGATAGATATTCTTTGACTGCACAGGCCCAGCTCTGTTTAATATTAATTTTTACGTAGAGTTTTGTTTACCTGGAATTATTGCAAAATGTGGAGCAGTACTGGTTTTACACACTCTTTATATTGCAAACTTACCTTATCATGGAATCCATTTTTACCAACTTCTATGGGTCTTTTTTGGTTCAAATAAAAATATCTCCATTCTTTTCTCAACCAAAAGATTTCCATTGAATATAGTGTCTCGCACCATCAAAATACCATTGGTTTTGGTCCAAACGCAAGTTCTTTTTCCATTGATGCCTTCTCCTGCCCCATTCCTGGGGCAAAATGCCTGCTTTGAGCTTTTTACCTTAGGTTGATAGGTGAGATACCAGAAGATACTGGAAACAGTACTTCCCCCATTGACTAATTTTACCTGTTGTAACAAGGCGCTGTGGCCTACCTCCGAGCCTGGGCCCAAAGAAGGGTTGCTCTGCCCCTGCTGGACAGAACCAGGCCATGCAGGCTGAGCCACCTGGAAGCAGAGGGGTGGAGCCAGGGCCAGGGAGGGAAGTATAAAAGACAGGCGCAGACACTCAGTCTGGGAGAAGCTGTTACTGGAGGCAGAAGTGTTTCCTGGGAGCAGCAGTGTAGGCTTGATCTGGGCCCTGAGACTGTTTTACGCAGGCACCCTGCTGACTGGAGCCCGTGGGACCTGCCTGTCCTGAATCCCTGGAGGGGGCTGCATGACCTAGGTTAATGGGTAGGGCCTCCAGGACCCAGTGACTGGAGGGGGCCACCTGATCCTCGTGACTGGAGTGGGCTGCTGGGCCCGAGTGATGGGCTGGGCCTCCCAGACCTCAATAGCTGGGTGCAGCTGCCCAAGCCTGCTGGATGGGAGAAACTGGTGGAGGCTGGCCATGACCTGGAGGAGCTGCCCGGTGTGGAGAACCCACCAGTGTGGCAGACTGGAGGAATCCCTGGGCCCCTGTGACCTGGAGGAGCTACCTTTGGCAGATGACCCTCAGGAGTTCCCAGACCTGCTGCTGGATGACCGAGAGGCATTTGCTGGGTGCCTGCTCACTGCCTCCCCCTGTGACCCAGAGGGCTCAACTTGCAGGTACCCTGGGATTGGGTGGGAGGAAGTGCCCAGGGAAAGCCACAGACAGTGGCTGAGTCAGGAGCCAAACCCCAGTCAGCGTGTTGCGGCTGGAGCTCTACTGACACAGTGGCAACCCACTTTTGCAACTGATAGGGCCCTGGGCTAGGATGCAGTGGAGTCGGGTGGGCCTGTGTCACCCTCCCCGCTCCCCTTCCCTGACCACCCAGGGAGTGTTTGCTCTCCTCTGCACTCCTGACCACAGGATGCTGTGCTTATCAGCTCTGCTTAACTGTAAGGCTGGGAGCTATAGCAACTGCTTCACCCCCCCTGCCCTGTTTGAGGGCCGGGAGCACCAAACTGCTAACAGGCCCCGCTTGCGGCTGGGGGCTAAAGACTCTGTTCCTTGCCCTACTCAGTAAAGGGACTGGGGGCAATAGACTACTGGGCTACAGACCCATTACCAGCCCTGTCCTACGGGAGGACCAGGGGGCGACCGACTGCCAGAAGAGCCTGCCCCGCCTAGGGGCCGGGGCCAAAAACTGTTAACCAAGACATTTATTCCCCTCAACAAGGGTGCTGTGGTCTGCCTCGGAGCTTGGGACCGAGGAAGGGTCGCAAGACCTCTGGCTGGACTGTCACACCAGCCTACACTGTATTATAAAACTGGGAGAATCCTAGATAATATTATTTGAATATCTATTTAGTTCAAAAGTCAGTTTTGATTCATTTGTATTTGCAAATGCTTTACCTTTGCTTTCCATGACCATTTGCATGATTGAGTGCTACAGATAGGAATACTCACCTAAGGAGAGGGACATCAAAGGCGTCCAGTGGTTAGAGCACCAACCTCAGACTTGAGAGATATCCCCATACTGTCACAGACCTGCTGTGTGGTCTAGTCACTTAGGTCCAGGTTCTCAAAGGTACTTTGGTGTTGTGATGTGTTTTGATGCTTAGAAAAATCACAGGAAGACACTGTGATTCACAAAACCTTTGATAGGTACCTAGGCTATCTATACAATGAATGGGGAAAGACAGCTGCCTTAGAGTGTGATTCATAAAAGCCAGCAAGCTAGGTAGGGAGCCAAGGGAAGATGCTGTTGGGGCGGGAGGTACTAAGTCTCACTCCCACATGAAGATAGGTTGCTAAATCCAGGCTGCAGGAGGGCGCCTCTGTTTTCTGGAGATTCACTGCTAGGAATCTTCTTTGAAGTCAAGTGGCTAAGGCTTTTTTGGGGAAAAAAACCTAGGCAGGGGGATGACCTCTGTTATAACCTTTAGCCCAGTGGTTTGGTAATTACCTGTAATGTTGGAGATCACCAGTTGAAGTTCCCTCCCTCTACCTGATGGGAAGGTATTGGAAGAGGTATCTGTCACCTCTCAGATGAGTGCCCTAATCAGTGGGCTATAGGGATATGCTGATGTAGGGCTTCCTCAGTCTTCTGCATTGAAGCTGTTGCACTTTGGATGAATAATTAGACTGTCACTAGAGCAGGGGGACTGGACCGTGGCTCTCCCACATCCTCTGGAAGGGCTCTAACCATCAGGCAATAGGGTCATTCTCATGCCTGTGTGCTCTCTCTCTGGCCCAAATGACTCTTTAATTATTTACCCACAATGGAATAGCTTCAGCCAAAGAGACTGAGTTCACCTCCCTTAACATCAGAATATCCCATAGCCCAGAGGTTAGGACACTCACTTCAGCAGAAATTTTTTTTCTGTAGTGTTTAAAAAAAAAAAAAAAGCCGACTGAGTTTAGGGGAGTTTTGTGAATCACAGTGGAACTTAAAACTGGGATTTCGGTGACTAAACCCAGACATAAGCTCCCAAATCTAGACTTTTGGCACCTAAATACTTTTGTGAATCTAGGCCTTAGTTTCTCTGTTCCTCAGTTCTCCATCTTTAAAGTGGTATAATAGCATTTCCCTAACTCACAGAACTGAGATTGTGAAATGCTGAAATACTTCAGTAATGGGAGCTAGATAAATCCCACAGACACCCCTTGAATACTTACCAAAAGCAAATTTCAGAGAGTATATTTGATTACAATGTTCTAATTCATGGCTGTGTTGGCCCCTAATTCTGGGAAGAGAATGGTGTGTGTGGAAGGCCTCTGCAGAGCCCCATTGACTTACAATTCTCTTTGCAGGACCAGGGCCTTTGTTAGTTATCTAACTCATGTGGGATTCTTCTAATCCCTGGCCAGACAGCTTTGTTAATTAACTAGCAAAACGAATGATATTACAAAGCAATATGGAATTCAACATTTATGTTGAAATAATTGTGGGAATTAGTCAAATTGAAGCATAAATTTTTATTCCTACATCAATTATAATATCCTTAATCAGTAAATGGAGCGATCTGCAGACCAAGAAATATTGACTGAAGAAATTTGTAAATAATATTGCACAACAAATAAATTGGAGGCTTTTTTCCATTGCTAATTGGTGGTCAGAAAGAGAGGGGAAAATCCTTGAAAGTATTCTTTATTGGAAATTATTTTATACAGTATGTGCTGAACTCTATTGTATTCCAGCAACGTGTTACTTAATTCAATGCACTTATTTCTTCTTTCCAGACTCTGTAATCCACTACACATTTATTACTTTTTAAATGTGTCACAGATACAGCTGTCAGGTCTGATTCTCCTTTCCCTTGCTCTTCTAGTACACTGGGCTATCCCCATTCATTTCACTGCAGTGACTTTTGACTTACGCCAAAGTAAGTGAGGGGAAACTCTAGTGGGGAAAAAATAATTTTGTATTTCTTCTGTTGGAGTCAGTGAAGTATTGATAAAAACAATGTTCTCTGGACTTTCTTTAGACAATAAAATGTATATTTCTAAATGTACATTACTCATTCAGATTCTGTCATGTGGAATTTTGGATGAGTCCTAAGACTGAATCATCAACACTTCCTAAATATTATGAAGTTAAATTTATTCAAGATTTAGATGTCTTTCCAAATGCAACACTGTTTTTTCAATCAGATAGTCCATTTTGAATAAAAGGACTGTTCAGTTGTAACTGCATTACTATGTATTCATTTATTTTTAAGAAAATCAGTATCTATGCTATTTATCTGATCATGTCTACCATGTTTTTCATTTTGGCATTTCAGCACTGAAACAAATTACAAACCCTTTCTCCTCTAAAGCAAACAAAACAAAACATCAACCAAGAAGTCCCACCAATAGATTTGTTTCTCTCCCTGCTTTGAGGAACATGACTGATCTTTATAATCTTACTTTTTTCCATCCTTCACCTCCCCTTTCCTTCTCTTCAGCGGGTGAGTTCTGTGCATGAGAAATACAGCACTTCCCATACTTGCATTCTTGTAAAACATATTCCAGATCCCCTTAAAAGTGCCAGAATGGCATCCTGAAGGCTAACTGCAGGACTTGAGCACTGCTTCTTTCCCCTCTTTCTCTATTTTGCCTTTTCATTCATTGAGACTCATTCTGCTTTCTGGGGATAGGTGTTATTGTAGGAAATGAAAGGTATTGTAAGTGATTAATCTTATGATAAGAGCCCAATTCAGCAATGTACTTAAACATGTGGGAGTCCCATTGATCCAACCACCCTGCTGAATTGAGACCTTAGTCTTGAGTTCCGTGAAATTGAGGATTGAGCTGGTAAACTAGAGAGACTCACTGAGAGAGGAACATGAAGTTATGGGCAAGAGAGAGGAGGACCAGAGAAGGTTATCTGGAGAGAGGAAGCTCTATTTTTCAGAAGACAAACCATGAGCCATACCCAAAGGATCCTGGATACCCCCAGACAAATCTGGCTGTGGTGCAAATAATGCTCTGGAATGGTGAGGAAATGGAGGCAGGGAAATGAATATAAGATTTCTAATTTTTGCATAGATCTGTATATGTATCATGTGATTAAGTAAAGAGCAAAAGTGTGCAAAATGTCTGTGCTTTTATGTGTTTCACCTACAACATGCCCTGGATGAGTTAACATGTGTACCCAGAATACCCATATGGCTGGAGTTTTGGGAACAGATGTGCTTAGACTATGAGAGAGTCTGAGGGGTTGGTGCTGGTTCCAGGGGCTAGACAGAATTCAGGAGGGGATGCCAGACAAAAGCTCTGCAACCCAAGAGTGTATCTAAAGGTCTCAGGAGAGTTGTAGGGCCTGGACAGGCCCTAGAGGCTTAAAACTCATGTCATCTAGTGGTTGGATGTCCTCACAGCACTACGATGAGTGGCCAAGAGGACATGCATGACAGGAGCCATGACTGGAACTGTGACACTAGCACAATGGGGTACTGCTATAATATAGTGATCCTAATAATAGTGCCAATGGAAAGGCATACCTAGACAGCCAAAGGCATAAGAAATTTCCTCATTTTCTATATTATCAGAAAAATTACTTGTTGTTAGCACTCTTGTGCACACAACAGGAGGAACTGGAGCTCTATTAGCCTCCTGTCTTCATTCTATAAAGTTTTTGGCTTGCTACTCAAAAATCAACTCACAGTAAAGCTGGACTCCAACCAACTACAGAAAAGGCAGACTTTTAATCAGGCTTCCCCACAATGGAACACATCCATTTGATAAATGAACTAATTAGGCAGATGAATAACTACAGCCTACCACTGTGAATGACATTTATCAACTATGAAAAAGCTTCAAATCCTTATTAAAAGTTCTATAAACCTAGAGAATATGGGGAGAAATACATGTTCAGTTCATGAGACAAATGTATGTAAATGAAATTGAACAACAGATTTGTGGTCAGCATAATGTAGGCTGAGCATGTGTAAAGATAAGGGAGAGGGGAAAAATGAAAAAGGCGATTACATTTAAGAATTTTTCTTAACATCAGCCAGTTCACAGATAACAGAAAGTGGCAGTGGCTCCTCCAGTCTTCCAATACATTGTGGTGTGATAACATAAACCTGTATTTCCCATCTTTCCCTGGCTTACACAAATCTGTTTGTTCTCCCTGGCTTTACAGGCTGTGTGCTGCAGAATGGATGAAGGAAAAGGACTCAACATCAGTAGATAGGGAATATGCAAGCATGGATGTACATTTGCAGCTTCCTTTAGATGGTATCTATATGGGCCTGACCTGATTTTTTTAGAAGCCAATGGAAGTCTTTGCTTTCAGTGGGAATTAGACTAGACTTTAATGCTCTGATCCTACAATGAACTCTGCATAGGTGAAGGGATGTGAAGCTCATGACAAGACTGGTGTCTTAATCAACAGATTAAATTATTTTCCTGTAAAGTACAATCTTGCTGTTACAGAAACCTTGAAAATGTGGGTGTTTTAAAATTATCCCACACCAATCAATGATGCAACGTGAAGGTGATAGCCACAATGGAAAGTAAAATATTATAAGAAAAATGAAGATTATGTTCATGTGCCACAGCAAGGAAAAGAAAAATCATTATAGCTGGAGACATTAATGAATATACAGAAAAATGTGGTGTACCTTTAGACATGATAGTTAAGTCAGGGAGAAACAATCAATCAGGTAACTGTACTCATACAGGGAGATAAGGGTTTGTTACTGGATTTGAAAAATGGAATTAATTTGTATCGCTGTAAACCCATGCTGTATATTAATCATGGCTGCATAATCCTGTAGATGCTAAAGGAACCCCAGGTCTTTTTTTCCCCTTTAACGGTAACATTGTTGCTCTTTCTAGCATTAATCCACATAACTCAACAAATTGCTGTAAAAATGAGTCATCTGGCTTTAGGAGAAAAACAGTGGTTCTGTGTTCCTGGAAGTATTTCTCTCTTCTGTTGATTGGGTTGTGACCTGCTAACAAGTTATCAGTCAACTGCAGGAACACATGGAGTGAAAGCTTCCATACGCAGACAACTCTGTGCAGAGCCAATTGGAGAATTTCCATCAAAATGTAATTCTGACCAAAAAAGGGGGTAAAAAAAAAATCACAAAAATATTCACATTATTTCCCCTTGCTTTCCAACCAGTTGTAAAGATTTCTGCAAAAAACAGCTCCAGACATTATTAATCTCTATTTATCCTATGCTCATCCTAGGCAAGGAAATAGTTTTATATTTGGGGAACGATGCAAAAGAGAGAGTATAGTGAAATATTTCAAATACCCTTCTGTGTCTTTCTAAGGCAAGAGGTCTAAAGTCATGTTCCTAAGGGTGACCATGGAAGTGTGTGGATTTGGGTGGGAACTGTAATGAAGAGAGACACTAAAAAGAAAACAAAAAATGTCTTTGTTCTGTGCCACATTCAAGCACCAGATTCATGGTAACTTGGTCTGATTATCATAAATGGCATTTATATTTGAACTGACTTGAGGAAAAAGGGATGCTAACTGTTATTAGAAATCCATAGCATTATGAATATACAAATTCAAAATAATCAGACTTGTGTAGAAGATTATACATTGAATTCTTTGAGACTTGCAGTAGTACACAATGCATCAGTTGATATAATAGTTTTGTCAGTTCTATGTCTATATAATCTATACCTCTATATCTAATCTATCTATATATTTTGACAGTTCTCAATTTGTCATGTTAGTTACCTCTAGGGATGTAAAACTGATCAATTTGGAGGAGTTTCCTTCTCTTTTACCATCTTGTACATTTCACCACAGGATAGGCTGCTCAGACTTTGTTATATAGTGTTATCAATAAAACATTAAGATTCCTATACTCATCACATTTCAAATCTTTTTTTTCCCCACTACCATCTATTGAAAATGTTCAATACAGAGTTACCTGTTGAAACAATTGCTGCCAGTGGAGTTTGCTGAAGGGTTGACAAATATAATTTTAAACAAGTTACACTGACTGTTAAGATGTTTTATGGATTCTAAAGTACACTGTGCATGAACATGGGAAATGAAAGACAGTACTGGTCACTTGCTAGAAATGGAACCATAATGATTTTCTGTACTTAGCTTGCAGAACACTATTTTAAAGTAATAATAATTTATAAAGTTACTATGCTATTTTTAATTATGATAGTTTGTAATAATACAGACAGAATCCCTTGAAATAGTTACAAGTTTTCAGCAAAACTAAGGATTAACATATTGAAGTATTTTACATTACATTTTTAAAGAATGTTTAGCAGTTATATATTATGAGTATTATGTTGAAATATAAAAGATGCATAGAGAAGGGCTGGAAATGGTTCTACCATCCCATGAAACTTTTTAGGACCTCAAAATTTTTCCCATTTTGCATTGAGATGAAACTGAAGCTTTTTAAAAAATGAAGCATTTAAAAAAATGAGAGAAAGCAGCACCATAGAACAGCATGGTCTCTCTCTAGTTTTGATGATAAATTCCATCATGGACCTGAGGAAAGTTTCATGTTGAAAGTTGTGTTGAAAATAGCACCTTCCCACAAAAAGTTTGTTTAGGGCCATACACCTTTTCCAAAATACAAATTTTTGACAAAGTTTTGTCAAATTTCCTGATCAGCTTTACCTCTAGTGAAAGGATGTGATAAAGTTAAAAATGTGTTACCATTCACTCTGGTATAAATCAGTGGCTCACCTGGAACCTACATCAGGATTACATTTCATTCTTAGTGAGCACCTTGTTTAAAAAAAAAAAAAAAAAAAAAGGTGTCTCGAGATTAAACCAGGAAATGTGGTAGGACAAATCTACATGAAGTTCTGGGTGATCTAGTCCTCAAACCATTTGGGACTAGTTTTTACAAAAACTCTTGTTCACTGACAACAGACCTAGACAGGGCATATAGGGCTATTTTCGGGGCAAATTCTTCCTTATTCAAGTAGTTCTATTAACTTCAGTGGACGGCTCACCTGAATAAAACAGGCAGGAGTCAGCCCTTGGAAAATGACCTTTCCCCATTCCCAAGGAAGCATTTTAACCATTTTTCTTTTGTACTGGCTGTACTGCAGTCATTGGAGCCAGTGTATTTCTCATCTCTTCATGTTACAGGGGATTAAACTTTTACAATCCTGACCCATATCATATGATTGAAGTCTAGCAATTGTTAGTACCTGTTAGTAAATATTAACCCTTTTAGTCCTTTACTTTCTGTGTATATGATCTATATATCAACTATTCTCCAGAAGTTTTAGAATTCAAAATAGTCGTTACTATCCTAAAGTCGAGAACACTGGTCCTTGACTGATAATTCAGGAATTCTATACATATTGCTTACATAAGCATATATAAACCTCAAAAACGGATAAAGCAGATAAGAAAAAATAATTATGGGGGAAGAAAGACACACTGAAATATATTATTTTATTGGTTCTCACAGCTGTAAATAATCCTGCCTTCACACATAAATTAGGTAAACTGAGAATGTAGAGTGATGGCATCAAAAAGTGTTTCTTTTGGCAGAAGAGATTTTCTTTGTTTGAATAACCTATATATAATGTGGAAACTCAGATGGGAAATGAAATATGCTGCATAACTCCAGTGAAGGAGAAACACAGAGCCAACTCTTAGTTTGATAACACAGGATGATAATATATATGTTTTTCTGTGTTCTGTATCATGCTGTACTAATCTCTGATAATCTTTGATTAAATAGTTCCAGTTGAACCTGTTTGATAATTTTGAGTCTCAATTAACTCAGACATACAACAGAAGTAAAGTTCAGTCCTTTAACTGCACTCTTGTTTTTCACACCTGTATTACAAGATGATAGAAGAACATGAAATTTGTGGGAGAAATAGAGCAAAATAAGCCACCTGAACCCCTCACATTCCTGGAAGGGAACTTCACAGGGGATTAGAATAAGTGAAAGTAAATGGTATTGAGGAGAAACCAGAGAGGTTGAAATCCTCCACAATGTTACATGTGGTCCAGAGAACTACTATACTTTCCAGTGGGAACATAAGGGGCTGAAAACCACCATACAAAGTTCCTTGAAAATTTCATGAATGCCATGATCCATGCAGGAATGACAATGGGGAAGGCACAATATTTTTACAAGAAACAAGCTGCTAGTGAGACTATTAGCCATTATATTACAGACCTATGTAATAAAGCTAAATAATATAAATCTGAACAGTTAACAGATGGATTAACTAGACACATGTTCTTTATGATATAACTGATAACCAACTGAAAGGAAATTTGTTGTGAGAAACTGACTTGACTTTAAAAGAGCAGTAGATATGAGCAAGATTAGTTTAAATTCCACTTCCCAAATGAAAGTGTTAGCTAGCAGAGAAAGAACTGAAGTACATCTCATTAGGAACACACACTGAGTCATAAAGACAAATATACAAGGGTAAATGAATGACAGAGAACAGATTTGTTTGTAACAAATTTGGAAGCAATCGCAACACACTGCAATTGTCCAGTACAAGGGTATGGTGTCATGAGTACAATAAAAGCAGCCATTTTTCAGAAACATCATTTTCAGTGCTCATTGCAAAAAAACACAAAAGCAAAATTCCTTTATAAATATACATACAGCTGGAGAGTGAAGCTCTGATGATGGGTCTCTTAGTAAAAGTACAAAGTAAGTTGCTTCAGTGAAAATAAGAGAACAGTGAATACTGGAGCAGAGTATAATGTATTCACAACAAAAGTATACCAACAGATATATGACTGCTCAATGTTAAAATAGAAAATCATGTTTATTTCATATAACAGGTACAATTAATAGTCTGTAGTTGTCACTTTTATTTGATATCTATTTTATATTCATTTGATTTGGGAAGAGGTAACAATAGCTTCTAGAATATTAACTTCTGGTATGTGACGGGGTATTAACCTTTTGTAACCCTGATCCACACCAAGAAAGAAAGTTTAGTCTCTTAATAGCTGTCTTGTCATACTTTTATTACACCAGTGTTTTCTCAAGGATGAAATTCTTGGGAAAGAGCCGAAAGGGAGATTTAAGTTTTCTTCACTGTAAGAGCAGATTGCGCTGAAGTCTGCCAATTTTCTTTTCTCTTCTTTCTTTCTTCTCCCCCCCCCCCACATTTTATTGAGCCAACTTGCATTCTAGAGTGATTTTTTTACTCAGAGTATCCCAAAAACCTCACTCAAACCAATAATCATGTGTTGATAGGTGAAATTAGTTTCAGAATTCTAATGAAGCTCAGCAGCTGGGAGATAGACAGCTCATCTGAAGATTAAATGAGAAAAATTGCCACTTTTGCTGGTTCCTTTAGAAACTCATTTACATTCTGTCAGCTTCCATTAGGAATGGGAACTACGAATATTGAGGAAAATATGCATGAATTCTGCAGTGAGCTGGCCAATCAGAAACTGTTCCTTCTTGCTTACAAAGCTGCCAGAAGACTTTATGTAGTTATGCCTTCTGGAAATGGTAGCTGATAATCTGCTTGCCTTGAATTGTCACCTAACATTTTGAATTTAACACAACCCAAAGAACTTCTATACAATACAACAAGGGAAACGGAAGATAATATTTAATCTCCAAGGCACAGGGATAATGTTGTTGAGGCCCTGGATAGAACACTTTGTCCCATTTCAGGAAAAAAGGAGTATTATGTGTGTACAAATGGACACATAGACTTATACACAATTAAAACTTCTGCCAAAAACTGTGTTCATGTAATATTAAGGCTTCAGAGTTAAAATTTAAAATGACACAAAGTCATGAAAAGAAAAATATTACAGTTCCTACAACAGCTTTAATTCAACTGTTCTGCATGCATTATGGTATATTTTTAACCCTGATCCTGCAAATGACTATTTCTGAGGTCTGTCCATACACAGCCATTTGTAGGACTAAGGTTTAAACAGTTCAGAGGCTAATTAAATTCCCAATTACTTCAGGTAGAGTTGAATTAAGCAGATAAGAGAAATGTGTAAAGTAGAACAGGGTGAATTTTTTTTTAAATAAATTGTTTTTTCAGCCCCCCCAAAAACAATTTTTTTTTGGTTGGGCAGGCATGGGGGGGAAATCTGAAACTATTTGCTGAATTACAGTTTGGCAGATAGCTTCAGTTGGAAAAGATTTTAAACCATCATTATTTTTTATTCATTTACTTTTCTAGTCAGAATGATGTTCTGCTTTTAAATTTCACCAGTTTAACCTCTACGCCCCCTACAAACACAAAAGAGTGAAAACACCTGAATCAGCCTAACAGAAATGAAAAATTCAGTGGAAAAATTCATTTTAAGTTGACCAAACCATTCTGCTGAATTCTAAGCTTAATTTTTATGATGTATTTCTGTAAATAATTGCCATTGAATTGCATTGAAAGAAAGGTAAAATTGTCAATAATGATGCAGAAAAGGAAGAAATGTGGAAAAAAATATTCTATTCTGTATTTGGAAAGAAGCCTCTTGATATATTCACAGCTTCCAGATAATTAAATACTATTTGTTCTCAGCAGTAACTAAGAAGGATGCTACATAGCAGCAATTAACGCTAAACATTTTATATATCAATGGGACTGAATAACTTGTGTACAAAATTTTTAAAAGAATTGGCCAAATAACCACTGATGTTGATATTTTAACAAATCTTTCTGATATATCTTAAAAGGTAATTGTAAATAGGAAATTGTCAGTCTTCAGATGACACCACAACTATTGAAGTGTTAAATAATAATAAAGAAAGATGAACTCTACAAAGCAATCTGTGTTCCTTGCTTAAGGTGAGGGGGACTGTACCCTGCAAAGAAGTGACTCTGGAAAGGAATTGGGGACCACAATAGTTCACCAACTCAACATTGGCTCCTTCTGTGATGCAATCCTGTGGATAAGCCAGAGAATATCAAGTAGAAGTAGGGGGATGGTACTACCTCTGTATGCAGGATTGGTGAGACCAGTGTTGGAATGCTGTATCCAGTTCTGGGGGCAGATCCTGAGATGGTGTAAAAAAACTGTCCTAGCTCCATTAACTTTAATCAAGCCATGAGAATTTAAATCAGCTACATCTCTGGTCTTTGGTGTCCACACCAGGAAGTTGAAAAATTGGGAAGGATTCGGAAAAGAGCTAGAAGAATGACTGAGATTTGGAAAATCTGGAGACTAAGGAAATTCTCTCTATTTAGCTTATCAAAAGGAATGTTAGAGGGGAGTCTCAATCACAATCGATATGTATACGCATGGGAAAATATTTTTATAGTAGAGGCCTTTTTATGCTAACATACAAAGGCATAATAAGATCCAATGGCTGGAAGCTAAAGCTAGGTGAATTCAGGATAGAGAGAAGATGCATATTTTAAAAAATGAAGTTAATCGAAGAGCAGAATGAAGAGGGCGTTTGATAGCAGCCTTTAACTACATGAAAGAGGTTCCAGGGAGGATGGAACTAGACTGTTTTCAGTGGTAGTAGATGACAGAATTAGGAGCAATGGTCTCAAGTTGCAGTGGGGGAGGTCTAGGTTGGATATTAGGAAAAACCTTTTCACTAGGAGAGTGGTGAAGCACTGGCATGGTTATCTAAGGAGTGGTGGAATCTCCATCCTTAGAGGTTTTTTAGGAGCGGCTTGACAAAGCCCTGGCTGCAATGATTAAGTTGGGGTTGGTCCTGCTTTGAGCAGGGGATTGGAATAGATGACCTCCTGAAATTCCTTCCAACACAAATCTTCTATGATTCTATGATATGATTCTATGGTAATTGACCATTGGAATAACATAATAGTTGTAGTGGAGTCTTCATCAACTGAAGTCTTTAACTCAAACCTGGATGAGTCTTTGTAAAAAAAAATATGCTCTGTTTCAACCA
Source organism: Mesoclemmys tuberculata (assembly GCA_007922155.1). Classification (NCBI taxonomy): domain Eukaryota; kingdom Metazoa; phylum Chordata; order Testudines; family Chelidae; genus Mesoclemmys; species Mesoclemmys tuberculata. The sequence continues at coordinate 28,505,879 of ML675616.1, forward strand.
CCAGATATGGGCTTGACTCAAGAATTACCAGGTGAAATTTTTCGTCCTGTGTTATACTTGATGTCAGGTTAGATGATCATCATAATCTTTTTTGGCCTTAGCGTTTATACATTTGTTTAAAGAAAATAAATAACAATAAATTGTTTGAACACACTATAAAATATTTCTAATTCATTTGGTTAAATAAGTGGCATTAAAACACAGTGTGGCACTGTGTCATTTGAAAATAGTATTCGCATTGGTTTGGGATGAACAGAATGAGTCATTCATGACTCTCAAACCATGAGAAATGTGACTCCCAAATTCATGCTGATAAAATGTTTGCACAACACCACACCATCATGTATTCTATAGTCAGACATATATATCTAAGCATAACATAACTTTAACTAATTTGATAAAGCTACCAATCTATATTTTAAAAATTTAGATTGCTTATATTATATTTGGCCTTTCTATTTCTTTTCAACTAGCTACTGTTTCTCTCTCTCTTTAGATGTAGCGAGCAAAAACATAATTAAGTTGGCCACCAGAGTTCAGAACTGACATTGGTGCTAATTATTCTTTGAAATTAGCATAGAAATGTTCTTTTAGAAGATTAAAGTCATTGGTAGGTCTTCAGTTTTTGAATGTCACCGCAAGTGTGGGTAATAAATAACACCAATAGTTGTTTTTCTTTGTTTGCTTGCTTGTTTGGTACATGTAATGGGTTGCTTGAGATAGAAAAGGTGCAAATTCATTGATTTTTGCTTGTCTTTGATTTATAAAGAAGGCATTTACATAGATAAACAAGACCTATTTGCATTGTTGGCACGACTCACTTTTCTCTGGCACACCCATGCTGTGAAGCTTTCTTCATAAATTTCCATATAGGTCAATGACCTATATAACAGTCAGTACTGTAAGCACTTTTACAGTCTATAAAATGCATTACATATTAGAAATATTATCTCTACACAGCAAACTATCTGTTAATGAACAGATGAGTGAGTAAAATGCAAGTTGAAAAATGACTAAAGATTTCATAAAACAATTAAACTCAAATTATATTTGCATTTCTCCATGATATTTGCATTATAAAAAAGTATTGTACAGTCAGAGAAGTAATGTGAAGACAGACTTGTGATTATTTTGAAGCTAAACAGTCTTCACAACTGAAGTTCTCTGCACTAACATACCATGCCACAGAATAATTTGTTTTGAACAGAGATGGGAGTATTACAATTCATTGTGAAGAATAAACATTTATAAATGTATTATCCTTTTTCAAAAAAGGCTAATAAGAATGTGAAAGTATATTGATCATTTGCACTGTATAACTATTATACAGGAGAAAAATTCAGTCTGTCATAGCAGAGACAAATACATTATTGTCTCTCCAATGACAACTCAGACTTGAGCTGACATAATTGCAGTTCATATGGAATTATTGTTATTGGTATTTAACATTTATACTGAGGTAGTATATCGAAACCAACTGGGTCTGGGCCTCATTTTGCCACATGCTGCATAGAGATATAGAAAATTCCAAGTATTCACTTGTAAGAGTCTGGAAAAATGAGAGTGAAATAGAGGAACAGAAAGATGGAGAAAGGAAAGTCTGTAAGAGGAGTGTGCAACCGAAAAAAGTTATAGGGCAACTGTCATTATTCATATGGGTCAGTTGTAGAGCTGTTTGGAAAAGTCCCAAGGAACCATCATTTTGTTAGACTTTGCCAATTTGGCAAAAATCAGAATGTTTTGTGGAGATGGCCTGATTCCTCCAAAGTTTTGATGTGACTGTCTGTTTTCCTATCAGCTCACCTACCTGGATCCTTGGCAACCTCAGTCTCCAGGGTTCATAGCTCTAGCATATGGACTGCCCTGGGGCCAGAGACCAGAGGGCAGTCAGAGGCTATAGCTCTGGGGCAGTCATCCATAAGGACTGTCCCAGGGCCTGGGACCTCAGGCCTTCCAGGGTCCAGGGCATGAGCAAGGCAGACTGCTCCAGAGCTGGACCTGCATTTCCTTTCATGGACAATTTTGAAAAATTTACTTTACATTCCTAATAGGAATTAAATCAAATTCTGAAATATAAAAATTGAATAACCTTTCTATGCATAGATCTAGATGAATGATGAAGTGATAGGAGGAACAATGATGTAGGCTCACTATCTCAAGGGCCTTCTACAATTGTTGTGGTCTCAGTTCATATTATGAGGAATTGAACAGAAATACTGACAATTGGAAAAGAAGCAATAAAGGTAGTATAAACGATAGTTTCCTTAGTGCCATGTTTCTCAATAGAGTGGTGATCCTTTATTCACAGGGCCCCGTGTAAATAAAAAATTTTTATTTTGTTTTTTAAAAGAAAATACAGAACAGTGTAAACAGTACTGAATTTCCTGGAGTTTGCATGGAACTAGATTTAGTCAGTCTCAAGGATAGAATTAATTTCACGAGTAACATTGGTCAATTTAAAGAATGGAATGAAATTTAGTACTAATGGTAATCAATTTTGACTAATATTACTTGTAAAACTCATTCCATCCTTGAAATTGATTAAATTGCCTTTAAAATGCATTCTGTACTTGAAATAGACTAGCTAAGGAAATTTTTGTAATAAAAACTTTGTTGTAGATATTTTCCTTTAAAATAAAAATATTTTTAAAATGACAGTTTGGGAGCATTTTCATGATTTTTGTGCCCTCTGTGAAGTCATGATTTACAGAGGGTCCTGCTTATTCAAAGTCAAAATTTTTGTGACCCCATTCCGTTTGCTATAAAAAAAAGAGTAAAAAAGTATCGATAAAAATGATCAGCCCATATGATTTATTTTCTGTGTGTGTGTTTCAACAGAATACTTGAGCTTGAAATTTAAGGAAGTGATGAAACAAGACTTTCTTTATTTTAGATTATAATAACATTTGCAATGCCACACATCTCCCCTGATTGCCTTGTGTAACCACCCCTCCTAGAGGTCATGACCAATTGGTTGAGAAACACTGTCCTACAGAGAAAGGATAAGTAACCTATCTGCGCTAGCATCTGTTAGAATGTATAGAGAGAATCTGCATTTGGATAGCTGAGGAGATAAAACATATAAAACGTTATTATCATGGGCAGTAAAGGAACACTATGCCTCTTCCCACTGTTCTCTAAGACTTGTAACAGGATTGAGAGGTTTGTCTTTGTAGAAGCCATACTGATTAAACCCTATTGAGCTATAGTTGTACTACTCTGTCCTTAATTAGATTCTCAACTAGTTTCCCTGGAGCAGCGGTGAAGCTCACAGTCTGTAATTCCCAGGATCATCTATGGCTTTTTTCTTTAGACCAAAGATAGCAACTTTCCAATCTTTGGGAACTGCGTCTGGTTGATTGCATATCTTCATCGTTATCTCTGCTATTTCACACTTCATTTCCTTCAGAATTCTCGCATCAGCACCATCTGGTCCTGGTGATTTACTACCCTTGTGTTTCTCAAGTTGCTCAATAACATCATTCTTAGAGACTTCAGCCTTTCTTAAGGCCACATGCTAATTTCTCATGAAAGTTATCTTTGGGTCAGAATTTCCCCATTGTCCTTCATGGTAAAGATGGATGCACAAAGTTGTATTTAATTTCTTGACTCCTTAAATCACTCCTTAATTGCTCTCTTTATTGCTTGACAGTCTAAAGTGTCAACAATTTGAACTGTTGCATATTCTGCTGCCTGATTTTTGAAAAATGCCTCACATATCCTCTCACCCCTCAAAGATGTTTTGATGATTTGACTCAGCTGTCATATTTATTATGGTTCCCAGCATCCCTTGCTGCCCATCACAGAATTTGTTTTATTCATTGTGAAATTTAAGGGGAAGTCTGTAAAATTAAATTTGTGATAGTGTTTGGTCGTGTTACGTTGGTCAGCATCCAAAGAACCTCGGTGAGGGGAGTGGCAGAAATATAATTAAGAAAAAAAATATTTATAGACAGTGTTTTTCCTGGAGATCCATGCATTGAGCATCCCTCTATGTATGGATGTCACAATTCCTTCTCAGGGATCAGCCACCAGTGGCCCAGGATCTTACATATGGTGCCAGCTTGGGGCTTGGAGTGCACATTGTTGTGCCCTCCCTTACTATAAGATCCTGAGGTGAATGCTCCAAGCAGCAACAACAACAACAATGCAAAATGTATTAACTTTGTGCTATGTTCTCTGCTGCAGAGCCTCTTGGATTCTAGGGAAATATCTCTACAGCATTTCATGGCAATATGGTCCCCTTTGGCAGGGGAAATAGAATGGGTATCTGGTAGACTGCCAGAATCTGTGAGAAACTTGGTGGAGGCTCTGGAGTTTTGGTGGAGCCCCCTGGATTCTTTCTTCATGTGTGGCTTGGGAAAACCATGTCCTTCAATAAAAGGACCATGGACTTTTCTCTTGGAAGGGTAATTCAGTCCCATGTATTTAACAGTATACTGTCTATTTGGAATTTAATTTGGAAACTATCACTTCAGAGGTTATCTTGCCTAAAAATTTCAAAAAAAAAAATTACTCTGACATCTGATCACACATGGAAAAAAATACAGTTGGCTTGTTTTAGTCTTGCTGAGGGTAAGTAAGGTGGTCATCATGTGCCCAAGAACAATTTACAATGGAAAGTTAGCTTCCATGTTAAACATGGAGAGGCTAGCATTTCTCCATATGTTCCTATGATTCTCTCTGGCTGTTTTTTTACTCTTTTATTCACTGTTGTGTTACTGTCTTTATTAAGTAACTGTGACCTAGATCCTGTAAATAATTACACACACAAAAATGACTTTATACACATTCAGAGTCCCATTGAACATAACAGGATGACTGATGTGTGTAAGGTTATTCATTTAGACATGTTAAATACGTGTTCTTATTTATTTATATTACAATAAACCCTAAGATGCCTACTCATGCACTGGGACCTCATTGTGCTAAGCACTATACAAACACAGAACAAAATGCTGTCTTTATGCCAAATAATTTACAATCTAAATGCAGGACAAGAAAACAGACAGAAGGACAGATGTGAGAGTACAAGGAAACAGTGAGACAATATTTGTGAGCACGCAGGGCAGCGGTCGTAGGTTTGTAGGACTGAGACCCTAAGTATGCATTGATCAGTTGAGTTTGAATTTTAATAGTGGAACAGAATGCAAAAATCAAACACTTTTTAAAATGGAATTGGAGTCAGTATTAAGTATTTCCAGATTTTTGAAAATATAATTTGACGTGGTAATGCAAGGTAACCGATGAAGAATTGTTAATATATTTTTGCTTTTCATAACTTGAAGAAACATATTTTTACAATGAAATAATTAAAGTAGTCAGTTAATATTATATATATTTATCATTATTTATTAAACAATACCTATACTGTTTTTAAGTATACACTAAACTAATTTTCATGACTCTACAGGCACAAACTAAAAGGTCCCTAGTTCACATTAATGTAGTTCTCTTTAAACAGGACCACATTAATGAGAATTGGTACCTGTTCGTTTGTGCCTGCAGTGTCCAAACACAGGGGAAATAGAGGACAGCACTTTGGATCACACTGTAATTCATACGTCATAGTCTGAACCGAGTGGCAGTGTAGACATAGCCATAGATTCACAGGGCCTTATCCTAATTCCACTGATATCAATAGGAGTAAAGCTGTGGACTTAAATGGAAGCAGGTTAAAAACCTGTAGAAATGTAGATGGAAAAAACCTTTTAGGTTAGTACATCCTTCTCCCTATATAGAATTGTTCCCTGAAATCTTGAATGATTTCAATAAATTGGAACATGTAAAGTGAAGTTCCAGTTAGTGAATCATTGCCAATTCTATTCTATATAGGTTCTTCCACTGCCTTCATTACTGTAGCATCTGACTGCTTTCCAGTAGCCCATTAAGCAACATGATTAATATCTGTCATATGTGATTCATTCTCTTTCTCTCTGTCTCTCATTTCTTCTCCCCAGGGGGAAAATTGTGTGTGCAATGGAGTGTTTTATTTTTGTAAGATGTTTTTAAATGTACTTACAGCTGCATGTTTATATTGGAGAAGGTAGGTCAAAGGAGTATGCCCTGCACTTGAAGCAGAAGGTGGTGAGGTTTGGGATGGTTCTTGCATCCTGAGGGAATTTGTTTCACACTCTCAACCAGCCCTCAAAAAGCTGTATCTCCTGCACAGACATGCTTTACCTTTGTGGTAGAAAGTTCCTGAGGAGTGAAGTTGTTGACCACCGTCATTATGTTGAAGCTTTAGGTGTTCTTTTAGATATGCTGGGCCCAGGCCATTGAACGCCTTGAAGATAAGGGCCAAGACCTTGACCTTGACTCTCTATTCTGTGGAAGACAGCATAGAGCATGAAGGACAGCTTAAACGTGCTTACCATTTCCAGTGTTGCTGGGTAGACACACTGTAGCATTCTGCACCAGCTGGAGTTTCCTAAGGGCTGATGGAATATTGCCCTGATGTATTGCACTGCTGTAGTTCAGATAGAAGGTGATGAAGGGTACAAAACCAAGGCCAGGTCATTGTCTGCCAGGATGGTACAGAGTCTTCTAGCCAAGAAGATATGATAGAAAGCATTACTTGTGACTGCTTAGTGTCAGCAAGGAATCCAAAATCTTTCCAAAACTATGGACTAAATTGACCAATTGTGGGTCTATACCTTCAGCTAAAGAAGAGAGCATTGTGGTTGATAATCCCTCAAAGTGTTTTCCTCTGCCCAACAGCATCACCTGTATTTTACAGTGCAATTGTTCTGTGGGAAAAAAGGTATGACTATAAAAGAGATTCTTTATATTTATAATACCTGGTAGGGATTATAAATTCTTAAATCTTGCCCCTGCTTCCATGGCCAGATGGAATACTAGATCAGTGGAGTCAGGGTGGTGAAACCATGCAAGGAATGGTAGTATATCTCACTGGCCAGTGAATGTTATATGTGTCTCTCTGTGCCCGAACAACAAAGGATGTCAATATGTTACAGGCCTCAGTTACCAATCCTGGAATTTCAGCAGAAGCTGTAGAGATCCATGCTTTTATTTCTAGAGGTCCACAGTTGAATCCATGCTGTGTCAGGTTAGATAACTACCATGCCAGCAGTCAGGATTTAGTGAGGACTCATGGTAAGGGTGGACTGTCTGCACCATACAGAACTCTTCTCCTTGAGTGCTTCTTATATGGAAGAGTACAGGGGATCAGATAGGGCTGGGAAAGGACAGGAGGTGGAAGTTTTTATGCTTTGTAGATCACCTGGTTCTTTCCCTGTGGGGAGATACATAAGGGGCTGAAACGCTACTAATCTGTCATGGCCACTGTGATAGAATGCACCAATGTCCACAACATACACAGTATTGTAATAATTTTTGTACAAAGTATGTGTTGTAATGTATCATTTCATTATTTGATGGTTCTTTTATTAGCCTGATAAAATGTGTGTGGCAACATTGTATGTGAAGTTGTAAGATTCCACTGTACAGAGTTAATAACATATGTTCCAAACTGAGGTGGCAAACAGGTCTGTTTCAAACAAAGGAATGTGTGCTCTGCTTAATTTGCATCTAAGCAGTAAATTGAATCATAGGAAGGGCAGACAAAGAAACCTCAAGCAAGTGAAGAAAAGTAGAAGTCCTTTCCTATAGACTGTCTGTCTGCTGAATGTCAGCTTGGAATGTTTTACAAGAGGGGGTTTACACTATAAAAATGAGGGACAAACAGCTTAAGACAACCTGCCTCTCTCTCTCTCTCTTTCTCTCTGTGCTCATTGATTCACTGCACAAGAAGGAATAAAGGAAGCAACCAGAGAACTGGGAAAGGGGTCCTGACCTAAGATGGTTGGTCAGTAACACTGCTGAGAGCTTGTGTTGAGAAAAACTTTTCTTGAATCTGATAGTTTCTTAAGATAGGCACCAGTAGCATTTTAACTTTACTATCTTGCAGCCATTTCTGACTTTTATGGCTCATTACTTGTACCCATTTAAAAGCTATCTCTTTGTAGTTAATAAACTTATTTTATTGTTTTATCTAACCCATTGTGTTTAAATTGAAGAGCCTGTGCATCTCTTTTTGGGGTGACCATTTGAGTGCATATTCTTTTAATAAAAGATATACAGACTTTACATGAATTTGTATTGTCTAGGAGAGCTGGGCAATACAACACATACATTTCTGGGTGAAAGTCTAAGACTGGGAGTGCGTTGTTGTCACCCTGCAGTATAATCAAGGCTGGTAAAAGCCAAACTGTGGCTGGATGGCTGCAGCACACATGACATAGCTGGGAGTGACTTGCCTACTGGAGTCTGTTGTGACCACTTCAGGCTGGTGGCTACAGCAGCAAGGCATTGTAAATGGACCAGGTTTGAAGGACTTACTCTCTAATCCAGATTGTACCTTGGATCTACCACAGTCACAAAAGTTCACCAGAGCTACAGCGCATACACCAGACAGTGCTGCAGCCATAGAGGCTACTAATCACAGAGCGGGGAAAGCCAGTACCATCACAGAAAAGCAGAGACATGGATTGTAGACTAAGATCCCTGATGGAAGGACAGCAGCTACTGGCAAACAACTGGGATGGTCCAGAGCTAGCAAGGATCCAGCAATTATAGAAATCTAGAACAGAGCAAATTCAGTCATATTTGTTCCTTTTTTCTGCAGTTGTCCTGAACCTGCCTTGACAGGTGCTGCTCAGGCTCACCAAATTTAGAGGAGAACTTGAGGAAGTGCAGAACTGCTTCTTTCCAGTTCATCACTGATTCCCATTCAGAAATCCACTACGGAGCAAGATACAACAGGTGCTCCGATACTGTGATGACAGATGCAGCAGTAAAACATAGACAAACAAATAGACAGGGATGCCTTAGCTTCTGCAGCCTGGGGAAGAGGATTCTTCCCCCATGCACCTGCCCCGTCTCCAGCATGGCTACTTGGGCTGAAAGCTGGGTTTAAGATTTCCCACTTAGCACTAATAAATGTATGCACTTCTCCATTCAGCAATGCTGATTTCCTTCTTTTGTTTGTTTATTTTGGTTCAGCATAGCCAAAAGAATAGCATCAAACTTTCTATTACTATTACCTCTCAGCTGAGAATTTACATGAGAAATTCCAGTCCCTGCAGTGATTGTTTCAGGCAGTTATAAGAAGCCAACACTGCAAGTAGGCGAATAACAGATTTTTGTTGGTTCAATGGCAATTTTGAAAAGTAAAAAAAAAAAAAAAAGGCTGGACTGAAAACAAAACATTTTCAGTGAATTGAACATTCAGAATAAATACCGAAACAATAAAAATAATGAATTTCTGGTTAAATGCCATCTGGAATTTCATTTTGACAAAATTGAAACGTTTTGTTTTCAACAATTTAAAATTATTTTTGATATTTTAAAAATGCAGTTCAAAAGATCAAAATGTTTCACTTAAAAAATGTTGAAATGAAACATTTAGATTTTTTCTGAATTTTTATTTGAAATGAACAATTCCGTGAAGGTGACTCAAATTCACAAAATGTTTCAAATTCACTGAACCTGCATTGTTCATTGAAAAAAGTTTCAGATGAAAAATTTTGCTGAGCCCTACATTAGGGGCTAAATAAGAAAGTGCCATGTTCACCATAATTATAGCATTAATAGTATGATATTATGCACTGTTCAATAAATTAGCTACTTCTGTTGATTTCCTTCTTTAGGGAAAAAAAGTCACCCAAAAACTTTAAAGAAAGAATTTTAGTAATTCTGAACTAAAAGGGATATAGCAGTGTCAGTGCAAATGGTAACAGTCTTTAGGTTTTTTTATTATATTAGTTTTTCACTTATTTCCATATTATTAAAATACATACTAATTGTATTTACAATACTTTATTAGTTATTGTATTATTTCAGCCATTTGGAATTGCTGTCTAGTAAATGTTTTACCCTGTGTGTCACAATACCACTGTTAGTGTTAATCACAAAACCTTTCTTCATTTTAATAATCCCATTACTTCATATTGTGCCATCAGTCTCATTCAAGAGCCATCTTTGATTTCAATGAGGAATTCAGTGGAAAACCAGATGGCATAATGTGACCTAGTGACATGAGTACAGATTTGCAAGATCACGCCCTTTTTCTGCAATGGAGACAAGATTGAGAGCAGACTAAATCACTGATACTTTATGAAACCTCATCATAACCCTAATTAAGACAAGGGCATCACAAACATTGACCAACATGTTTGCATTTTTCATACACATATGTACATATGTGCATGTGTGTCTGTTAAAGTCTCAATGTGAGTGTCAAGAATTCTACAGACCGGCACTGAGAATATGGTTCAACTAAGCATTGTACACAGTGTGAATTAACTGACTGGCTGAATCTGGTAAACTCTGCTGATGGCTACAAATTATTTTTAAAAAAGTTGTTTCCAATGTAGAGTAACATCTATGCCTCCGAAAGGAAAGGGGTTAGGGTTTGTTGGGCCACTAGAATGAAGAATCCTGGTCTCTAGCTTCTACATTTTGAATTGAATTTGCATTTACAAATTTGTGAGTGATGTTCAAGGAAACTTGGATTGTTTCTAAAGCTTTAATCCGGCTCTAATCATGACCCAGTAAAAATGTGTCTTCATCCCCTGTGCATACAAATGAAGTATTTTGTGTTCTTTTGTTAGTCAAGAAGATTTGCTAATTTCACCAGCAAACTGTAACTATTATTTTTAACTGTTTAAATATGTTCTATTCCCTTTCATCAGAAACACCACTTTCATTTCATAGCATTATTTGTAAGTGGAAAGAGAATTATAGCATCACAGAAATTAGAGATTAAATTAGTTTATCATCTCCATACTGCACCTCTTCCAGTGAATGTTTTTCTTTCTTGTATATTCTCAAATGAATCATTCAGTTCAGTTCTAAACAATTTGAATGGTGTTATTCCATTATTTCAAATAAGATGTTATCCCACACTCTAGTTCAATCTCATAATTCAGGAATTTTCTTCCCATTCATCATCTTATCTTTGTATGATTTCATTATGTCGTCATTAGGGATAGCCTCTTATTCTAAACAGTTCTATTTTCTCCTTAGCATTTATATCTTTCAACTATTTGTAGATAGTTATCTTTTTTCAGTTTATTTGTTATTTAGTCAAATTCTGCATATTTGGTTTTTTGCCCTATCCTCATACCCTCTAGCTCCTGAAGAATTTTTGGTGCTGTGAGAATCTGAGGGCTCTGTCTGTACAATTTATGAATTCTGGTTGGTATTACAAAGTTATTACAAAGAGTTACTACAAAACTGCGGTATCATAGATGCTTCTATATGTGTATCCAACATGTCTTTACCAGCCTGAAAAGCATGGTTTCCTCATACTGAAGACAATGAGAATATACTTAACATTCACCAAGGTGCTGTGAATGGACAATAGTGGATTTGCTCAGTCTGGGAAGAGATCTGGGAATCGCCTTCCTCTGCTCTGATGGGATGAGGGAAATTTGCAGCAATGGCAAGTTACCAAAAACAGGACAAAGAAAGCCAGTTGACCTCTCAGGTGTTTAAATAAGAAGCCACACAGGCAAACTGGGGGAGAGCCACAAAGAATAGGAAGCATTGGGCAGCAGACAGAAAAGTCTCAAGAGATGGGGAAGAAGCCTCCATGACGCAGAAACTTCCCAACATATAGCAGGGTCCTGAGGCAGGAGATTCTACCCACCTTTCTAGAAACAGATGGTTTCCCAACGACACCCAGAAGGGTGAACTAATGAGGAGCATTGCATTCAGGGTGTTTGTTATGTTCTATATGATCTCTACTCTCTTTGTGTGTATATGATTAAATGAAAGAGCCTTTTATGAGACTCTGAGCAAAGAGGCTTTCTGTATGATGGGATAGTTTAATTTGAGCAATTGATTTTGGATTATCGGCAGATAAGTCTGCTCAATGGTCTGTGGGAATGCTGGATGGGATGGGAACTGAGTTACTGCAGAGAAATCTTTTTTGGGTGCTGGCTGGTGAGTCTTGCCCACGTGCTCAGGGTTTAGCTGATCGCCATATTTGGGGTCGGGAAGGAATTTTCCTCCGGGGCGGATTGGCAGGGGCCACGGAGGTTTTTCGCCTTCCTCTGCAGCATGGGGCATGGGTCGCTTGCTGGTGGATTCCCTGCAGCTTGAGGTCTTCAAATCTCATTTTTGAGGATTTCAATAACTCAGTCATGGGTTCGGGGTTGTTATAAATGTGTATGGGTAGGGTTTTGTGGCCTGCCTTGTGCGGGAGGTCAGACTAGATGATCATATTGATCCCTTCTGACCTATGAGTCTATGAGTCTATGAGTCTATTTCTAGTGAGACTTAGTGCTGTTTGAGGTACCATTAACTCCTTTGGGTCAAACATTTTGCCACTGATTCTCTGCAGGAGATTCAAGCAAAGGCAGTATAGCGTCTGTTAGAGCCATGCTGTGAGGGAAGAGGAAGGATAGAGGAGACAGGGGTTATTTATGAGGATGGTTCTTGCCTCTGTGGATTTGTGGATTTTCTTCTCTGTGGATCCCATGGATCTCCATGTTTATTTATGAGAGAGCCCTAGATGTGTGTAACCACTATTATACCATACAGTATGCTGTAATCTTAAACTAGTACTGTTAATATTTGTATTGAGGTAAAGCCAAGAATCCTCAGTGAAAATTGGGGCCCTCTTATGTTAGACACTGTAAAGACACCTTGGAAGACATAGTCCACAGTCCCCAAAGATAACAGAGGAATTTAAGATAGAGCCTTGCCATACAGTGGTATGCCATACTGAGTAATTAATACCATTCACACTGTAAATACATGGTAATGCTATTTAGGCAAAAGGCCAAACTGTAACCATTTAAATGGTGACTAGCCCATAAGGCTCCAATTATAATTCTGTTCTTCATAAGAAACAAAACATTACACATTCCAAAAGGAATTAACATATTTCATTAATTTTATCATCCACGCAGCTTTCCTCCACAGTAGCTAATACAGCATTTCTTTAGCACCACCAAATTCTAATACAAAAGGGAGTCTGAATTTCAATCAGATCCAGGTTATCTTCCCAAATATTGTAAATCCTCCAGAATCTGCATCACTAATTCTTTAATAAAATAGATATTTTATGAAACCTGACAACATTAGTGGAGGTTTTTTACAATTGTAGATTAAGCCTTTCACAGGGAATCACAGATGATAGTCAGGTTCAATAGAACAAAGATTTCATCTAATATTAGTTTCTGGCAAGTCAATTTGCAAGGTTATTTTTGCAGATTAAATTAGCTATATTGGGAGGTCACCCTCTTGCTTCTAAATCAAGAAAAAAAGACAGACACATAATAGCATAATACTATAGATGTATATTAACCAATCTTTCACAATACGGAAATTAGCCATTCACCCAAGAGGGATGAATTAAATAAAAAAAAAATTGTAACATAATAAATACCTTTAAGAGCAAGCTGGTGAAAGGTAGGGTGACCCCATAGCAAGTGTGAAAAACCAGACAGTGGTGGGAGGTAACAGGTTCCTATATAAGAAAAAGCCCAAATATTGGGACTGTCCCTATAAAATCTAGACCTTTGGTCATCTGACTTAAAGGCCATCTGAATATCACCAACTGGACAATATGTGTATATGTTACTATTCAGATACTGGAAAAAAAATCTCAATTTTTATTAAAACTGCGAATGAGGGAAACAAAATGCTATGTTTTAAAGAAAAGGGTGTGGGGGAGAATTGTAACTGTCTGTGCTGTGCCACTTGATGTACCGGTAATTGTTCTGGTTTCACAGAAATGTCACAAAGTCCAACCAAGCTGTAGCATTCAGACTGAAATCTAGTCTCTTTGTTCTGCCCACATTTTGGGTATGAGATTTCAAGTGTTCCCAGAGCCCCATGGTCATGAAAAAGCAACATCCAGAAGAATTACACCAGAGATGGAACAAACTATCATAGAAAAAATCTTAAACTTCAGCACAAATACTGAACCAAAGAGCCCTCCACCTCTCCCCTCAAGAAACTTTTGACTGGATCAGAAAAATCTCTCTCTGAATTCTAAGGCCTTCAAGTCTGCTTAGATACCCAAGATACTGAAATAGCTCTGAGTCTGTACCTTGGGGAAATGTGAACCCAAAGACCAGATCTTCAGCTGGCATAAAGCCATATTGCTCACTGGTTTCAATGGAGTTACACTGAAGTACAAAAGCTGAGGTTCTGACCCCAAGTTTTCTTCCATGTTAAATACCACTCTGAATTTTAGAGTGAATAAGGCCCACTGAAGGGTAACTTCCATTGTCAACAATCATTCAGTGCAACAACATTGACTCAAGTGCTTTTGTGGGCTGATCACAAAAGTGAGAGGGTTATTTTTACATAAAACTTTTTTGTGATGCTAATTATCTACGCCCGTTGTCAACAAAAGGGATGAAAAATACTTTAAATGTAATCATCTGCTCCAGAAGATTTTTAGTTCATTTTGAGATCAGGATAACCATCTCAATGATGATGTTCTATTAAACATCCAATGAACCCTCCCATTATTTAGAAATAGGTACTGTATATCTTCTAAAAATTAAGGCCAATCAGATTACATCTGTGAGTTCTGTACACTTTTAGCAAGTAGATAAATATACCAGATCTGATCTATTATGATCTCCAAGCCTCTCAGATAAAGTATATTTAGCTTTCTGGCAAAAATGAATAGGATTCACAGGGGCTATTATTATTTTATTTGTTTGTATTACTGCAGCATGCTGAAGCCCCAGCTGAGTTCAGGGCATCAGTGTGGTAGGTGCTGACACAGTCCCTGTCTCAGAGAGTTTACAGATTAAATAAACAAGAGCATTACCCCCAGTTTGTGGGTGCATACCTGAAACACAAAGACATTGTGATGTGCTGAAGGTCGAAACGTTCCTAGATCTCCTGACTCCCAAGTCACTGTTTTAACTGAAAAGCCATCTTTTCTTCCAAGGTATAATTTGATTCTCCCGTTGAGTTTCCTTAATTTGGGGTGAGACATACAGCATTTTCTCCACTGATGTTTATCAATCAGTTAAATTAACATTGCAGAACTTTATCAGAAATCTATAATGTTTTTCTTGTAATTATTTATTTAGATTTAACAATAAAAAACAGTCATGGTAGTAAGCAAAATGCACAGTAGGGAGAGCACATACCCTCATAGTAGTAAACACAGTGCTTTCCCCCCTCCCTAAAAGGAGTATTGAAAGCCTAACGAATACACAGTATAGAAAGTTATTTCCTTTTATAATATGACAAGTTGGTAATATTTTAGTTTTCGCTCACTTGTCTTCTTCTCTGCCCTTCCTCTCTCTGCGCTCTGCCCTGCTGTTGGTATCTCTCTTCTCTTTTCACCTGGTTCATTAGGAAGACATGACCTCTGGGATACCTGGAAACTTTGCTAGCTGCAAGCTATAATTAACTGACCCATGGCATATCAAGTTGCCTGTGACACCTAGCATCTAGATAGCTCACCTGAGACTATCTTAAGCAACGGGTGATGATGGCTACAGAAAAGCAGCAGAAAAATAAATATTTGGAGAAAACTATAATAATGGTAATGAAGAAGTGAGAGGTTTTTAGCTTTCATACTCTTCATCTTTCCCAGTTTTCTTGCACTTTTCGCATTTCTGTTTAAAAAGCAATTTTCCCTTTACTTCTTCCAGCTAATTTGTATATTGTTCCTTTTATTGGCTACGTGTCTCACATTCTTCAGCTTTTCTTTCACTTCATTATCTCCCCGTTCATTAAGTTATCATCCCTATTAATTTAATTATCTGATTTCTCTTTCTTTCTGTTTAGTTTTTATCTTTGTACTTTTTTTATACTGGTTTGTCATGTTATATTCCTGCTGTTTAATTATTTCCCTCCTGTTGAAGTCAATTGGAGCTTTTTTTCCTGCTTAGTTCAATGGGCTTTGGATCAGGCCTTTAGCCCTTATTAATGATCTTTCGATGGCTGAATGTTTCCATTTTATATTAGTGAATTTACAAATCGTATGCGTCAAGGACCATCCCCTTCTGTGAATGGTAGTGCTGAAGTGGGGAGAGCACCTTCCCCACAAATCTATGGAAACACCTTGGCAGCAACTCTGTAGAGATCTAAATTTGTGGGTGGACTGGTGATGTAGAGGCGTGCTAGCCAGCCTATGCCAAGATCACCCTCCACCCAGGGGGCCAGCTGTAGCCAGCTACTACACACACTCTACAAGATCCCCACCTGCACCACCTAACATCCCTGCAGAAACATGCTATTCAGGGACTGGAAAGACCCTAATGGCTATCAATGGAGAGACATGTGCATGGCTTTTGTTATCAGCAAATCTTCTGACACCCGTAGGAATTAGTTGAAGAAGCGGGACCTCCAGCCTCTTCTTCGACTGTGGCAAACTCCACCCTTCCCATAGAAGAATCAGGAGGAAATGCCATGAGTGCAAATTCTCAGAATCCCATTGTTTTCTGGGTTATGCATACATACAGCAGAATGGGCTCTATATATTATTCTCCAGGCTGATTAACATACTTATCCATTTCTTCCTATGTAGTATTATTTATGTTTTTTGGATAAGTAAATATAGATGAAGTTGTTGCTTCAGGACTTCTTAAAATTATTATTATTAATAATAATATAAGTAATAATATAATAATATAATTAATTATTATTATTATTAATAATAATAAATAAAAATACCAAGCGATCAGACAGTACTTTCAATGTATCGCTCTCAAAGCTCTTAACAAAGGAGATCAGTATCATTATCCCTGTTTTAAAAGGAGGGAATTGATGAACAGAGAAGTGACATTATTATCCCAAGGTTATTCAGCAGGCCAGCAGCAGAGCTGGGAATAAAAAGTTAATGGAGGACAAGTCCATCAATGGCTATTGGCCAAGATGGTCAGGGATGCAACCCCATGCCCCAGTTGTCCCTAAATATCCAACTGACAGAAGATTAGACTGGCTGACAGGGAGGGATCACTCAGAATTGACCTGTTTTCTTCATTCCTTCTGAAGTCAATCACAATGAAAACTATGTAGCAACACTGTATGTAAAGTTATGAATATAAGCTGAAATCATGACTGAAGTGTGTTTACCAGACAAGACTGGGAAATGGGTAAACTTGTTTCTCAAAGACAAAGCACAAGCTGACCCTTCTAGCCAGGTGTCATCAAAGCTGACGGACAATCATCTATCAAGTGGCCATCCCTTGACAAGGAGGTGGGGAAGGACCAAACAGATCTGCATCTTAGCAAACTACATCATGGAATCACTTTCACCAACAAACTCCTGGATTTCAACCTCACAGTGGGAATGGACGTTATCTAGGGGGTAATCTTCAGGAAAATGCATTTCAAAGGATGTTTGAACTATAAAAATGAGGTGCAAAACCACCCAAGTTTTCTCTCCCTATCCCTCTCCTTTTCACTTAAGAAGACAAGAAACAGCTGTTGGACTTTGGGAGCAGATCCTGGCCTGAGTGTTTGGTCAGCATTGTTACTGGAAGCAGGTGGTAAGGGACTTCACCTTGAACCTAATTTGTTAACTTTAGTATTAGGAAGTTTTTTAATCTTTATTTATCTTGTAAACATTTCTGACTTTAATGCTTTATACATGTAGTCTCTTAAAACTTATCTTCTTATAGTTAAATAAATTTGTCTTATTCTTTAATTAAAACTAATCCAATTTGTGAATAGTTTGAATAACTTCTTTTGAAGTAGCAGACTGTTGCATATTGATCCTCTTAACAGGGCAATGGACCTAATATATCTGGGTTGTCCAGGAGTGGACTGGACAGTACAGAACACAAGTTTTTGAGGAAAATCTGGGACAGGGAGTGTGTCAGGGTCACCTGCAAGTAGTAACCAAGACTGGTGGAAACCAGAATATTACTGATGTGTGGCTGGAAGGCTGTGAATGGCCCAAGTGGTAAACACAGAAGCAAAACATTTGAGGCACTCGAGTTTGTAGGCCAGGAGTGACACAACCTGTCACTGGTTTCGATTGTTCCCCAGAATGTGACAATATGCATAGCATTGGACCCCGATGAGTACAGCTATGCATGTATAAAAACACTAAGAGGATTATGGCGTTACTTTTTTAAGTTGTCTACTTATATATATGGATGCTTAAGTATCAAGTAAAAGCATATACTACCACCAAAAAGTACCAGCTGTGAAAACAAGCCAGCATGCAAGCACACTGGATGATAATTAAATACCTTCTGCCCTGCCCCATTCATGAATCTGAACTCATGCTTAGACAAATATCGAATGCTAATAATCATTTTACTACTCTAACAGCTTCTTCAAAGCAGTACAAAAAGTGGCCCAGATATTAATGGAATTTAAATTTTTATTCATTAATAACATGCATTAAATTCATAGCAACCTTTGCTAATTACAGATAGAACAACAAATAGTGTAATACTTCTATTTAAATAATGGAATCTTGAATAAATATTGCAATTTTAGGCCCTGATCTTAAAGACAATTATGCACACTGTTAACTTTAAGCGTATGAACATTCTCACTGAAGTCAATGGGGCCATTCACATGTGTAAAACTAATCATGTACATAAGATTTGAAGGATCAGCAGCAAAACTCTGAACATGTTGCAATTTGCATCCCAGTCATTTTCTGCTCTTTAAAATACTTAGCCTTTCAAATAATATTATCAACCAATTTGTTTTATAAATTCCATTAAATTATTAGGTTAAAACATTCTGTGATTTTTTTTTTTCATAATCCATCTGTGATAGGGAGGTCGGAGAGCTAGGTAACCTAGTTACTCTATGTGACTTCCAGCCAATTGACTCTCTATGAGGACAATAGAGGTACTTGTTCCTGACCTTAAGCTGGAGATCTTCAGCTTTCCACCCACATGTTTGTAGCCCTTACGGGGGTGGGACAAGGGAATTTAGGCCTACCTTCTCCACCAGGTCCTATCCCACGGTCCTGTGGGAAGGGACAGTAGCAGGGTTCTACCTGCAGTGAGTCCAAGTTGCTTCCCTGAGCTAGTTTCTACCTATAGATTCCTTCAGTTTGGAGCACAGCCCCTGTAGTCAATCACATCACAACAAAAGAGCCCAAAGGAGCAGGACCCTGCTGGACCTGTGAATTCTAAAAGGGGGCAGTGGCTAGAGAAGGCTTTGACTGAGAGCTTTGTCTGCTTTGTGATCTCATCTCAGGCTCCCTCGTTTACCTGGCTTCCTGAAGAAGGATTCCTCTTTCCTGAAGCCTTTCCACCACCCTTTGCCTGGGCTTCTTTGCACCCTTTAACTCTCTTCTCCAGCTGGAGTAGATTTGGATGGGCAAGGCTACCTGGGCTCAGTACTGCATTGTACTCCCCACAGCCCTACGTGGAGTGTTTATACCTTATCAGACCACCTATTTTATAGAGCTGAACAAATCATTCGTGAATATATACAGACTTAATTTTTTTCAATCAAATAGCCACAAGTCATTGTTTAAATTATCCTCTCAGTGGGTGATGTTTAGCAAAATGTATTTAAGTTTATCTCCATATGTGATAAAGAATGAGAAAAGGCTGAGAGAATTATAAGGGAAAATAATAGTTATTATTTGTAGTAGTAGCATCATAGCACCAAGAAGCCTTAGTCATGGATCATGACCCTATTGTACTAGGTGCTGCTATATAAACCCAGAAAAAATGACAGCCCCTTCCCCAAAGAGCTTACAGCCTATGTACAAGACAGGAGACCAAAGATGGGTGAGTAGAGGAGATAATAGTGATCAGCATGATAGGAATGTCTATTTAGTTATTATTTTTATTGAAGATAAACAGAATTGTCGACAATCATCTGCATATCTTTTGGGATTTCTTGAACTGCAGGACTTCAACTTGGATAGAAAAATGTCTTGTTAAAGCCAAAATAAACTGGATTCAGTATGGTACCTCCAGCCAAGGTCATTAACTGCAATAGAAATACTTAGCCCTTACACTGCACTTTTCAGGCTCAAATCACTGTATGAACATTATCTAATTAATCATTATAGTATCTCACTGAGACAGGCAGAGAATAATTTTTATCAAAGATTTACTGAGGAGGAAACTGAAGTAGAACAGTAGAATTGGGTAGAGAAGGTAACCCCATTTCAATGAGGATTTTGGTATTTCAAAATCTGGTTTCATTTCAATTCAAAGTGAAAAGCAAGAATTTAGAATTTCTACATGAAAGGAGATTCATCCCCAACTCTGAGGGAGTCTGTCTGACATTCTACCACAGATGTGTGGACCCTGAGAGCCTAGGGTCCCCAAATCTGAGGGGTCTGCCTAGCGGTCTGCCCCAGAACAGTGGACTGCCATCCCCAGAAGTCTTCCAGGCACCATGCAGAAGAATTGGGTGAGCAAATTGACAGGAAACCCAGAAGCATTCCTGCTGGGGTTCCACTGAATTTTCATTGAAATTAAATCATCTTCAAGGAACATTTCAATTTCATTGAATCAGCAAATTTGGATGAAAATATGTTTTGCTGGCATTTTTCTGGCCAGCTCTACAGAACACTTCAGTGACTTCCCCAGAGCCACAGCGGCAGTTAGTCAGAGCCAGAATTAGAACATAGGAAATCATGATTCATACCCCTATTCTCAAAACACTGGAACAGGAGTAATAAATTATTTTTTGTCAAGGTCCAAGTTTCTTGGTCAAGGTCCAGACTTCAGAGAACATAATAATAATAATAAAAGATAACAATAAGTAAATAAAAACTTATTTTTGAATGGAGGGGTCCATTCAAAAGCATCTGGCAGTCCGGATTTGGCCTGTGGTCCACCTATTGACTACCCCTGCACTAGAACATACGCTTCATTACAGATCTATGAAAGCCCCTGATTGCAGAAAGTGGAACCAACATAATTCTGCAGTCAGGGGATAGATAGGAGTGGGACAGCCTCAGAGGGGGTTTCCACACACATTGAGTGCTGTGAGAAATAGCTCAGCAGAGGAAGTTTGAGAATGGGAATGGAGCCATGGTGAGGGGATAAACAAATATGCAGAACCGCAGGCCAAACTCCTCACGTTGATTTAGGAATGCAGCAGCTGCTGAGTCCACTACAACACATAGGCTGCAGTAGTAGCCACATAAAAGTTGGGGATGGGCAGATAATTCTATCTCTTCTTCCTCACCCTGCCCCCATGCCACTTAGGGGCATTCCTTTGCAAAGCACAAGGGCTTTCCATAAGGAAAAAGAGTGGGCCTAACACAGTAACTTTATCAGGAATGGATACAAACTGCAAAACTACCTGTATCATATCATGCAAATAAAGTAATATCATATCTTCCTTCGTGAAATGTATCAATCCTGATTTGACCTTCTGTTGCCATTTCTCACTTCGAACTGTATCATCTTTTCCGTTAATTCTACCCCAGTTATTCTACTGTCATTTCCAGTCTTCCCTTTAAATCACATCAGCTTTTCAGCCGCACCTATTTTAGCTCTCTGCTTCCAATTCTTATTTTAAATCACTTCAAGTTTTACATCGATCTTATTTGAGCTCACCATTTCTATTGTTCACTTAGAACTGCATCGGTCCTTTGAATTGCTTTTATTTTTCCTTTCTGCTTCAATTTCTGGACTTAAATCACATCAGTTTTACATCAACTTTTCAATCACTCTTATCTCAGACACCTATTTTTATTTCTCACTTGAAATCACATCAACTTTCATGCTGATGTAATTTATGTAAGCATCTTCCAGATCCCAGTCTTCGCATATTGACTTAAAAAGGATTTCTAATTTGTGTGAATCTATGTGTATTAGCTGTATTTGCGATACCCCTATATGATATACTGATTTCAAAATAACTTGAACATTATTATTTTCTACATAGCAGCAGTTTAACTGGGGCAGTAGAATTTTGAAGTAAAACAAACATTCCTTACCAATGGGCCTGATCCGAAGCCATTGAAGTCTATGGAAAGAGTAGTTCCCCTACACTGGCTCTAAGTAGCTGCATTTAGAGAAACTTGCAAAGACAGTATTTTAAAAGAACTATTCCCCTTCACTCTCCAAAAAAAAAAAAAAAAAATTAAAGGCAGAGATACCACTTCACGGAAAAGATCAAATATGAAATAACCTAAAGTGGAAGGATAAACTTTAAAATGACTATAAATAACATTCTGGGGCTATTTTAGTAACATACATTTCTAAGGTCTGGTCTATACTGACAAAGTAGGTTGATGTAATGCGGCATACATCGACCACATAAAGTATGCATCTCCACTGGCATGTCAGTCCCGCCAACCTAAATCGTGGCAAAATGTGACTTAATAAAACCACCTCTGCAAGTGGCGTAGTGCTGAAGTCAAATTCTGTGGATTGAATGAGCATCAGTGTAGGCAGAGCACAAAGCAAATCAACATCATTGGCCTCCAGGAGGTATCCCATAATGTTCTGTTGTGACTGTTCTGCACATTTGCAGTCTGCTGCACTGTGGCCTCGTAAAGAGGAATAACTCCTCCCTGCAAGCCCTGGGGAATTTTGAATTCCCATTTCCTGTTTGGTCAGAGTGGAGAGAGCTTGCCAGCACAACTGATCATGGTGACTGCATGCCCCAAATGTGCTCCAGCCTGGAGTCAACCTGAGGTCTTGGATCTCATTGGTCTGTGGGGCAGAGTCTGTTATGGCTCAGCTCGGAGCAAGCAAAAGAAAATTTGGATATGTACAAGATATCTCTCATGTTGGAGAGAATGCACAACAAGAATGCCCAGCAGTGCCATGTTAAAATCAAAGAGCTGAGGCAGGCTTATCAGAAAACTAGGGAAGCTAAGAGCTATTCTGGCTCCCCACCCAAAACATGTCACTTTTACTAGGAGCTGCATGCAATTCTTGGTGGAGACCCTGCCACTATGCCACCATGTAACGTTGATACTCGGGGGAATCTGAGGCCAGGATGAATGAGGACGAGTTTATGGATGAGGATGAAGATGATGAGGAGAAAACGGGGCAGGCAAGTGGGGTATCCCTTCTCCTTGAAAGCCAGGAGCGTTTGCACATCAGCAGCCCACCCAGATGCAGGACACCGTTACTGACCAGGATGCTGGGGAAGGCATATCTGGTGATTATGTACTGCAAATTGCATGTCTTTGGTTATATCCCCTGCCCAGATTCTTGTATCAGCAGGAAAAAGTGATATGTGTGGCAGTGGGGCTCTGTCTCCTTGTACTTGGTGTGCTTAAGCATTGGGAGAAGATTATTTATGTGCACAGGTATGTTCTGAGAATCCTTCATGCATATCTCGGGAAAGCTTTCATGCAGGTATTCCGCAATCATTTGCAGAAGGTTTCATGGGAGGGCAGCCTTATTTCTTCCACCACGATAGGACACTTTCCCCCACCACTCTGTTATTAATTGTGCAGGCATCATCACAGAACACAGCATAGCAGCATAAGGACCAGGTCTGTAGCCAGATCATTGCAACAAATCCTCTCTTTATGCCTACATGACCCTTAGCAGGCAGATATCACTCATGGTTACCTAGGGAAGGTGGTGCACATTTACAGTACCCAATCAAGAAAGCTTTTTAAATTGTATTATTGCACAACCAGGGATGGTTTCTTGGTTCAGCACACCACAAGTCCCTAATCAGGATGTTGGGCCATTTCCTCCAGAGATGGTTAACCTGTACTCACCCTTTCTACCACCTGTTAAAAGCCTGATCATTTGGGAGCCCAACATCCATGCTGCTCAAGGGAGCATGAACTTCTGTTGCATGGGCCTCAGGGATTTCCCTAACATAGATGCACTCAACCCTTACTTATCATAGCTGGAACAGCACTCCTACCCCTGCAATAGTCAAACAATTATATGCAGATGTAGCCGTCTCTTGAGAATGTTCAGGGGATTTCTTTTTACACTGTAACATTGCTTTGCATCCATGGGATGAGTTAATAATGGGTATCTTGTGCTTTGCTTCCCTCACAGAGGACGACATGGCCTTCAACACACCACCGTCTCATACTCCTGCAGAGTGCCTGTCGAATATAAGAAGGTGAAAAAAAAAATGGGATGACATGTTTAATGAGCTACTGAATGCCTCCATGGCTGCTGACACAGAGTTAAGAGGATGGAGGATTTCATTATCTGACAAACTGAACATGGACAGAGACAACAGGAAGGCAGCACAGGAATATGAGCATTTAACACAAGAAAAGATGCTGCATATAATGCATGATCAGTCAGACTTGTTGAGGCACCTGGTTGAGCTTCAGGAAGCTCAGCGGCAAGACAGACTTTCCTAGCCCCCATCCCAAAGTGGTGCAGGAGGAGGTTGAGCAGGGTGCATTACATGCTGTACTCCTCCCTGGTTGAGGCGACCAGAAAGAGGTGATTGCCCCTTTAAGGAGTGGGAATTTGTGATTCGTTTGTGTGTGCACAGCCAGAATGGGCTCTGTATCCCTGACCCCACTCAATGCATGTGGAAGATTCCATTTTCTTCCATTTTCCCTCTCTGTGAAGGATCACCAATAAAGAAAGTACTGCTTTACCATTCATTATTGTTTATTTATTGATATAAAGGGAGGGGAAGGTGGGGCAGGGGGGGAAAGGATTGGAGGAGGTGGGGGAAGGTTGGGGGGGAAACATACTGCTTCACAATTCATTACCATTTATTTATTGATTAGAAGGGAATAAAGGGAGGGAAGGGAGAGGGGACTGGAACGATGGGTGAAAGGGAAGGGGGGACTGGCTTGGTGGGAGATGGGTAGGGGATGCAAAGTGAAAGCATAGCACAGATAAGCAACACACATTACTGTTTTGTCTCATTGCAAAAGTGTTTTTTCAATGCTTCCTTGAGGCGCAGTACTCTGGGATTGGCTCTCAGCGTTGCAGTGGCATCTAGCTGCTCAAAATTTGTGGCCAGCCTATCTGCCTCCACAACCCAACCCAATGGGAACTTCTCCCCCCCCTTGTCTCACAGATGTTATGGAGTGCACAGCAGACAGAGATAACTATTGGGATGTTTTTTTCACTGAGGTCTAACCTAGTGAGCAGACTTCACCAGCCGCTTTTAAACATCCAAATGCACATTCCACCGCCATTCTGCACTTGCTGAGCCTGTTAGTAAAACACTTCTTCTCGTGTATAGGTGCCCGGTGTAGGGCTTCACTAGCCAGCGGAGCAAGGGGTAGGCAGGTTCACCCAGGATCACTATTGGCATTTCAACATCGCCAATATTTATTTTTTGGTCAGGACAGGAAGTGCCTGCCTGCATCTTTTTTAACAGAGCTGAGTTCCTAAAGATATGTGCCTTTCCAGACCACTACACAGTGATATTGGTGAAGCATCCCCTGTGATCCCCAAGGGCCTGGAACACCACTGAGAAGTATCTCTTTGGATTTATGTACTCTGTGGGAAGGTGGTCCAGGGCTAAGATAGAAAGGCACATGCCATTGATTGCCCCCCCACAGTATGATAACACCATTGCAGAAAAGCTTTCTAATATGTCCTCCACGTTGCCAAAAGTCAGTACCCTTCTTCACAGAAGTCTTTTAATAGACCTGCACACATGAATCACAACTGCTCCCACAATGGATTTACCAACAGCGAATTGATTCCCAACTGACCAGTAGCAGTCTGACATTGCTAGCTTCCACAGAGAAATGGCCACTCTCTTCTCCACTGTCATAGCTGGTCTCCAGTAAGTATTCATGCATTTCAGGGGAGAGAGCTCTTTGCAAAGTTCAAAGAAAGTGGTCTTTTGCATTAGAAAGTCCTGCAGCCACTGCTCATCATCCCACACCTTCATAACAATGCAATCCCACCAGTCACTGCTTGTTTCCCGGGACCAGAAGCAGCACTCCACAGACTGCAGATGGTGCATGACAGCCTGCAGCAAACAGGAATTGTTTCGTTCTATGCCTTGTAGCAAGGCGTAACTTTGCAATTTTTATCGGTGGAGCTCCTGTCTTGCCCCAGAAAATACTGCAGAATAAGTCATGAAGTGTTGGTGATGTTCATAATAATAGTGCAGAGGTGAGTGGGCTCCATTCCTCTCTGGCAATGGCGTGCACCTGACAGAGAGTGAAGGGTTTGAAAAAAATGGCGTGAAAAGGAGATCGTCTGTTTGTTTGGACTGAGATAAGAAGGGAGGGAGTATGTTGCTTCATGGGAGGATGACAACCTTCCCAAAAGCCTCTGCAGCTAGATGCACTGTGGGATGGCTACCCATGGTACACTGCTTTGATTGTCGCCCCAAGCACAGCTAGTGGGGACGCAATCCACCGATGCAATGAACTTGGTATGATCACGCTCCTCCGACTTCTAAAATTCGGCCGGTGAAAGTCAATTTAAAATAAATTGACTTCACTCTGCAGTGTAGACATATCCTAAATGACAATACAAGTTACTGAAACAAATGCAGCTTACATGTTACACCGAATTGAATTGATCCGAGGCAAGATGGTGCTTGGCCTTGCATAATTTCACAGGGTAAGAAAGTGTGTGCAAAGGCACTTTCCACTTTGGCTCTCTCTGCCATTAAGAGGCACAATTGCCACCTTTGTATTTCCTTGAATTCAAGGACTCCAGAGATGAAATCTTGGCACCACTGAAGTCAGTGGCAAAACTTCCATTGATTTGTCGAAGGCCAGATTGATTTGTCGGAGGCCAGGAGTCTACTGTTACTGCTGTTGCTATATGTCCCAAATTGAGCAGGGAGGCATAAGGGCCCCATCACCTACTTATAGAGGAAAATCCAGGTGTAAGTGTTTACTGCATCCTTACAGTGGGAAGCACAGCTGCCATTGTCCTCCTGCATGCCATATAATATTGTGCCTGCCTAAAGCGCAATGCCTCTGGGAGTTCCCATCACGGCTATGAGATTTCTCCCCATTCTCTACTGTGGGCTGTAGCTTAACACTACAAAGTAGTTGCCAACTTTTATTTCTTATGGAAATAATATCATAAAATCATAGAATAATAGGGATGGAAGGGACCTTGGTAAGTCATCCAGTCCAACCCAATACTCAAAACAGGACCAACCCCAACTAAATCATCCCAGCCAGGGCTTTATCAAGCCGGGCCTTAAATTCCCCTAAGGATGGGGATTCTACCAGCTACCCAGGTAACCCATTCCACTGCTTCACCACCCTTCTAGTGAAAAAGCTTTTTTTCCAACCTAGTCCTCCCTCACTGCAACTTGAGACCATTGCTCCTTGTTTTGTCATCTGCCACCACTGAGAACAGCCTCGCTCTATCCTCACTGGAATCCCCTTTCAGGTAGTTAAAGGCTGCTATCAAACCCCCCTCATTCTTCTCTTCTGCAGACTAAGCAAGCCCAGTTCCCTCAGCCTGTCCTCATAAGTCATGTGCTCCAGACGCCTAATCATTTTCGTTGCCCTCTAGTGGACTCTCTCCAATTTGTTTACATCTTTCCTGTAGTGGGGGTCCCAAAATGGACACAATACTCCAAATGTAGCTTCACCAATGCTGAAGAGAGGGGAATAATCACTTCTCTCAATCCGCTGGCAATTCTCTTACTAATGCAGCCCAATATACTGTTAGCCTTCTTGGCAATAAGGGCACATTGTTGACTCATATCCAGCTTCTTGTCTGGTGTAACCTCCAGGTTCTCTTCTGCAGAACTGTTACCTAGCCAGTCAGTCCCCAGTCTGTAGCAGTGCATGGAATTCTTCTGTCCTGAGTGGAGGTGTCCTTTTTGAACCTCGTCAGATTTCCTTTGTCCCAATCCTCCAATTTCTCTAGGTTACTCTGTATCCTATCCCTACCCTCCAATGTATCTACCACTCCCCCCTCCCTCAGCTTAGTGTCATCTGCAAACTTTCTGAGGATGGAATCCAGTCCATTGTCCAGATCATTAATGAAGATGTTGAACAAAACTGGCCGCAGGACTGACCCCAAGGGCATGCCACTTGTTACCGGCTGCCAACTAGACATCGAGCCATTGATCACTACCTGTTAAGAATCATGTGATGTGTTTTTGTGATGTTGTGAAGTAATTTGTTTATTTTCTATCATGCAATAATTGGGCTACAATTGTTTGATTTAAAATATTTAAAGAGTGACCTGTAATATTCTGAATAGCTGGTGAGAAATGTCTGTTCCCATACACAAGGGATTTTCTGGGCTTGATGCCTAGCCTAAAATAAAATGTTCCCTTATGGTTGGTTTCTATCTTCCTTCCTCTTCTCTAATACCTTTTCTCTCAGTCTTCTCCATTCTTGCTTTAAATTCCATTGTTTTCCTCCTTTCTTGTCCCCCCACTAAATTTGTCCACCATTTTCATTTTGTTTCCTCTACCCTATCCTTGCTATCTTTTTCTCTTTTCAGTTGTCCCACGTCTACAGTTTATCTATCTCTTCCCCGTCTGTTTAAAAAAAAAAAACAAGCCCCCCCCCCTCCCCAAAAAAACCAAAAAACTTGATTCATGCCTTTTCAGGTCTTTACTGTGGCCAGTTATTCCATTTATCAGATAATAAATTAGGATCCAGAGAAGACCTGGGTCCTCAAAAGTATCAGTTCAGCGATAGGCAGAACAACCAATGTTATGATCAGTCTACATGAAAACCAGCACATACATCACTACACTAGTTTTAATTATTTTAATTCTTAATTCTTATTGTTATTTTGGTGTATATATCTCTATGCGCACTCTTATTTCAGAATAAGACTGCCTCGACACAGCCTTGCACCAAAATAATAAAGGGTGTGAATTAAAATTGATGTAGTTATCTATGTGTAAGTTGGTATAGAAATTAAGCAGACTTTTTTTTAAAAGTGCTATCAAGAGTAAAGCCTGAAAACACTATTATAACAACATACTAACTGCAGAATCCACTGATTTATTGTAAATTGTTGCCTAGAGTACATTTATTTTCAGTGTACTGCAGTATTGATAACTCTTGCAATTTCTTTATGAATCACATGAGGTTGGCTGGGGCTGAAACCAGAGCCCAAGCCGATAACGTGATGAGATGACAGAAACTACAGCCATCTCACAAATTTCAGTCCTGACTGGGGAAAACCACTGTGGTTGGCTGTGTTCCCCACTACCCTGCCTACTAGAGAACAGCAGATAACCCAAGTTACTGAAGGAAGCAGGAATAGCTCTCTCATGCCCCAGCCTCCACCAGGCTCCACCTCCATTCTTAAAGGAGGAGGTGGACAGGATAGGGAGCAGAAAGAGCCCAGTTCAGGACCACTCCTCCTCTCCTCTGTTCTCTCCACCTCTCCTTTCACTTCCTGCAACACCTGGCCTGGGAAGAGAGATGGGATGGGAAAGAATACCTGGAGCTGACTCTCTAGCCTAAATGGGGAAGTAGGGGTTCCCACTGAATCCCCTCCGGGCATTGGAAAGGAGGATGAAGAGCCCCAGGAACTGAAGGAGGAGCAGAATTGAGGCAGTGTGTGTGTGCATATGCAGATTTGATAGACAGTGCTAGAGAGGCTGGGCAGATGCGGGTGCAAAATTGGTAGGATGCAGAACTGATGCAGAGGACAGGAGGGATCACAATTAATTGCTGGGCAGGAGGAAAAGCAGCTGTGGGGCTGAGAGTACCTGCAGCAGAGACCAAAATCTCCTTAATACATTTGGTATATTAGGCAACATTCCTTGTCTCTCTCTCTCACATCTACAATGGGGGAGGACAATGGGAGTTCATAAATTAAAAGACAGACCAAAACACAATCTCATGTATTGTAATGGATTTTCATGGGGATTGTCTTGTTTTTCCTGTATGTGGATGGGAGATTCAAGCTCTGGGATTTATGTGAGACTAATGTTTTGATGGACATCTCCTCAGCCAATCAGATCACTTTGGAGGAGGAGCTGGGAGCCATCTTGTAAGCCTGGTAGGGAAAAGCAGCACCTTTGTGATTATGAGAGAAGAAGGGAAACCCCCTGTGACACACTGCATACCCATGTACACCCTCATGGTGTGATTGTGTATCAATCACCCTTATAGTGTAATTGTGTATTGTTTAATTCAAAGTATGTCATGTAACATGTTTATGAAATGCTGTTGACATGCTGAACCTTATTTTTATGGTAATATATTTGTTGCAGTGTCATATGTATGGCTTTGAGGCTTCGCTATGTAACATTCCCAAAGGTGTGTTTCATAGCTTAAAACAGATTCAGGAAAAGCTCTACAGAGTTGAGGAGTAGTTTGTGCTTTACAAAGACGTGTGTAAAACAAACCAGCTCTTCCAGGAACAATGGAGTAGCCTAAATATTGATAGGAGTTACTCACTGTATGGAGGAAACCATACAAAGACATTGTTTGTCACCTGATCCTAAAAGGGAGTGGTTAGGCCCCGGTGGTAGAAGGGGGGAAGAAACATGTTAAAAAGGAGAGACATTTTTGCAAGCTCTCTCTGTCTTCCACCTCCATTTACTAACACCACCAAGCAACTGAATTGCTGACCTAGGGGAGGGCCTGGCTGGGAAGAAATCCACCTAGCCTGTGGTGAGAATCATCTAAGACTGTAAGGTTGCTGAAAGTGTTAAGTGTAGTTTAGAATGCAATTTTCTTTTGTTTCATCTTGATCAAATCTGACTTAATTTCCTCTGACTTATAATTACTTAAAATCCTTCTGTAGTTTAATACATTAGCTTGCTTATTTCATCTAAAGAGTGCATTTGGTTTAAGAGGTATTATTAGTAACTCCATTTGAAGTGACAAAGCTGGCACATATCAAATTCTTTGATAAATTGACAAATATATGAGCTTACAGAGTGCATTGGGCAGCACTGAATACTGTAAGACAACAGTTCCTAGGGTAGCATCTGGGACTGGGGGTGGTTGCTGAGGCCATACCCAGTTCACACAGCAGGGCAGAGTAAGACGGACTCCAAGAGTGAGGGATTGGGGTGACACAGCAATACCCCAGTCCAGCTTGCAGAGGGGAATGTCACGCCCCCAGAGTATGGAACAATCAAGAAAAGTTCTGAGTTAGGTGCTTCTGATATGGGAGATAGGGAGCTTTGAATATGACAGGGATTTAAGAATCCCTGGTTGAGAATCCCAGAGTGTATTTGCTCCCGAGTCACTTGGGACTCAGAGACATTTGCATTGACCCAGAACACAAGATTTAATTGCTATTAACTATTTATTTTGTTCTGTTAATTGTGTTTATGTCTGAGTTATTT
Source organism: Mesoclemmys tuberculata (assembly GCA_007922155.1). Classification (NCBI taxonomy): domain Eukaryota; kingdom Metazoa; phylum Chordata; order Testudines; family Chelidae; genus Mesoclemmys; species Mesoclemmys tuberculata. The sequence continues at coordinate 28,537,001 of ML675616.1, forward strand.
AATCCTGTTTATTGTTACTTTGTTGAAATAACTTCCAGACAGACTGTAGGTAAAATTTCTTATTTATTTTTTGACCTCTGCATGTGATTTGTCAATCCTGGGTGAAGCCGTTGAGTGTTACATACCCATGTGGCTCTAGTACTTGGATCACCTAGAAAACTCATCTTCATCATGTGTGATATAATTGTCATGGCTACAATGATACGGATCCTAACCAATTTCTTGAACCACTGTTTAAACCTCTCACTCTTTGATGTACAGATTTCACTTCTGCTAAATGTAAGAGACCAGATTCTGATATTCTTACTTTGAGTAGAACTTAATGCCCCAATGGTCCCACGGAGTAAGGAACTACTTGATATAGCAATAGTGGCATAATCTGGCTAAAGGAATTTTCCTGATTAAACTGAGCCATCAGTTCTTGTTGAGTTTTTTTTAAAACAACTTTAAAAAACTGTTTTCAGTTGAACCTAAGAAATGAACAATTCAAAACTGATAGTGAACTGGCTTTGACAACAGTGTTCTGCATGAAGCAACACCTGTTTGGAGACGTTTGAAACTAAACTGCAGAAAATGCTAGAAAAAACACTATATTGAACAATAGTATATTTGCAGAGAAATGGACCAAATGACAAAATATGTTGATCCCACCTTTGCCTTTTATGATTCATTTGCATAAAAATGATTGAGTCATTAGTCATGATGTCTCGGAGAGCTAATTTTACATAGCTGCTTTTGCAACCTGGAGACAGATTTTAGCTCTTGTTATTTCTAATCACATATCAGCACCTCTTGTTAGGTTATACTTCAGAATCCATCATCCAGAAATCCCTGAAGCTTATTATGTTTCTTAGTCTTTTGGAAATACTTCTGACTTTGGCTGCCCTTAGTGTCAAATCTGGAGGAGCATAGATGACTATGCAAGGGACTTGAATAGTGGAAAAGACAGTTCTTCTGGGTCTCTCTTTGGAACTTTTCCCTCCTTAAAGGTAGGCTGAGGGTCATTTAGCTCTTGTGGGAAATTCAACCACTATCTCTGAGAATGTCATCCCTGATTGCTCTATTAATAATTAACAGGCTTAATTTTCCTTCTTTTAAAAAACATAACTTGTGATTGCTATATTGTTTAGGAAATCCTGGAAATTTATTTTCAGTAGAAACATTAGTAGCAATTGAGGTTGCCTTAACTACCACCCCAGCTCTCTCCACCACCTTTTCTTCCTGATTAGCAACTAAACAGCAAAACATCTCTTAATTACAGCCAAATCTTTTTAAAAGTTCGTAATGGAAGTCCCATAAAAATATTTTTCTCCAAATCAAGAAGTTGAGGAATAACCTATATTGGTTATTTATCTAGTTCTATAAGGTATGTTCGGTACTTTACAGCACAAATGTGGTGTCTCCCAGAAGAACTTTGGGCCAGATCCACAAAAATGCCTAAGCCCCATTTTTAGGCACAACTGGAATCCACAAAACAATTGCTTGGCTGTGGTTTAACCCTTTAGATGCCTAAATTCACTTGGCGCCTACATTTCTGCTTTCAAATTTACCTCAGTTATAAGAGAGCTCCTCCTCCCCCCATTTTGTGCAGTTAGGCAGTTGCCTAGCTCATGCTCCCAACAAACAACTTAGATGCCTAAGCCCTCACTGACTCCAGGAGAGGGTTTCCTGGATGTGCATTTGTAGGGCCGTGGAAGATATTTGTGATGCATTGAATAGAGATAGGGGCTTGCTGGGTCTGGTCAGAACCAGTTTGATAAGCGGCTTTACTCGGCCTGGTAAACAGGCTGTGCAAGGCCGTGTGAATGTGTTTGTGGTGCCAAAAGAGGAGGAAAGCTAGGAAGCAAGGTCACGTGCTGTAAATTTGCCAGTGCCAGCTGTTTCTTAGAGCTGATATGTTATGCTGCATATAAAAGCTTGAAATGCAAACTGCGCAATGAGACTTGGCCATGAATCCACTTGGATTGTGTGGCAAAATCTCCCGGCCGCTCACTTTGCAGCGCGCCCTAGAGTGTCCTGTTGCTGTTTGGCATATAGGCCGTGATTAAAGATAAGTCTACCTAACTGGTGTCGGAGTGTTTTTATTCCTCACCTGGTATCCAAAACCTTACAGGCAGCTGTGAACAGCCGTGCCTGGCATGACAGCATTGTATGAAGAGATAGATGGCCAAACCCCATGAGAGGGACAGGGCTTAGAACCACCCCTTCTTGTTGGCATTTCCTGTTGGCTAGCTTATGTAGCTACCTGCCTACAGTGGCTTTTTGTCTATCCCATTCGTAGCATTGTTTAGGGAGCCTAACTCAGGCTTTGTGGACCTCATTGTTATTCCAATGATTTTCTAGGCATCTAAAAATAGATACTGAAACCACTACATCCCTTTGTGGATGCAGGCCTTCCTATCAAACTTGAGATGTGCATAGGAGAATAGCAAACTCTAAAAAGAGGATGATGAAGAACACGGGAAACACAATTCAGGCCTGTTCAAATCTTGGCATCAGTGATAGGTAATGATAATGATTAAGACACACAAATAATAATGGACAAAATTCTGAAGTCCTTGCTGTGGAAAAACTCCTGTGAACATAAAAGTTGTGCAATATTATGGGGATATTTCTGTCAGCTTTAAAGGAGCTGCTAACATGCTGTATATAGGCCAATATTTTCAAAATTGGTGCTTAAAAGGAGTCACTTAAATCTGCATTTAGTATGAACTAAGAATACTGAACTGAAAGGGCAGCCACCCAGAATCATTGTCTGTTCAGAGATCCCTGCAATTCTAATGGTGAAATGGACCCCTCTGAAGAGGGACATTATTAGGCTGAGGACCTCAGTGTGGTGTAAATTGGGCAGAGATTGTATGCTGGCCTTCTATACATAGCTGAATGTCACATTTAAAGGAAAAGATATTGGTTGAATCAGCATTTCAGAACTAACAATAAATTTCCTGGCCTTATTCATTTCAGATTAGACCTTTGGGGATTCATTTGTATATGGGCATGTGTGTTTCACTTGCAGCATTTGTTTGTGAGCCCCTGATACATACCCACCTGTGTTTGCATGTACCAATATATATTTATGGGTACAATTAAGGCAGCCACACATTAATATTGGCCCCTTACTAAACATAGCTTGAGTTATATAAAGCATGCTATTTGCAATAAGACAGGGAACTCCATTTCTAAAATTAAAGTCAGTAGAAAATTGATTCCATTGGTTCTAAATGTAAGGAAGATTTTAGTGGAACTCCCCCCTGCTCAGATGGTCTGAGTGGCACCCCGTCCTGCTCAGTCAGCTGAAAAAGGGGGGGGTGTACACTTTATTTGCATGGGCTTTATATTTGCATGAGTACAATTAAGTATTTAGCATAATTTTACTGTATATGGCTAAGCACACCTAGATGCTAAGCATAATGGGAAATGGTTAGAATGGCTGGTTTTGGGCTACAAACCACTTTTGTGTTAACTGCTGGGATAATGAAATGTCCTTCAATTGTATGAACAGATGTCAGCAGAACTGTGCTTAGCCTGTTATGATAAAATACTTCACCCTAAAATAAACGGAGCACCACAAGAGTGGAGGACAGATATTTCAACATTGTAAAGGGGGAGCGAGGGAGTTATGAGGAATCTCTTATTGGGATTGCACCAGCCCTGGGAAAGGGCTGCTCCCAGGCATGGAGTGATGATCTCCTCCCATTTTTAAAAGGTAGCATTAACAACTCGTCTTGGAGTCTTTTGTTTTTTGAAAGCAGGGACATTGCTTCTGTGTCAGCAGAGGGTTTACCCATGAGCTGAAAGTCACTAAGAGCTGAATCACTAGAGGACCTGGGAAACCTTGCCTGTCAACTGACAAAGCTGAGTCAGCAGCCGTCAGTGGGAGCCTGGCACAGGTGCGGTTAGCAGAAGCAGGTGCAGGTGCAGTTGGCACCAGTGGTTGGGGACTCAGCTTGGCGCACAGGCAGTAAGAGACAGCAGCAGAGGGGGCCTGGTCAGACCCCCGGCGTGTCAGACCGGAGCCTGCATAAGGGATGGGCGGAGCCATAACTGAGAGCTGGACATTGCAACTATGATGGTCAGTACAGGGGAAAGAAGGACGGGAGAGGTCAAGGACACGCCCTTTGTATTCTGGGGTGGGTTTGGCTCATTGAGTTCTGTTTGCACTGTGTCCCAAACCAGTGCTGTGTTACTTCTCTCCTGTTATTAAAAGGTTTACTTTCTACACTCAGACTCTGTGCTTGCGAGTGCGAAAGTATTGCCTTTTGTGTCACCCAGGGAATAGTGTGTGATTTCCCAGGTGACTGGGTGGGGGCTGGAGCTAGTTTGGTGTTGTATCATTGACAGGGACCCCTAGATGTAGAACCCGGCCCTTGCTGTTGCTGACTCTATCTGGCAGAAGGATTACATAAAGAATGAGAATGGAACCTCAGGGGAAAAAAAGCATTTGTACTTCATATGAATTAGCTAATGACAGACTAATATTTATTTTAAATGATGTGGAATATGATCTATATATTTAAATCTCATGGTTTATTGGGCTAGAAGTAATAAGCTCAATGAATCACTGTCTTTATTTCATTTGCAGCCTTGAGATGAATTAATCACCATCCAAAAGAAACTTGGATAGGTGGATCAGAGTCAATTGCTAAACTGTAAGTACGTCTGAACGTATAAATGTTTAAAGGCTTGGGGAAAAATTAGGAATCTTGATTATCTTTAATTATGTCATTCTTGAATGTGTCTCATCTCAGACTGTTATTTCTGGGTACCATGATCCGCCTTGGTAGTGAATGAAACTTAAAGGCAAGTTGGTATGGAGCATATTGCTGAAAGTTGCACAAGCTGGCTGTGTTAACCTACAGAATATTGTCATTTTCCATACTTCATGCTTATGAGCATCTGTTTTACTATCTAGATACATTCAGATATCTACTTAAGCACCAATTTCCATTAGCCGCTGACAATATGAATCAAGTGACTTCTTTTGTGTTTTGACAATAGATTAATATTTATTTATGTCTATTTTAAATGCTTCTGGATGGGACCGTTTGTAGTTTGCCAGTATTATCACTAGACCTTCCTTGATCACTCTAGCAAAAACCATAAATACTTTTAAACATTTTGGCTTCTGTGGCTTTTGGGATGTAGAACCATTGTGGACATTTTCAGTGAAGTAGAATAAAAAAATCATAATACTGTAACAAAATAATTAAAATAAAGGCGTAGCAGAGCATAAAACAATACTGAAAATCACATTGATTAATAAAATACAGTATAGCAGGCTTGTTTTTCAATGTAAAAATGTACTATACCATCACATTTACTTATACGTATGGAACAATTTTCTCTTATTGTAAAGAGACCAAGACAAAAGGGTGCTGATTGGCTTTCTTACTCATTTCAACGGAGCTCTGCAATATCCTAACTGATAGCTGTGTGACCATTGAAAATGTGCAAATACATTTTTTCCTTATTTGTTCTTCTGATTGTTCTCTTTACAAAAAATCCACAGAATCAGCTGTATTTCAATCTTCTTCAGTGTACTGAATTGTTTAGTGTATCGCGTGTTGGACTAGGAATGCTGATAGAGTTACTGGATCTGGCTAGAAACAATTATATTCACTTCCCCTGATTTTACCACAATGCTAAAATATGTTATCAAAAGTAAAGATAAATGCATGGAGTCTTGACTATGATATAGGAATGTATTAAGGCAGTCTAACCACATATAAACAATGTGAGAGGGAAGGAGTGAGAGACAGAAATCTTTCAAGGACTTTCTTAATTTTCTTCTAGGAGGATGAAAAATAAAAAAGGACACAATGATGGATTCATTCTTGGTGTAACTCCTTTGAAGTCAGTGGAGATATACCATGAATGGGTTTGCCCCAGAGGGTTTAAGAGTCATTTATTTTAAATGAGGTCCATACATATTTTAAAATGAGAGTTGCCCTTCAGAATGCAGAAGTACTGAGTACAAAAGGGAAGGCATCCTGAAAAATAAAGGAAGATGTGTCTCATAAGTAAGTATTTGAGGCTAGAAAGTCAAACAGTTTAACTGTTTCCCCCAGTTCATTCATCTGGCTTGCCAGCTTGTTTGCGTAATGGCAGTGAATTAAATGCTGGGGTTTTAAAAGAGGGGAGACCATGACATATAACCTTCATCATAACACACGTTATTGTTTGGTTTGGATCCCTTTCTAGGAGACTGTAAGACTCATTGGCGGAGTGGATTGCTGTAATTGGTCAGGGGGAAGGCAACCAATTGATTTTAGAGGACTGGTGTGGTTCAGGATTGAGAGGGAGTTAAAATCCTAAATGCAATTATGATCTTATAGTTCTGTCTCAAGAAGTAAGGTCTCCTTACAATGATACTGCTGGTAGGAGAAATTTTCATGGAACAGTATTCTATGGGAATATGCCATTCTGATGACGGCTTCATGAAATTGAGTCAATTTTACTGGCATTTTGTTTCAGAAGAAAGATGGGAGGAGAAAGTTCTGACAATGTTAAGGCATCTCATTGACATTTTCTAAATTAAACGTTTTGATTTTTCATTTAGAAATAACTTTTTGGGGGGATTATTTAAAACTTTGTATTGTATATTTTGCTATAATAATAAGAACAAGTTAAAACTGGAAGAAAACATTTGTCAAAACAAAACATTTTGAATGATGCTGTAACAGGGCTATGGGGTCAGAGAGGGCCCTACCTATCAGAGGACAATAGTATGAAGCGCTAACCAGATTGTTGTTTTTGTTACTATTTGAACATTTTTCTTTCTTGTTTGTGAAGACAATGGATGGAGCACTGGAAAAAAGAAAGGAATACTAACCTGGGCATGGCTGCCTGTCTATTCCCAGCTGGTGACTCGAGTCACCAGCATCTGGACCCAAAATGAAATTTCTTTTCAGATTTTTTTCTTCATGGAGAATTTCAGAAAATTCAGTTTTTGTTTCTGTTTGGAATGAAGCCATATTTAGAAATGTTGAAATTCCTCACGAAATGGAACTTGCACCCTAGGCACAGCTCTAATAATTACAATACTTGTCTCCTGTGTAACGTGCTTTCGGGTCTGCCGATGAAAAATGCTATATAAGAGCTAGATAATATTATTGCTTATGTGAATAAATTATACTCCACAAGAATAAGATCTGCAGACCTTCTTAGTTTAGTGTTCAGAAGATACTAATAACATCAATCACTTTGCCCTCTTTCACCTTCAGTTTAAATCTTGAAATGCTGCTTCTTTTTCTTTTCAAGAGTAATAAACACAAAGCTGCTTATAATTGATGTCTAGATTGTGCCAGATTTACTCAGGCTGAATCCTAGATAGTTGGATTGAAACTAATGGAACTACTCAGAGAGTAAGATAGATATGAATCCAAACTCTCCCAGGTTATGTGGTGCTCTGATTCTGTATTTGCATTTGGTTTATCATAGAGGTAAGAGCAACCTGTGAACTCCGATCCAAACACAGATCTGGATATTATCTCATAGCCAAAGTTTTGCTTTGGGCTTAGCTGTAGTTTAGATCTTTTGGAAACTGTGTTGTGTCAAGAATCTCTTGGAATCATCATCAGATTTTGAGTTTTCCAAAGTATATGAACTGTCACAGCAAGTTCAGCTTTTTTTTTTAGCCTGAAAAATATGTCTGTCTAAAGCTTCTCGAAATCCCATATCCATGGTTCACAAGTAGTAGACTTGATTATAACAATGCCCTGTATTCTGACCTTTCTGATGATGCTTCATACGTCCTTTTCACTGAATGTAGGATACGGTAATCAGACTCCTGACACAGGCTGCGATTTATTGATCACATTATCCCTGAAATGCTTTTGTTGCACTGGCTCAGCTCCCTGGTCATCATGCTGACTTTAAAATATTATTCCACACCAAGTAAAGTATTTCATGAGTTGGCTTCATTTTATGTGTTCATACCCAAGTTGAAAAGCTCTCAAGGGCCCCAATTATTATGAGAGAGCTCCTTTGCACTTCTTTGATGTTGTAAAGGGGCTGCAAAGAAGATGTAAATGGAAGAATACCCTGTCCTGGGTGGTGTAAAGCTGTTGTCATAGTGTTATACTGTCCCCTCCTTTCGACTGCTGTAGAGGGTATGTCATGGCCAAGCCAAGAGCTGGAGGGGAAAGGAAAGATGGTCAGAGCACACTGTATGCTGGCTTGCGCAATGGCCCTGGGACTAGGGCTAGAATCCAGGAGGATCAAATGTGACTTAGAACCACTTCTTTTCCCATTCCTCCACTTCATTTCTGGGCTGGGTGTGGTGAATCTAGCTTCTTCTGTCTTTCTTTGAATTTCTTTGAATGTCAAATATGGACTTTTTGTTATATTCTAGTGAGATATATCTTGGGAACTCCTTCTTGCAGGCTTTCCGGAAGCCACCAGTCTTTGTACAGCTTGAGCTAAATGGTTCTTGTTGCCATCCTGGTAAACATATGGCTACAGCCACGAGTAACTATTGAAAAGTGCAGGCTAGTGTTTCTAAGTATTTTTCCCTTCTTTTCTTTTGTATTATCTCATATTTTGTTATTGTTCAGTCCTATGTTAGGTTCCGAGTTCCTTAGATTTATATTGAACTTTGTGTGTGTTAGATACTGTATTTTGCAGAATTGTGTTTTATTTATTTTTGTATTATTTTAAGATTTAATGCAATTATGTGAACTGGAAAATCAGAACAAGACTTAATAATAATAGTTATTATTCATGCATTTGGCAGAATTGCATTAGAATTTCTTTACAGAAGTCATGCAGTACAGGTTTGTGGTTCACATACAATGGAAATAATTGAAATGGCTGCATCTAACTGTGTGTGGTGCCATCACTCTACATATCAACAGTGTAGAAGGGCCAGGCCTCTGTCCCCAGAGCACTGGTTGCCTAGGTAACTGGCAGGAAATTTTACCCCTACTTCCTGCTGCCAGATTTCCTCCGATTGTGGGAGAGGGATGACTTTGGAGAAGTGAACGGATGGGCTTCCAGCAGATCACATGCTAATTCAGGGACAAAGCAGTCTGAGAATCTGCATTCAGGGCTGGTGGACAGATCCAGGCAGAGCCTGAGAGCATGCTTACTAAGAGCCTGCAGTATGCATAAGAATCATCCAGAACCCAAAGGGTACCCTGATAAGTCATGAAGGAATTGATGCTGGAGAGGCACTTGGACTTTGTTTATTCACAGAGATGCTGGAATGATCTCTGGGTGAATTCTTGCCTCTCCAAAGGCTGTAGGAAGGTTCTTCACCTGTAGACAATGGTGAGATTTTGAAACTAACTACCAGAGGGAGGAGTTCAGTCCATATATGTTATTTAGATCTCAAACCTGCAATGCTACATGCTTGACCTTTCACACATTATGTTTTTCAGGATCAGGGCCTAGGTGAACTATTCTAGACATAACCTAAAATATAGCCACTAATCTGAAGTTTCTGGCAAAAAATGAAGGGGAAAGTAGATAAATTTCTTGCCATGTCATCATATATTGCAGCATTTTGAGATTACTGCATTACTGAGATCCTACTTTAAAGTAGACCTGATCTGAAAGCAGAACCTGAAGTTAGGATATCTTTGAAGTTTGAAGGGCATGGGGAGGGTTCAGGTCCAAATCTCTGGATCTTAATCTATGATTTTGACATAGGTTGGATCCATAACCAGGAAGGAGGCTTTCTTTACATCTACGGGGGTCTGATCATGGAAAAGTTCCTGCTTACTTCTTTAAGTGTAGGATTGGCCTGTAGTTTTAGTGCAGATGTTCTTGAGAACAATCATTTTTGGGAGGTTTTTCCCCAAGATAGGAAGTCACACAAGGAGAACTTATCTTGTGCATTTCCTCCATTTGGGGCTGAAGTTTGACAAGAACAAATTTGTCAAGATTGTGGCACCATTAAATCTGAAACTGAACTCAAACCTCAGTGCTGATTTGGTCTTGAACTCAGAGGCTGAACCCTAAACCTGGGTTGTCTCTACTTTAAACTCATAGAAATGATGTTTGCATTCATTTTAAACACATATGATTCTTATTTTAAAAAGAAATAGCTACTTTGATTTACTAGTAATTTGAATAACAGTCACGACACTGGTTTTGTTTCTCAATCTGTGAATTCTACAGTTATTTTGTTCGTCTCCTTTCATGTTATTACAGCTATTAAAATCATGACTAGAATGGTTAATGATTTCCCAACTGCAAAGAGGGGTTTACCATTTTATATTTTAATGACGAATCAGTAGTTTACCACTGGGGAAAGTCACGTCATTGTGATGTATATCATAATACAATACAGTGAACTGGCACACACACAACCTCAATAATGGTCTGTGCATAATAATTGTTGGAGAACCAATAAAAGCAGGAGAGGAGGATATAACCAGTTCTATCTTCATACATGAGGTTAATATTCTCTCATATTTTAATAGGTTTCTATTTAATAGAAATTAAATGTTGAGTATTTTAGTATCCTTGACATTTATAGATTCTGTGAATAAAACATCTATTGAATTGTAGACATTCAAGCATAAAAAAGCAAATGAATGCAGTCTTGTAGACTGTGCAAGTACTTGTTATCCAAACATACAAAGGAAATTCTGTATTACAATGTGCATGTTACTTTCAACTAGATGAGACTCTTCATTGGAAGGTAAGTATAATCTGACAAGAGAGTCGAAAGAAAGAAAGAAAGTAGAAAATGTAAAAGACACAAAACATGAAGATAGGGCAGGGGAAAACAAAGAGAGGAAGTGGTACTGATAGAGAAACCTATTTATGAAACTCAGTTGAATTAACCTTCCCATATCTGGGGCAGAAGCATTGTGTCACTGGAGGAGCACCATAATTGGATAAGGAGAAGCTAGTAAGGTTTATAGGCAGTTTGTTTGATAAATCCTCCAATGCCATCATTCTTTCTCATGTGTGCAAACTGTTAAATAGCTCCCAGAAGCGTAATCCAAGTTTATTGCTATTATTGGACAAAGACCCCAATAAACCCATATCATATGTAGGCTAAAACTGTGCTCTCAGATATATCTAAAATGTTTCACTGAGATTTGGTGACACAGCAGTCTGGCCGCTATCTCAAGAGCAGATGCCGATTTAAGTTACACCAGTGTTAAGATCACTTAAATTCAGTTTTGGGCAAAGCTCCTAGAAATAATTAGTGTAACTGAAAATCCAGAAATAGCTCCTTTCATCTCTGCTTGCATTTTGGGTAACACCCCAGCTCTCTAAGCATTCTAATAGTTTATTTTCAAAGTTTATCTAAAACTGTCTAAGTTTTGAAAGTTTAATTTCAATAATTTATCTTCTTTGGTCATTAAAAAAAAATGTTGGTTTTTGACAGCAGGAAAAGGGCTCATCTCCTTCCTAGGGTTATGGAAACTTGAAAAAAAAAGTCTTTGCAAAAGTTAGAAAAATGTCATGATCAAATCAGTTGCATTTCTTAGGCTTGTATATCAGTTAGAGCTTACCAAGTGGAATTGCTATTTCTTTTTCTTCTTCTTTCCCCAAGTTGTCCCTCAACCTATCCCTTTCCATTTGTCCCTCTTTTAGCTTCTCTATCATGTTTCCCTAACCTCATCTTCCTTCTCCTTCCTTACCCCTAACTCTGCGACTGAGACCTTGTCTTTTCACTGTCTATATTCCCCAACAGCTTGAACTTTTGAAATACAGAATCTTCGGTTCAGATAGCTTTTTTCTGTGTGAAACTAGTCCTAGAACTGCAATGCATTTCTTTGGGAAGGTAACCACTGTGGCTGACTATCCTGCTTGTGCATAAAGTTGTCCCTACTTCACTTTTCTATCTTTAGGATAAGAAAATGTCATAGTGATAGTACCAATGAAAGAGGCAGCATAAAGTGTTTACCCCTCATTCATGGGCATAAGGGAAAATTTACAAAATGTCTGAACTTTTATCATTTCCTGAAGTTGGTATAGGGCCATCAGTAGACAGAAAAAGAGATTTACAAAATAAGCCTAACTTTAAGTACTATGATCTCCTAGGAACAGTTTTCAAATTTGGGTGTCAAACTATACTGTAGGTATGTAGATTGATAATTAGGCATGTATGTATTGACTAAATAGGGAATTTGATGCCTTTTTTCTTGCTGATAATTTTTTAAATGATTCAGGTTTTGAAAGATACTGATATTTTTGTAAAGTAATTCATTTTGCTAATTATCCAGTAACATCGATAGATTCTGGATTAAGTATCAGAGAAATTAAATCTTGCAAAACACAGGAATAATAACCCTTTTAGCAAATTTCTATCCTGTAGCACGTTGCTTTAGGTCTTATGAGGTTACATTAGTCACGTTGCGTAACATCATGTCATATCTGAAGTGCCAAGGAAATAAAGTATGAAAGTCACCAAAAGTGACACATTACAATATGGCACAATGTAAAGCAATACATCAGAATGTGGCATGGTTAGAATCAATGTAGCCTTTTCCTCTATAATCCTTTAAAAGAACAATTTTTTAAGTGATTTGTTTTTTCCTTCTGAAAAATGTTTTAAAGCATTTTTTAAAAGGATCACAACAGAGACATGTATTATATGCTAAGTTTATACTACTCAAAAGTGTTTGGCCCAGATTCTGGTTCACTTTTGGGGAAGTGGTTCCTAGCTTACTAATAAGATGCAAACATATGTTGCGAAGATAATATTAAAATAGAAACAGATTGTGACTGACAACATTGTCAAGATTGCCAAGTGGGTAATATCTAGAAAATCTGCTTCTCAGTTCCACGGTGGACCTTATATTTCATTGTCTGTTGAAACTGTGCAAAGAGTGAAGATTCCTGAAGGATTTCTGCTGATCTAAACCTATATACCCCATAGGGCCTGTAAGTTACCATACAGCACTCCTGAGACAGGCAAATACAGGTACACAAGCCCAATTGTGCATCTTAGATCTTCTCTGAAATGAAATAAGTTACATGGAGTTAGATTCACAAAGCTTCTTATGTGCTGATGTCCCACTGACATTAACAAAACCTTCATTCCCCTGCCACCTAACACTGGAGGCACCTAAACTCATTCAGCCCTGATATTTTTGCAGTAAAATTTCCCTAGGAACCTAAGTTTCTGCTTCTGGACATATGCATTGATGCCACACTCTAGGCATCCAGACATCTAAGCCCTGGTGCAATCCATGACAGATATGCACTGAACTGCCTGATTCCAGATTGGAGTTCCCAGGGGTAAATCCCAAACAGAGATAGGTGACTCCTTGGAGCCTGGATGAATGTGTCCATCTCTGGGAGAGAGGAGAGGCTAGGTACACACCCAACCCACAGTATCTCCCTTCGGTTAGTTTAGGTGGCTCTTTGCTCAGTATGTTAGATTTGTGAATCTCATTCTTAGGTGCCTGTCTTTCCCCATTCATTGTATAGGGAGCCTGAACACCTCCCTCAGGGCAACAATTTTCAAGGCACCTAAGGCCCTTTGTTAACCTAGCCCTCAATAACTCTATGGCTATTCAAAAAGAACAATGAATAGGGTGTTGGAAAAGGTGTTTTAAAATGAGAACCCAAGTGTGTTTTGTTCTATTGAACATGAACTGTTTAATTATTATTTTTATTATCGTTATGCCAAATAGTAAATGTATACATATAAGTTGAAATAGTTATAATTGAGTTGTCCATCTCCCTAAGAAAAGGGTTAAATGGTTCAGTAAGCCTCCAAATACACCGATAAGTCATTTGCATAGAGTTACTTAAGGCTTGTCTTCATTTACCTTGGAGATTCAGCAGCAGTCAACTGGAGTTACGCAAACTACGCAAAAAACTTGCGTAACTCCCATCGACGTCTGTGTTTCTGTTCTGCGCGCCATCTTCACTGCACTGCACCGATGGGAACTGCGTTCCGATCGACGCAGCGCTACACCACTTGAGAAGGTGGTCTTAATATGTCGATTTCTGGATCGACCGAGTGGGTCTTCACTGACCACTCAGTCGATTCAGATAAGTCAATCTGATGGCGGCGAATTTGCTGTCGTCAGTGAAGACATAGCCTTAGGTAAGGAACTTTAGACAATATTAACAATTGTTTCAGCCAATAGGGAGTTTACAACACTAGCAGAGATGAGATGGCTCAGCAAGCTGGCTTCACAAGAACAAGTCTAATTTACACTAGTGGAAGATTGGGCATAGCAGAGTTCTGCTTTATAATACTCTTTCCCACCGGTCCCGCCCATACTCTGCCCTGAGACATCCCCTCCTTTCCTTATGTCCTAGCAGCTGGCAGAAGAGATAGTAGAGCTACTTCCATCTTTTTTTTTGTGTGAGCAGACTGCTGCCATGCAGGGGCAATTCTCCACCAGCTGTCTTTGAACTGTTCAAGGTGACTTTGACCTTGTTAGATTGGAGATTCTGGACCTTTGTCTTAACAGCTGAATTTTGAAGTTGAAACATGACACTTAGTCCTCCTGGAGGACTAGGTCCTTTGCTTGATTTGAGAACATTTGTTGTATTTTATCAAAGTTATGAATCCAAGTAGAAAATTCCTTTATCCAGGAATGTACTTTGCACAAGATCTTGTTAATTTTTTTCATTTTAAATTTTTTTCAATGAAAAATTGGCTTATTTGAAAATGATTGTTTTGTTGAAATTTAATTTTTCAAAATTTTCTGATTTTTTTTGAAAACATTAAAACTGAAACAATAAAAATATTTCATTTTTTGAAGATAGAATATTTTCAGATTTCTTTTTCCCCATTTCTTTCCTTTTTTCTCTTCCCTCAAAGAAAATGTTTTTTTCAGCAAAAGATATTTACCATCTTTCAAGAAACTTACTTATCACAAATATTTTGTTAACATTAAGTGATTGCAACCTTCATATTTACTGAACTAATTTTCTTCTAATCTGAGTTGTTTTGTAGTTATTTTTCAGATGTAAAAATGCAGCTAAATTTGAAGGAAATCAGTTTTTTAGTGATGATCATATCTAACTGAGAAAAACTATAATCAGGCTAGTACAATGTTCTATTATGCACAAAAACTATGTTAAAAGAATAATAAGGTTGCAAGCACTCAAAAGTTAGGAAATGCCAGGATTAAGGTTGTCTATGCCAGGGGATTTCAACGTTTTTAAGAAACTATACCCCTGTGGTCTCCAGGTTCCACCTGAAGCACCAGACCTCACCCCGGCATTTATCCCCTGCATTTACCTGCTGTCCTCTGCCCACACTTACCTGCCACGCGGCGCCTGGCTCTGGCTGGGCTCAACCACCCACCACCCCAGCACTTAACCACCAACCCCCTTGAAGTTACATGCCGTTTCCCCCCCCACACACACACTTATCCACCACCCCTGTCCTCTGCACTTACCTACCACATGATGCCTGGCTCTCCTGCTCCAGCCCTGCAGGCTGGCGCCAGCTCGGACAAGGAAGCCTTACCCCCTTGATTTGGGGTGGTACCTGGATGGCCCTTCATTATGTGCAGCAGGGACGGGGGGACACAGGAGGCTCCTGGCTGTGCATTGTGACCTGCTATCCCCCCCCACAGGCTGGCTCCTGGGGGCCCCCTCAGTAGGTGACTCCCCGCTTCCTGCCCAGTCCAGCTCACAGCGGGGAGGTGAGCTACAGCCACCAGATCCCATTGCGTACCTCCTGCAGTACGCTGAAGTACCCCCAGGGGTATGCATACCCCTGGTTGAAAAACTCTGGTCTATACAACTATAATTCAGTCCCCTAGTCTCCTTACCCCAGCAATTACATCCTCAACTTCCACCCAGCTTCCAGTTCCAGCCTCCCCGCCCCCTCAGCTCCCATTTCCAGTTTCTTTCTCCCCTCCAGTCCAGTCTCACCAAAAACCTTGTCCCAGTCTATCCTTTGCCTCCCTCTGGTCCAACTTTTGTTCCCTCAGAGTTCAAAAGAATGGCTTCTTCTTATGTGCTGCCTGGATGCCAGCAGAGAAATCATTGAGAGCATAGAAGAAGACAGGTTCCTTACTCTCGGTTCTGATGGCTCGTCCAGAGCAGCCATTATGAAGAACGTCCATCTGAACCCCCCGATAGCTGTGGCTGAAGCATGTTCATTTTCTCTGTAGAGATGGCAAATGTGCAGAATAATCACAAGTAGGAGCTATGAGGAACCATGCTCAGTCATTCTGAGTGAATGGTGCATCTGCTGTCTGGTCAGCACTAGGAGCTATGAGAAATTTGAACGTGCATAGCGAGGGCAGAATCTTCAGAGATTTTAGATGTTAAAAATCAAAGTGTCTATTGCGCATGTGTAAACTGTGATTTTTCAAGGTTTACCGCTTGGCCAAATCTGGGTGAATTATCGAGGGGGTGGTAAAAAACACATTCCTCACACAAGACCAGCCCTTTGCCAAATTCAAATCCTTCATTCAAAGCACTTACCACTTCTCAAAAAAAACATTTCCATTTTTTTTTAACATGGGTAAAACAGTATAGTTTTCCCTAGGCTTGGTCTTGGATATGGCTGAATTGTATTGGCTGACATTTATAAATAAATTTAGCTTGGGTAGACACCTAGCATAGAAAATTTCAATGGGTAAAGTTTCATAAAGTTATAAGCGACTGAAAACAGTATTATAATGAGATTTTTGAGCAGCCTTAATAATAAGCAGTACTACCAGCTCAGCCTATAATATTTTATCATTATACGCAAAGGCATGACAATGCAGGTTAATGCATTACTAATAGACACTTTGGTTTGACTGGAGTCTGGTAAGTGTAAAAGCAGATAACCGACTATTTATAATTAATTTATGGGCTTTCTCTTTGCTAACTAGTGGCTGTTAATTATAGAACTGGGGCCTTCTCTTTGAGCTATTTCTTAAAAAGAAAAAAAAAACAACTAAGAAAAGATCATCAGAGGCTTAACGGCTTTTTAAATTGATGTCTTTCCACAAGACAATACCTATTTGTAATACATAAAATCCTGGCAAAAGAGTAGCAAGGGCTCTTAGATTAGGAATAATCTCCAGTGAAATAGCCTGGGGAAAGTTTGCAACTGTGATTTTTTTCTGGGGGTTTGTAAATTGGGTCATGAAGGAAAACTTTTCTCCAGAGATCCAAAACAAGATAACTAAAACAAAATATGAGGGTACCATGAGAAAAAGCAGGGTTTGACCTGAAAGAACATTGTAAAATATACACGGAGCTAGAAGAAAAAGTACAGCAGTAGTACCCCAAGAGAGAAGACTGAGGAAAAGCTCATGCCAAGAAGTCAAAGAGGTAGTTTTACAGGGAATAAGAGATGAAATGAAAATCAAGAAATCTGACAGGTTTTTTGACATTGTAAATCCCAAAGGTAGAGAAACATTTCCTAAAGAGATTCAATGTGCAGAATTATTATTTAGACCTCCGATTCATTAACAAACATTTAAATAGAATCATTTCTTTCTAATGAAACTATCCATATATGTTTCTTCTCGAGTACCTTTTGTCAGACCAAAAATCAGAAAATTTAAATAAATATCCTAAAATAGAATGGGTGTGAAAACTTTTCAAGCATTTTTAAAGGAAAACAATTGCTATTGTTATCCAAATAACAAATATCACAGGATCTTTTTAGGGGATAAGGCAACAAGCCGCATTTATTGTGAATATGGAAACTTGGTAAATAGTATCAAAGAAAAGAAAAGTATCCACACTGCAACACCATCAATACTGTGCTTTTAATTAAATAGTATCAACAATGCAACCATTACAGAAATGGTATTAACATTATATCAATATTCCAATGACAGAGATTCTTGACACATGTTTCAATTCTAACTTTCATTCAGTCATACACACTGACAGGCACACATAGACAGGGAGACAGACAGGCATACACAGGGGTCCCACAAATGTTATAGTTACCAACCTCTAGGTGCTCATGGTAGTCACTGGCCAGGTGACTGTAGCACGAGGGTGAGGAGCAAGGTTCTGCCAATGCGCACCGGTACTCCTGGCTGATGTGATGTTGTAGACCCGAACCTCCAGCTTTCATCCTTCTGTCCCATTTTATAGGAAAAGGAACCCATTTATCTCTATGGGTTTTGCACTGTCATGCTGCAACTGCATCTTTGGTGTGATCCTCAATCACCCACATTGTTGCAAGCCTGATCAGATTTTGGCCTTTGAAATGGGCTGGCTCCGAAAGTATCAGGGTGGACTCCTCTTCGGCCATTTGCTATTATCTTCACTCCTTTCTTCTTCCTTCAAATGTTTTTAGGTGAGGCTGGTGTTTTCTTGTCTGTTTTGATGCCCCTCACTCAGACCAATTGTTCAATCACTCCACTCAACTCAGTTGCTCAGCCATTCACACTTCTATCACTCAGTGCCAACTCCTAGCTGAAGAATTCACATATTTACTTTGACAGTATCTTTTACAATTAGATACAAACATTGCATTGCACAGTGTGGCTTTTTGTACTTAAAATAGGATTTTTACAAATATATATATATTAGAAGCAGGTAAAATTAACAAATAAACTGGCCAGTGGACATAGTACAGACATTTACAAACAATCTCAGAATTATACCAAGTACAGACATATTTGAATTAATATTTTAAAGGGTAATGTATCAGGCTGGGGTGCCTCTTGGTAGAAGGGGGGGAGCAAAGTTCTGTTCATGGCCTACACTATATTTTAAAATGCTTTGTATTAACTGAATCATATGGACAAATAATGGGATGTTCATATTTAGTGGTTGTTACCGAACTGTTCGTTGTGACCATTTGCTCTTTATCATTTGTGTTTTTTGACTGATCTCTAAATCACTAAGTATTTTTTTTACCCCGATTGGATGACAAACATTTTAATGAGGAAAATACACATGAACAACAGATAATATACTTCTGGTATGGATTTTTAGATGAATGATTAGAGCTAAGGTTTGTGTAACTTTTAGGGTTCATAATCAACCCTAGCCTGTATTACATAGGAGGTCAGACTAGATTATCACAATGGTCCCTTCTGGTCTTAGAACCTATGAACTAATGGCATATTGGGCTGCATTAGTAAAAGCATTACCAGCAGATCGCGGGAAGTGATTATTCCCTCTATTCGGCATTGGTGAGGCCATTTTTGGAGTATTGTGTCCAGTTTTGGGCCCCCCACTACAAAAAGGATGCGGACAAATTGGAGAGAGCCAAGCAGAAGGCAACGAAAATGATTAGGGGGCTGGAGCACAAGACTTATGAGGACAGGCTGAAAGAACTGGGCCTGTTTAGTCTGCAGAAAAGAAGAATGAGGGCAGATTTGATAGCAGCCTTTAACTACCTGAAAGGGGGTTCCAGGGAGGATGGAGCTAGGCTGTTTTCAGTGGTGGCAGATAACTGAACAAGGAGCAACGGTCTCAAGTTGCAGTGGGGGAGGTCTAGGTTGGACGTTAGGAAAAAGATTTTCACTAAGAGAGTGGTGAAGCACTGGAATGGGTTACCTAGGGGGTGTGGGCATCTCCATCTTTAGAGGTTTTAAAGCTATGGCTTGACAAAACCCTCTCCAGGATGAGGGTTTAAGCTGAGGATAGTCCTGCTTTGAGTAGTGGGTTGGACTAGATGACCTCCTGAGATCCCTTCCAACTCCAGTATTCTATGATTCTATGATTCTAATGTATGAACAGTTACATGGATATCTGGCAATTGTCTGACTTCTCACAAATAGCAAATATGAAAAAAAAACAGGCTAAGATCTTTTATTTATGAAAATATAGCTGTAGCTAGGTCTACCCTATGAGCAGGTTTGTGATTCCCTTGCTCATGTACGCATCTTGTGCTAGCTTTCATGGAACTAGAGCAAGTATAGATAGCAGGGTATCCACAGCAGCATGGGAAGCATTAGCAGAAGCTTGATTTAGATGTGCGAAGTACATGCCCACTGATTTCAGGCAGGCTTAACAGGGACTGCCATATCTCCCAGGAGAGCACTTTAACTGCGGAGTTGTGGGATATTTGGAGGAGGGGGGGATCCCCCTGAGTTTCTCCAGTTGAGATTGTTCACACTATAAATAATTAAAGAGTCATTGGATCCAGAACCTAGGACTCTCATCTTTTAGATGAGTGGTTTAACCACCAGGCCACAAAGGCATTCTTGCATTCTGCAGAGCTGGAACTCATCTGTAAACTTGACACAATGAGACTGGGTCTGAATAGGGACTTGGAATGGTTATCTCATTAGAAGAAGTAATTGTCACTGTTCACACATGCTCACCTTCTAATCAATGGTTGTGAATAGGCCTCAGCTACCCTAACTGAATTGACTTTGTTAACACTTGCCCTCCTAATTTCAGCTGATATTTATACACGTTCTTATCGGAATTAATCAGGCTCTAAAATCTATTCCTCATATAGTCAATGCAATAAGTAAGAAGTATAGTAGTACATTAGGATATATTTCAATTCACTCTGGTCACCATATTAGTGTAAGACACAATTCTGAACTCTGTGTAGTAATAATTTTCTCTCATTTTATATTATTTGCCCTCACCCAATTCAAGCATTAGACCTTCAAAGCTATGGACAAATTCAAGTTATAGAAAAATTCTAACTGGAATAAAGTGCAAATTTTTAACTTTGAAAGCAATTAACCATTGAAACAACTTACTAAGGGATGCGGTAGGTACTCCATCACCTGAACTCTTTAATCCAAGAATGGATGTCTCTCTAAAAGATAGGGGTTGAAATCCAGTCTCGATTGGGAGACAGGATTTCACGCAGAGGCTTGAAGCAGGAATTACTTGGTGAAATTATCTAGCCTATGTTATGTAGGAGGTCAGACTAGATTATTTTAATGGTCCCTTCTGGTTTTACAATTTATTAATCTATTATCCCGATTCTGTGGTGGGATATATGTATGTGGGTGTAAAATATCCACACTGCTGAATTTCTTTGGATGACAAAGACCTATGATTTCTGTGCTGCATGAGATGAGCATAAAAATAAGATTTAGCATGATGCCCATATTTTATAACAGAGAAACAGATGAAGACAAATACCATTTCTGAGGTTCTATATTTAGCACCTATAAACATGTTCCTCCAGTATTTCATGTAACCAGTCAGGAAACATGAATCTAGTTTCTGCTGCAGAATTTTCTTCTTTCTTTTTCCATGCAAACTGAAAATTAAAGTCAACAGGAAGTAATAGTTTTTTTCAATAATTCTGTGGGATGACAAATGCCATGTATTGCAGAAAATAAGAGATCACACCCACTATGACAGCTAAAACTGTTATTGAAATCATATCAGCAGTTTTTGTAGTAATTTTGCATTCTTTCCCACTGAAAAGCCATATCAGAGCTTTGGGATCTGACCAACTAATCCACTTAATACTTATTTAATTATCTCAGCACTCTGTTTTATAATTCTCCATGAACTACTTAGATGTGAACTGTATATCTTCTCATCACAGTGCTTATCATACCACCTGCACAAAATTTAATCAAGGGGAAAATTAAAATAAAACATTTTAAGTCAAATTATGTTGCCTATATGTTAGCAATTTTCTTCATTTACAGTTATTCATACAATGTATATGAATAACTTTGTACTTCATGATCTCCTAATTTTCATTATAATTATCATTGCAGTAAAGACTTTTTAATAATTAAAACCCCCATACATAATTGCACTTGAATGATAAGTGCAATCATGTTCTCAGTCTTGTATTGTTAATATACTTGACAGCACTGATACATTTACTTACAAATATATTGTGTCATAAGGATTTTGTCCTAACACAATGGTGAGATGTAAAGGTCAACATTTAGCATGTGTAGCCAGACCACTTCATTGAGGCACTAAAGTTATTAACTATTCCATGCATATGGGTATAACAGGGTAACTCAGACCACAGGTGGTAACCTTTGGTAAATGTTGACTATTTAATGGCAATTTCTATAGTATATATAAACATTTGCATTGAAATACAAATAACAACTATAAATAATTCAGCTGAGCATGTGAGAAGAAACAGTGATGTCATATAAGAAAGATGTGAAAATCTACCACAACAATTACAAAACCTTTAAAGAAAAAACACTATGGCCATAGTCTATTTCAGCTTTAGTAGTTCACAGTCAAATACACAAAGATGAAGACCTTGTGCAGACTCAACATTTATGGAATCTTTTTTTCCTTGTGTATCATCTCAGTGCATTAGTGGTTAGACCAGCAGTGAACATGAACTTCCAAATATGTATCCACATTTTGGGGAGAGGGAGTTGTTTTTTGTTCTTTCTTTGACTCGTTGCAGTTCAGCTTAACCCTGGCATAACATTAGATGTCAAACAGAGGGCTTCTGACTTGTACTCATGAGCTATGCTGATATGACCCCCAACTATCAACAATTATGTGTCGTCTCTGTTACCAAGAGTTATATGAGTGTTAAATTAGTGTAAATAATTTCTGAATCAGTCCTTACATCTTCATCTCCACCACTCTTATGGTGACTGTTAAAGCCACAACAGATGGGGGTTAACAGGCTATTGGTACACACATCAGGTACTTTGGTGGATGCCTTAAACCACTTTAAGAAGTACACTACTTAAAGGTATTGAATTTTCTCCACCTAATATTCATTTATTCCTCAACCAACATCCCACCCATAATGGGTCAAATTTGATGCATACACATCTGAATGGAAGTCATGTTGACTTCAGTCCTTTCCACGTTACAGCTAAATTTGGTTCAGTGAGATTAGAAATTTCTTTTCTGGTGTTGGTCCCAG
Source organism: Mesoclemmys tuberculata (assembly GCA_007922155.1). Lineage (NCBI taxonomy): Eukaryota > Metazoa > Chordata > Testudines > Chelidae > Mesoclemmys > Mesoclemmys tuberculata. The sequence continues at coordinate 28,559,694 of ML675616.1, forward strand.
CTATCTACCACTGGGAGTTCATACACAACTGTGACATCATCAAAATGGTCCAATCAGAATGTGCCTTTGGATAATTTGCATACAAAGCCATAGTCTCACTTGGAATACAAATGTGCACAGGTACAAGAGGCTTATGACATTAATGGGTCACTGATTTCATACTGTAGCTTCTTTCAGAAGAGATGATACCTGCTGCATTCTGCAGGCTTCTTATCTAAAATCATTCTTGGCTGGCTCTTAACTCTAATGAAGTTATCATTCCTTCAGTGGACACAGGAGTAGTGTAACAGATGGGGATTAATTTAGGCGGTCAAAATATCAATTATGAGCATCAAAGGTATTTGTTATGGGAATAATTACCAGCCAGGAATGCCAGTTAGTGTTGCCATTATTACATTATCTCAGATCTAGCTCAACTTTAGAAGAAACATTTCCTAAGTAAAATCTTTACAGAATAATGTTCTGATACTGATCATCTAAAGAGAAATTCACCCCACCATCTCACTTTGTCACCTGTCTTTATTTCCTTTGAGACTAGTTACCATTTATCTGGTAACATCTATCACCCCTTTATCTTTCTTCGCCATACAGAAGCTGTTGTCCTTTATTGCTGTGCCCAATCTTTTTTCTCATCTTGCTTCATGAACAGCTAATTTTCACTGATATGTATAAATTATACGCCTAGATGAGATTAAACTCTTAACAGTGTTCATGTGAGTGTTCATTCCACTGTTTCATAGGTTCTACATTTTAGATAACAGCTCTGATTGATTGTTATCAGAATGTCCCATATAGGTGAAGAAGTCCACCTTTCATAGACTAAATCCTTCTTTGAATTAAACTCTTTTGCCTTTCTGGTGGTGTTGAGCATCTTGTCACTGTGAACTTCACCAAGTCTAACCAAACACTCTCTTGTTCTTAGTGGTTTTAATAGAAATATATCATAAACCCAAAATACCAAGCCTGGTGTTAGCTTGTTCTCCATTCATACTCAATCTAATGTTCTCTTGAGCCCTAAGAAGATATGCCAGTAACAGAAAGAATGAATAATAGAATGAAATTGAATCTAACTATCTTAGTAATTTCAAATCTTTCTGTGCACTCACATTCTCTATTATGACACAGCATTTGGTATCTTTATAAAAAGTCTTTGATAATGTTCATAGTGTTCAATAAAATGCCATTTATCTTAAAAGACATTCCAGTGAGAAGCTGTGTGAATGCTGTCCATTGGGAATTCCAGTGAGAGATCTTATGTATGCTCTTGAAAGCTTTTGAATGTCTACAAAATTCAGAATCAATATCTTCCAGAATTCAAGAGAGTGTACCTCTTAATTATCGATGGGGTGAAGAACTCATTAAAGCAAAGTATTCATAGGTCAAATCTGCATTTTTCTCTGAGCAAAGAGTAAGTCTATACTTAGAGAAACACTTCCATGCATCTATTAAAATCTTGATTATTCTTAATAAAAAGCATGCAGCATATCCCATGAAAATGATAGAAAGCTCATACCACTCGACTTGAAACAATTAGCAACAACATGCTGTATATTATCACCTTTCTCTGTGTGTGTGTGTCTGAGTGTGCGTGTGAGAGAGAGGGAGATAGAATGAGTTTATTTCATAATGTTACTGCAATATGAAATCTGTTGCCTTGACATCTATTAAAATAACTGATATCGAGCTTAATTTGTTCCTCTGGTTTGAATATCTTCTTATCTGTAAGTCAGCTAAATTATGTTTTTTAGTATCATAATATATTCTAATTATAACTCTTAATACCTTACAGCAATGGGAACCAAATGATTTAGGATGAAATAGGATGACCACACTGGGCCTTTAAGCAGGGGGAGGGGATATTTGTCCGGCTGGCCAAATGAGGGGAACAGTTTTTTATGGCTGTGAGGGGGAGGTCAAACTGCTGCAAAAGAGGACAAGGGGCCAGCGTGGTGACTCTGACTCATCTCCAGAAAACCAGATGGGTGAGAGTTTAAAAGGGGCAGCCCTGTGCATGAAGCCCCCTTTTACACAGAGTAGGCTGAGACAGCATCTACCCTCCCTCCCTTTTAGGTGGTGAAATACTAGGTTTGGTCAAGATCTGCTGTGGGCATTGCACTAGCTGCCCCCTTTTTAGAAGGGCTGGGAAGGAATTTATTTTTCCCTTACCACCAGATTGGCCTAGGTGGATTTTTTTTCGCCTTCCGCACAGTGGGTTCAAGAAGGGTTTTGTTCATGCGCAGCATGAAGCGAGGTAGGCTATATGACACAACTCATTATATAAATCTGAGGTCAATGTCCAGTGCAGGTACTCCATAGAGAAGGTATACAATGACCAGATCAATGGCTTGGAAAAGGACTTAACTTGAGGTATTTGTTAAAGGTATAGAACTTGGGGAGGGGAGGGTTGGGGCTCCTATGAATGGTACCTAGGAAGGCAACCCTCCTTTCTTATATCCCACCTTAACCCTTCTATGAGGTGGAATGGATGGTATGATCCCAGCAATGGATTGGCTGGGGGACCTCGATAGAAAGATTGCCCTGGGGACAAAAGCCCCCGGGTAATTATTGAATGATCATGGGGTTACCTGCACTGTACATCTTTATCTGCTGGGTAGTCTCAGACATCTAATAGTAAAGTTACAGCCTAATTAAACCATATCAAATGTCTCCAGTCCTCCTTTTGGTATAGCCAGACAATGAGTTTGCATTCAAATAGATCAATCTGAGAGAAAAATTGTGTGTATTGTATGCATGCCTCAAGTGGTGTACAACACCAATAAGCATAATCTATTATTTTCTCTCACTGTGTGAAGGTATAATGGCCAGAGTATGAAGACAGATGCTATTCTTTAAAATTGCTGTGGTGAAAGCCTTACAAGCTAAGTTTGATTTTCAGCTTTCAGAATATTCTAGGAGCCCAGAAGCATATGCTGATTTTAACATTCTGTTGAGATTACTAGAAGGTTAAGTGGAAAATGTAGCATTCTGATTAGCATGATGAAGGTTGAATTTAATTTAATACCAATTCTCTACCCATGGCACATTCCTCTTTTACTGCGTCCATGTCTGGATAAGGCAGGCTGTGCACAGGGGGGCTTCAAACTTACTCCTGATCAGTCAAAGGGAAAAGCTTAGTGCTTTACCTTATCAGTGCCCAGGCATTGCATGTATGCAAACTTCTGCTGCAGTTCAACAGCATTGGGCACTCTGCTGTGCAGTGTGCAAGTGCTTCCAGCAAGCAAGGCCTGTGTGTAAAAGCAGAAGATTAATCTAAGGCATCCACATGTCTGAAAATGCTATTGCATGATAAATGACCAATTCTATTTTCTTTCAGACAAAAAAGTAAGCATGTAATAGTAACAAAATATAAGAGTTCCAAGTTTAAAGCTATGCTAGATATTAAATAATATTAAATAATATCTAGGTAGATATCAAGAAAAATGTCTTCTCCTTACATCAATTTGTTGCAACACAAAATAAATGCATACTTTCTCTTTTTAATAAAAAATGCTTTTGATATCACAGTTTTGGGCTCATTTGATCTATGGATATGTTATTTTCTCTTTCAGAACTAATTTCAAGCCCAATGAGAACACACTTTAACTGCCTGTTTACTGAAATACATGCCAGATATATCCATGGAGACTACACCTGTTCTACTACCGAGTATCCTACATTTGTCCTAATTCATGGTTCAAAATTGAAACTTTTTATGCTGATTTCCTTTAATCCTAGTGATTTGGATATAACAGGACACAGATCTAAACAACCCCTGCTTTTGGTTTTGCACAACCAAAACCCAACCAACCAGCTTTTGGAAAAATAAATATATAAAGGAAGTATAGCCTCATCAGTGTATCTGTGGTATCAACGTATGAACAATGTGCCCAGCCATTAATGTCGTCATCATCAGCCAGTTGGAGATCCAGTAGTCCACTGTCGAAATAAGTCAGTAGGCACTTGACAATAATATGCAAAATAGTTTGGAGTTTATCACAGCTGCATCGCAGGTCATTAGAAAAACTTCATTTAAAGAGCTTGGCTGCACAGTTGCCCTGTCCTGTCCGAAAATAATTCAAAGATGACCACAGGTCTTGGCAGATCAAAATCTGCTGGACAGATGGTTGGGTCAGTGACAAGAGAGTAATTAACGACTGTTGTCATTGACCACTCGTTGCACCAAGCAGATTGCACCATCATGTCCTGTGGTGGCATAAATAACCATAATGGGCATCTGGAAGACTAATGAACTTGTGGGTGGTTGAAGAGGTCTGTGTACAATGGCAGGTCGCTATTTTCATGGACTTTATCCTGCTACTAGACAGGAGTAACTTAGAAGCTTCTCAACAGTACTCTCCAGAATGCAATATTCGATTATCCCACACCACCTTTGAGGTATTACATTGTACTTATAAATGCAGCATTCCACACTGTGATGGGCAGGATCAAGCCAAAAATGGTGTATGATGGGGACACTCTGTAGGAATTAAATACATTCTCATCGAGGTATATGTCATAGTGGGATTTAACAACAAGATGTCAGCAAGCACACAGTTCAGATGAATCACAGTTTTTATATGTCTCCTAATTTTAATTATACCATATTAATATTATATTAAAATGAAATTATTTATCCTTTTTTTACAAAACCAAATGATGTGCATTATTTGCAGCATAAAGACACACACAGAAATAATTTTACTGTATATGATATTTTGTTGATCAAGATAATTTTTCCAAATCATGACAGGGCAATGATATAGTGAACCATGTGGCTTGTTGACAGACCACGAGAATAAGAGAACAAATCCAGCAAGAAATACTCAAGATAATTAGCTGAGACTCAAAGCAGTGCAGCAGAACAACAGGGATGCCCTCAATGTTTTTCCATTATGTTTAATTAGAGAAGGCCCAAATCATAAATCCAGATTTGAAGAGATCTGAGCAATGGGAGTGTCTGAACTGGAATCCTGAAGCAATATCCATCTTTGATCTCAGACTTAGTAAAAAATGCTATTGAGAGCAGCTGGGTGACAATCTGTGCTAATGCAATGTTCAGTCCTGGAATAGGGGAGGTGCTGTAGGATCTGACATCATTAGCAGAATTCTGGGGTATGTATGCACTGTACATGCACATTATTTATGTCTTTATGCTATTATTTCTTTACTTTAATGAAAACTGTGACCCTAACAGCCCCTCATTGTCAAAGGGCTAAGGCCTCACTATTCTGTAAATACAATTGTTACCAGGCCTGCTAAACTCATTATACCTAACACACTGTTATAATATTTATCCAAAAGGTATCATGTAAGGTATCAAACAAAAACTGGTGACCTGCTGGACACTAATATTATTGTGTGACATGTTCAGTTAGTGTGTAAAAAAATATATATGTGAGCTGGAAATATGTTCCTAAAATATGTTCAGACCAAACAATCTGACTAGACAGGATAAACAGGATGGTCCTAGACAAAGAAATGTGGATTTGCCAGTGTGCCTGGGCCAAGCATCGTAAACTAGAGACAATGAAAAGACATTTGCATCTAAGGTAAACAAATTAATTAAAGCAACAGGAGGCGCTAATTAACAAGAGGATGAAAAAAGGACATGGCACATGCATCCCAAGAAACAATCAGCAGGGGAAAAGAACTTTGGAGTTATTTTTCAAAAAATACAATTCGTCTTCTGAATGATAAAAAAGAAGGGGGAAAAGGACGCTGTGGTCATGCACCATTTAAGAGACACAGCGCTCTAGAATCTGTGGAAGGTGGGTTGAGGATGCTCAGAACTGACTTCAAGTGAGAATTGTAATCTGTTAAATTTTACATAATAAAAAGTGTCTTATTTGGAAACATTTTCTGTTTCTATTATCCTTGCTTACTATCACTTAACTCTGTTTGTTATTAATACACTTCTTGTTGGTTTTACCATTAAATCATCTCAATGCTGGGTGGTAAAGTGTGGTTCCTCAGCTAACCGAACAGGCTGGTGTGCGCACTGACTCTTTGCAGCGAACTTGGCAATTTCTGTGACTGTCAAATGATAAGGGCTGGATAATGCAGAGGAATGCTCTTCCAGGTGGTTTGGAAACTGGAGTTCACTGAATGTTACTTTCAAGGCAAGGCTAAGAGAGTCAGAGTCTTGAGAAGTTTGTTGGTGAGGTAGACAGACTGGTGTAGCCGGGAGCTGAGACACAATTTAAACATCAGCAGCTCTCTCTTGTTGAGGCAGAGGGGTACACAGTGGTTTATGGTTCCAGCCATCCCAAGAAAGTGTCACAAGAGCTAAAGTTAAAAAAAGAGTTAAAATTGTTTTTATTTAGTGGGCATAAAAATACAAAATAGGAATGGAAAATTGACAATGGACACAAAATACACAGCTGATCCAATCCTATTGACTTTAATTAGAACTAGAAAGGGCCCAATATCTTTTGAAATATTGCAATTTCTAGTAAAAGGGGTTAACTTTATGCTCATGAGTAGTCCAACTGGCTAGACATGACACCATGACTGTAACTAACTGTAGGGAGTGCATAGAATGAAGAAGGACAATGGTCATAGGAAGGCAATCATGTGATGCCTCCATTAAGGCAAGAGCACATGTTGGTTCATTGGTTGTGCTATTGTTTATGTATGTATATAAAGTTGTGACTCATTTAGTGTGGGTACTGTAAATAAATGAGTAAAGCAGTGGCTTGAATTATGATAAAGTGGTAGCTTCGTGGCCCAGCACTGGGAAGTCATTCTGTATGTAGGGGGCAGCATAAAATGATGCCACAGATGTTCATTGATGAAAGAGATGAATGGTATATTGAGGCTGATATTCAGGGGTTGGGGCAACATTAGAAACCAAAAGCTTCATTCATAAGCTGCTTCACTGGGTATGGTTCAAGCACTATGGGGCACATTTTTAAAGGTATTTAGGGTGCAGACTCACAAAGATATTTCGGTGTCTAGCTCCCATTGATTACAATGAGAATAAGGTGCCTAAGCACCTTTTTGCATTTGAATTTAGGATGCCTAAAGATGCAGAAAGGTGCTAATTCAAATGGGCATTAGGTGTCTATGTGCTTTTGAAAACCCCACTCGGCACTTATTTACATCTATAGGAACCTAAATGCCTTTAAATGTTTGTCCCTAAATCTGTAAGTAGGGTTATTTGTAGAGCCGGCTGAAAACTGGAATTCCTGGTTCATCGGAAATTCCAAATTTTTAAAGAGAAAAGTGAAGTTTTGAAGATTCCAGTGGAACAGGGATTCTAAAGTTCATTTTTGTATTTAGAAATATTTCCAAGGCTTCCTGAAATCCCAGAACCCCATGGAATACAGGAGGCATCATGGAGCCTGGAAGCCCTGGAAATCCCAGGAATCCTTAACTCCATGGTAGCCTTTCTGGATATGCTTGCCTGGAGCTGGAGACTCTGGTAGCTGGGACCAGGAGCTGGGTTGCTCCAGGAGGCCAGGCTGCTGATAGAGTGCAAGCTTGGGAGTTTGGGAGCTGGGGTTACAACTGACACATTCTGGGGAACAGTTTAATTTTGATGAATTGGTATTTTCTGTTCTGTTCTGTTCTGTACATCCTATCTTGCAACTTTGTTTCCATTCATGTTTCCAACTTTGATTTCATTCATCCCTGGTGTAACTGTTTTTCAATAAATGGAGTTGAATCCTGGGCCAATTTGGCCCATTCTGATTAAGTGGCTCCTAAAAGTAGCTATGAAAACACAATGAAATACAGAAATGAGACTGCAACAACGGATGCAATCGTGCATCTCACTTTGAAGAGTAATTATTTTTGTAGCAGTCATTTGTTATCTTCCTTATCATAGTATTCTAGGAATGCTACAGCAAATCTTCTGTCCCCTTTGATACTGCAATAAGTAAATAAAATAATTCTTCCATAAAATAAGTAGAATAAATTTTAAAAACAAGTGCTTCCCATATAATATAAACAAAATTATCTTTAGGAGTGAATTAATTACATTTTATAGATAAAATTTAATCTTTTTTTAGAAATTTTAAGATTTGAATCTTATGAAAAACAAAGAAATAAATCGCCAAATAAGACAATAAAGTAAAATCAATATTGATAAACAGCAGCAAAAGGGCATAGTTAAAGCAGCAGTTTTTTAAAGATTTAAGCAAAAACACTCTGGTACAACTATAATAAATTACATTGGTTTAATCACTTGCTAAATAACTGGAAGATTTGTATGGAATTTACAGAGTCACTTGAGCAGCATTTCTCTAAAAATTACACATTAGCAAACTAACTGTGACAGTTTAGTGTAGAGATGGTATCTCCATCATGTCACTTTGGCAGTATATTTTTAAAATTAATAGCTCATTATTTTGATTATACTTCAGTTTTAAAAAATTACTTTCCTACTATTGGTCACATAAAGATTCTTCTTTACTTAGGGCATGCCATTGACTTATACAAGCAAGAGAACCGTAAAGGCATGGTTGTGGCTTTAGGCATTGCCCTAAGCAAGGAGCGATGCAAAAGCTGCAATGAGCCAGGAAGCAAAGCTTTAGGAAGCAGCAGGACTCAGAAGCACATTTAAGTAGGTACTTATTTGTTCCTGATCACCATAGTACCTGAGCAACTCACAATCATTAATGGATTTTATCCTCACACTACTCATGTGAAATATTAGTACGTCTATTTTTCAATGGAGTAAGTGAAGGACTGGGTAAACTTGCCCAAGGTCGCACAGGACGTCTGCAGCTGAGCCAGGAATTGTGCCTATGTCTCTGAGTCCAAGTCCAGTGTCCTATCCACTAAACTACTGTTTCTTCTACCTCCTTTCCCTCTTGCCTTGAACTGTAGCACCATGAAATGTCAACACGTCCTATGCCAGCTCAGCCACACAAGTGTGTGGATGAAGCCAAGGCTCCACCCATTCCTTGCTCCTCCCAGCCTACCCACTATAGGGGAAGTGAGGAAGCACACATCACTTGTTTACTCTTACATAACCAGACCCAAAGTAGAAATAGCCTCAGTCAGGGATGGAAGGTATTATTTCACTGCACAAATGTGTGATCTGAATCTGACCCCAAATTATTAATCAAAAATAATTTCTTCTACAAAGAAGTTAGCAGAAAACCTTGTGTTTGCTTACTCACACTCAGCCTCTGTGAGTAAGTGCTGCATTAATGCTTCATTAATGCTCATGAAAGATGCCCTATTAACTTCAGTGGAATTTTAAGACAACTGTTTATCCTAAAATACTTATAGCATGAGTGGTGATGGTACAAACTTCTCACAAGACCTGCCCAACTGTGAGCTAGTCCAGGCCATTTCTTACAATGAAGGAACTGGTCATCCTCAAAAACCATTTAATTAATGGTCTTTCTACTGAGAAAGCCAACAATTCTGTCAGTTGGTGGACTGAGATCATCAATTCATTTTACACAGACCAGTGAACAACCACCATATGGTAATATGTTTTGCTCACTGCAGATCCTGGCTACATTCAAACCAGAGACTTTAAGTAAAGAGGAAGGGCATTACCAATACTTTGAGCTATCCAGTTCTCCAAACATTTTTGTTTAAATTTAGTAATGCTGCCCATTCCTTGACCTTTGGGTTCAACAAGAAAATACTTTCCCCAATTCGATTTACAAATATATTAAGCAAAGTCACCTAATTTCAGTAACCTTAGCCAGTTTCCAAACTTAAAAAATACATAACCAGTATTAAGAGACAGTTTTCCAACTAACCAGCTTAACTATCTTAATGATTATTGTAACCCGTCCGTGCCCAGGGTAGCCCACTGATAATGCCAGGGTCA